>OW386286.2:102481677-103717740 GCA_936432065.2 Rutpela maculata
AATCGATGACTTATTATTAATAAAACTAGTTGTATTTTCCGTATTATCACATAACAAAAATGTGCAAAATTAGTTGTTAATGGAATATCTCGAAAATTAATTGAGGAGAAATCATGAAAATCGGGGGTTTTTGGGCATGCTAATTACGAATTTGGTGTCAGATTTGCAAAATTCAAAATGGCGGATACAAAATGGCCGACCGATATATATTAAGAGTGCGAAATTCTCCATAAAAATGAGCATTAATGAGTTTTTACGGGTTTTCGGGTATGCTGATGACGAGTCTGATGCCAAATTCCTAAAAATTGTGTAGATAAATGTAAAATGTTTAATATAAATAAATACAATGTTCTATAAAAATACTTTCATTATAAACTACAATGAAAGGAAGTATTTTAACTATAATATATGATACATACTGTTTTTCAATCAAGAATGTAATAAAAAAAAAGGACCTTATTTATGAACATACATTGATTGTCCGATAATTGATTTTTAAATACAAACACGTTGAACGATAAGGGCAGATAAAACTTTTAAGCATTCTGAACCTTCTGATTGTACTTGCTCCAGTTCGTCGCTTTCTTCGTGTAAGTCGTCGATGTCTTCGCAGGGAGAAAAATTTGTACAACTGTTGCCACTACATGCGGAGCATGCCATAGTGCAAAAAAGACCAGATTTTCTACGCCCACATGCTGATCCGCAACCTTTTTTTGCAGCTACAGAATATCATGTTAAGTATGTCGTCTGATGCAGGTCGTTGACTCATTGGTATAGGTACTAAATTACCATTGACTTTCTTCCAACCCCAGCTCTCTGCATGTAAATGCTTACCCATCCACGTTTGCATCTGCTGCTCCAATTCATCTTCTGTGGGTGGTAATGAAGACAGCTTCACACTGTTTATTTTTCCGGAAGTACCTTTCGCAAAGCAGTGATACCGAAATGAGTTTAAGTCAGCTACATTTTAAATAAAGAACACCACCAAGTGCACGTTAATTTTACGAGGCGATAAAATGCGTGGCAAAGTACAGCCAAGCAAATATAGCGAAGGAGCCACTTTCACGAATCTAGTTAAGAGCTAGATGGTGAACTTGCTAGTAGTAGTCAGAAATATGTTATCGCTCTCTATGTACACATTGATGAATTAAAAAAAAAAAATAAATTTCGGTTCGAATTTGGTAGTTGTTATTATATCTTCTTGTATTCTTCTCGAATTTTTCAATAATTTACGAAACTTTTTTTAAAATATTGATTTAATCAAATACATTAATTTCACACTAGTCACCATTTATGCATGTGTAATATTTAGTAGAATTATTAGTTGTGGTAAACTTAATTTTTTATTTAAAACTTTCGCAATTGTCCAAAAATCGTGTTTTTACCGATTTTTCGCATTTTTTACTGTTTAATTGTTATTACGTTCAAAAAAAATAAAACCAAGAAATATTTTTCAAGATTAGTACCTTATCTAACACCTCTATGCATTCAAATAAAAAATATATATATTTTTATGTTATTACACTTTTAATAGTGTTAAATTTTTGAATTTTTTTCTTCTAAAACGTATAGTTCGACTTATTCGTAAAAAATTAATATAAAAACGCGTATGTATCATAAAATAAATCATTGGGGCTTTTAGTACACATCTTTACCTTCAAATTGATCACTTATAAAGTGCCGAGATATCACGATATTAAGCTTTGATATTCACGATTGAAATTTGGTGTCAACAGCGGAAAACGTCTTTTTTCGGAAAAGTACCAACTTTGAAGGTCTGAATTTCCTAAAATATTTTTTTTTAATTTTTTTGTCTGAATACGTATTTTAGATAATCCCTTTAAATGTGCTATCCAAATATTTTTTTTAAATAAATTATTCATTTTACAATGATTTTTACTAAATAATTGTTAATTCATGCAATGGTCCGCTTTCAAGCTACATATGTAATAATTAAAGTACTTAAAAAAATATTTAAAAACATGTAATACTTCGAGGAAATGGTACTTTTTTATCTCCAATTGGTTTCGTATCATTTGCTTTTTGCAATCAAAAGTTAGCCACTTACGTATAGCGCGCGCGCTACCGCAAGCCTATTCCAACGTCAGCGGGCGGTCGGTGCATCGTCACTTGGGCCTTAGTTAACAAATTTCTACTCGCTCCAATTTACATATCATATATGTTCCTTTCGTAAAATTTCCCGTTCTTTCGAATAGCGCTATCAGTTTTTTTGTACAAATAACATTTAAAAAGTTATTCGCATAAAACCGTATTTTTGCACTTAAATTGTTAAATAAAAAAAATCGGCAGCTACTGGAAGCGGCTAGAACCTCCCCACCCGGTGAATCTTTGAAGCCGAAAAGAGCACTAAAAAAATATGAACGATCTCATTTAATATATTTATTAAGTTGAAATATTTCTTTCATATTAAAACAGAAAAAAAGTCTATTACGTTCGGTGGGATTTGGACCTAAGAACTTGAGTGTTAAATTTATAGTCTGCACAAGATTAATATTTTATTCAGTATTTGAATACAAATATATGCCTCATCGGGATGCCGGAAATAGCGGAAATAGTTTTTAAAATATAATGTCACTGTCACTTTTAAAGTTTTATTGGAAAAAACTCACCGAAAACGTTCCGGTGAGATTGCTTATATTTGTTATTTATTAACGTCGAAGAAACTTGTAATGTCTCGATGCACTTGACCCTCAAATTTACTCAACATACAGTCTGCACGCTTTAACACACTAGTCTATTGAACGTTAGGTTAGACCACAGAGTACAGTAACTATACAGAGGCGAAGGCTAGCCTTCCCGCCAAAACCAAATTTGTATACTCATTGCCATTTTTTAATTGTTTAACAATCAACCTCACTTTTATCTTGACACTGTTGACGTTTATCGTGTTAAGTTTGGATTTGTGAATTTTGTTTCCACTCATTTTGGGATATTGAAAACATTAACCGAGAATTAAAATTCTCATAAATAAAACCTAGTGTACAACTCAATTGAAAATAGGCGCAGATTATAAGCAATTCAAATGGTAATATTTTTCAATCCAACTCGAAATACACTGTTTTTTCACTGTATCCTTAAATGGAGATCTGCACGTGACGGCATAGCTAACCTCAAAAATATATATTTCTTAAAATTTAAAAGTATTACGTAGCTATTATTAAAATGTCTGCCCGGTTCCCATACTTTCGACCAAAATCTAGTTCAATGTAATGTTTATAAAGTTCTAACTAGTTTGTCACAATAAAATAAAACGCATTTTGCAGGTTTGAAATCTAACCTATTAAAAGAAATAAATTAACAACATATTTCTCTCAGTGTAGACCAGGGTGTATTAAATAGGTGATGCGACGACAACCCTCACAGTGGCTTCATAAGTGTTTACTTCGTACATAATGTAAAAGATGGCAGGACAACTAAGTTCTCTCATTACTTACGCATAGATAGATCATTTTACAGGTTTTGTACATACGTGCATACAGTGATGCATACATTCCCGGCTTTTTGTTTTTGACAAGAGTCCAGTGACATCTAACATTAAGTAGCTAAATTAAAACATTGAAAGAATATATGCAATACTACATGCAGTATTGCACGTGTCGTCACAGCTAACCTCAAAAATATATATTTCTTAAGATTCACAGGTATTACGTAGCTATTATTAAAATTTCTGCCTGGTCCCTGTACTTTCAACCAAAGTCAAGTTCAACGTAATGTGTATGAAGTTTTAAATAGTTTGTCACGATAAAATAAGGCACTTTTGCAGGTTAGGAATCTAACCTATAATTAGCAGTCTATTTTTATTAATCAACAATACTGAAAAATTATTTGCGTGAATTTTTAAATATTTGCTTGGAACCAGTATGGCTCCAAGCTAAAAATGCCTATACAAACATTAAAAATGAGAATAAACGAAAAAAACTTAAAATTTGAGGTTATGTTAGTTATACGATGCACATGCCCAGGTAATTGTAGGACCTTATTGCTCGCGCCATCTACTAAAGTAAATAGAAACCATGCACTTACGAAGCCATTATTATAATAGGAAAGTGCCGGACCACCTATTTAATACACCGTGGTGTAGACGCAACTGGTACGCAAGGTTACAGAAAACGAGCCATCAAAACTCAAAGGAACCGCCAAAGACTTCGCCTCTGTGCAGTTACTGTACTCTGTGGTTACACTATAAAATACATCTTACACAAGAAGCGTGTTATTTGGTTTTTAATTTTTTTCACGGAAACCAAATCGAAAGAGTGCAAGTGTGATATATCGTTGAAATCGGAATTTTTACTGCTTTTCAATGGTTCGATTACAAATTGTAAGTAATCATAAAGTAAACAACTTATTGTGCCAAAACGGCAACAAACGTAATCCGATCTCAACCAAAACCTTTTCAGATCTTCTGGAGTACTAAAGAAACCCTCATGCAAAGTTTCATCCAAATCCGTTTAGTGGCTTCGCCGCTATCGTGCTAACAGACATACACACACACACACACACACACACACACACACACACACACACACACACACACACACACACACACACACACACACACACACACACACACACACACACACACACACACACACACACACACACACACACACACACACACACACACACACACACACACACACACACACACACACACACACACACACACACACACACACACACACACACACACACACACACACACACACACACACACACACACACACACACACACACACACACACACACACACACACACACACACACACACACACACACACACACACACACACACACACACACACACACACACACACACACACACACACACACACACACACACACACACACACACACACACACACACACACACACACACACACACACACACACACACACACACACACACACACACACACACACACACACACACACACACACACACACACACACACACACACACACACACACACACACACACACACACACACACACACACACACACACACACACACACACACACACACACACACACACACACACACACACACACACACACACACACACACACACACACACACACACACACACACACACACACACACACACACACACACACACACACACACACACACACACACACACACACACACACACACACACACACACACACACACACACACACACACACACACACACACACAGACATTTTTCAAAAACAACTTTTTTGGGTTCCTGGAACCTCAAAAGGTAAAGATTTGATGTTATCTCAATTTTCGATTTTGGACTAATTGTAGTAACCTCCCACAATTTTATTGTGGGGAGGTTAATGGGACGCGTGCACTTTTATGCGGTAGACTGAAAATCTTCGTTTACTCCACTATTTATAGCTGGGAATATTTTTTCACAAAAAACTTGTACAAATTATTAAAAAAAAAATAATAGTAACTTTAAAATTTAAAGAAACCTACACGTGCCAGAGAGTTTGAATTAAGTTGTGGCATACGCAATATTTTTGAATTTTAAATAATCTTTTGTGATTGATCCTAGCCCATTGATTAATGAAAAATTACCCACGGCCGTGAGTAATGAGCCCTATTACTTGTTCAAAAACGTATCAGTGAATTAATGAATTATTCAATGGTCGTAGAAAAAAAATATTATTACATATTATTCCTAAATTTTATATAATTTTTACCTTTAGGCACTGTACTATAATTAAATAAGTCGTAGAGGCAAATAACTATCTCAATGTTTATAAAAAATTGAGATGTAGATAAATATTAGAATAGGGAACAGCTTATATATCAAGTTGATACGAAGCTATCTTGAAATCAATATTAAACCTCTAAACCAGCGAGATTGAAACTAACAAAACGGAATGCGGTTTAATCTTCGCAACAAAGTACGAGTAAGTCTTTTAATCGGTCGGCTTAGTTTGATTTTCCATGTAGGCCGAAGGCAATCTTTATTTACCTCTCTTCCTTCCGAAGGATTCTGCTAAATTATATTACAAGAGCCTATCACTAGACCACATATATTGGAGTCAAAATAAATTTCGAATGGAATTGTTTTGCTGTAGCAATTTCGTGATTTTAATTAGTTTTAGGTGTGACAAGTAAAGTGTAATGAGTAGTTTTGGATCAAATCTGTCCATTGCTTCCTCTAAAATTTAAACAATTTATGTTTCAACATTGAAATGTTCCACTAATTTCCTTATTATCTTTGGTCCTCGTAATCGCTTGGCAAAAATATTCTTAGCAAATTGTTAGCAATACAATTTTGAATAAAACTAGACCTATGAAAAAACTTTTTGATAATTTGTTAATTAGTAAAAAAATAGAAACCACTAAAAACGCCTTTTTCGGATAATTTAAGAAATATGATGTAATAATACATCACTTGTGACGAAAGGTGGTAAAATTATACCCTTTATTGAACTAAACCTTCCCGCCAAATTTTAGTGCAATATGTTTATTTAAACGGCTAAAAGTAAAAAAAGATTTCGAAATTTCCGATTTTAAATGCATCGACTTGTAGGAGAAATTTTGTTTTTTTTTTTTTCAAAAGTTTTACATGTATTTTACAATGGTATTAAGAATTTTTTTTAATTTTCATGTAAGTAAACAGTTTTTTTGAAATTTTCAAAATTATGGTTATAAACACATTCAAATAACTCTGTGGATTTTTCCAGAATCGGCAAATGAATTATGCGAGTAGATGTAATATCTAACAAGTTAAAAAAAATTATCTACTTGCAATTGAGGCGAGATAAACCAGTTTTTGAGTTTAGGTCACTTATAAATAAACAAATCGACATTTCTTCTTGAAATTTGGGCTTGTTGTTCCGAAGTGCTTAGATTTTTGCCTCTGCTATTTGAAAACAATCCAAAACTATAATTTTTAAAATTACATCGAATAAAGCGGCTTTGAGAACATAACGCACATTTTCAATTTTCATTATAATGAAAATTGAAAAAAAGCTATAGCTTTTTCAATCTTTATGGCGGAAAGGGAAATCACATAACCTGAATCACGTATACACCTTTTTAGAACTTGTGCCGCGATCAGAGACCAGAGACGTCTGCATCCTGGAATAAAAAGCGCTAATCATCTTACATACTGGGCTATCTGATGACTAAAGTCCAGTGGCGGACACATGGGGTGGCGCAGGGGCACGTGCCCCCACTCCGTCTTTTATTTTCGCAAAAAGAAATGGTTTAGAAAAGTTCATTTGCAGATAGCGAAAATGTTGATATTTCATTTATTTTCATAATTCGTTTGCCGATTTTGGTTTGATAAAAAAATCCACAGAGTTATTTGAATTTGTTTATAATTATAATTTTGAAAATTATAAACAAATTCCAAAAAAAAGACGGTTTAAATATTTTTGTTCTTAATACCATTGTAAAATACATATAAGAAGCTACATTTAAAAAACTGTCCTCCTATGAGTCGATAAACTTAAACAATAATGGAATGAAATTCAGATTTTTTTAATATTTTTAGCCATTTAACTAAACATTTTGCGCCAACATTTGACAGGAAGGTTTAGTTCAATAGAGTCCATAGTTTAACCATTTATTGTTAAAGTTTATGTATCATTACATTATATTTCTTAAATTATCCAAAAAAGGCAATTTTTAGTGGTTTTTATTTTTTTACAAATTAAGAAATTATCAAAAATTTTGTTCATACGTCTATTTTTATTCAAAATTTTATTGCCAACAATTGTGTATTCTTATTATTACAACGACCGGAAATAATAAGGAGAATAGCAGAAAAGTTCAATGTTAAAACAAAAATTGTTTAAATTTTACAAGAAGCAGTGGACTGATTTAATCCAAAACTTGTCATAGCACAACAAACTAAAACAATAACATATTTTTTTTAACATTTTTGGCAAGTTTTCACAAAGTTATAACATCACCAAAATATTTTTAATGGCAACGTTCATTTTTTGTTACACAATTTGAAATAGAGCATTTTTTTACATACAATACGGTAAATATCGATGTAGGAGAAAATTTTCAAGAAAAACTATCTTGAGATTTAAAATATAGACATTTCAAAAACAACTAAATAAAATGTTCGAATTACGCTCCATTCGCAGCCTGACACTAGCCAAGACGAGTGTTTATTTTAATGCTTTCGTTGATAAAAAGCTGATTTCATCCTCGTTAGAATGTTTTTTTATTTTTTTTTCTTGAATGTACACGTTCCGCTGTTTGCATGACTGTCACTTTCAAGTGATTTGTATGAACAGTGTGCTAGAAGTGTTAAATATTAACAATTGTTCTAAAAATCATTAAATTGATCTAACGTGAAAGAATTGGAATTAATTCGATAATTGGTTATGGTGACAGGATGCGCATTAGGGTAGTCCATTTTTTTCAAATTAGAATTTTTTTTATTTCTCATCACTGCAAATGATTCCATTTGATAAAAAGATAATCCCCGTAAAACATTACTGAGGCAAGATAAAAGGAAGGGCTGCCGCAAGACACATAATATTTACTGTAATGGAAATGAATATAATTGTTGATATGCTTTTGTTAAGAACTTGTTTAATTTATATTTTCTATAGCTAGCAATATTCATCCCTAAAATGACAATGTCTCATCAGGCCATAAAAATGTGGAAAGTTTTTTCTATGTTATGAGTAAAACATGTCTCTTATACCACCGTAAATTCGTAGTATGAAAAAAATGTAAAATAAATCTCCCGTTTCAATCTTCTAGCACGGGAAGTAGCGCTGCATTTGAACAAGTCATTTCATAGCGACTGAAAATCATAACAATAATAGTTTTCCCCTAATGCATAAGCGATCTGAACGTCAGCTACTCTAGTAGTGGTGGAGCTAAAGGTGACAGTTGTTAAAAAAAATTATGCTATAAGTATTTTCATACTACCGTGCCAAAATTTATGGAATGATTTTTGAGATCATTTTCAACAAAAAAATAATAATCAGCCGTATTAAAGAGAGGGGATTATACGTCAGTCACCTATATGAACTATATTGAAAATGTTCAAGTATAAAGTCATTTTATACCTTATGAACTTTATGCAGCAGAATTTTTATACGTTTTAAGTAACAGAGAAAATCGTCAGCTGTATTTATAACGAGGGTAAGACCGTGAGTCAGCGTCATAAATATGCTGCGCGCTCAGTGCATCTGAGCGTTGCATAGTCACTTTGACAAATGAACTGACGATCTTTACACCCATAAACATTCAGCTGACGGCGATTTTTATTTTTGTTAACAATAAAATTACTCTATGTTTCAATTTAAATCAGTATTCTATCAATTTAACATAAGTTATGCCACTTTATGCTGTGAATAACTAGTTTTTAATAGATTTTTCATACTAATCAAATTCGTGTCGGTTTTAAATTATATTATTATTATATACTGTAGAACCAAGAAATCTTCAACTGCGAAAGTCCCGCTACTCCAACTTACCTCCCCCCCCAATGATTTTTTTTTCTAAGCCTCCAGGTATATCAGTTTAACGTAAGTTATGCAGTGAATAACTAGTTTTTAATAGATTTTTCATACTAATCAAGTTCGTGTCGGTTTTATAAATTATTTATAGAAATATATATTCATAAAAAAACGATGATTCAAATTCTTTTAATACTAGATATTTTAATTTTTGATTTTATTAATAAATTCGAACAATACACAAGAAAGCTCATCTTTTCTGGTGGACTACTGATTATATTTTTTCTATGGCTTTCAATAACGCTGATTTATCTGTCTTACAAATTGCTCCATCCAGGTGACACATGGCTAATGGAATTGATGTCCATGGGTAAGTCAGTACTGTGTCAATGTTTAATGTTTTTTCTACAGATAACAATAATAGCTGAGCGAATAAATCACGCTGTATTCGCACTTCAACTAATTTACCTGAAATAGCCAATTTCTTCTTAGGTGCAGCATTTATAAAAGTCAAGACTTTTGTAGTAATTGTTTTGTTTTTTAAATTTTTTGTAATTTCTTTTTTATTACCTAGCAAGTGCTTTCGGAAACTGTGATAAAATTATTTCGTATACCAACGTCCTTGCGATATTATAGCTGAGAAGATAACATCGTCATAGAATGCGCAGAGACCGATATCATTACCGCGTTCCTAGTTTTACAGCTGCATGGGCGTCGTACTGCCTACTACTATTAATATTTAAATAAATAATGGATGGCACGGCACTGATATTATGCCATCGGTTATACGCGATGTGCGAAACTGTGACGTATGTTATCTTCTCTAAGTAATTTTACTCTAACTTTTCTCTTTCGTTTGTGTAAGTTTGTCTGACTCAATTAGGGTAAACTCACTAGGGTCAATTCTACCTGGAGGCTTCGAAAAGAAATATTTGTCGGGGGTAAATCGGAGTAGTGGGACTTTTGTAGTTGAAGATTTTTTGGTTCTACAGTAGGTACACAATAATATAATTTAAAACCCACACGAACTTGATTAGTATGAAAAATCTATTATTCACAGCATAAAGTGGCATAACTTATGTTAAATTGATATAATACTGATTGAAATTGAAACAGAGTAATTTTATTGTTAACAAAAATGAAAATCGCCATCAGCTGAATGTTTGTGGGTTTAAAGATCGTCAGTTCTTTTGTCAAAGTGATTATGCAACGCTCAGATGCACTGAGCGGCCATCATGTTTATGACGCTGACTGACGGTCTTACCTCCATTATAAATACAGTTGACGATTTTCTTTATTATTTAAAAAGTATAAAAATTCAGCTGCATAAAGTTCATAAGGTGTAAAATGACTGTATACTTGAACATTTTCGATATGGTTCATATACGTGACTGACGTATAATCCCCTCTATTCAATACAGCCGATTATTATTTTTTTGTTGTAAATGATCTCAAAAATCATAAATTGTGGCACGGTATGAAAATACTCATAGCATAATTGTAACAAGTGCAAAAAGTGTATATTTGTTGCACAAATATACTTTTTGCACAGTTTTTTTTTATGTTCAATATAGTCGGGGAGCCCTCCCTAGCTGTACGTGCACCCCCCCACCGATCCTTGGGGACAATGTTTTTCATAAAGATTGAAGCCTAAGGAACAATTTAAGACATATTCTAAAAAAAAACTGGCTGTACTTTCAAAATGGCGGCCATATGAAAAAAAAAACTGTTGCCAATGTGGTTTTTGTGATTTAACACGAAAACTAAAAAAGATGGACAAAAACTTTCTTCGCAAAAAACAACGTGCATACAATTTTCTACAATTTTGTACCTATACAATATTTTGATAGGAGTTACCATTTTCCAGATAAATGAGTCCAAAATTAAGAAAACATGGAAATTCATATATTGGTAAATCACTTAAAAGAAATAACTGTGACAATTATTGTAAGGCGTATAATATAACTTTATATTATTAACATAAAAATTAAATAAAACAAACTGAAAAAAATTAATAATAATAATAATATTATAATTTGCAGACATTTATCTCGAGAACGGTAACAGTGATATCTGGAAAACGGTAACTCCTATCCAAATATTATATAGGAACAAAATTGTAGAAAATGTTATGCACTTTGTTTTTTGTGCAGAAAGTGTTTCTCCATCTTTTTTAGTTTTTGTATTAAATGACAAAAACAATATTTGCATTTTTTTAAACGGACGCCATTTTGAAAGTACAGCCACCTTTTTTTTTTTAGGACATGTCTTAAATTGTTTCTTAGGCTTTAATCTTTATGAAACACATTGTCCCCAAGGATCGGGGGGGTGCACGGACAGTTAGGGTGGGCTTCCGTAGTGTTACGTTTTATATTAAGAGCTGAATCATTTATCTGGAAAATGGTAACTCCAATGCAAATATTGTATAGGAACAAAATTGTAGAAAATTTTATTTTTTCGCCATCTTTTTTAGTTTTTGTGTTAAATGACAAAAACCATATTTGCAATTTTTTTTTAAAGGACGCCACTTTGAAAGTGCAGCCAATTTTTTTTTTAGGACATGTCTTAAATTGTTCCTTAGGCTTTAATCTTTATGAAAAACATTGTCCTAAAGAATCGGGGGGGGGGGGGGGTGCATGGACACTTAGGGTGAGCTCCCGTAGTAATAGTCTTATAACTAAATATTCAGATTTCAAACTGACAACTGAAAATTTTTTCCAGAAATTTTCACTGTCAAACGTCAAAGTAGTGCAAAAAATAAAATTTGAAACTGTGAATAGTGTTAAAGTTATTAACTTTTCGCACGATCGTAGAAAATAGTTATTTGTGTACAAAGTGTATTACTTGTTGCGCGAAAGCTGAAGTTTGCAGCTCGAAATGTTTACATACATTATTCTTAGTAGAACGGAACATTTTCGTGAGGTGGGCAGTAAATATAAAACAAAGTTCACTCCTATAGAGATGGGCCTCCCTAATGTGCACCCAATCAGAGTTAAATTGTTAAATGCAACTTACCCTAATCGGCAACCTATTAGCCAAAGCATGGAAAACAGTAGAATCAAAATTTGTGAATTTGGGCATGTTCGCGATCTTCCTAAATCTGGTCGGCCATCACCTCAAGAAAAGTAGATTAATGATTTGTTCATAGTGTAAGAAAATTATCATTTCATACTTAGTTACATTGCGCGTAATTTTAATATGGCGCTGTCCAGTGTCTATAAAAAACTCAAGAAAGCAACGTATCAGAGTTATAAGGTATGCCTCGTTCATGAACTGTCTGAAGACGATATCAGTTCTGAGAGCAACTGTAAGAACTATGCAATGACGATAATAACTTTGTAAAATGAATAATTCTTGTAGCTGACACTACTTTTGTTTTAAATGACTATGTCAATAGGCAAAATTGTTATTGGGCTCCAAAGAATCCTCACTGGATGATGCAGTGTCACACTCAGAACTCTCAAAAACTAAATGTGTGAGATAGACGATGGAAGAATTCTTATTTCCTTATTTTTTAACGAGAGCCTAACCGATGCGAGGTATTTTTATTTTATTCAAGGCAGTCTCATCCCCGTAAAGGCAACTTTATACCCAGATCCAGGAGAATCCAACATTCCAAAAAACGACATCTTCTTTCAAGATGAAGCACCTCGCCATCCGCAGCCCCTGATGTTCTAGCCTATTTAAATGAGGTATTGCAAATCATTGGATAAGAAAAAGGGGGCAATTGAGTGGCCAGCCAGGTCGCCAGATCCGACGCCTTGCGACTACTTTCTATGGGGATACCTTAAAATCAAAGTACAAGTAAATCGTCCAGTGAATTTGGAAGATGGGAGGAATTTGTCAATAAATTGTCTGATCGGAAATTATCGACAACGTTCGAAAAGTGTTTATTAACCGTTTTGGGTATTGTCAGTCTATGAATGGGGCGCAATTTGAACATTTAATTTAGTTGTTTTTGAAATTTTTTCATTTTCAGTAAAGTCAGTATATTTAAATTACAAGACAGTTTTCTAAAAATTTCCTCATGCAACCGACATAGATACTGTATTATATGCATAAAAATACGCACTTTCAAATTCCGTATGAAAGTTAAAAAATATATATTGATGATACGATATTGTACGATATTACCACTTAAAAAGGATACAATAATAATAATAATAATAATAATAAATTGCCTTTATTTATAGTATTACAAAATAAAAAAACAAATACACATTTAATGCGTTGGCGGTATTCGACCTCGGGTCGCTCTTCCATACAACCAACTGAGAGAAATATTAAAAATATTTAACAAAACATAACTTAAAACTATTCACAAAAAAAAGATAGACCTAAAACAAATGAGGCTATCTATTTGAAAGCAACCAGGATTTGACGTGTTTGCTAAAAGAAACAATGCTAGGAAGAGACTTGATGTCCATAGATAGTTCGTTAAAAACTTTGACTGCATTGTATGAAAAACTTCTTTGAAATCGCATGGTATTATGTTTGGGGACACTATACAGGTGCCTAAAGCGGGTAGAGCATTCATGCGTATCACTACCTTTCAAGAGCTTTAAGAACAAATATTCAGGAGTTTGATATTTGTCAATTTTGTAAACTAAACAGGCTAAATGGTATTTGAATCTTTCATTTAAATTTAACCATTTACTTTCTAAAAATCGTTCTGAAATATGGTCAAATTTACGCAAGTTGAAACTAAATTTAATACACGCATTTTGAATTTTTTGAAGAGTCGTTTTGTCCCTAGCTAATAGAGCAGGCCAATATACAATATCGCAGTATGCAAGATGAGATAAAATTAGTGAATCGCATAACAGCAGCTTTATATCAGAGCTTAGAACCTCCTTATGCATATTTAATAGTTTCAGCTTTCCATAAGATTTTTGTACCAATTTAGTAACATGCGTGGTGAATCTTAACTTGACATCAAGATGTACACCTAAATTTTTTGTTTCATCAACGGGGGTCAGAACTTTCTGTTTAAGCATAATTTTAAAGTTAGGATCACTAACAATTTTAATTCTATCCTTACCAAAAACTAACAATTCCGTTTTAGACTCATTTAGAGCTAATCCATGAGCATTAGACACATCAGCGATCATTTCTAGATCAGAGTTAATTTTATCCATTGCTAATAAAAAATCATCGAAACTGAAAGAAAATATAATTGAGTGTCGTCCGCATACTGATGGATCGAGCAGTGATTTAGAAACGTATGAAAATCGGATGCGTATATAGAAAATAAAAGAGGTCCAAGGATACTGCCTTGGGGAACACCCTGAGTAATGTGTTTAAATTCAGAAAAATTGTTCTTTACGCATACTCTTTGTCGACGGTTACTTAAATAATTTAGAAAAAATGTAATTGCTATATTACCTAATCCAAAGTATTTTAATTTCATGCACAAAGTAGAATGGTTTAATGTATCAAACGCTTTGCTAAAGTCTAGTAATATTAAGCATGTGTTGTGATTACCATCGTTAGCTCTAAACAAATCGTCGGTAACGTGAAGTAGGGCTGAAGTCGTACTATGGCGAGCACGGAACCCGCTCTGATTTGTTGGAAATATTCTATTATTAGTTAAGTACGCATTCAACTGCTCCGCTACAATTTTCTCCAAAACCTTAGAGACTGTGGGTAATATACTAATAGGTCGGAAGTTAGAAATATCTAGATTATTGGTATTTTTGGGAACAGGGATAACATGTGCATCTTTCCAAGCATTAGGAAAGGTCCCAGTTAATAAACAGGAGTTAATTATAAATGTAAAATATTCGCTCAGTTGCGGAAATACTAATGACAACATTTTAATGTTAATTCCATCAGAACCCACAGCTTGAGATTTAATAGACCGTACTAAAATATTTATCTTTTCTTCAGTGACAGGAGAAAATGAAAATTCACTCACAAAATTTGGGAATTTTAAATTACTATATTTTTCGGTAATTAGATCAACATCACCTTGTACATGCGGTACATTTTCAATGAAAAAATTATTGATTAAATTTGGATCGGTGATTTCGCATGAAACATCATTGTTTTTAGTAAGATTAAGAGATTTTAAGGTTCGCCAAAACATTTTAGGATCCAACTTATATTTAAATTGTAGGTATGCTCTTTTTTCTAGTTTAATAGATCTGTTAACAAAATTACGCATTTCTTTATATTCATTCCAAGATATATCAGTATTAAGTTTTTTATATCTACTATAAGCAGCGTTTTTTAGTTTAATCATATATTTAATATTCTCTGTTAGCCAGGGAGCAGGTTGCTTAGTTATTCTTACAGTTTTGAAAGGTGCGTAAATATTGAATAAATATAATAGATTATTATTCCAAAATTGTAACATATCTTCGATATTCTCTAACAAGTAAATAAGATCCCAGTTAATAGAATACAAATCCTTGAGGAAATCTTGATAATTAAATTTAGAAAAGTCACGAAAGGTAAGGAATTTAGGGTCTTGTTTGTCCTTTTTAATTTTTAATTTACATGTTACTAGTGAGTGGTCAGAGATATCGTCCATTTTCAGAACATTTTTTTCAACTACTATATTATCACTTGATGTAACAATCACGTCAATCAAAGTACTTGAATATTCCGTAACTCGAGTCGGGAGTTCAATTTGTTGGTGTAACCCATAATTGTTTAGGAATTCATTAAACATACTTGTATTATTATTATTCTTATTAAGTAAATCTACATTAAGATCACCACCAAAAATTAAATGGTCAAATTCAGGAAGAAACATAGAAAGTATATTTTCTAGATGATCTAAACAAAGTCTGAAATTAGAATTAGGTGGTCTATATAATGTCCCCAAGCATATACTTTTACCAGATATTCTAATTGTTACCCATAGGGTTTCCAATTGACTACCTTGCAAGTCGGGAGTTTCCAATATTTTATATTTCAAGTTCTTTTTAATATAGAAAGCAACACCTCCCCCCCCTGCCGCTTCGATCGTTCCTTATCAATTTGTAGTCTTGAATACTAATACCACTAGTTGGAAATGATGAGTCAAGCCAAGTTTCCGAAAGACCCAGAACATCCAGCGACTCCCCAACTACTGCTTCCGAAAACAAGTCAAATCCTGTGCATATTGACCTAATATTAAAGTGTGAAAAGTTTAACCATTTACAATGTGACATCGCAAACACACATGGGAAATATGCAAAAATTAAGAAGCTCCATATTGTATAAAATGATTAATTATTCTATGAGGAACATTTATGTGAGACTTTTAAATTCGTTGATAAAAATATCAGCAATGTAAGATAGTATAATTGATATAAAAGCAAATCAAAGCTAAATATACAATAGGTTAGGATAAAATTAACACATAAAATATATATATATATATATATATATATATATATATATATATATATATATATATATATATATATATATATATATATATATATATATATATATATATATATATATATATATATATATATATATATATATATATATATATATATATATATATATATATATATATATATATATATATATATATATATATATATATATATATATATATATACATATATACATACAAACATATATAACACACATACTCATATATATATTATATCAAAAACAATATACGTATTGACTCCGATTATATCATAAATCAACCTATTTAAACCAAGAAACAATCAAATAATTTTTCAGTACTTTCATATGGCCTATTTATTTAGAGATAGATAGGACACAAATTATTATCAAAATGTAAATTAACTCTATGTTTTTCTTAAACAAAAAAGGAACCCAAAAACCCAACAAAAAAGACTGCAGTAAATCTAAGATAAAACACTGTATTATTATCAATTAATAGAGGTAATGAGAAAAAGAGACATTAAAAAAAATCACTAAATAACTAAGGCATACATTAAATATAGTTGTATCGGATTAATAAAGTAGTAGGTCAGCCTCACAAGTGATTGCATATTTCTTGTTTTCATTATCATTCCAGATAAAGATTTTACCACCTGCAGACCATGCCTTCTTATTTCCAAATTTTCTCTTAGCTTCTAAAAGTAAACCATAATTATTTTTTGTAAGATCTTCAAATAAGGAGACGCCTTTTTCTTTTAAAATCCTTCTTGCGTTTAATACTTCACTTCGCTTAAGATGCCTTACAAAATTAACAAGAACAATGCGAGGTTTTTTATTACTAACTTGGCCAATACGAAATGCACTATCAATGTCGGTCTCAGTACAGTTAACACGTAATTCATTTTGGATAAATTTAATGACATTATCCAGGACTGTCTCGCCAGCACGTTCTTCCACTAAGTCATGAATCCTCAGGGCGTTTTTTTTTCATGAATTGTTGAAGGGTGTTACATGTATTTACAACAGAGGAGATTTCTTTTTGATTGTTAGCAACTTTTAACTCTATGTTATTAATCGACTTGGTAATATCACTTAATTTGTCATAAAGCTTATCAAGCTTTTTATCAATTTTATCATCCATTTTGTTGGCAAAATCGGCACATACCTTGTTTATAAGATCTTCAGTTAAATCTATAGTTGCCTGCTTAGACTCATTACGCCTTGACATCTTGGATATCAGTCCAAGCTGGTAGGACAAATCTTCAGACAGGGATACCAAATAACTTAGCTTCTTGCACAGAAATTTGTAATTATACTTCAAATAACAGCCGTAAATATAAGAATTTTACCAGATCCACTTTACTGATGACTTAATAGTTTACCAGAACAACAGAAAACTATTTTCTTGAAGAAAAATCCACCATAAAACACTAAAACAGCTAAAATATGCTACTTCACACGTACGCGTACATTCTCTCTCACAATAGTGAAGTTCTAAAAGTAATTTTAATATCTAGATGCCTTTTTAAAAAATTTTGCACGACTTCGAAAATCGACACTTTTAATTACCATTACAGTTTTCTTCTAATAAATGTCATTTTTTTTGTGGGCGACAGAAACTTTTATTTATTTTTTTGTTAAGTTTATGTATTTCGGATAAAGAAAAAAATATTTCAGAATATCACAAGTTAAATTTAGTACGAAATACTTAAATTGAAATGGAGTTTTTTAAAAAAGTGCAAAATCGACAATATAAAAAAAACCGTAGCATTTTTTGGTCATATAGATGCTAAGTGCCTCTCTACCTCCCTGCTCAGGGTCGGCATCGCCTTACCAAACACCCTGTATATAAAGATGGCATTTTATATGAACTTTTTGCCATATTCGAGCAATTTTCAAAAAAAAATTAAACACTTGAATTTAAGAAAGCACTATAAAAATATTTTCTGAATTACTCACTAATATCTCCATAATGTTAATTAAACTTCTCGTACTCATGATAAATTTAGGGAAGTGTTGATAGTATAATAATATATTCATTAAGACTACTTCCCTCTGTTCAATTCTGAACTGAACGCGGAACACTCCGGAGGCTTTAATGTATAGCTAAGGATTTACGGTTGAGACGTTTTATCTGCCCAGATGTTTTTTACCCGTGACAGCGCTTGCAAAGAACCGTTTAGTTATTTATAAAGACAGCCAACATAACAAAATCTTTTAGGCGCTCGTTATGCCTCGATATTCCAGACGCTTTTCCACTTAATCTTTACAGAAAGTTACTTTAACGCTGCAAAAAATAGTAACATCTATTTTTCCTAATATATTATATTTTCCAGTGACATTTGATATATATCTGCAATTTCACTGATTCCCACTTCGCTCCGTTATTCACATTCCAAATCGGCTCATACCATTGACATCTTGATTATCTAGAGACGAGGTGAATATATGTAAATATGACATTTTTGAATTTTTTTCGGGAATAATTTACGAAGATTATTTCACTCATTAACGCGATAGCCAATGAATGTCCGTTTTTTTACACCAATCAAACTTCATTATTAGTGACAAACTAACCTAGATCGGCTTTTGACAGTACCAACATGAACAATTTCGCTGTAATTTTTTGTATCGACGCCTCGACAAATATTATCGCGGAAATATTTTGACATATGTCATGTTTTGCTTCTTAAAATGTTTTGCGCTGCTTTTAAATTTTATCTATAAATTTCTTCTCTAGCTTATTGCTAATTGTTAAAGTAACTTGATAAAGTAACTAGATTGTAATATTGTATTATGTACGTAGTAATATAATAATATAAACATAAATTAACACGCCACATAAGTTGACAACTTCCAATTTCAAAGCCAAGGCTGTCTGAAATATACCGGGTGTCAACGGAATCATTAGACAAGCCATAGTTTCCAGAGTTTAATAGAGGTTCGTTCGGTTCGGCTTGGCGACAATGGTAAGAAGAACAATTAAAATTTCTACCCACCTAGCGTGGTTTTAAAATTAATGATACCTTTGAAAATAATGCTGCCCATATAGGCCTAAAACTATACATATAAAATTTAGAACTAGCAACTGGTTATAACACTAAATAAATTTTGGCTGCTGACCCGTACGACAACTGCCGACCTGGTGGTTTCCCTGACGCCAGGAAAATGTGGTGGGAAAAGGATAGGGTTTAAAATGTTTAAATTTTTTAGAGATTTATCGGCCAAAATGGAATTTTTGATGACAAAAAGAACAAACAGAATAAAAAAGGAACAAAAATAGAACATACAGAAAGAGAATAAAAAGGATTGGAAAGATAAAGTTGAGGAAAGATCAAAGACGGGGAAATGTAGGTTGTGGTATAGGAAAGTATGGCTAGGGAAGAGGTTGCCGGAAGATAGGCAACGCAGGGGGTGTTTGATTTGGAATGGGGCATTATGCATTCTGATTGAAGTTATGTTGCTGGTTAGCGGACTATCGCTTAGTTTAAAGGTGTAAAATTTTTGGGAGATTTCTTGAACGTAGTCCGCTAGTGGGGTTATGTCGTGACATCGTGCGTATAGATCTCTGAGGGAGGTGTACCTGCCAGAATCAGAAATGAGCCGCATAAATTTGTATTCAAGAACTTTGAGTTTTCGTATTGTCGTAGCCGGAATGCTGCACCACACCGGCGCCGCGTATGTGATGGCCGGCCTGATAACCATCGTGTACAACAGTTTCTTATTTGTCCTGTTGAGTCCGCTACCCCTAGCCAGGAGCGGGTACAGACTCCTGGACATGGAGTAGACCTAACGTATTGTTTTGTTAATATGTATGTTAAACGTCAGCCGTTTGTCTAAGTTAATCCCCAAATACTTCACGCACCGTTTGATTGAAATTTGTTGCCCCCCGATTGAAATTGGCGTCAATATGCGGTTCTCTGTGAACCGGCGCGTGAAGAGGATCGACTCGAACTTCTCGGCGTTGATCCGAATCTTCCACTTGTTGTAATACGCCGTGACACGGGCCATGTGCGCTTTCAGTAGCATATTAGCCGCTTGAGCGCGTACACGGCCGTGTCGTCGGCGTACTTGGCAAGGTTGGTATTCGGGAACTCCGGAAAGTCAGAGACGTATAAGTTGTACAGCTTTGGTGACAGGCACGACCCCTGGGGGACGCCCACGCGAATGTCCTACCGTGTTGAGAGTTTGTTATTCACCCTGACCTGCAGTGATCTACCTATCAGGAAAGAGTGAATAAGTTGCGTTATGTGCATGGGGAAGTCCAGTGCGTTCATTTTGCGAAGAAGCCCCGGGATCCATACGGTATCGAAGGCCTTCTTAACATCAAGGAGCACCATGACGGTGCTCTTCCCGAGGTTGCATTGCACCTTGACGTCATTCACGATTCTGACGACCTGCTGCACAGTGCCCCTGCCCCTCCTGAAGCCGAACTGGCACTCGTCGTTGATGTGGAGTTCATCCTTAGCAGAGTCTAATCTGATCAGGATGACCTTCTCTATCAACTTGGAGATCGCCGACAGTAACGAGATTGGTCGATAACTGCCGACGAGCTTCGCGTTCTTATTCGGCTTGAGAATTGACACGACCACTGCGCATTTACACTGGCTGGGCCAGTGTTGCAGTCGCAGAATCGCGTTGACAATGTACGTCAACTGTACAATACCGTTCCTCGGGAGATATTTGAGTAGTCTCTATTCGATGCCATCTTTCCCCGGAGCTTTGTTGTTCGGTAAAGTCCGGACAATGCCCGCAATTTCCGAGGGCTTGGCCATGACCTTTAAAAATTCTCGTCTTGTCAATTGGACGTCATGGCCAATCAGTTCGTTGATGTTGTTTTCTATGCGGTCGTGCTCAACGTTGTTTGGTACCTGTACGTTGTGTATGTCTGCAAAGCGATTAGCCAAGTCGTTCGCCTTCTGCAAGTCCGTCATAGCTGTTTGTCCGTTTGGTTTTGTCAAGGCGGGTATGACCTCCCGCGTATTTTTCATGGCCCTCGACAGCTTCCACAGCAAGTTGTTTTGAGCATTCAGCGCTTCCAGCCTATTCCTCCATATTCCGCCAGTCGGCGTCTCTATAAGAAGTAATTTTACGTGTAATATCTTCCCTCAACATATTATCCAATTGTAAAAGGATGGGGTTGTGGTCAGATGTGAGTTCCTCCAGCGCCACCGGTGACGCAGAGTTCCTCACACCCTTATTGACCACTATGTCGAGGGTGGTGGGTGTTGTACCCTCATCCGGAAAATGCGTGGGATCGTCCGCATACTCGACATTACGATTATTGACGTAATCGTACAGTGGTGCCGTTGATGTTGTTGAGATGGCAGTTCCATGCGCGATGTCGTACGTTAAGGTTACCTATGAGCAAACAGCGTGGGCTTGCGTTCAACAAATTTTCAAGACAACCCACCGTGAACCCGTTCGCGGGCCGATTGTACGCGGCAATGATGCTCATGCCGCCCTCTAGCATCACACACACGTTCTCCACGGAAGTGTTCCGTAGAGTGCGATGTGTGTGCGCAATATCGGGCTTTATGAGCACGGCCACACCGCCCCCTCTGTTATTGTTTGCCCTATCTTTTTTGATCGTCGTGTATCCTCGGACGCGTAGCTTGTCCCGTCGGGTAAGTTTCGTTTCATTCAGAAGCATAATGATATTATGCCTCGATAAATAGTTTATTAAAAAAGGAATTTTGTTACCATTGGCGTTCCCCTGAAGAAATTTGAAGTCTAAAAGGCATCTACGGGGAGACCTTGAAAAAAGGACAGCACCACCTGGAATTTGCTTAAAGACGACATACATCTCTCGAGTTCGTCGCTTAACTCGTTCAATCGAGCCAGCAAAAGATCGAGATTTATTAGAGAGGCCAGCCTTTCTGTCTGTTTGCCGACTTGGCGGAGCTTTGCCATGCTTGAGTTCACGTTGAATGATGGCTGGCTTCACTGGTTCGCTGGTTGTGAAGACGGCTGTGATCTTGGCAGCTGGGCTCCCTGTTGTTGTAATTGTCCCTGGTTTCTTCTTCTTTCTTCCCAGATATTGTCTTTCGGCGCTGGTACCGCCACATATCTCGTTTGAGGAGGAGGCGGAACTCTAGCAGATCTCTGTTCCAGCGTTTCTATTTTTCGCTTGTATACCCGGCAAGTCACGCTGTTGGCTGGGTGTGAATCGCCACAATTGGTACACTTTGCAGGCTGATCTCTCGTTTTGACGCACACTTTGGTCAAGTGTTTGCCAGCGCGTTTCAAGCATCTGGGGGCCGCGTGGCAGTTGCGTGTACCCATTGCTGGCACCGGTGACACTGTATAATTCCCTTAGTGTTGATCTGGCATTCCCAGTAGACCGCAGTGTGGTTTAAACACCTGATCTTCGCTTGTAAGTGTCCCAGCGTGACCTATTATTAGTTACAAGCATGTACAGGGGATTCTTTGTCCCCTTCAGAGTATACAACTCCCTTGCTTCTATCTTATGCGTCTCGATTAATTCTTCTTTTATGTCTGCGAGCTCTACCTCATGGTAGAGCCCCGTAAGGATGAATGCGTGGTTCTTTTCATCCTTGAGGGTGTAGATATGATATTCTACTCTAAACTCCTCGCGGTAATTGTTAACTAATGTCCAGTCATTTCTATTGACCAGTTCGAGCGTGGTCGAGTTATTTGTGTGTTTCCAGATGTAAGTGTCGCGTAGCTTGCCATTCAGGAAGGTGTTGAGTTTCTTATGGTTTATAATCTTTCCGTGAATTATAATCGGAGGTGGCTTTCTCATGGCAGGCTGCGGCGCGGCCACTTCTGGCTCCAGCTGGGTGACTGGTTGTGGCGGCACCACTTCCATATCTTCGTCAACAATGGCTCTGCCCTCGTGTCGATTTGAGGTCGTAATTGGTAGCGCCGACGGTGGCGGCATTCTTGTTGGTCTCGACGTCCCTGGGTGTGTGAACCTAGGGTTCCCTTCATGAGCTACTGCTAATTTCCTTTTCTTAGGTTGCAGTTGAAATAATGCAGCGACATCTGCTTTTGGTGGATCTTCCGTTGTTGTTGGGACGTTCTGGGGCTTCGAAAGCGTCGTGAGTTTCGGGGGTGTCGGTTTTGGGGGCGTCATCCGTGTCGGCGCCGCTTTTACGCTGTTTTGGCTATCAGAACCACTGTCGTTAGATAGTCTTGTCTTTTTTTGTCTTGTTCTTTTCACTGGTTTCCTTGCCATCGCTCTTCTGTCTAGGCTTACACACGAGGCGTCCTCTCTGAGCCAGAGTAATTGATAATTTTCTTCGGGAGGGCTGGCCATCCCTTTGAAATGCTGTCGAACTCGCGAAATTTCTTCTGCGTGTTTGTATCCATTTTTAATAAATTGTCTTTTTAAAATTTGGGGTCTCGACCGGTTTCAACCAAACCGGTCGGGGGTAAGGGTATTTAACAAAAATAAACTCTAATTTTGACCTTGACGTAGATGTTACAAATAATTTTTGAGGTTAATATCAGGAAAAAATGTTTGAATGGAGTTTTGGAATGTCAAATTAAATCATTTTATAGGTAAATGTCAAATGTCACTTTTCGAAAAAATTGTTGTGAGGAGCTTACCGGTCCCCACCTAGGGCTGTCTCTGTTCACAATAGCACAGCACAGTTGCCTCAAAAAGCCTGGTTGCACTTTAAAACGCTTAAAATCACTTTGAAAATAAAAAATTCTTAGGACGTCACTTACAAAGCAAAAGTTTAGCCACTGGTGGGGCCGCACATGTTTGTGGTTGACCCTGTATATTATCAGTATTATTTAATCTGTTATCTAACCAATATAATTTGCCAAGTGACTCAATTGTAGAGGTATTCATATTTTGACTAATTAAATTATCATTAGTATTATTATTTACCAGTTGTTGAATTGAATTATTATTATCCCTTGAGATATTAGACGATAACTGCGATTTGTTAAAATGTAAAAGTGTGTTATGTCTGTAGTTGCAAATTTTGCAATTTGAAGTAATTTTACATACACCAACCCTATGCGTACCAAAACAGTTTAAACATGATTTTCTCTCTTTTATAATTCTATAATGCTCTGATGGCGATTTTTCAAAAAATTTCGAGAAATTCAAAATCGAATGAGAACTACCATTGCATATCGAACATTTATCAACAGCTTTATTATTTTGTAGAAGAAAAAAATGAGTCGTTTTAATTTTACAGCTACTGTTTGAACTCGACTTATATGAACTTTGGGAACGTATTCAAAGTTTTGCCTGCTCCTTTACAAAATCTATAATTTTCTTGTAAATAGGTATTGAAGATTTTCTACCAGTATTTTTTCATATAAATTCTTTGTTTCCGAGTCCAACTTATTCAAAGCTAAATAAGAAAATACATAATCATATAAATCTCTTATTTTTAATTTTTTTAAAGCGTTCGATGCTGCGTCAAATTTTTCAAGGAAATTGTTTAAAATATTTTCTGACGGAGGTAAAGGTTTGAATACTAACATTTGTGCTAAATAATTATTAGCTAAAGACCTTTGATCATGAAATTGATCAGTCAATACTTGCCAAATAATTTCATAGTTTTCTCCTATGGGAGGTATATCTGCGCAAAATGATGAGGCCCTATCTGAGAGTTTACCTATTAAGTAATGAATTTTATCAACGTTATTCAAATTTTTGTTGTCAAGAATGAGACTCTTAAATCATTCATAGAATATAGGCCAATCTTTAAATTTTCCTGAAAAACTAAACTCTAATTTGGGTAACTGGGAAATGTTTTTTTTTTGCGGTACCTCTTGTCGAAAACCTCTTTACCTATTTCTAAAATGTGGCAATAAACTTCATCAAAAGCGTCTATACACTGAAAATTTGGAGTCCGAATCTATTTCTGCCTTAAACATATTGATTTCATCCACAATTTGTATATATGTTATATAATATTTGGTACACTGTATAAAAACTTGTACGTGACTTTTATTCCTTTTAAACTATCTCAACATATCATATTTCAGCTACGTGTTGATAACGAATTCCCTCATATTATTTATCGCTGATATGTAATATCATATTTCCTTTGGCTTGTCTTGGAAAACAATACTAATGCTGACTAAGTACAGCCAACCGAGGATATAAATTAGATAGATAACCTTTTGTAGTCAGTTCATATACTCATGTCGTAATAAACACTTCTTTATAATATTATAATTTTCATTTCAAGAGTCAACGTTGACTCTTTGTAATTAATAAAAGTTTTTAAAAACCCACTTATGTAAATCGTGATACAACAATTGGCGCAGTCGGTAGGATTCCGTGAACACCATTAAGAACAAGAAGCCTAACTGGTAGTGACCCATGAAGAACAAGGACAACATCTCTACGAGGTGCCTAACTAGTGCAAGTTATCTATCGGAACAAGGAGACCTTCCTCACTGGTGGTGGCGGATCCTAATCCCTTACGGGAAGAACCTACACTCAATGAAGAATCTATTACTGTAAGTACTTTAACGAATCATCTCGCAATTTTCACTTATTGTTTTTATTATCATACGTAGTTTATTATACTGCTAATACACAGAAAAACTATTTCTATGATCCAATCCCCATTTATATTTATTTTCATTATTACAAACGAACTAAAGCTTAGACGTTAAGCACAAACGATTAATCTACAGCATTATACTGCTAATGCTCAACTAAAATCGTAAGAATTAATTTAAAAATACTGTGCATTATACTGTTAATGCAACATTCGTATCATTAAAAACCCAATCTTCTACCAAAGGTACAACATTTTTTTATTCTAATCAATTCGTGTTACCTCCTTTATTTACTAAATATCGAGCAACATGCCCGACCAAGTAACACAAGGTACAACACAAAGTGCAGCAACAGGTCCAGCACCAGCACCAGCACCTGTTCTCGAACCGTATAAACTAAGTGAAATTTTCTCAGTTGTTCCCGAATACGATGGCAACCCTGTATTTTTACAAACTTTCTTATATACATTGCTCTCGCTACATATAAAAAATAAATTAAAAGGAAAAGCTGCCGAAGTAATAAGACGCGCGCGATCTAACCTCGCTTATACAAGATCTGCAACGACTCCATCAACTAAGCAACGAATCACCGTTAACCTGTATCTCTAGGCTACAAACTCATAACGCGAAAATGCTTTCCGCGGTAAATAAGCAAATAGCTATGACAAACGAACAGAAAGACGCGCAAACACGCTTAATTGATACCATGACCCTCAACACCTTAACAACCGGTCTTGAACCTAAACTAGGCCAGATAGTCCGAGCTGGAAACCCAGCTACTGTACTCGATGCACTCCGAGTAAAAAGAGAACTACAATTATCATATTTTGAATCTCAGAAATTCAACAAATTTAATCCAAATAAAAATCCCATTCAAACTCAAGCAAAACGCCCTCCAATTCCACAAAAATTCTGTTCTTTCTGCAAGAGAAACGGACATACAATTAATGAATGCCGCACAAGGCAAAATCAACAATTTTCATCCCCTAGTTTTATTTCAAACACTTATTCTAATCAGGCGCAAACTTCAAGACCAAATTTTCAGAATTTTTCCAGCCAAAATAATCAAAGGCAATTTTCTCCGCAAAATTTTCAACCGGCAAATAATCCACAACAAAATAGACCTTCGGTAATAAGACCGAACCGCAACTTTCAACAAAGATTTCCGAATCAACAACAAATCCCAAATATCAATCGTCAAAATCCACAAAGAACGCATCACGTTAATTTTGACAATTACTCTATTAATTACTATAATGAACCTGATAATTTCGACAATCAGCAATACAACGATTTCCAAACTTACCAAACTGATTTTAACGTTCAATATTTACCACAAGAGAATTATACTGGTAATTCTCAAAATTCACAAACAAACCACTCCGATATTTGGCAAAATGAATACGAGAGTTATACTGCTAATTCTCAAACGCCTCAAGAAGATTATAATACCAATTCTCAGGATTTTTGTTTAGGCCCGGAGTATCCCGCGGACACTCCAACACAGGAAACAGATCAATTCGATCCAATAATCGAATCAAATTCAGACTATGAATCTAAACGACAATTTCAACCTGTTCCTGAACTTCCCGGAACAAGGGTTTATGTAGAAACGCTATCACACTCATTGTTGACGGTAAATTCAAAAAATCTATACCACATTAAAGACATCACAAATAAATTCAAGATTGTAATCGATACTGGCGCAGGTATCTCTATCTTTAAACCAAAAACTGCGGAAAACTACAAACGAAGATTTTCAGAAAATGTAATTATACAAGGTATAACCGATCAGAAAATTACTATTAATGAATCTGTTCTTATACCCTTCACGGACAACGACCCACATAAAGTTTACATCTACGATCTAGATATCAATTTTGATGGACTAATAGGAGCTGATTTCCTAGAGCACTATCATTGTATCGTAGACATCAATTTTAAAACGGTGCCACTTTTCAAAGTAACCGACGATTCGTCAAGACCAGAATGCGACAAAATTCAGTCAAGCCACAACCCTAATCAAAATAAGATCCAAATTAACGGCCGTACTGAAAAAATTTATAAACTAAAATGTAATCTTAGAAATACTGACGCTATTTTGCAAGCGCAGGAAAACGAAAAAGTCCGTTTACCCAATGCTCTTGTTAGAGTAAACGAAAACGGAGAATTTTTAACGACAATAACACAGGCCCACAAAAAAAAAAGTTGTCTGCGTCGGGGTACTGACCATACCTATGCCTTGTATTTTGACCCGCTGAACACAAATCTGACCTTAGTTTTTCCCCCATACGTCAGGTTTTTTTTTAACAGCAAATAAATATATAAATATTACGATTCAACAGACTTTTTTTTGCTGTTAAAAAAAACGGACGTGTTGGGGAAAAACTAAGGTCAGATTCGTATTCAGCGGCTCAAAATACAAGGGATAGGTGTAGTCAGTACCCCCGCGCAGACCACTTTTTTGGGTACCACTGTGCCACACTCGGTGTGGCACAATCTCACACAAAAAAAGTCATCTGCGCGGGGGTACTGACCACACCTATCCCTTGTATTTTGAGCCGCTGAACACGAATCTGATCTTAGTTTTTCCCCAGCACGTCAGGTTTTTCTTTTAACAGCAAATAAATATATAAATATTAGACTTTTTTACTATAAAAAAAACCTGACGTATAGGGGAAAAATTAAGGTCAGATTCGTGTTCAGCGGGTCAAAATACAAGGGATAGGTATGGTCAATACCCCGGCGCAGACAACTTTTCTTTTTTGTGGGCTTGTGTAATCAACGCTAACGTCATCCCGAAGACTGTCGATTTTTCTAATTTAAATTTAGAACCTTTACAAAAATTTAAGTCAATTTTTAACTTAAATACGCAAAACTCTGACCAACACCCAATGACGAACAGATCCTTTGAAATTAAGAACGAATTGCGCTTGGACCATCTAAACGAAGAAGAGGCCGAAATAATAACGCAGCTTTGTTTAGATTTTCAAGATATATTCTATTTAGAAGGAGACAATTTGACCTTTATCAATGAAATCAAACACCCTATTGACACCGACAACTCCCGACAGATATTTACGAAATCGTATCGCTATCCCCAGGTCCATAAAGAAGAAGTTAAGTCCCAAGTATCGAAAATGTAAAGTCAAGGTATCATTCAACCCTCAATCTCACCTTTCCTAAAAAACTGGACGCTTCTGGCAAACAGAAATGGCGCGTTGTAGTTGACTATCGTAAACTCAACGAGGTCACAATCGGTGACAAATATCCTCTGCCCAACATTTCCGATCTCTTAGACCAACTTGGTAAATGCCAATATTTCACAACTCTAGATTTGGCTTCTGGTTTTCATCAAATTGAAATTAATCCCGCAGACATTCAAAAGACTGCTTTCACAGTTGAAAACGGTCATTACGAATTCGTGCGAATGCCATTTGGACTAAAAAATGCTTCATCAACATTTCAAAGAGTGATGGACAATATTCTATTAGGCATCCAAAATGAAGGGTATCTCGTCTATATGATCGATATCATTATTTACTCTCCTACCATTCATGAACACATTTCTCGACTAACAGAAGTTTTCAAACGCCTTCGAAAAGCCAACCTCAAAATTCAGCCAGACAAATGCGAATTCCTACGCAAAGAAGTCGCTTATCTAGGACACCTCATCACAAAAGACGGCGTGAAACCAAATCCCACCATTAACTCACGCCATTCTAAATTTTTCACAACCCAAGAACCAAAAAGAAATTAAATCATTTTTAGGACTAGCAGGCCATTATAGAAGATTCATTCCAAACTTTTCCAAAACTTCTAAACCCTTGATAAAACTTCTGCAAAAAGATGTTCCTTTCGACTTTAATAATGATTGCCAAAATTCTTTTGCCGACTTGAAACAAACACTAACTACATCACCAATATTGACATACCCAAATTTTGATGAACCTTTCATACTAATTACCGATGCGAGCACATTTGCCGTCGGTTCTGTGCTGTCACAAGGACCAATTGGTAAAGATTTACCTATTGCTTACGCTTCCCGAGTTTTATGCAACGCCGAAACTAAATACTCCACGATAGAACGTCAACTTTTGGCTATAGTGTGGTCAGTAAAGCATTTTAGGCCATACCTATTCGGTAGAAAGTTTAAACTGATAACCGACCACAGACCACTTACATGGCTATTTTCTATAAAGGACCCAGGTAGTAGATTAGCTCGCTCGCGCCTTAAACTCGAAGTCATATATAAACCCGGAAAAATAAACAAAAACGCAGACGCCCTGTCCCGAATCAAAATCAACCACTGTAACGATTGTTCCAAATTTCATTCGAAAATTCTAGCCGCGAACGGAGACGATGAATCGAATGATGAATCTGATGACGAAACCCGAGACGATAACACTAGATTTACCGATGACCAAATTGCCCAAGAATTCGAAACCTTTTGCAACTTGTATAAAACATCTTTGATAGACTATTCAAAAATCAAAGCCTCGAACAAACAACTATTGTATCGAGAACACAAAAATATTATAACTTTCTTTCAACAAAATAATTTACAAGACCTCCATCACAAAATTATCCAAGACATATTTGAAGAAAACCCAGAATTCCATAATGACAAGATCAATATTGTATCGAGCAAGACGATCAGACATAGGAGATACTTTATCATCCCGTTACCATTTGATATTGAGTCCGTAATTGAACACTTATTTCTGGTGTTATTTAAAAACCAAGACGTCTTGGGTCTTTCTAAGACATACTTTGTCGAAAATAATTTAGACCTCCCTATACTTGAAATCCTGTCATTCATTTTTGCGGAAAAGGACCTAAAATTTATAATCTGCCAAGACATTGTCAAAACCCCTGATGAAGATCAAATTCCGATAATTCTAGATCAACGGTAAAAATAACCTACACCGCGGAATAAATGAAACGATTCGACGAATTAGAGAAAAATACACTTGGCAAGGTTTAACTAAAGATGTAGAAAACTTTGTAAAAAACTGTGAAACGTGTCAACAAAGTAAAGTCTGTCGAAAAAATTTAAGCAGTCCGTTAGTAATAATCGAAACACCAAAAACACCATTTGAGAGAATTAACATTGACCTATTCGAATTCCCCACACGCAACTATGCTTTAACGATACGCGAAGAACTAACCAAATTTACACAAGCTTACGCAGTCCCTGATAAATCCGCTAAATCTGTAGTAAATACCTTATTACTATATTTCCAACACTATGGTACTCCTCTGAGAATACATTGCGACTATGGAGGAGAATTCGACAACCGATTATTACGAGATTTATGTATTTTATACAATATAAAATTAACCTTTTCAAGCGTAGGACACCCGCAATCGAATGGCTCAATTGAACGATTCCACGCAACGTTAGCAGAAATGATAAGAGTTAACCAAACAGAAAACCCGAACGAACACCCATTCACCATTTTACCTTACGCTGTAATTTGCTATAATGACTCTGTTAACAAAACGCATGGATTTACACCATATAAATTAGTTTTCGGTCATATGTCAGTCCGACCACCAGAAACCTTATATAACCAAAAATAATTGATAACAAAATACGTCAGAGATTTAAACAATCGCATCTCCCATTATTATAAAATTGCTAGAGACCGAACGGAACTTCAAAAGCAAAAAGCTAAAATTAGATTCGATAAAAACGTCCCCGAAAATCGTACTAAATATAACGTCGGAGACAAAGTTTACGTAAAAGAATCAGATTAAAAATAAATTGCAAAACAAATTTAACGGACCATTCGAAATTACCAAAATCATTGAAAATTCAGCTATGTTACTCAACTCAGAAACTAAACAAACTAGTAAAGTCAATTTTGACAGAATGAAACCTTATTTTGAAAGTTAACCATGTTTTCAGGTTATTCCTGCTGTTCGGATCAGCAACACTAGTGGTTTCCCAATATAAAATCACGCCTATAAACAACACCATAGGAATATACTACCAGGAAAAAACAGACGTAATAGTAACCAACGACAAATGGACATTACTGGTTCACAAGAACATTTCCTCCCTAAAAACAACCTTTGACAGAAACGAAAAAATGTTAGAACTTATCCTAAACACCCTGGACGCCGCCGATCAGAAAACGATCACTTTCAGGAGTGAAGTTAAAACAGATCTAAATCTGTTAACACAAATATCTAAAACTATAAAATCAAAATTTGACGAAATCTTTTTGGATACAAGACGATATAAGCGCGGAATAATCAACGGTTTCGGCACAATCTTCAAATTAATAACCGGAAATTTAGATGCCGAGGACGGTCAATATTATTCTGATTGCATCAATAAACTAAATAACGACCAACACCAATTGGAGAATCTAATTAAAAATCAAATTTCAGTTACTACATCCGTTATCAAAAATTTCAATTCAACTATTCAAAAACTTCAAATTGACGAAGAAACATTTAACAAATATATCAAAGAAATCGATCGCGCAATTCAATCTATGACAAGTCACATCGAAGCAGCCATTGAAATCAAACTAATATTCTTACATTATTGCGAACAATTAATGGCAAGTTATTTGTACATCGAAGATAATTTAAATGATGTTCTAAATGCAATAACATTTGCACGTTTAAAAATCATCCATACGTCAATCATCACTCCAACAGACTTAATTTCATCTTTACAGGAAATTTCACAGAATTTGCATAAAAATAATCTACCGCTCTCAATAAAGCTATCAAAAGTTGCTCAATACTTAGATATTACGGAACTGCAAGATTTTCAAACTGATTCAAGTTTAATCTTTGTTTTAAAGGTACCTCTAGTAGACCCACAAACTTACACAGCCTATCAATTGTATCATATCCCTATTTTGGATAATAGAACTGGTTTACACCACTTATTATCGGTATCACAAAAATTTATCGCGAGAGATGATGATTCCTTAATGTTCTTACCCATCCCAGATCTAGATGAGTGCAAACAACTTTACATGGGAACCAAAGTATGCTCTAACCTGTTCGTCTACCCGATAGATAACAATGCCATATGTGAAGCAAGACTCTTCAAAAACCTCATGAGCCTACCCCAAAATTGTCAAACCTCATTCATAATCAGTCAAGGATACAATGTACAAAAACTCCAAGAAAACACCTGGCTAGTCATCAACGCAGAACCACTACATGTTACCGTTAATTGTAAGAGAAATTCAAAAACAGAAGTCATCACAAAAAATTCCATTATAAAACTACAACCCAGCTGTTACGCTTTTACGCTTTTACGCTTTTGTTGGTATTACCAAAATCCAGGCGCCAGTTCCAACGAAGTGTTAGATGTTAGGGATAATACTCACCCTTTTGTTGGTATTACCAAAATCCAGGCCAGTTCCAACGAAGTGTTAGATGTTAGGGATAATACTCACCCAGTCGAAATTCCGTATGATTGCTGCAGTGACCTTCCAGACAAAACTCAATTACCAAATTTAAAACCATTGAAATTAAACAATTTGAATACAGAAGACCTCGAAATTGCGAAACACAAATTAGACCAGTATTCCAAGGATTTAGACGACCTCATTAACGAACCCTACGTGACAAAACACATCTCGTGGTTCACGTACTTCACTATAACCCTAGTGATCTCCCTTATCCTCCTCTACCTGTTCTGCAAATGCAGAAAAAGAAGCCGAAAGTTAACCCTTGTTCATGCATCACACGGTTCACCTCCATCTCCACCGATGCCAAGAAGAACATACAAAAGTTTCACCAGTATCTTACCTCCAAGGAGAAGACCCAGTATCCAAAGAGAAGAAGAAATCGAAGAAGTGGAACTAACTTAAAGACATCCTACATTGTTACCAATTTTGATTTCATGATTAACATTAATTTATGTTATATGTACATCTTTAATATTTTTATGTACTATTTGCATTTTTATATTTTACAATTTTATTCTTTTCATTTTATTATTTTGCTTTTATATTTTACAATTTTATTCTTTTCATTTTACTATTATTTTGCTTTTACATTTTACAAACGTTGCTGTATAATCACCAACTTTTTTAATAAGCGGGAAGTTGTTATATAATATTTGGTACGCTGTATAAAACTTGTATGTGACTTTTATTCCTTTTAAACTATCTCAGCATATCATATTTCAGCTACGTGTTGATAACGAATTCCCTCATATTATTTATCGCTGATATGTAATATCATATTTTCTTTGGCTTGTCTTGGGAAACAATACTAATGCTGACTAAATACAGTCAACCGAGGATATAAATTAGATAGATAACCTTTTGTAGTCAGTTCATATACTCATGTCGTAATAAACACTTCTTTATAATATTATAATTTTCATTTAAAGAGTCAACGTTGACTCTTTGTAATTAATAAAAGTTTTTAAAAACCCACTTATGTAAATCATGATACAACATATATTGCTTTTTGTATCCTCTAGAGTATTGAATCTAATACGAATTATTTAATGGCCTCATTTAATGAATTTCATTTAGTAGTTGTTACTTCTTGTGGATAAAGTATTACCTAAAAATAGGCAATATTGAAAATTTCAGATGAATCCGATATGTGACTTTCGAAATATACGACTGTTAAACAGGGAATTTGAAGCGTGGTGCGACTAAAATCGTGACTTCACTTAATAGGAAACGAATCGGTCGCGCAACATATAAACGGTCATGCATTGCATTCCGCTTGAGATCGTCGAGTCTTTCTCAGTGTTCTGTGCGTTAAATTAGGTAATATCTTTTATTGTTTTTTGTGGTGATTAAGGAAAATGTATGAAGCGAACTTTAATAAAGCACTCTTCGAATCTTCCATATCATGAGCTCGTTAGTGCAGAGATGAGAGGGTTTAATTTCTCATTTTTATATAAACTATTAATTTATAATACATGTAGTTTTCCATGTCTTTTTCGAGCTAAAAATAAAACAGTATTTTAGATTTTTTCATGGCTAGCCTTAAAGAATTTTATTAAAAAAATTAATTAAAGAATTTTATTAAAAAAATTAATTAAAGAATTTTATTAAAAAAATTAATAAAAGGGGTAATAATTACTTAATAAATAAGTTTCAATAACAGTATATTTCAACTATTTATACCTAAATTTATTTACTAATAGATAACCAAGTTCGAAACACTAATATTTTATAAAAAATTAATCATCCGGCTCGAAGGCCCAAAAAAATGTGGCGAATCTACGCTGATTTCAAACTAAAGGCGATATTTTATAGCACTGTGGTTTAATCTAAAATAATATAAAAATCTTACCAAGTCCATGTATGGCTTCAACCACTGTTTTATTTTAGTTGTAATGTCAGAAGTAGGAAAGGTACTTGGAGAGGCAGAAAAGGAAATTTCTGATACTATACTCTAACTTAATTAATTTCAATATCACTAATTTTTACACTAATTTTATAATCGAAAATAAGGCCCCTGTATTAACTTTCAGCCCAAATTTATCTATATATCTAGAAAACAAAAAAGCATTCTAGTTTTTATACATTATAAGAACCCACAAATAATATTTTAATTTCATTCACCCAGAGACATCTCTTACTGAAAAGAAATATCAAACAACAGAATACAAATTGTAGATTTCCTTACATTTTTAAAATAAAATGATAATTGCCAACTAGGCGTAAAGACAATTATTTCAAACTCTTTGATTGTAGCCCAGAAGACAGAGATCATTTTATAGTGAAACCAACAAAAAGTTGCAAACTGAATAATTTTTTTTTAATGAGTTCGTGAAAGTGTATAGAATAATATTCTGAAAAGTTTTCATTCCGCTCGGATGCAGAACATAAAAAAAGTGAAAAATGAAATTTTTTTATCAATTTTTTCAAAATTTTTAAATTAAGTCGGGCTAGAAAAAAACAAAAAATACAGGTGGGTAGACCATGTGTTTCTAAACAAAAAATGTCCTAATAAAATTTATCGCTAAAGCCACGGTTTTCCCGGAAAAAAATAGTGAAGTATCTTTGTCACTCTGCTCAGCCAAGCGCACGATTAAATGCATACTACAGAACTTCTAAAAATTCCTAGCAGTTCTAACAAGTAAAATAAAGCTTTTTTCTCTTTCTGATTACACATTTTTAACGTTTTTCTTAGTGACTAAGAGGATAAATAGCGAGTATGGAGGGAAAATATATAATTATGAAGGCATACACAGACACTACACATAGTCGCTAAATCGTTCGCATGAATTTTTACGTACCTTTACTGTATTGTATTTATTACAGATACACTATCCACATTTCAGCTATATCCATTGAATTCCTTATACATTTGTTAATATATTGGAAAAGTTCCAGAATTTATATTCAAAACAATCAAAGATATTTCCATAGTTATAAGGATAAGATCGTGACAATGGAAATTTCTTATCAAGATATGATTAATCATATTTTCGAAAAAATGCATAAAAGTAAACGAATTTGTGTTTGAACATTCAAAAAGTATACATTTTTTCCGAAATAGTGATATTTTATTTTTTCCAATGGGTCAATTTCTCGGCACGTTACAACCTCCACTATATATATTTATCAAGAAAATCATCAAGCAATTAAATTAAAATGATTTGAGATGTACTTTTTTTTGAATTCACGTTACTACAACTTAATAAACCATAATAAACATGAAGTGTACATACTTTTGAACAGTTCTCAATGAAGAAAGAATTTTTTTGAAGAGCTTTTATTTTTTTCTATATTTTTATTGCGACGATTGAGTTCGGGCGTAATAATATATATAAGCATATTTTTCCCATCCATCCTTTGCTTGTATAGTTTGAAACAAAAAAGCATCAGAAAGCTTCAATTTCCATCTTTTAAATGAACCAGCACTCATATAGATTGAATAAATTCTGATTTAGTGACATGTAATTCAGTGCGTCGGTGTCACAGTCATGCGTATTCAAGCGCGTGCACGCATGGATCTCGGTCCGAGTTATAATGTTACACTTGACTATTTTTTTCCGGGAAAACCGTGGCTTTAACGATAAATTTTATTAGGACATTTTTTTGTTCATAAATACGTGATCTATCCTATATCCTTCTGTATTTTTTTATTTTTTTCTAGCTTGATTTAATTTCAAAATTTTGAAAAAATTGATGAAAAAAAAAATTTGTTTTCACTTTTTTTTTGTTCTGAACCCGAGCGAAATGGAAAATTTTCAGGATATTATTCTATACACTTTCACGAACTCATTAAAAAAAAGTTTACACAGTTTGCAACTTTTTGTGGGTAAATACCTTCGTCGACTGGTCTATTGGGAGGGAGAATAAATATATCTCTTCGAGAGAACGAAATTTTCCCATCGCGTACAAGACACCCTAGTTTAGTTACGGGGAAGTGTCTTACTTACTTACTTTGAGATGTATCTAAAGTCATATCTACCGAATAGTTAACCGAGGGTTATATTTTGAATGAAAGTACGGATGCGTGTTATTCTATAGATAGCAAGCTCCGGTTATCTTATCCATCAAATGGCTATTCGCTGGATAAAGTCTATTTATACTTAAGTGAAAATACAAAGCATAAGTGTTTTTTCCGTCAAAAGTACAACTGAATATTTTCCTTTTATTTAGTTTTTCCATTTTGTAAATAACTAACTAATTCATTATCACCTCTAATATTTTTCAGAAGCAATTAAAAGCTTTTATGCTCGTATACAAAGTTTAATTAAAAATTACTTAATTCATTAGCAGAATTACAATCGATTCATTGAACTTCTTTTCAAATGTAAATAGAGAGCATTTAAATGTGGTTTAATCAATGAACAACGTTTTTCTAAGCAGGCTTTGCGAACCTCGAGCCTGACGTTTAAAATGCAAATTATCGTCAACTACCTTGATGCGAGCTGTGGAGATAAAACTCACCTTTGGGATAAAGGGTAAAGCTTCCTTAAGCGTGTTGCGATAAAAATGTGCCTTCTGCGTGGGGTCTTTCATGTTTATAACATCTAGAAATTGAAGCGCGTGGACTGCAGGATCACTGCAACAAAAATACAATTTTACGTGGGGGTTTCAACCGAGTGCATTTAATGTCTAAGGTTTAATGTAGGTGTAATTACGTGATATATAGTGGAGTTAAAATAAATTTCGTATAGAATTGTTTTTCTACAGCAATTTTATGGTTTTAGTTTGTTTTGGGTGTGACAAGTATAATGAGACGTTTTGGATTAAATATGTCCATTGCTTCATATATAAATAGTTATTTATGATAAAGTGTTAAAAGTGACATTTTATTTTGTGAGTGGGGAATATTGCGAAATGAGCGTAGCGAGGGGAGCAACCCCATGAACAAAATAAAATCACTTTTAACAAAAATGTATCATATAATATTTTTTGCAAAACTGTTATTAAAAAAAATAAAATGCCGTCTGTGGGTTGAACTCCCGATCTACCGCTTATGTGTCAATCAATCAATCAACAATACTTTATTATTTTTAAGGTACAGGTGCATGTCTCTTCGAATTCCAACCCAGAGCCAGCCAGACAACCACGGCGATCATTGCCGAGGTGGGTGTGGGGCTGGACGAAGTGGGTTCGATTCGGCTTGGAAAGAGGCAGGTAGGAGGGCTTGTAGCTCCTGTCTAGGTAGACTGAAAAACTGGATTTGAAGTTTTAATGTGTCCACATGAACATAAAGCTAGTTAAAAAATAAACACAACACTGTATAAACTAAAAACTCGCGTTAGCACTGAGCCACCCGCTCGTTTATATATTAAGTCAGGTACTGGATAACGGTAACGAAGTAAAACAGTTGTAAGTTGTTTAGGATTTATTAGTAATACAATTGAAGCTGTCTTTAAGTATCGTACATTTTGTGGCTAAGAAAATGGACGTAGTCATTATTCTTGAATTATGAATGAGCGCCATCTTGCTGAAAATACATTTCCTGTTCTAAATTCAAAGGTGATTCTTCCAAAAATCGCTCAACCTCATTTTGTAGACTGAAGTATCTGGCATAATTCAAGAATCCTTCAAATATTATCGGACCGATTATTCTAGTACCGATTATTCCCAGCCAAACGTTGAGTCCAAAACTCTCTTGAAAATTACCCTCCATCAATAAATGTTGATTTTCTTGAGATCAGTATCTTGTGTTTTGTCAGTTAAATAAACCGAAATTCGTAAATTTGTTATTCATCGAATAAAAAAAATTTCCCAATAATTAATTATAATCCAGTTAGTAGGAACAAAAAGTGACCTTTGCCTTACAAAAGGGAGAGTAGTAAAGATTTTGATATATATTATTTAAGTCGTGGCCCTGATGAAAAATACAAGTTTTCGACCTTGGGGGGGGCGACCCGCCAACTGGATTGAAAGGTGCAAATAATTGTTCTTTCAAAATAAATCGTCGACGCTCGATCCTACGAGAAAAATTTTCGAGACAAAGTTAAAGAGGACAAATTTTTATTTTTTAAAATCGTCAAACTTCATTTTTGTTAGTAAATTATCTATGAACAAATAGCGTTTTATTATAGTCATATTTTAATTTATACCAATGTTTTTTAAACGTTCGTTTAATTTAATTTCAATATATTCTACTTTGCCTTTCACACATAACATTGTATCATCCGCAAACAATTTGAGGTAACATTTCTTATAACAATTACAAATATCGTTAATGTATAATAAATAAAATTATATAAAAAAAGTATTTTAAAGAAAAAGCTTTTATCTGAAAAAACTACTAAAAAGTAAAAAATTTTTTTTTAAATTCATACACATGGAAACCAAAAGCTTTGGGGGCGGTCATATAGTGATATTGCATAGTTACTTTGCTCAATTGACCACCCCCAAAGCTTTTGGTTTCCATGTGTATGAATTTAAAAAAAAATATTTTTACTTTTTAGTAGTTTTTTCAGATAAAAGCTTTTTCTTAAAAATACTTTTTTTATATAATTTTATTTTTACTTTTTAGTCCACTTATTTTACAAACAGACAGACAAAACCTTTTCATTTGCCACCGCCATCCACCCCTCCCCTCTCCCGTCTTCTCACCCGTCTAACACTACTTCCCACTTCTTCCCTCTTTCCACCACTTCCCCTGCCCTTCCCCATCTCTTTCCACCCTATTCCCACCTTTTCCCACCTCTTCCCGCCCCTTCCCACCTCTTCCCACCCTTTTCCTACCTCGTCCCATACCTTCCTCAGCTCTTCCCACCCCTTCCCCACCTCTTCCCACCCCTTCCTCACCTCTTCCCACCGCTTCCCCACCTCTTCCCACCCCTTTACCACATCTTCCCACCTCTTCCCATCCCTTTCCCATATTTCCCACCTCTTCCCACCCCTTCCCCACCTCTTCCCACCCCTTCCCCACCTCTTCCCACCCCTTTCCCACTTCTTCCCACCTCTTCCCCACTTCTTCCCACCTCTTCCCACCCCTTTCCCACTTCTTCCCACCTCTTCCCCACTTCTTCCCACCTCTTCCCACCCCTTCCCCACCTCTTCCCACCCCTTTCCCACTTCTTCTCACCTCTTCCCACCTCTTCCCCACCTTTCCCCACCTCTTCCCACCCTTCCCACCTCTTTCCCACCTCTTCCACCTCTTTCCCACCTCTTCCCACCTCTTTCCCACCTCTTCCCACCTCTTTCTACCCCTTCCCCACCTCTCCCACGTCCGCCATTTTGAATTTAGAATGACGTCACACACTTTTTCTTATTTTACTTCATCAAACCCTTTCATTTGACACCCATATCAACGGGGTTGTGACTAAAAAGCAGATCCGCCATCTTGGGACGTCCGCCATATTGGATTTAAAATGACGTCACATTGTTTATCGTATTTTACTCGTCAAACCCTTTCATTTGATACCCATATCAGGGGGGTTGTGACTAAAAAGCCGATCCGCCATCTTGGGACGTCCTCCATATTGGATTTAGAACGACTTCACATTGTTTATCGTATTTTACTCGTCAAACCTTTTCATTTGATACCCATATCAGGGGGGTTATGACTAAAAAGCCGATCCGCCATCTTGGGACGTCCGCCATATTGGATTTAGACCGATAATGGCTATCGTCACCGGACTTATACACGTGTGCCAAATTTCAAAGCTCTAGCTTAATTAGAACTAGTCGAAGTTCAGCTTGCAAGATTTGACCTAAACCAACAAACAAACATTGCAAGTTAAATAAAAGCTTTTAAAAGAGTATAGGACCTTTAAAGTATTTCATATTTTGTAGCCAATTCTTGTGAATAACTTAACTGTCATAAAATTTAATAATTTGTTTCCTATTTTCGAGGTATGATGTAAACGACTGTAATACTATCTCGTCAATTTCATATTTTTTTTAGTCTCAATACAAGTAGATATTTATTATAACATAAATAATATAAAATATGTTATGATGTAAACATACTTTATATAAAATTTCTTTTTTTAATCCATCATTCTGTCGCTGTATCTCGTTACACATTAGACTTACGTTGCCGAATTACTTTGAAAAAAAAAACAATGTATTTTTTATCAGGGCCTCTACTTAAACAGCATATATCAAAATCATGACTACTCCCTAACTGATTGGACTATTATTTGGCTGCAAGTTATTTTGTAAAGTCCACTTGCAATATTCAGTTCCCCGTGCGTGATTATTTTCGTACAAGTGATGGTGCAATTGATATTTAAATTATTTATAATTATGCTTACGAAGAATTCTGTTTACACGGCGATTACTAATTTCCAATTCAAAAGCAATTATTCTCAAGTAAACAGTTTTATCAGTTTCCTCTGGAGCCAAAACATTTTTTTCAGTTTTTTCCTCAGTATTAAAAGATTCTTCGGGATCATTATTAAGCTCTGTTCGACACCGATCTTCAACACGATGAAAATAATTTTTAGCAGGGCACTGTCGATCAGGATATCATTTTGCGTATAACTCTGTAGTAGTAACTGTATATTTTACTGTTTCAAAGCCACCTTAGTTACTTTTTACCATTTAATTAGAAGAAAATTGAATATTTTAATTTTTGATAATGTGTAATTTCGGTTGTATTTGTTCCAAATAAAAAGTGGGTTTATTAAAAGATTCCTTATTAATGGTACCTTGATACTGATATGGTTCCATTTGCAAAAAGTGAGTTTCATAAAGAAAACATTTTGAAGATTTTTATTTACTTGTAAGTCACATCATAATGTATTTTCGATGTGAGTTCGATTTTTATAGCATTACATGGATGGATGAATAGTGTTCCGGCTTGTGTAGAATCTGGTAGTGGGTTCAACAGCAGATATAGCAACAAAAACAGCTTCCTTAGATTAAAGGACGTTCCCTTGCTCCTTGGAAGCAGGGCAGTTGACTGACAGTTATTTTTGCGAAGTTTGTGGCCACTTCCAATGCTAGGTATGTCAGTTTCTGGTGCAATAGGTAACGGAATAACCCCAAGGATGCTTCTCTTGAACGTCTGATCTTCTGCTCTTTTAATGGAGACTACTCGAACAATTTCATTTGCAGAAGGTGTTTCTGAGATTCTAGCCAGTGGCCATCGACTCGGGCTAATATTGTCTCCTTTGAGTATGACTGCGTCACCGTCTTTCAGGTTTTCCTGGTGTGTTTTCCATGTGTATCTCTGTTGGAGTTTGTTTAGATACTCATAGGACCATATTTTCCAAAAAATCTTTCTTAATTTTTTGGACTAATTACCATCTTGACGATAAGTTTGTGTTGATGTTTGTCAACACTACTACTGAATTGGAAAATTAGAAAATGTCCTGGTGTAAGGGCTTCGATGTCACCAACGTCGTCATTCAAGGGATATAACGGCCCTGAATTGGGGCACGCTTCTATTTGTTGCGTGAGTGTTTTTTAATCCTTCCTGCCAGAGTGCAATTACCAATTATGTGTTTTAAATGGTATTTCATGGACTTGACGCCTGCCTTCCATAATCCTCCAAAATGGGGAACTGCCGAGAAATGCCATTGAGTCGTTGCTAGTAATTGCTGGACTTCAGATTCATGGGTAATGGCGAGGATTTCCTTACTGAGGATTTTATTAGCACCGACAAGATTAGTCCCAATTGCGCACATCGACCTCTTCTAGCGGTGAATCTGCGGAGTTCTGCCATGATTGCATCTGTGGTCATGTCGCTTACTGCTTCCAGATGAATGACCTTCATTGACAAGCATACAAAAATGGCTATGTAGCCTTTACATGCTTTGTATATTCTGCCTGTGCTACACTTATTTGGATAGGACCTGCGTAGTCTACCTCAGAATGCAGGAAGTGATGACATGGTGTAGGAGATCTTCCATTAGTTGGTTTGCTGTTCGTGCTTTATAGCGAATGCATTTGATACATTTGCTGAGGATGGAACGAACGGTTCTTTTTCCATTGATAATCCAGAACCTTCTTCGAGTGTATTCTAGGGTCAATTGGTTTCCTCCATGTGGTGTGTTGTAATGGCCATCCCGAATTACTAATTTTGAGACGTGACTGCGGAGTGGTAGAATGATTGGATGCCTGTGTTCATAAAAGATTGATGAATGTCTTAATCTCCCTCCTGACCAGTCATGTTCGGCACTGATGATGCAATTTACAAGTATTAATTTCTTTTTGTATGCATTTATTTAAACAAGCCTCATTAACATTTTGAATTAATTTTTTAAAGAATTTGATTTTTCCCAGAAGGGGAAGTATCTGATCATTTTTGGGCTCGTAGGATCCAATCTATAATTTCAGTTTAATATCTCAAACAGTTTTCGCAACTTTTCAACGCCCTGTATCTCATTAGGGGCACGATTCCGAGCCTATTGTAGTTTGCCAAAGTAATCGATTTAATTCCATTATACACTTCTCCAAGAAATTAACACACCATCAAAAAATAACCAAAAGTTTGAAGTTAATTTTTGTCTAGACCTCTTGTCCGATTTCGATGATTTGTTTTTGTATGATAGCCTCTTTATTTAAGAATGTGAATGTTCTATTGTTTTTTCAAAGAAAATTTTGTTTTATTCATTACAGGGTGTAAAAATTGCGACGTGTTTTTTCCATTAAATATAAATCGTTACACCAGCAAGTTAGAATTTAAATCGTACTCTAGCTACTCTAGCTAATATTTTCTTAACATTCTCTTTTTTTTCAGTTTATTATCTTCATTAATACCAGAAATACACAATTTTAAAACATAACATGTTTTTATTCATTTCATTTTGGAAAAACAGAAGTAAGTAGCATGCTATGGATAAAAAGAGATATGGATTAAATGTCATAAAGCATTTGAAAAGAGTGTGTTTATTGTGGTAATAGCCGTATTTTTTTCCAATATTTTTGTCAATATGGAATGTGAAGCACAAAATCTTAGTGGTGAAGAATGTGCTCAAGCATTAATATTGGTTGAACTAGGTTAGAGTTATCAAAGAATTGGACAGCGATTTAATGTTGCGCATACAACTGTTTCAAGAGTGATACAAAGATATAGAGAGACTGGAAGTCATGTTCGCAGACCGGGACAAGGAAGAAAAGACACTCTCAACGGTGTGACAACGTTTTGTAACAGCGCGAAGTTTGCAGAGACAGCTTCGAGAAGTAAGTGGTTTACAAATTAATGGGGAAACCATTAGACAGCGACTTAGAGCATGTAATTTGAGACCAAGAGTTGCTGCTCGAGGTCCACCTTTAAATGGAAATCACCGGAGGGCTAGGCTAAATTTTGCCACAGAGCATATTAATTGGACCGTGGCTCAATAGGAACGTGCGTTATTTACGGATGAGTCCCATTCCATCTTTATAATAATGATAGACGTCTCCGTGTATATAGATGTCCCAATGAACGGTATGCTCAGTGGAATTTCTCCAATACAACATTATTTGGGGGCGGATCTGTGATGGTGTGGGCAGGAATTTCTTTGACCGGTCGCACGGAACTTGTCATTAATGGAAGCCTTACAGCTGTACGGTACATACAAGACATTTCAGATAACCACGTGGTTCCATGTGCGCCATTGACAAGTCGAAATTGACACCATGGCATGGCCATCTAATAGCCCGGACTTAAATCCAATGGAAAACCTCTGGGATAAACTTGGTAGAAAATTACAAGAGGTACGTAATCAATTAGACACCTTGGAAGACATTGGGCGGAAATTGGTTCAAATTTGGGAAGAATTGGGTTGTTGCACTAAGTTAAAATTTGACGAGAATCTACGTTAAACAATAACAATTATTTATAAAAAATCATTAGAAACATCTAGAAGTTGAAAAGAAAGTCTTATAATATAATATTAATTATAAAAATACATGCATTTAAAACGGAGATGACATAATAACGGCAGTCTGTAGAGAAGTTAGTTATAAAACTACGAGAAACAAGTACTAATTTAGAAACTCGCTGATAGCGACGGAGAAAAAAGACAATCACGACAGTTTAATCTGACATTATATTTAACGTCAAATTCAACTGACGTTCATAGGTTACAATTGGTTATAGTTTAACAGCATCTAGTTATGGATAAATATAAGTACAGATAGTGTTTTCTGCCATACTGTGTAAATAATACCACCAGTTCACCAGAAAAACTGTTGTGTTCCGATCATAAACGCTGAACGTGATAAAGAATGATTCAAAGCCACCAGAGAAGGACCAAGTCTTCTTATTGTGGAGACCATTTCAATGTCAAGTAAAGTAACAAATTACAATGTATTCTAATCGTTTTATTTGTGGTAAGTTGTATCTTAATGTAGGAATTTGATTTTTAATATGGGTTTATGTTGTAGGAAAAACGGCCGCATTACAAGACTTGTGTGGCGTTCTAGCTGTTACAAATTTAAATTACCCGCCAAACTGGTGGATAAAACAGGGTGTATTACTGTATTCTTAACGGCTCTAGATTAGAATGTTATTCATGCTTTGACTTCCTAAAAGGAGGGAAATGGCCTTAATCTGCTTTTATGTATTTTATCTAGTTTATGTTGGAATAAAGTGCAGTTGTTTTTGTTAGCTATTGATTATTTATGAAGCTCCCTAGATGCCCCATAATACTAGGATGATCAATAAATTAAGAAAGGAAATTTAAAAACTCGCCGTTGAAAAACTATATGAAACAAACTGTGAAACTCGTCTAAAATCTGTGAACACAATCAGTCGGAAATGGCTACGAATGCGTTGGATTGTAGTTATAAATGCCTTTTGTGTTATAAATACATATCATTGTTTATTGCTTAGATAGATACTAGCATAAAGTACTTACCTATTTATTATTTTTTGTTATAATACAGACCTTTCTTGATATCTTCGTAAGTCTCATTCTGACTCTTCTTAGAAGTGAGTATCGATGGATAATAAATAATTTCTTTAGTAGATAAACTTATTTTGTTGTTTTCAGTTAGATACGCATGTATATAGTTAATAGGAAATAAAACAATGAAAAGGAAATATTTAATAAAATACAAAGCATAGTTAACAAATTCATCTAAATTAAATAATAAAATACATATTAGACATATTATGTAATATTAATAAGATAAGATAAAGGAAGTTTTTGCAGAAATTACAATAGTTTGTACTGTCTATAACAGCTATGTAATGTAAGTACCTTGCAGCTTTTGCACTTCCAACCATTGCAATGTCAAAACGATCGTCTCTTTTTAAAAATTCGCTGACCATAAATATATCTACCGCAAGTAGAATATCAGAATTAGCTTTTACAGATATACTGCCTTAATCGTTTTGTAAAAAAAATATTAACAATAACTGCAAACATCAATCACTGCTAGCTAAACGTCAAATTTACTTTTGACCTATGAGTTTATTTTCTTTCTTGTCAGCAATGTCAACTTATTCGTCTTCATCTGTTCTGCTTATAAGTTCACATCTAACTGCCGTTATGATGTCACTACCGTTTTCGCGGCACATTCAAATAGTCGAAGTTTAACAATTTTTTAAAATATGTTGCGCTAAGAATTTTTCTTCCAAATTAAATATATAACTAAATTAAGTCCTCCACTACCATATTTCACCATTTTTTAAAATTCGTCAACAACCCAATTGGACCAAAATGAAATAAGGTCGCTTTAATGCAGCGGCCGCCCATCCAAATTGCGAGTAACAGTGAGTGTGCTGCGGTAAGTCCAAACTTCTATTGGCCATAACTTTTGATTTCACGCTTACCAAAATTCTGATACATACATAGAAAACTTTGGTATTTTCTTAGCTTTAATTTAAATACAAATACATGGAGCTACGTATTTCATTTTGTGATAATAATAGTATAAATTGTAACGCAATGTCACGGATTTCTGCGTACCAAAACTAAGTCGGTGTTATGAATGCGTGGTCGAGCGCACTCTAAATCGACCTTATTGCCGATTTGCATAAGATCATGGAAGGAAAAATATGCCGTTAACTCATGTTGTAGGGTTTTGAGCTGTAATAATGTACAATTAAAATTAAGTATGTAAAGTAAATTGTTTATCTCTGACTTTTTAAATATATAAACACTTTTAATAATAAATTGGCAGTTACAAAATAAAAGTTATTGTAGGAAACAAAACTTAAAACAAAAACTTAAAAGCGATTTTGATTTTACATTTTTAGGGTTATTATTCCGTACATATAAGATGTAATGAAATATAAAAATAGTAAAAGCATCACTCAGCAAAAGCTGTATAAACAGCCATTATGAACAAAAATAGCAAAACTTTAATTTGTTAATTCAAAAGGAAAATGTTTATTTCTAATAAAACTTTATTTGCAATAATATCAAACACTTCAATGACAAGGAAAGCCACCACTAAACCGCATGCAATATTATACACATGTATAAAAGAACAGAAGGTGCCAACAAAAATATTTTCAGGGGGAGCATAAAATTAAAGTGAAAAAAAACTAAATAAAAATAAAACTAAAGTGAACAAGAAGACATCTACTAAAATTTATAGTTCCACATTAATATATATATGTATCTGAAAAAAATCAAATTGAAATCACAGATGTTATACAGTATCGGAAGATTTTGGATTTGGGTGGCAGGCATAGTTTCAACGGCGTGACAGACCGCCTACAATAAAGGCGTGTACCAGTGCTTTAGTAGAGGGAGCAAATAATGACGCGCTATTGAGAAAACAGATATATCATTATCATTGCTATTAAAAATTTCAGTACAATTTATTCAAAGGAAGGATGTAGTTGGCTCTGTTCAGTATAGGTAATATTACTACGTGCTTTAATAACTACAATTATTTAACTCGTTATACTTTCAAAACGAGTCAAATAATTCTTTACATTTCCCGCTGACAGAGGTGCCCTCGTACATGTGGTGGGGAAAGCAGGTGGCACGGATAGGATGTGTTATACGATCAAAAAGAATAGCCTAGTTGCTTCGCTCTCGCTTGCTCTCATTGCCGACCCAAATGAAACATTTTCTGACACTGTATATATGGTTACGTACAAAAAAAATTGAAACTCTATAATGACAAAACTAAATGTATAGTTCTTGAAACTAAAGCTAATTGCCGAAAATATTTAAATGATCAACTGTTTCTGTACATTAATAATGTAAAAGTTGAATTTGTTAAGAATTATTTTAGATCAATAGTTGACGTTTTCAAAACATATTGATTATTTATGTAATAAAATTGGCAAAACCAATACCAATTGGGTTGGATTTCAGTGGGACAAAGTATTGAAACAGCAAATTTAACTTTAATATATAAAATCGAGAAAAATATAATACCTACCTACCTTAAATCTTTCTTAGCTAAAAGTTCGAAACAATTATTTGGTAAGGTTTGCTGAAAACTTCAACATGAATACAGAAATATCATTGCTTTGCCCACGAACATCAAATCTTAGTAAATTAAAACTGTTTACTAAAATGTTACTAAATTATATATAGACGACACAGCACAAAATAATGAATGACTATGTACAAATATATGTTACTTTTGAAAATAGCTGATGCTAAACTTTATTCTATTCTATTCTATTCTAAATATATAGTAAACATTAGAGTAAAATATATACCAATACGTAACAATGTACAGATTGGTATTTGTTTGTCACTGCCCGCCATAACTGGATGCCACACGACTAGTGCTTTATACGGGATTGGAAAAAAATTGCATTTAAAACAAAATAGAAGTACACTTGAACTTGATAAATTTGCGACAGCCTTTATAGATGATGCTGTCAAAATTGCTCGTAGATACGTTCCGTTGCTATACAAATCAAAAACTGTAGATGATTTAAGATATGATCTTCTTCAAAATTCGAACAAGACTATTGCTAATTTTCCACCAATTGAGGATTCCTTTATATATCATATAAAACGTTTCTTATTACAAGTAAAAATTTGGTGTAACAGTCATGACTCATCGTATAGTGCAAATCCTGTTGGAATGGGATGGTCCTTTGATGGAAATTATATTTTACCAGTGATGTCTGTTTTGGAAACAGCGCATAAGGAAGTACGTGAACTTACCTATATTATAAGTTATAAGGACCAGGATGCTTGATGTGATACTTTAAAATGTGAGTGTTTTAAGGCTGGATTAAAATGTATTGATGATGCAAATGTGCCTTATTTTGGAAGAATATGGAATTGGAGGTTTTATACGCATCTAGCAGCGAAGATGAATTTTAAACTGTATATTACATCTGTAGACATGGTTACACCGTTCCAATTCTGTTAAATTTACCATACTGTTAAATTTTACTTTAATGTCGTAGGTGAATGTATATTTGCTCCCCCTGAAAATATTGTGGACGCTCATGCTTGCGGTCTAATATTTGTTGACACCTGCTTCTTTTATTATGTATGTGTATATTGCAAGAGATTTAGTGATGGCTTTCCTTGTCATCTGACTGTTTGACATTATTTCACATTAAAATATTAAAAATAAACATTTCCATCTTGAATGGACAAAACAGAGCCAATAATGGCTGTCTATACAACTTTTGCTGTTTGATGCTTTTACTATTCGACTATTTTCATTACACATTATTATATACGAAATAATAATTCTAAAAATGTAAACTCGCTTTTAAGTTTTATTTCATACAATAACTTGTATTTTTAAAAAGAACTTTTTGTTTATTTTCTAACTGTCAATTTATTATTAAAAGTGTTTATATGTTTAAAAAGTCATGAGATAAACATTTTACTTTACATACTTAATTTTAATTGTGCATTATTACAGCTCAAAACCCTATAACATGAGTTAACGGCATATTTTTCCTTCCATGCTCTTATGCAAATCGCCAATAAGGTCGATTTAGAGTGCGCACGACCACGCATTCATAACACCGACTTAGTTTTGGTACGCAGAAATCCATGACATTCCGTTACAATTTATACTATTATTATCACAAAATGAAATACGTAGCTCCATGTATTTGTACTTAAATTAAAGCTAAGAAAATAACAAAGTTTTCTATGTATGTATCAGAGTTTTGGTAAGCGTGAAATCAAAAGTTATGGCCAATAGAAGTTTGGACTTACCGCAGCACACTCACTGTTACTCCCCCTTTGATTTGCCGTGAATGATTAGTTTTGCGATTTTTATATAGTTGGCATATATGGACGAATTCAGCAAGTAATTGTGAACATTTTGACATAAAAAAATATCCTCTGCTATGCATTTTTATCGAATTAGAGTAAAAATGGTAAGTAAAAACACATGTTTTTAAAAAAATTACTTTCTGGGCTGTAATTACCTCTTATACCAACTTATAGATTGGATAACATGCATATTCTGATGTAATAAGTTATTACCAATATTTTGATATATAGTTTGCTTTGTTCTACTCCATTGACGGGTTGTTCGCTAAATATGCATCTTTGAGGGCTCACGCCGCTACACTACTTATTTTAAGTATGAATCGGCGTTGCCAAGAAGTTAATCGTGGTAGAGGCGGAAATACGCGCTATTGACATTCCTTCTTTGCATCTTGTTCACTTCCATTTAATTTTTTGTTTCGATATTACCTTTAAGCAAAAACATGTTATGCTTTAAAATTGTGTATTTCTGGTATTAATGAAGATAATAAACTGAATCAAAAAAGGGAATGTTAAGAAAAGATGAGGCTAGAGTACGATCTAAATTCTAATTTGCTGGTGTAACTGTTGAACTCCACAGGGTGTTACAAAATTTAATGAAAAAAACACGTCGCAATTGTTACCCTGTAATGAATAAAACAAAATTTCTTTGAAAAAACAATAAAACATTCACATTCTTGAATACAGAAATCATCGAAATCGGACAAGAGGTCTAGTCAAAAATAAACTTCAAACTTTTGGTTATTTTTTGGTGGTGCGTTAATTTCTTGAAGAAGTGTATTTATATGAACATTTTATTTTTTATTTTTATTTTCATACAAATTCATTTCTATTGTGATACCCAGCAATTCATTAACACCCTGTGTTATTTCAGTGCATTTTAAATTTTAATAATTCTACAAGTTATATAACAATCTAAGTAAAAAACCTAAAACATTTCCGTGATAAATTATAAGAAAGAAGAATTAGATTAGTGGAGCAGAAACACACATATATATTTTTAAAGGTGTTAAAAAGAACGTACCATTAATCATCAAAGCGGCTTACTCACCTAAAATACTTGATGAGGGTTAGAAGTTGAGCCGTTGGTCGTTGTCTAGTATCTCTGCTCAAAAGTCTAACTGTTGCTTCTTGAAGTGGCACGGGAATTCGCGGCATTATATTGTGAACTTGATCCTCGAGCTGAAACCAAAGTCCAATATAAAGCTATTGTTTTAATCTCCGAATAAGAATTTTTAATTGAAAGTGTGACTTTATTGCTTTGATTAATTCAAAAGTTGGAATAAATTAATACGAAAATTGACTTTTATTGCGGATGAAATGAATATATTTCAGAATTGAGGGTTTTTACAAATTCAGGTAGATTTAATCCGCAATAAGTAGATTCAAATTTATTTATATATTCACTTTCAGTAATTGAAACTGAAATTTAAAGTTGAATATTTTGGATAACTACAATTTTTACAATATAATTTTACAAGCTATATCGCAACATGAAACAACATAGATACTGGTAGATTTGTACGAAGAATTTGGCATCTACAGGGTGTCTACAGATTGTGTTCGGAAGAGGTAAAACTTTTTTATTTGTAATTTTATGAGGAAAGGACCGAAAATGATACCATTTTCCATAATTTATATCTTTATATTTATTCACAACGTCTTGAAATACGTTTTGGGATTCATAAAAATTATTCTAGGGGCGTGCGTAGAGGCGATTTCAATGTGAATATCAGTCGATATTCCGTTGAAGCAACGTGGAGCGCGGTTAGTACTTGGATGGGCTCCCATCTTGGGAAATACAGCGTTCTCGTCCCTTCTTCTAGAGGCTTGTATATCAGTGTATACTCGGAAGTTACGTAATTTCAGACGAGGATTACGTAGTGGATATACCATCCTTCGGAGGGGATGTAAAGCAGGCGGTCCCTTGTCTATTAAATGTTAGGCAAGTAAAAGATCCCTACTCTTCTTAAGGGAAGAGGTTCGGCAAAATTTCCAGGTTGGGGGTAGCTCGTCTCCTGGCGTCGGTGATAGGCCCTGGTAGCGGAAATAGGCCGACGTTAAACAGTTAAAAAAAAAAATTATTCTAGTGGGCCTCCGCTTGCTGTATAGTACATCTGGCGGCATCACACCTGTTGGGCTCACAGCCCCATTAAAGCTCCTTCCCATCGCTCTTTAGTGGCATCAGGCCAACGTTTTGGAGGGCGTCCTCTTCACCTCTTGCCATCCGGTTTTCCCTGAACTATCAAACGTTCTATAATGTCCTCTCTCCAGTTGATGTAGCCAAAAAATGAGAAGATTTGAGAGTCGGTTCGGGGACATATTTCTTTTTGATCGAGGTATTAGTACGATGGGTTGTCCAGGGAATTCGTAAGAAACGGCTCTAGATCCACATCTCGAAAGCATCAATCCACCGTTTGTCTGCTCCCCTAAAGGTCCATGTCGCAGAGGCGTAAAGAAAGATGGAGAAAATTACGTCGTTAGCAAGTCTGACCTTTTGCGCATCTCGTGATATTTCTGTCACACCAAATTTTGCTCATCTGTCAAGTTGTCTATCTTGCCATTTGTATTCTTCGCCGAATCTCATATAGTCTGAGGTCCAACAATACGAAATCGCTCTAAATTCCAAGTAACCTGTTCCGACATGACGTACATTTTTCAACTTCAGATTTGCAAAGAGGGTTATATAGGACACCAGAAATGACTTGTCGGATTCTTATCAGCTCTTGCATAACTTCTTAAATGATAAGAAAAGAGACGAAATGATAATTCCTAAAAAAGTGTTTTTTAATACATAACACGTCCTGTAAAAGAAACTATAAGTGCTATGTGTCTGATTTTTTTATAGTATACACTAAAGACATAAGCGCTTGGATGAGGCTCGATGGCACTGTTTAAATATGTTTAGTTTTTTGGGAAAAAAATATGAAATCTGTAACTATAAAATATTGTAGTAAGAATTTCAACATACGAGCAAGTACTTCAATTTTAAATTTTTTGTGTATAAACTATGCTAACAAACATATCGAATATATTGAAAATGTTTTTAAGACAAGAACTAAGTTGATATTGCATATAGTATTCGAGTTGTGAATTTTTAAAATGATTGCATGATGCGGCGCATGTAATAAACGCCACAGCTCTCCTAAAATTCATAAAGCGCATGAAAACAATTTACAGTGGAATTAGCTGGTATGTTTATGTTTACTAGGCGTATGTACTTATGTATATAGTGTGAAGTTATTTGTCTTAACATTTTAACATTATAAAAACTATTTGTGTTTGATTGTTTAAATCGATTGATTATTGTTTGCGGTTCATATTTATTATTTACTAGCTATGCCCGCGGTTTCGCTCACATGGAATTTTGAAATTGACTAAAAAGCTTCTTTATAAACGATGTTTGAGGTAGAATCACCATTCTGGAATATTTCAGAAAACTCACAAATTTTCTGGAATATTCCAGAGTACTCTAGAATTTTCTGGAATATTACAGAGGTTTAATCTTAAAAGTTTATGCCGTGCAAATACGCTTATTGTAGAGATCAAGCTGTATCTCCTGTTCTACTAGACCGATTTTCAGAAAACTTGGCTTAGTCTAGGACGATTTCGATGAAATAAGAACTAAATGTTACTCCAGCTTAGATGAACCTCATTGGTTCAGTAGTTTCTGCGTGATGTGTGTTCAAACAGACAAGCAGACAAACAGAGAAAAATTCCAAAATCTGTCTTAATGTATTCCATTACTCATCTTACATCAGTTTTTTGCAAATACTTTCAATGTACATACACGTCAACTTTACAAATGTATTATATGTATACGTTTGAAAATTATTAAAAGGTAAAATAATTTAATAAAAGTGATTTACGCTCCCCGACGGAAGACGCTTTTCAACAACATGTTGCAAATATTATTTTTTTTAAACAGAGTTGTGAACCGTCATTCAAATTACCTCTTGCACAACATTTTGGATGCAGAATTGGAAATCAGGAGCTGGTACCGATAATGTCGACAAAAAAAAGTTTATCTGATCTTAAATTAAAAAGTGCAATTGTAAAATAAAATGCGACACAAAATGTTCTTGTGAGTGGTATTCAGTTGCGTGCTCGTGTGCTGCTTTTCCTGAAAATTGTTTTAAGGGAAAAAGCAATATGCATCATTTTATAATGATAGTGATTCTGACTAAAATGTTAGAATAGTTATACACAAAAATTACATAATATACAAAATTAATGTTTTATTTAAAATATCTCCCTTTTCTGCTTTCTATTAAATATGCTAAATACCTAAAATAATATTTCTCACTAATGTTTTATTTCTTAAACAATATAAAAACGAGTAGAAGTTGTACTCGGGCATGGCCAATTTATATACATACAATACCTATTTGATTAACATTTTGCTCGAACACACAATTCACTTTGTATCGATTATTATTTTTTTAAATGAGTGGCCGCAATCGGCAACGCCCGACTACTACTTTCATTCGTTTTGTTGTATTATTAACATAAAGTAATTCAAATTTGCAATTATATTGAACAATATAGTGCTTTTTACTGTTACACTGTACGAATTATCGTGTAGACTATTTTTATTTTAATGCTGTATAATTATGCGCCTCATAAAAAAATCATAAACAAAAAACAGTATACGTTATCGACATGATCTTTTTTAAAAAAACTTTTTCAATATATGGACTATATTTGGTAAGCAATTGTATATAAGAATTTCATAAATTTAACATAGTTGTCCGCATATCGAAATTTTTAGAACGTAAATATCAACCTTTTGATTTTAATTATTTTTTTCCAAAAAAAATATTCTTTTCAAAAATATCAATAGCTTAGTTAGAATCACGTATATCTTTTGAGTATACATACCAAAAATCTGATCGGTAGGTTACATAGTTTTTGTTTTAACGGAGAATAACCATTGGAAAACATAATTTTGTAATTATCAATCCGCCATCTTTTTTGCGATTTCTGAAGTTGCGCAAGAGCAAAAATTAATCCGACAAGTGTTTTCTAGTGCCCCAGGTAATGCTCTCTTCATTACTTATATCAACATTTGTACGTCATGTCGGACAGGTCATGTTGATTTTGGAGTACTTGGACCCCGGACTAATATATCTCATAGTCGTCATACTGACGACTGCGAATATGGTTCCAAGGTATACCATCTTGTTTACTACCTATCTTTAATGTGTCTGAGTAGTTATCGTTTGCTCGGTCTACAATCATAATTGTCGTTCTGTTGTAATTTACACATGGATCATAATCAGAGTTTATCCTCAGGATGTTAAAAATGTGAAAGAGTATAAAGAATAAAGTACCTTGGGTAGTAGAACTGTTGAAAAATTTAATGATTTTAATAAAATGTTACAGATTTTTTTCTTTCTCCAATTTTTGGCCTTGGATGGGTTCCATCAGCCAGCTACACAGATAGGGAAAAGAGAAGGAAGTAAAAAGGATAGACACATTTCACGCCCAGGGGTCCATCAGGGCGACTTAACGTTACACATAGACTGGACCGCGGATGGTAGGTTAAACCACAAAGGTTATATAAACAAAGTGTTACAGATTAAAAGTTATAGTCAGTTATGAAATCTTGACGTCCCACTACGAAATTATATTTCTGTTCTTTTCTAATCATCCACAGTTTTTAACCGTCTTACCTCGTATACATCAACAATATTTATTGTTATGTCAATATCATATGATGTAAATTTATGTTTTTGCAATTTTTTAAAAAATTACAAATTTAATGCGAAAAATGCAATCTATATATATAGACTGGCGGTACATCACCAGTCAGGTGCAACGTTTTTAAAATGCATGCCAATCATATGAATGAAATTACCATGAATATGCCAGAAATGCATAGGCAGTCGTCGCGTGCACAAGGGGGTGCAAATCGGTTTTTTTTGTTTCCTTTTTTTGGTAAAATTTTTTGGTGTTCTTGATTTTGGATGATTTTGAATTTTTTTTCAAGGCTTTTCGTTTGGCACTATTGGCATCCATTAAAAAAAAAATAAATAAAACCCAAAAAAAAGAAACAAAAAAAACCGATTTGCACCCCCTTGTGCACGCGACAATTGCCTAAAATTTGCATTTCTGGCATATTCATGGTAATTTCATTCATATATATGATTGGCATGCATTTTAAAAACGTTGCACCTGACTGGTCATGTACCGCCAGTCTAATAAAAGAATACCCTGACTGACTGACTCACTGATCTATCAACGCACAGTTCAAACCGCTGGGTCTAGAAACGTCAAATTTTGCATAGAGGTTCCTCGAATGGCGTAGGCATCCACTAAGAAGGGATTTTTCGAAATTCGACCTCAAAGAGGGGGAAAAGGGGGGTTGAAATTTTAGGCTTTTTCGGAAAAGGTTATATCTAGATGCGTGAAATTTGCCAGAAATATTTTTTGTTGAAATCTATTAGATACGTGTAAGACGAAATTTCGATTTTCGCTTTTTGAAGGGGTCAAAACGGGGGTAGTAGATGGTTTAAACACACACGATGCAGACGGCAAATTATATCATTTTGACACTGAAATGATGTCTATGTCATTTTGACACGTCAGAAGATGAAATATTATTATTGTTTCATATATGGTGTTATCATCTCCAGTGTCTCCAATGGTTGCAAGGAATGGAAAATCTGTGAATTTTTACTTTTTTTAACGAAATGGCTAAAGAAAATCTAAGTATTAATGGAGAAGTTGTACAACATACTGTTGTCCCAATTGTAGGTGACGGAGCCTCTTTATTCCGTACCTTTTAATTTTTAATGTACGGCTCACAAGGTTAGTAAACAAATAGTCAGCTTTGTGTTAGACAAAACGAATTTTTAATTATGTCCCATAACAGTGAGGGCGACAATTACTCCACATGAGCTGAGGTATCCGTATCTCTGATATCACGTAAGTCAGAGTGACGAGATCTGAGGAAATAAGGAGACATATATTCGATGGTTTTCAAAAAGAGACCCCCAAACGGGTGAACAGAAACTGAAACGATTAGACCTAGAAGCGTAAAATTTGGCAGAAATACTCTTTATTGTAATCTATTAGACACGAGTAAGACGAAATTTCGATTTTCACTTTTTGAAGGGGTGAAAACGGGGGTGGTCGTTGGTCTAAAGGGTACCCGTATCTCTGAAATAGCGTAAGTCAGAAACGTGATATTACAGCGACGGGCTCTTCTGAGGAAATAAAGAGACACATATTCGATGGTTTTCAAAAAGAGACCCCCCCCTAAACGGGTGAACAGGCGGGGGAAGGTTTTTAAGCTTTTCAGAAACGGCTAGACCTAGAAGCATGAAATTTGTCAGAAATACTCTTTATTTTAATCTATTAGATACGAGCAAGACGAGATTTCGATTTTCACATTTTGAAGGGGTGAAAACGGGGGTGGTAGATGGTCTAAAGGGTACCCGTATCTATGAAATCGCGTAAGTCAGAAACGTGATATTCCAGCGACGGGATCTTTTGATGAAATAAGGACACGTATTCGACGGTTTTCAAAAAGAGATTCCCCGCCCCCGAACGGGCGAACAGGGAGAGGGATGTTTTTAAACATGAAATATGATACATACCCGCCCATGTGCTCTCTTGTCGATTAAAATAATATTTTTTTCGTTTAACTCGCTCTAACACAAAAATATACAAATTGCGATGCACAGTGGGTTTCCCCGAGTACTAAAGATGCGCAGTAGGTTTTCTCGAGTACTATGGATGCACAGTGGACTTCCTCGAGTACTATGGATGCGCAGTGAGTTTCCCCGAGTACTATGGATGTACAGTGGGTTTCCTCGAGTACCATGGATGCGCAGTGGGTTTTCTTAAGTGCCATGAATGTGCAGTGGGTTAGTATGTCAATTTTCCTAATTAGACGCGGATGAAGTTTCACGCGGACGAAGTCGCGGGCATCAGCTAGTTCTAAATAAAGCTTCATTTTGGACACGTTTATTCGTGTTATTGGCAGATAAAGACAAATAGCCAAGGGAGATTTTGTTTATTTAAATCATGTTCCGTATTAATAAATAGATTGCAATTTGATCTTAATGATCTACATGCCGATGTTATTAAAACAATAATGAATTTGCAACCTTTTCCGGATTTTTTTTTGATGCTGATGAAATTTTAATGAAATTGTGAAATATTTCAGAAGGAAAGCGGAGACAGATAAAATATATTCCAGATATTTTGCGACGTTACGAATTCACAGGAGTATTTAAATTATTATTAAGGTAAATTATTAGAACGTTATATGAAATTTGCACCTATTTTCCAATTACTTCCACATCCAGTGGAAGTATAGTAACGACAAAAAAATTGAAAAAAATTTTTATTGTTCAAATAGGCTTAGAATATCACGAAACGTCGAGATTTTAAGTTTGAACGAAAAAAAAAATTCAGTCTGTCGGTCTGTCTGTAACTTTTTTTGTGCGCACGTTTACTCTGGAACCGTTTGAGATATTGACTTGAAATTTGGCACACATATGTACTTTAACGAGATCTAGAACTAGATTATATTTTCATATTGTTCCGTCGAAGGGTTGGGGGGTAAATTGGGGTAAATTTGGGGAAAATAGGTAAATCAAGCAGGTAAGAGTCCATAAAATTGGTATTTAGTATATACAAGAGAAGCTAAGGTCCCAAAAAAAGTTTTGGCATTAGCCACCCCCATTACCACCCCCCCCCATTATTAAAGGGGATGAAAAAAAATTGTGATTTAGTGTGTGTACAAGAACCAGAAACCTCAAAATATTTTTTTACTTCGTCCACCCCCACTACCACCCCCCCATCACCCCGCTACCGATGTGGGGTATCGTTTTATGGGTTTTTGGGGTAGAGAATTTCAAATATTATATTATTAAAGTTCCATAAACAATTATTTCCACATACAAAATTTTTTCATTGCGAGTGACAAAAAATCTGGATGTGGAAGTAGTGATTCCTTGGGCAGCGGTTTTTTTTTTCAGTATTCAGTATTTAAATAATAGGTAATTTAATTAAGTTCCGGGACATTTACGAGGTTGCAAATTCAGATAATGTCAGCTATTAATGTGACTTTCGCAATAATTTAGCCCCTCACTTATTGTTTAAAACGTTAAGATCGTGGCCGTGCCAGATAAAAAAATTGTGAAAAAATCTTCCGAGGTAAAAAAAAAATATGCAAAATTACAAGCGACAAGATATATCGAAATAAAGTTAATGCAATGTTTGTCATCGTATCAGGGCGAAAAGATAAAAGATGTGATAATTATCAAAATGTTCTCCAAGGTTTGCATAAATTTCGGAATTTTTTCAGAAACTTATTGCTTATTTACGTTTTTTGTTAATTTGACACTGTTCCGTTGGGCGGAAAAGGTTGCAAAAACCGAATTTATAATTTTTTTACCTTCTCCGATGTTATCTAAAAGTATACCTTTCATTTAAGATAACCCCATAAGTAAAAATCCATAACGTTATTTGGATGAATGGGTCTGGGGAAAACATATAAGTACTTAGATGTTGAAGAGTGCCCGGAATCGACAACGACGAGATGAAAAGTAGGGTTGCGAGGGAATGCTACCGTCGCATGAGGCAAGAGCTCTTAAGACCGAGCTAAATGCCAAGAACGAAATCGCAACAATAAATACTATTGCCGTCCCCATAATTACCTGCAGTTTTGGAATTGTCGATTGGCTTCGAAGCAACATGCGAAAATGGACAGGAAATCTAAAAAAAATTCTAATAATGGCCGGAATTCTTCATCCGAAAGCAGACATGTACAATGTACATGTACAGGTTATACGTTAAGAGGAAATATGGTGGCCGTGGATTAATAGATTAATTTTTTCAGCGACATTCCACTAGAAATTTTATTGTTGATTCTTATGTATTATGGCCTCCTGATTATGAAAAAAATATTTGTTCCCAAAAATTCCTGATGCATCAAAAGTTATATGCACTTTTTGATGCGCTTTCGCCAATTTTTTTCTCATCTGCTTAATATATCTTGTACTAGTAATCGAATGGGAATTTTAAAAATACTGGCTTATTTGAAATAAAATTCTTCCACCATCTTGGAAAAAAATAGAAAACGCCAAAAGTGGCCGAAAAAATCAAAATTGAATATTTTTTCGATAAGAAGGAGTAATTTCATCAAAGTTGGCAAAAATAAAACTCATCCATGGGCAAACATAATGCACCAAACCCGGAAGCTGTAAATCAAATAGAACGGTCAAAGATGGCGGACGAAATAAAATTTTTTAATTCTTCGTCAAGTATCAAGGGGGCATTTTGCATCACTTTTTTTCGATTGTAGGTTCTTTTACGTACTTTAAGGTGGTAAAATTCATTTTTTTTTAATTTTCAAAAAAGTGCATTTTTTGCAATTTTCAAAAATGCATTTTCTTTGACCCTCCTTTTTTTCACCCAATCGAAACAAAATGAAATATACTTTAGAAAGTCTCGTATAACTTCAAAAATTTTATACAAAAGGAACTTCATTAATTTGAAAAGGAAAGGACACCGCACGTTTTTGACCACCCTGTATATTTTTTTTGCATATTTTTCTTCTTCGGCAGTTCGGTTAACTACATGCGAAATATTATCGTCCTCCTTCACTTTTTTTTTTTTTATTAGCCTTTTCAGGGTGAACACCCTGTATATTTTTTTCATATTTTTCTTTGACAGTTGTATTAACTGCATGCAAATATTATCGTCCTCCGTAGCATTTAAAAAAAAATTTAAGTGACCACCCTGTATATTTTTTTCATATTTTGCTTCCTTGACAGGTTGTGTTAACTACATGTGAAATATTACTGTGTTGCGTCATTTTATTCCCTTAATTATGTTTATATGGGGTCCACCCTGTATATTTTTCAACGGAACTGTTCCCAGTACTTCGTTGGCAGTAGCGTCAACTACCTACCATTCTCCGTCAAGTGATTTTGTATGTATAGCAGACAGACTGACGGAATTATTATTTTTTTTTTTTAACTATTTAACGTCGGCCTATTTCCGCTACCAGGGCCTATCACCGACGCCAGGAGACGACCTATCCCCAACCTGGAAACTTTGCCGAACCTCTTCCCTTAAGAAGAGTAGGGATCTTTTACTTGCCTAACATTTAATAGACAAGGGAACGCCTGCTTTACATCCCCTCCGAAGGATGGTATATCCACTACGTAATCCTCGTCTGAAATTACGTAACTTCCGCGTATACACTGATATACAAGCCGCTAGAAGGTGGGACGAGAACGCTGTATTTCCCAAGATGGGACCCCATCCAAGTACTAACCGCGCTCGACGTTGCTTCAACGGAATGTCGACTAATATTCACATTGAAGTCGCCTCTACGCTCGCCCCCCTGACGGAATTAAATGGCTTTAATTTTCGTATTACGCGTACTCTGAAACGTAAAAGTCCGGAGAAATCTTGAAGGGTGATTTTTTCACGATTACAATTCTACCCTTCGGTAAGTGAGGGAAGTAAAATAATGTCTTTATTCATCACCAATTGAAACAATATAATTTAAAATAAGTTAGATAAGATAAGAAATAAGTAAGGCAGTGAAGAAAGGGTGAAGTTCGTTTGCGTCATTAGAGCGACACGCAATTCATATATGCATATATATATTTTTCATGATGGATATTGCCCAATTTTTTTAAATCCAAGATTTTCTCTTTTCTTCTGTTTTGATCGCAGTTCGCCTCGTCTTCTGGTTATTCAGTTGAATTAGAATTTTACACAAATTATTTTCCCAACTAACAGAATAAACTGGGGAACGGGGGTTTTGGACAAAATCTATGTGGAAATAGGAACCATATAATATTCATTTTTTTGCACTCATAAATGATGAAGCTTTTATAAAAGTTAAATAGTTCCTACTGTCTTCTGGTAAAAATATTTTATTTTTGTATTAATGCAGAAAATAACAAACCACTTTATCGGACAAGAGAACTTGGTTGACGAATAAAAACAAGACTGATTAATATAATTTAATTAAAAGTGCCTGATCCGAAAAGTAGATTAAATTTTCACGGTAATATACTTTTAATTAGCTCTCCAACCATTCATCTTGAGTGACTTAAAGTTTTAAACTAATGGCACAATAAATCAACCGACAAAACAAAACTTAGTTCCTAACTTAATAAGAAAATTGGGTTTACTTACAAGTTCCAGTTGTTTGAGATAAGCCGAGCTGGAATTTCCGGCTTGAATAAGTGGCCTGCCGTGGTTAAAAATGGCACATATCACCATTCCCAGCGAAAACATATCACTTAAGATGCTACAAACAGATTGTGTTTGTGTCTCTGGGGCTGAAAAGAAACAGAACATTTTAGAGGTTTTGCCACACTCTGTTTGCCATGCCATTAGTTCGGTCGAAATTCATGGCCCGTACCGTGATAGAGATGTTTATTGTAGAAATCAAGACTTAAGTGTCGTTTTATAAAGTTAACTTGGGAATAATACATGATGACAAAATTCTTATAAAATAGCAGTATTTTACCAACAATAATATTATGTTATATAGGGCATCCCAAAATGCTTGAATATACTGACTTGTAATTAGTTTACCATTTGCACATTTTTAACTCGAGACATAAGGTGGTCAAAATTGAAAGGAAAATTATCTAAGCAACTATATTTCTTACACATTCTATCAAAAGTAGTTAAGATAAAATGGGCCTAAAAAGTCAGTTTAATAGCAGCATGCCGGATATCGATTTTTGCTTTTTTAAATTCTACGAAGGCTAGCCTTGCCATCGAAATCTTTTATGTAGTAATTACACACAACCACTCTGCTATTCTGAAGCTAGAAGTGTAGACTACGAGATATAGACTAACCCCGTCGTGATTTCTACGAAGTGGGGATCTTTGAACTTGCTACCAGCAGACATGTTTTCAAGAAATTCGCTGCTCTGATTCAACGCAATCTCATCTTTTCCTAAGGGTTACATATATTTAGTAATCAAACAAGCAAAAAACATGTTTTACAGAGGCTCGTCAAAAGGTGAGCAAAAAAAGTTTGACTGGGGGCCCGCGGAAAACCATTCGAACCCAGGCCCATAACAGCAAAACTCCACCACTGTAATATACCAAATAAGAATTAATACGGCTTTCATTTTCTGCAGTCTCGGTCTGCTTGACCTAAAATGAACTTTTACCAAATTACAGTTCAAATGGGATCTAACTCGCCTAGTTATTCCAAGAAGAAAATAAATCATTGTAGATAAAATATTTTGCATTGAAAGTTAGAGCCATATGTCAACTTTCACTGCGTTTGAACAAAAAAAAAATACAAATTAAAGTAAATAGCTTTTTATTTTTTAGCACAAGTGAATTTTGCATTAAAAACTTTCAACTGGCTATAAAATATCAAAGATTTGACATTATTAGTTGGTGTAAATCGGAAAGGCAATCTAAATGCTTACCCTCGAGCAAAAGATATTAGTTGTGCAATATTTTGGATCGGGGTGGGTCAGACAGTCTGAACAACAGTTTTCAGGGATTTCAATAAGCGACATCACCGCTAAAATGATTGTTATAAAATTTTTAAGACCTGGGGAGGTTGAAAATCGAAAGAAAGCGAAGAGAAGATTGGACAGAGACAACAGTTTTGACTTTGAGTGACGTGAGAGTAAATGGCAGAATTTCATTAAGACATAGGATAGCCGAATGATTTCAATATCTCGATAGGATAGCCGAACTTGACATGAGCAAATCACATTTGCAAAGAATATTTAAGATAAATAAGATAATTTCGTACAAACCTAAATTTCGTCACACTTTGGAACCGACCGACGAAAGAAAACAATTGGATTTTTGTTTGTCGATTGGAGAGAAGTGTATCAAGGAAAGAAATTTTGAAAACATTATTTTTTCGGACGAAGCGACATTTACCACTAACGGAATTGTTTCTTCACAAAATTGTGAGATGAAAATCCAAATAGAATAAATTGCAGAAGGTAATATTCAAAAAAAAGTTAACGTTTGGTGTGCCATTTCATACAATGGGATAACTGGACCTCATTTTACTTCCACATCCAGTGGAAGTATAGCAACGACAAAAAAAAATTTGAAAATTTTTATTGTTCAAATAGGCTTAGAATGTCATGAAACGTCGAGATTTTAAGTTTGAGCATAAAAAAATTTCTGTCTGTCTGTCTGTCTGTCTGTCTGTCTGTCTGTCTGTCTGTCTGTCTGTCTGTCTGCCTGTCTGTCTGCCTGTCTGTCTGTCTGTCTGTCTGTCTGTCTGTCTGTCTGTCTGTCTGTCTGTCTGTCTGTCTGTCTGTCTGTCTGTCTGTCTGTCTGTCTGTCTGTCTGTCTGTCTGTCTGTCTGTCTGTCTGTCTGTCTGTCTGTCTGTCTGTCGGTCGGTCGGTCGGTCGGTCGGTCGGTCGGTCGGTCGGTCGGTCGGTCGGTCGGTCGGTCGGTCGGTCTGTCTGTCTGTCTGTCTGTCTGTCTGTCTGTCGGTCTGTCTGTAACTTTTTTGTGCGCACGTTTACTCTGGAACCGTTTGAGATGTTGACTTGAAATTTGGTACACATATGTACTTTAACGAGATCTAGAACTAGATTATATTTTCATCTTGTTCTGTCGAAGGGTTGGGGGGTAAATTGGGGTAAATTTGGGGTAAATAGGTAAATCAAGCAGGTAAGAGTCCATAAAATTGGTATTTAGTATATACAAGAGAAGCTAAAGTCTCAAGAAAAATTTTGGCATTAGCAACCCCCATTACCACTCCCACCCCATTATTAAAGGGGATGAAAAAAAATTGTGATTTAGTGTGTGTACAAGAACCAGAAATCTCACAATATTTTTTTATTTGAGCCACCCCACTACCAACCCCTATCACCACCCCCACCCCATTACCCATGTGGGGTATCATTTTATGGGTTTTTGGGGTAGAGGATTTTAAATATTATATTATTAAAGTTCCATAAACAATTGAAGACCTAAGTGGATAAAGGTGTTATGTCACACTTTTAAAGTTTTGAGTAAATTAAACAAAACGGTTTTGAGTTGGAACTTATTTATTTTGTCTACGATTCAAATGAATAATACCTCATAAAATAGATAATTTTGGGTTATGTTCTTTTGTTTACACTAATATTAAAGAACAATATCAAGCTGTTATGAAACTAGATTTTTCTGTCCAAAACTGTGTACATCCACTAAAATTACTGGTTGTATGTATGACATGGCGCCTTTATAATTAAAAGGTTTCTATAAAATATTACAAATTTAGAATTCACCGTTTATTGGGTGTTAAATCTATATCAGGGCTGTTCAAAAATTGCATAAAGTAATTTTTTTTTAAAAATACGACATAACACCTTTATCCACTTAGGTCCTCAATTATTTCTACACACAAAATTTTTTCGTTGTGAGTGACTTGGAGAGAAAATCTGGATGTAGAAGTAGTGATTCCTTGGGCAGCGGTTTTTTTAAATAGCGTCTTTTACTTCAGTAAAATAGAATTAAATTTGGACCAAACCCGGAACAAATTTGTAACAAGCTAATTTCTTCGGGACTGTATTCTATGGCTATCCAGGATTCTCTGACTGAAAATCCCAAAAAATCTGTCGTGCAGAAATAAAGAGAAAATGGTTCGTCATGTTGAAATTAGGCACTTTTTTCCTTTAATGAGTAATAGCCAACACGGATGACACTTTAGGAAAAAAGTAAAGAGGCAAAATTTTGAGAGAAAGAGGTAAGCTTCAATATGTTATAAATCGGTTAAACATTAACAAAGTTATGATTGTCAAAATGACAGACTCTTTTCAAAAAAGGGTATTTTTTTGTATTTTAACATCGTAAAAATGTAACAATAGTCAACAAAAACTCTTGTTGGTGATACTAATTAAACATGGTTTATTTTAGATAATAAGTTTGTAAATGTTATTAAATAAAACTTCATTTGGGAACTTAAAACTAAAAAGGAACGATACAGTAAAATCGATCGCATTTACAAATGGGAAAATTATTATATAAAAAAAGCATCAGCAGTCGTTAATCATATATTACTTTTCAATAGGTGTTGCTCGAGATAAAAATGATTTAAAGGAGAGTTTTAAATATGAAATACATCATTGTACGGATTAGTTTAACCGACAATATTTCGTTTCGAAAGACAACAAAATCATTACTTTTTTTCTTATTTTGATAAAAAACTTACACCATGTATAACTTTGCCTGAAAGTGCTAAACAATTTGTAATAGACGGGGCGGTTTTCCTTAGAAAAGTTGTGTGGCAACGCCCGGCTCGATGTAAAGATATTGTTCATCAGTGTGTTTCATTTGTTCGTTATCATTATGGTTTAAATTGTATTGTTATTTACAATGGCTATTCCCACAAAAAAATAGTAGAGATATCTCAAAACGAATTTTTAGCATCAGCGTCAGTTAATTACACTTCTAACATCAAATTTCAATCAAAATAATATCACAGCTAAATGTGCGGATGCAGATGCTGATTATTTAATTGTAAAAGCTGCTATTGATTGCTCAGCTGGTATAGTTGTTGGTCAAGATACAGATTTAATAACGTTACTTATTGAGCATTGGAAAACAAAAAATGTATACATGATGAGGTTGAGTGATTGAGGAAAATCTGATAAAATAACGAATATTTGCAAGTTACATTCATAACTAAGTGAAAATGTAGTAAAAAATACTCTATTTGCACATGCCATATTCGGAAGCATTCTATAAAAATGGCAAAAAACAGTATTTTCAGTTTTAGAAAATAATACTGAACTAAGCAACAGCCTATTAATTTTCGAAAGTTTTGCTGAAACAAATCAGCTTGCATAATTGGGGAAGAATTTATTTTAAGATGGTATGGCAGTAAAAAAACTAATAGTTTAAATGATTACAGGTTTGTTAAGACAATCAGATTTTTGCTAGGCAAAATATTTTCCAGCACTTCGATCTAGCAGTCCTTCCGCTAACATCCGATGCTACTAAATATCATACTTATAGAGTGTATTGGCAAATTCAAGTCTGGTTAGGAGACAATCTTAATCCAGAGAACTGGGGTTGGAAAAACAGCGGTTATCTAGAACCAATAAAAACAGTACAAGTGTGCCCCTGATTTCATTTTAAATATTTTATTCTGTGGTTGCAAGAAAAATTGCAAACGGTCTTGAAAATGTAAAAAATATAACCTTAAGTGCAGTACCAGCTGTGTAAATTGCATTGGACTGGACTGTGACAATGCATCAGAGGTGTTACTTTCTGAGAATGAGGCTAGTTTTTAGTTAAAGCTCGGTGCCTAATTTCAACATGGTGGCGCATTTTTTTCTTCATTTCTGCACAGCAGATTTTTTGGGATTTTCAGTCAGAGACTCCTGGATAGCCATAGAATACAATGCTGAAAAAATCAGCTTGTTACAAATTTGCTCCGGGTCAACTTTTAATTTTATTGTACTATTTGGATATATTGCAAAATTACGTACAAAATTTAAGAGATTTTAGTTAAATAGGGCTTATTTACTGAATGATGCGCAACTGCATTTTATTTCATTTATTTCAAACTTTCTGTAAATATTGCTACTTCTTAACAAATCTATGGATGAAAATGAAATATAGCAACCTATTGGAAATATGCTGTTATTTATTCTTGCTATTTTAAAAGCTGACGTAGTTATACATTTTTAGATTTAGATACGTTCGGTAAAATTGACTTTATTTTATTAAAGCACGGAAGCAAAGAACGTGGGTCGGACTAAATTTACAATTTTTGTATCTTTGCAAACTCATTATAGAAAAGCCTTTTGATATATTTTGTCATTAACTAATATTCGTCCCACTTTATTCAGCCTGGCCACATTTTATATATAAGAATATTAATAAAAAAAAATGTAATTAGTTAAGGATTCGTTAAAAGAACTCACCGCCCAACAAAGAAAAAGAAACCTATGAAATGAGTTCTGAAATTGAGTTTTGTTATACAGAATATAATATAGAATGAAGAGAGAATCGAAATCTTTTCCACGCACATGAGAATTGTAATTTGCTCTGTTTTACATTGAAAGGCTTATTAGTCGGGGGGCGTAACACATCCCGTGGGAAATTTGATGATGAAATTGTGGGACCAATGTAAATACATTCCTTATACCCTCCATAGTCATGCCTTACTAGGTGCTTTGCTTGATTTTGTGGCAGATGGTCTATATGACGTCATATATCCAAGATGGCGTGCAGTTCTCGATTAAAACTCTTGATAGAGCCATCCTATCAATATTTTGTACTGAACCTTTTTTATTTACAAGGAAATTCTCTATAAAGAAGATCCTTAGGAATTTATCGATATCTTTTATCGTTTAGGTGCTTTGTATAAAAACATTTTTAATTTTGTTATCACTTGTATCATTTAAAATTAACATAACACAAAAGAAAAATACTTTAACACGATTCTTTTTTACCTCTTCTGAGCTGGCAAGACTTTCTACAGAAACCAAAGCAATGATTGGAATTGCAGAAGAAGTAAAAACAAAACACCACCATTTGACACGATCTAGAGGAAAGCGACAACATGAAGATGTACAATGTATCTATGACACTATCAAAACATCGACCAACCCTATAACATATGAAGGCAGTGAACTGATCAACACAACAACAAAGTGTGTATTTCATGAAACCATACAAACGGATACATTAAGCATTTTAGAATAGGGTTGGGAAATGTACACCGCTTTAAAAAAAAACGAATTGAAATTGACAGTACGAATTTCTGGGACCCAATGTAGAAAGGAAAACTTAATTTATGTAAAGCTACACTCAAAACAACAAGTAAGCTGATACTGTAGTACAATTCGACCAATCATTATTCACACGCTTGCTAGTTATATCGCTTGCTAGTTATATCGTACTGATATTGAACTAAAAACATCACTAAGTAATTATGAATTCTCGGCAGTTCCGTTCTCCATGTTCAATCTAGATGAAGTTGTCTACAAATAAATCTAAACTAATGAAGATCTTAGAAGAGCAACACTCTGCAAAAATTGATAATACCGTACAAACTTCTTTGTCTATACCTTTGGTGGACTCAAATATAACACAGCATTCAGATGAATGCAAAATTCCACTGTGTCGCTGTTCTTGATGGAATGGCAAAGCTGGAATCGTTGAAAAAATCAGGTTAAAACATGCAGTGATCTAGCTTTGGAGTTTAATAACAAAATCAAGGGAACTCTTTTAAAATATGATGAAATTCACTTCATCTTGAAAATTCTCTTAAATCTGCGATATGATATAAAAGGACATCTACAGTAACACCCATTGAGTACAAAATAACCGGCTCCACAAACATTGCAAATATACAGATGAAATCCTCCTTTCTCATATAAAAATAACGGATAGCTAACAGCGTATCTTGCAGAAAAAGCTTTGTTGAACGCACACAATATTGAGGGAAGCCTAATCGTAAGCTGAAGGACTGAAACCAAATCGTCTTTAGGAAGTGACGTAAGTGAACTTCAAAGTAGTCATGAAGAAGCTGACGTTAAAATAATACTGCACTGCCTCTTTGCCTCCCGAAAAGGAGCTACTTCATATATATTCGCTTGATACAGACGAATTTCTACTAGCATTGTGGTGGTCAAAATCTTTTACGTCTAAGCATGTTTGTCACTGGTATAGGAAATAATCGAAGAATGACTGACGTTAGCGGAATTTGCACCGCATTAGGACCAGAAAAGATAAAAAGGTCTGCATGCTCTGTCGGGATATGATGTCACAGGTTTACTTGTAAAGAAGGGAAAATCATCGTTTTGGAAGTTTTATAAGACCGCAGATAATGACATTTTTGGGAAACTTCGATCCATTGAAGAATTTGGGGATGAAATCTGAAACTATCATTGAAAAATTTATTCGTAATGTATATACACCAGGGACGAAGATTTCAGACATTGGGGAGCTTCACCTATAGCAGCATCCCCAGCAGCACCTTAATCTAACAACACTTCCTTGTGTACCTGAAACCATTTTAAAATTAAATCGGTGTTCATATGTAAAAGGGAAATGTGGTGTATCCTGTAAATGTAAATCCCAAAACATTTTATGCACTAAGCTTTATAGATGTGGAGGCGATGAAGACATGCGAGAATCATGTCCAACATTTTGATAACGATGACCTTTCAGATGAAGAGTATTGAACTGAAAACATTTTATATGCAATACAACATTACAATTAATTCAATAAAAATATTTAAATAAATATTAATTTCTTAACTAGTTGTTATTTTTCAACCTAAAGATCGAAAAATTCTGTAAAACCAAAAATTAAAAATTGGTTAATACACTTTTTAACTGGCTATAACTGATAACCGGTAGGTTATACCACAAAAACTGTTTTAACTTTTTTTGTTTATAATTTTATTTAGAACAAAAAAGATTCAGTACAAAATATTGCTAGGGTGGGCCTATCAACAGTTATAATCGAGAACTTCCGATGATGTCTGGGGTGGCCGCCATCTTGAATATATGACGCCATATAGGCCGTCTGTAGCAAATTCAAGCAATGCACCTGGTAAGGTATGATTATGGAGGGCATAAGGAATGTATTAAACTTACTCCCACAATTTCATCATGTTTCCCACGGAGTGTATATTTCATCAAGTATTCCCCCCGACTATATTACTCGTATACTCATTTTATAAAAAGTAATTCAAGAATATGATAAAAATTCTGTTTCCTCCATTTCTGATTCTGGCAAAGCATATGCCATTGCGATTTCTTTATGGTATTCATTTTTTTTCTCTCTTTTTTCTCCACACACTTGATCCTTTCCTAGTTTATTCACGATCCTCAATTGTTGTTCTCCACGTACATGCTGTACGTTGGGAACAGCTATTTTTAGTTTGTTGTAAATTTGTTTAAGGTGCGCTGAGTTTCCTCATAAAATTACACTGTAAGAAATACGGTAATAAAATATGCAAAATATGCTTAGTTTGCCCTTAAAACTATTTGTACGCCTTTGTGAAGCGTTTCTTGACACTATATAATTTTTTACTTATTATTCCATATTTCTGGGCCCTAGCCTAGTGTGTTGTAGAAACTATACCGTTTCAAAAATTTTGTAAGTACCTTTTCAAAGTAAATCAATATTTATTTGTGTTATTTATTTATGGGAAAATACCGTTATATGCGTATGATAAGAATATATCCAAGAACGAGAACATTCAATAGTTTCTACAAGTTGCCAATTCTATATTCCGAACGTGTTCCTTTTCAATAGACTTAATCATATACAAAAGGAAGTAAAAGTAGCAAATCCCCCTCGATCTGTCGATCGTGATAAAAGAGAAAGTGAGTTGTCTTAGAAATACAAACAAGTTTTACATTTTGCTAATTTTAGAGCTTTATATTTTTTCATACAATAGTTGAAAATTGATGTAAATTGTAGTCCTACTGAATGTGTCACATCTTTTTTCCGGAAGAAAGGATTGTATTATATATAATATCTAAAGATTCTTCTTAAACTGTATAAATAATTGGCAAAAATAAAAGTTGATCTTATTTTTTCTCACCCTTCGAGATTTCTACGGATGATCACGTTTCAGAGTATGTAGATTACGAGAAATAAAGCCATTTAATTCCGTCAGTCTGTCTGACTGTCTATCTTTTGGCGGTATATCTACAGAACCACTTGTCAGGGAACTGCGAATCATTTGAAAAAAGATTAAAATACAAGATCAAAAATAATTTACTTTTTATCAAATGCTTTAAATAAAAAATACTTTTGTCTATAAGTTTTAAGCTAAGTGTGTTTGAGATTTAAATCTTTTATAATACCTACTTAAAATCATTTTGCAAAAGATTTAAATATTTTTTACTATTTTTGCAGATTTAAATCAATAAAATGTGATGTAAATGATTTGAGAAAAATTTAAATCACTGAAAACTATTCAAATCCTTTTTAAATTGATTTTTTCGAGTACTTAAATAATTTTACAATATTGGGGAACGGTGTAGAAACAAAAATGGTACTATTAAAATTTATAAATATATAAAATAAAACAAAAATTGTAAAATTATATTGTAAAGGTTTATTTTAAGATAAAAAAATAAGAATTTTTAGCAGAAATAGAAACTATAAACTAAAAGCTTTTATAAGATGAAACAATTCACACTATTGTGAACCACAACAACGAATCTTTTCACTCTTTATTTCTAAATTATATTGTGCATATTGTGCATTAAGTTACATAAAAATCAAATCTGTTATTCTAGAATCCAAAGAGTAGTCTTATACAAGTGGGCGGCGCGGCAAATCATAACTCAACACAAACCCTCTGCCCTCTGTAGGGTGTGCTGGGAATGAAAATCGTTATTGTTTATCCAGAAAAGATTTAAACTACTTTTTGCGTGATTTAAATAACTTTTGAAGTATTTAATTATTAAGAAAAGATTTAAATCATTAAAAAAGATTTTTAATTATTTTTGAAAATATTTAAATTTCATTTTTATTAAAGAAAACCAAAGATACTTTCTATAAGAAGATTTAAATCCTAAATCAAAAATCATTACTTGCTAAAGAAAATATTTAAACTCAAAAGATTTAAATCACCAAAAATATTTAAATCTCCCGATATCTTTCAGCTCTGTCAGAGAAGGATAATATTTGGTAGGTAGTTGACACTACTGTCAACGAAGAATAGGAAAGACAATTACGTTGAGACATAGAGAAGCATAAACAGCATATTTAAAGAAAAAAAAAATATAACAAATCTAGCTGATAGTCAGGGAGCCCTCCCTAGCTGTACGTGCACCCCCCCGATCCTTGGGGACAATATATTTCATAAAGATTAAAGCCTAAGGCACAATTTTAGGCATATCCTAAAAAAAATTGGCTGTACTTAGCAGAAGAGTACGGACCTCAAAAATATTCGGCATTAATGGGCCTTCATTCATTTACTGGATGCGACTCAGTCAGCGCCTTTAAGGGAAAAGGAAAGATAAAACCTAAAAATGTTACTTTTTCCCAAATATACCAAATAGATTCGAACATTTCAAGATTTGGGGAGCAGCTGAAATATTGATGATAAATTAGTCGTATCATTAGAGGAGTTTATATGTGCCATACAGGGATCAAATAAATGCGCTAGCATGGACGAGCTTCGCCTAATTGCCATTAGACAGAAATGTGGTAACAAAGATTTGTTTTTATCAGTCGACACTAAAGTTGATTTTTCTTCGATTCCACCATAAAGAGCTTGTCTTATTGAGCATATTAAAAGGAGTGTTTACCAAATGCGTATTTGGCGATTAGCCGACGAAGGTATTCACAATATTCCAAATCCTTGGAATGATTATGGATGGCAAGAAAATGGAGAACCTTTTTGGTGTTCAGCAGATAAAATACTGCCTCAATCACTTACTGAAATTCTTCAGGAGATCATTCCAAATCAAATCGAAATCATAAATGATGCAGTAGAAGAAGAAGACTTGGAAGAGATATTCAGTTTATCGGAAGACAGCGATAGTGAATCTGAAAGCGAACATGATTCATACGATTAACGAATAAATTGTGAATAATTTTGATTATACAGAAAATTTTGTAAAAACCGGCCGTTTTGGAACTACATGATTTTTCTTCTTAATTTTTTTGTTTATGTAATTAAAACTCTTGTAACTTTCTAGTTAATAATTTTAGAACATTCGTTATTTAAAGCTATTATCTTATTAAATGCAATACTCCTTATATTATTACATATTTTGAAAATTTTTACTAATTTTAAATCGAGTTTTAAATTTTAAAAATTAGTTGCATTTGAAAAATTCTGAAAATTATAAAAATTTTCAAAATATGTAATAATATAGGAAGTATGGAATTTAATAAGATAAAAGTTCTAATTGGTGTTCTAAAATGATAAACAGAAAAGTTACAGGCGTTTTCAAAATTTACAGAGACAAGAAAAATGGAGAAAAAAATTCATGTAGCTCCAAAACGGCTGGTATTTATAAAATTTTTACATAATCAAAATTATTCACAATTTATTCATTAATCGTATCAATCATGTTTCAAGGTTCCAGCCATCGACAAATAATTTCTCACCGCAGCGTCATCTCAGTGCACTGCAAAGGAACAATTCTAGCTGCAGTTATTTAAGTCCTTTTTTGGTGTCAATTATCGGCGATTTACAAATGTTAAATATCTTTATTATTTTACGAGATAATGACCCGGGGACTTTTAGATGAAACACCTTGTATATATACACAGGGTGGACCTAAAATATATTTTTTTTAAAATATGATGGAGGAGGATAATATTTCAGATGCAGTTAACACAACTGTCAAAGAAAAAAATATAAAAATATGTATATACAAGGTGGTCACCTCAAGCTGTTCCTCGACAACTGGATATGACACGCGCAGCGGTTCGAAAAGTGTGCCAACGCCGTAATGAGACTGGATCCTTTCATAGGCGATCAGGAACAGGTAAAAAGCGATTTACAACGGCTCGTGATGGCCGCTTTATTGTGTCAACACCATTAAGAAATCCGATTAAGTGCAACAACACCTCCGTGAAGTACGAGAGGTGGCTATTAGTCAGTGGACAGTAAGACGAATACTGCAGGAAAGTAACCTACCCTCAAAATTTTTATTTCCATTTAATTTTCTAATTTCCAATTCATCAGGTACATTTACTTTAAGTCGTGAATTATCATTTAAAGAGAAAGGTTTATTGAAGATTTGCTGAAATTATAACCTAAGTTTTGAAAAATCCATTTTATGACCTGTGATTGGTCAAGTCAAGTTTTAATATTTATACTTTTGAAAAATAGCCACGACTCAAAGTAAATGTACCTGATGAATTGGAAATTAGAAAATTAAATGGAAATAAAAATTTTGTAAACAACTAAAAAGTATCGTCTTCGAAAACAAAAATAAAAAGTGTGTGCTTCGAAAGGTAAAGGTAAAACACCTACCTGCGTCTAAATAAAGTGCCTAATTAGTGCAACGCAATCATTATCCTGGTTTTTCAAGAGGAATTTTCAAGAATTCAGACAGGATCAAAACAAAACATCACCATTTTAACGAATCACCTTACCGACTTGAAGACAGCGTGTCAACAGGGAACTTCAGGCTGTTTCGACAGGACGTTTCGATTGTGGAGAACGGTTCGCGTGGTTGCAACCAAACTTTCGACGTCAATTGGGATTATCACAAAGGTAAAAGCTTTTATCAAATTCTAAATAAAGAATATTAGGCACAAAGGTGTCAACTTATTTATTTCTGTCATAAAATTTGTCTTCGTAAAAAAAAATTCAATTTGAGTATAAATTTTCATAAAAAGTAAAAACATTGATCATTATCAAGTCAAAAATCAAAAGGCCGATTAGCATAAGTTATTTTAAGGAATATTGTTCACCATTTTGTTAGAAAAGAAAATTCAATCCAGGTCAAAAATTTAAAACTAAATAAAAGGTTTCAATTCAAACGTTTCTAACCAAAACTTGTGTATTATTTGCTTCCTGATTTGTTTAAAGTAAACTTGAATCGGCTTTTTCCCTGAGCGGAGTCAATCCTCCTGGTGTGGAAATCGTGCTGAGAATGCCTGTGTTGTGCATGTAGAGGTAGTAAAATAAATTTGACAGCCCTCGTGCTGCCTGGCGCCCCAAGACTACCTCGCATGCGAAATAGAAGTGCTGTCAACATCTTAAGCACTCACTCAAACAACAACTACACACACAGTACAGTGCATTTTATGGCGCCCAACGTGGGGCGGGAAATTTTCTTTTCTAACAAAATGGTGAACAATATTCCTTAAAATAACTTATGCTAATCGGCCTTTTGATTTTTGACTTGATAATGATCAATGTTTTTACTTTTTATGAAAATTTATATTCAAATTGAATTTTTTTATGATGAAAACAAATTTTATGACAGAAATAAATAAGTTGACACTTTTGTACCTAATATTCTTTATTTAGAATTTGATAAAAGCTTTTACCTTTGTGATAATCCCAATTGACGTCGAAAATTTGGTTGCAACCACAGGTCACAAAATAGATTCTTCAAAACTTAGGTTATAATTTCAGCAAATCTTCAATAAACCTTTCTCTTTAAATGATAATTCACGACTGAATGCTAAAATATGGCTTCTAATTGGCCTGATTTGACAATTTAAGAACAATCTGGACTCCTAGATTTTTGACTTTTGATGTTTATTTTTGGAATTTTATGATTTTGAGCTTATTTTTAATAAAATGCTTATTTTTCTTTCTGTACTTTATTCTTAGCTTTAAGCTGGTCATTTTGGTATGCAACATGCCTAGTTTGAATGATGTATTTTGAGGTTATCTGATCAGTTGGAAATTTCACAAAAACACTCTTAAAAACTAATTACAGCTAATAAAAACACAGGTCAAACATAAAGCTATAAAGAATATTTTCTTACATAATACACATAGAACATTTTATTTAATCTAACATGAACAAATGTTTTTTCAGAGTCTCGGAGACCCTATACTGTGAAGTGTCCAGCCCTAACTATGAACATTGCATGTAGCAATTTGCAGTAAAACAACATTGTGTAACATAATCTATCTACTAGTAGTGAAATTACACTGAAAAAATCTTAATTTATACCAATTTGACAAGAAAATGTGGTAGTGTCCCATACCTGTTTGAAAGTCAGCTGTGGCTCCCTTTTCAAGTCTTTTGTTGGAAATAACCACGCTGTTAAGTGAACTAAGGTATGTAACTTTATGTTTTAATGCTTTTTAGTCTATTACGATTAACATTTTACACAATTTTTGACATGATTAAAATTTATCGTTGGCTGTCCGAGCCTTGTTTTGACCAAATTCATAGGAGCTTAAAATGTTTGTTTGATTTTGTTCCTTATGAACTTATAAGTTTATTATGAGTAATTTCCCACTTTTTAACACATGTTTAGTCTATTTAGAATTTCAATAGTAATGATTTTGTCTATTTTTAGGCTGTCTTTGTGGCCAGAAAGTACCTAGGTAGGTTCTACAATGCTCCAACAAGCAAATCCCGCACTGTGGTCCTTTTGCCTGCCGTTGAGAGTTTTCGAAGCACTAATTTTACAGTTAGATTGTATAGAGTGATTTTCTCTATAGGTATGTTACAATATTTATACAATATTTTACAAAGTACATGTTTAATTACAAAATATGGCAAAGCATCTCTAAACCAGACCTTGCCTATCATTTCACTGTTCCTTCTGTGTAGTTTGAACATGAGGAAAGTCAATACACCCTGCTATGGCTCTCACGCTTAACGTGTACACCATTTGCAATTTAAAGTGTTGATAAAATTTTATAAAATGTTTTATTTTGATTTTAACTTTTAATTTGTGTTTTATTCTAAAATCGAGCATTGTCCATTAATCGGTGGGCTATGTCATGGCATTCCTAAAACACCTGCGATTGGTCTAAAACTTACCCCAGCTCATCGTCAAGCACACCTGCGTTTTGCACGAGATCATCTGAATTGGACATTGGAACAGTGGGGGATCTGTTCTGTTCTCAGATGATATGCCTCTATGGTAGCGACCAAACAAGAAAAGTTTGTACCGAAGACCAAGAGAGCGATTTGCAGAATGCTGCACTGAAGAGCGGATTGCTTATGAAGGTGGTTCCTGCATGATCTGGGACAACTTCTATGGGAGCACGAACCGACTCTGCTTTCATCCGTAGGGGCGACCGTGGTCACGGGAGAGGAAGTTTAACTGATGCTAGGTACAGGAGATTTTAGCAGTTCATGTGGTATCTTACGTCGACTACATTGGAGACGAATTTTCTTTTATGTACGACAATGTGATGCAGCCCACCGCAAGAATCGTTCAAGATTACATTACAGTAGTCGGTTTTCGGGTTATGGAGTGGCCAGTATACAGTCCCGACCTAAACCCGATGGAACATTTATGGGACGAGCTAAAACGAAGAATTCGAGCTAGACTTTGTGCCCCCAACCTCGATCTCAGAGCTTGTTGTTGCAGTAGAAGAAGAGTGGCTTAACATCCCACAAGAAACAATAGCGAACTTGACTATGCCTAATCGTATGAGACATGTTATTAAGGCAAGAGGGGGTATTAAAAATTAAGTGTTAATTTAGATAATTGTCAATAACCATACTTTTTTAGTAATAAAAAAAGTTAATTTGTTTCATGCATTAATTTCACTATGTTAAACCCAGCGACATAATAAGGAGAGACTGGCCAGAACATATTCAAGCAACTAGTCCGCATGGGCGTCACTTGAACTTAACGTTATGGAATTTGCGAATATTTTAAAAATGTATAGAGCAGCGTTTACTCTGTTTTTAAATATAATATAATTTATTTCTACTTCTACAGCAATTTGACTAATAGATTTGAGCTCAACTAATAATAGAACAGCAATAAAAAACAATATTCATTCATTAATTGTATCCCTCAAAGCAGTACTCCACTGCAAATCTTGGCAACTAGGGCCAACAAATGCACCCCCACTGCGTCCCTCGGGCGTTTATTGTATGTCCAAACAAACCGTACGTATACTGAATTGGGATTGCCCCTCTATACTTTAGACCTCGTTGGTTAAACCTAAGAAGCGAAATAAATTTTAATAAATTTAAACTCATATTAAACCATATTAAATTGTCTTTCAAACAGCATATTTTTATTTTTGATCTGATGAATAGTTTCTATAAAAAAGATAGTTAATGTCAAAAGTTTACTGTGGGCCGATTATTTTTCTTATTAACTAACAGGCCAATTTTATTCACTTAAATATGGAAGAAAAGAACTTGTCAAATGATAAATAGTAGGTACAGGAAATAACTATAAAAAGAGCTATAATTGAAAGGGGTGGTAAGTGGTGTAAAATTGGCCAAAAATTTCTTCCCTCGTGAATTTAGTGTTATTGGTCCCTAAAGAAGCCCCACACAAAATTTTAAAGCTTAAAATGAACCTCAAGTACACTTACGTATTTTTAAATTTAAAATTTTTCAAGCAGTTACTTCGGCCAATCCTGTGACTACGCCGTGTCCAAAAAGTCTTCCACCTCAGTGTCGTTTGTATGAGAGCCATAATAGTAAAGTAAGCATATATAAGACGTATTTTTTTTCTCTTTTAAAGTTTTAGCAAAAAAATTTCAATTTGCAAATGCGCCGTATGACCATAATTTATTCCGCTTTGTCAGACGATAACTGATCACTTTTTACTAGAGATTATCTAAGTGGAAGACATGTATATAACGCTAAAAAATTTAAAAAATATCTTGTCTTCGTTCTTGGACGCACCCTGCCCAAATTCAAAAATATTTTATATTTGGTGTCTTTGAGGTATGTACTTTCACCTCAGAAAGCGGAAGACATATATCTTCTCATCGCACTTTGGTACAGAATAGTTATCAACTGGAACAGAATAGTTAAAAAATTAAATTATTTATTAAGATGAAAACACTGGTAATTATTTTATTGAATCAGTGTATAAATGTACAATGTTGACTTAGTCGATCAAAAATCAAGACCAAGGGCTAAATGAAAACTATTTATTAATTCAAAGAGAACTTGATTCGTACAAATATACCAGTCAATAATTTTAATATTTGTGTTTGAGAGGAATAAATCGAAGCATTAAGTATTTCGGCAGTGCACAACAATTTTGAGTTTCGCATGAATAAATTTATATATGATCGATTTCAAGAAAAGCAGCGAGACATGTCAACAAAATTTTAAGAGGACACATTTCATCATAAAATTCATTCACGCAACTTCTTCCGCCTAACCACCCTCTAGAAACTTTCAAATGGCAAGAACAGCCGTGTTATACATCCTTTAAAAGATTTCTTCTCTATAGAACCATTAAAGTTTTTATTATCTTTATTCGACAACATTATGCAAGATTTTAATGCCACAGGGAGACTCCTAGGATCCAACAAATTTTTAGAATGTTAATACAGTGTACTATACAGGGTGAGTTTACGAGAAAACGGACATGGCTTAATGGCAGATAGAGGACACTGAGGGTAATCAGAATCACCCATAGAAAAAGCTAATTGGGTCATCGTTACTGAAATACAGGGTGTTTAATGTATTTTTGCCAAAACTTCTTTTGGAATCAAGAATTTATTTCATGTTAAAAATCAACAACGTTACACACCTATAAATAACAATAATAACGGTAACAAGAAAGTTGCATATCAAGAATGCACATCCTAAGCACCACAAATAGCTGGGACGTAGCGACAACTATTATAGGTATTTTAAAGTGTTTTACCACTAGTCATAGGCACCTAATAGGAACGTTCCCATTACGTGAGTTGTACCAAAATGGGGAATATTTTTTCGGTGATCGCAACGTTCCAGCCACGTTCCCGTAACTTGTTCGGCTATGTTCCGATGACGTCGTGGGTACGTAACGGCGACATCGTGGCGTGGAAGCAGCAACTTTCAGGTAACTTTATCACCCATCAGTCCTTCACATCAATGTTGCCTATTTCTTCTTGCAATTGATTTCATTATACTTATGTTTCATTCTTACATAATTCTTGTTCATTTCTCTATCTGAGAAACTTAATAGAATACTAGAAGAGTAGTTATTATAAAGCAAAACTTATATTATTTCTCAAAGGTCTAAGCGCCAAGATTAAACCGAGTGCAAGGTTATTGTCAAACATTTTGATAAAACGTCCGAATCTGACCACGCGCCTCTATAATTTGCATTTTTCAATTAAAATATTGTCTTTAAGATATTTAACATCATGCGAGAATATGACACACATACAAAAAAGTATGTCATTACTTTAAATTGATAAACAATCCAAAGAGCATAGCAGGATAAGCTATGGAAAAATGTCCATATTGTATTTAGCTAAAGTGACTTCCAAGTGATGCAGTTTATAGAGTATATTACAATGTAAAAATTGAAATCCTTTACTACTCCTACAAGGATTAAAAAAAAATATCCTTAATTTTTAATTTTTTTCCCGGCTCCTGTGCAACCGCTTGATTTAAAATTTGGCATGAATATTGCTTGCATGGAGGTAAGTTATTAAAAAATAAAAGGTCGTTTTACGCTGACTCCAACTATAAAAAAAAATTTAATCTTTTTTAAGGGCCAGAAGAGTAACTACCCTCCTTGGTACAAACACCTTGTTGTGATATATTATGTCTTAGCACTTCATGATTATCATACTGAATTTTCAGATTTTTCGCTCTGGTAGAATAGTTTGAAAATAAATTAGAATATCCTTTTATGTGCAGGGATAATTTTTATTTTATTCATAAAACTTAATTTTGCAACAAAATAAATTTAAATCAGATTAACATAAAACAACTACGTATGTAGAATATCGGATTATAGACTGGCGGTACATGACCAGTCAGGTGCAACGTTTTTAAAATGCATGCCAATCATATATATATATATATATATATATATATATGAATGAAATTACCGTGAATATGCTAGAAACGCAAATTTTAGGCAGTCGTCGCGTGCAGAAGGCTGTGCAAATCGATTTTTTTTTGTTTATTTTTTTTGTGTTTTTTTTAATTTAAAGTGGATGCCAAGAGTGCCAAACGAAAAGCCTTAAAAAAAATACAAAGTCAGAATCATCCAAAATCAAGAACACCAAAGAATTTTACGATTTAATGTGCACATCAACGTGTGTTTTGCGCGCGTAAACTGCATGCCAATGAATTTTCGCTGGATTCTTTTTTAAGGCTTTTCATTTGGCACTCTTGGCATCCACTTTAAATTTAAAAAAAAAACACAAAAAAATAAACAAAAAAATCGATTTGCACAGCCTTCTGCACGCGACGACTGCCTAAAATTTGCGTTTCTGGCATATTCACGGTAATTTCATTCATATATATGATTGGCATGCATTTTAAAAACGTTGCACCTGACTGGTCATGTACCGCCAGTCTATTAGTTGTTATCACTATCCTCCTCAATAACTGGAGAATCGGCATGGCAATCTGTTAGTTAGAATTGAAGCGGGCTTATTAATTTTCGATAGAAATCCACCGTGGGATAAATAGTATATGACAACTGCAATTTGGGAACAAGAGCCAGCCGTTCGAGATCTATTTGGACAAGAACAGTAGTATCATTTTATTGTACTGGTTCTCGTTTAGTTTGGTTCATAATGAATAAATATGTGATTCGTTTTTCTCCTACATGCCTAGAATTTTTATGTACCCGCAAAATATCTGGTGTTGTCTTTACATATTTTATATTTATAAAATTATCCGGATTAATCTGCTAAATAACATACTCATTGTGATAGTTGATAAGTACCCCCAAAAAAGATTTTCATCGCTTTCTGTAACTTAGGAAAATTTAACAAATCGTTGCTTGACATTTCTTGTTAAAAGACAATTTTTGTTTGAAGCCATCCATTTCTTTCGACATCTTGGCCAGAGTGTTTATAGGCTAGGAATATTAGGATTCTCAGAGGAAAGTTTTGCTATAGTTTTTATTTTCTCACCCTCTATGTTTTCTGGGTCGCTGAATACGAATTTGAAGTTTTCAGGCAAAAATTTGGCCCGGAACTTTGTTTTTTTAGCACTTTTTGCCTAAATTTTGGCACTTTTCTCAGTTTTTGGCCTATATTTCAGAAAGGAAGCGTTTTTTCGACAAGCCCATTCCATACAAAATTAAAGTAGACAAAATTTCCTGTATTTTTCATATATCATTTTTTTGTAAGACTAACCATTCCACTGTTAGAGCGCGCCAAAAAAAAACATATTCCCGGACCCAGTATACCTTACATGAATAATGAACATAGGAAAAGTAAATGAAAAAATGGAGACAAACGAATGAAATGCAGTTATTACTAAAGTAGTTATGTACAGTGTATTATAGTTAGTAGCATAATATATACTCATATCATTATAATGATAAATGATGCGTATGGTGATAGCGCAGGAGTTTTAGTCAATATATCGCTTCTACCCGGAATTAATTATTGTAAAGCTGAAAATTTCCAGGATTGTAGTTTTGGTCCAGGACAACACCTAGTAAAAAGTTCCCTACTCTCCCTCGTCGACTTCCCTATTTTTTCAGAGCAACAAGGGCCTAAGTCGCAAAAATTGCAGAGCTGGCTATAAAGTGCAATAGGAAGGTTGTTACTGGTCCGATTTGGATCGAAATGATCATAAAAGATTAGAAGAAGCATATCCGTTCATATTTCAGATGTTCCATGCATATTTTTGTTCATAATTTTCCGTTCTAGTTCTGTAAACATTTCAAAAATTTCAACATTTTTTTAAAAAATTAGAAAAATTCCGAGATGGCGCCATTGCGGATAAATGAAGACACGGAGGGGAAAACGTACCCCAGTAAACATTTCTCTTCATACTTTGGGCTTTCCATTGGTATGTCTACCTTCTCTGTAGCGTCACCCGTTACGGAGTTACGCCACTCTGAGTGTCGCGGCGGCGACACTCGGACATTTAAGTGCGTTCATTATTCAGTCTATCACGTCTAGTCTAAACAATCAAGAAGGCGCAAGACGGGCTATATTCTTAGTTCTTTAACTTTGACAGTTCTCTAAGTGTATGCATTGGTACATTGGTGCGGCAAAATTGAGTGATCTTAGTTAAGCCATGTAGCACAGGAATTTTAGTTTTTGACCAGGAATTAATTATTGTAAAGCTGAAAATTTGCAGGATTGTAGTTTTGGTCCAGGACAACACGTAGCAAAAAGTCCACTACTCTCCCCTGTCAGATTCTTTGTTCTTGGGGAGTAACAAGGTCCTAAGTCGCAGAAATTACAGAGCTGGCTATAAAGTGCAGTAAAAAGGTTCTTGCTAGCCCGAAATGATCATAAAAGCTTCGGAGAAGCATATTCGTTCGTATTTCATGTGTTACATGCATTTTTCGTTCATAATTTTCCGTTCTAGTGCTGTTAAAATTTCAAGAATTGAAAAAATTTCGAAATGGCTCCATTGCGGATAAATGAAGACTAGGAGGGGAAAACGTACCCGGTTAAGGATAACTGTTTTAAAATTCAGTTGCAAGATTTGCCCTAAACAAACTAACATACATACATACATAGCAAGTTAAATAAAAGCTTGTAAAAAACCATTCGAGTGTTCCTTCCAACATTTTTACGACTTGATCCCCTGACCAAGAGTCTCACCCAAATTTTGGAAATTTAGAACTTTATATTCAGCAATCATGACAACCCACACAAAATACGAGTTCGTTATAATAATCATTTACGATCAACAGTTAAGTATCATAGCAAGGGCGATTTCCGCGAAAACGGTGAATTTCACTAGATATGGGAATATGGCCCTTTTTTGGCGCGCTCTAGCCGCGGAACAGTTAGTCTTCCAAAAAAACATTATATACGAAAAATGTAAGAAATTTTGTCTAATTTAATTTTATATGGAATGGGCTTGTCAAAAAAACGCTTACTTTCTGAGATATAGGCCAAAAACTGAGAAAAGTGTAAAATTTGGGCACAAAAGTGTCAAAAAAACAAAGTTCCCGGTCAAATTTTTGCCTGCAAACTTCAAATTCATAGTCAGTGACCCAAAAAACAAAGAGGGTGAGAAAATCAAAACTATATCAAAACTTTCCTCTGAACCCCCATTTATTTCCTAATATTCCTAGCTTATTATATTATCACTTGCTTTTTGTTTCAAGATTTCGATCACTTCCCCTTTAATACCACTATCAATGAACATCCTTTTTCGATATTTTTCCAAATCCCTTGCTTGAGTTGTTTAAACTGATTGCAAAATAAAATAACTGCATTATAATATAGGTTATACCTCCCTGCATATTTTGTTTTTCATATTTTTCTTATTTGACAGTTGTGTTAACTACATGTGAGTCACCAGCCTGTATAATTTTTTTATATCTTCCTTTAACAGTCGTGTTAACTACATGCCAAATATTATTATCGTTCTCCGTCACATTTTTTCATTATCTTTTTAGGGTGAACTCCCTATACCGGGTGAACAGGATCATGGTACACTTCCCTTTTCTCCTTTAGTTTTGAAGATAATTGATTGAAATTTGGGATGTCGTATATACATAATAAGCAGCACTCTCTGTCATACAAGTGATTTTTTTTCACTTCCGGTATCACCGGAAGTGACACTAACTTTCGATTTTTAAATGGAACACCCTGTATATTATTGCATTTTTGAATTCTACATAATTTTCTGAATCCAACGATACCAAATTAGTGACATTTCAAACGTCAATATTTTTTTTAATATAATTTTTAGTTTTCCATTTAAGTGTGCCATGACGGTTCCGATTTATTCTAAATGACCGATGTAGTGCTAGAAAAATCGAAATCCCATCAAAAATACTAAATTATGTGATTTATGAGATAATAAAGTTCATCCAAATGGTTTTTGGGGCAAAACTCAATTTTTTCAAATGGAACCATATTGGTACTATTAATAAGGAATTTATTCATATGTCATATTAAAATGTGCGATAAATACAAACAAAATTACAGAAAATAAAAAAATACAATTTTCTTCTAATTACCTTGTTATATATAAGGTGGCTTTGGAATATAAAAAATGAACACAAAACATTACAATTGTTCAAAATGCTGTTCATTAAGGTCAATGCACTTCTATACTCGCATAGCTGTTTCTCGAAGAACGTTCGCCAATTGCTAGGCCGTTATGCTATTAATTGCTCGTCTTACTCGTAGGTCTAGGTCTTCACGGGTTGTAACGGCGGTTGCGTAGACAATATTTTTTAAATGACCCCAAACAAAGAAATCAAAGGGTGTTAATTCAGGTAACCTTGGAGGCCACAAAAAAATCACTTGTATGTCAAAAAGTGCCGCTTATTAGGTATATAGAATATCCCAAATTTCAATCATCTTCAAAACTAAAAGAGAAAAGGGAGGTGTACCATGATCCTGTTACACCCGGCCTATATGTTTTTCACATTTTTCATTTTTGGCAGTTATGTTGACTGCATGCAAAATATTATCATCCTCAGTCACATTTTCTTTAAAATTTTGTAAGGGTGCCACCCTGTATATTTTTTGGGGGTGACCACCCTGTATTTTTTCATGTATTTCTTCGGCAGTTGGGTTAACTACATGTTAAATTTTATCGTGCTCCGCCCCATTTTTTTAATTTCTTTTTTTTTTCACCCAGTATTTTTTTCTTTAACAGTTGTAATACCTACATGCGAAATATTATCGTCCTCTGTCGCATTTTTTCACTTATTTTGGGGTATATTTTTCTTTTCATATTTTTCTTCTTCGACTGTTTTGTTAACTACATGCGAAATATTATCGTCCTCCATCACATTTAAAATTTTTGAGTGACCACCCTGTATATTTTTTTCATATTCTTCTTCCACAGTTGTGTTAACTGCATGTGAAATATCATGCTCCGCCACATGTTTTAAATTTTTTTTGAGTGACCACCTTTTATTTTTTTTCATATTTCTCTTCCTTGACAGTTGCAACTAAATGTCAAATATTATCGTGTTCCGTCATTTTCTTTCCTTAATTATAAGTTTTATGGGGTCCACCCTGTATATTTTTCAAAGTAATTGTACCCTGTTCTTCGTTGGCAGTAGCGTCAACTATCTGCCAAATATTATCTTTTTCCGTCAAGTGGTTTTATAAATATAACGCGACAGACAGACAGACATTCAGGCAGACTGGCGGAATTGAATGGCATTAATTTTCCTAATCTACGTACTCTGAAACGTAAAAATCCAAAGAAATCTCGGGGGTGATTTTTTCATGATTACAATACTTCCCTTCTATAAGCGAGAAAAGTAAAAATCTGGACATTTAAAGATTTCATGTTTTGCCCTCTTTGCGGATTGCGAAAAAATGCGCCTCAACACGGTTTTTGTCGAATAACTCGAGAAGTATCACTCCTAGCTCAAAAATAAAAATCTCAAAGGAAAAGGTCATAAACTGAGGAACAATTTGCTCTTTTTAAAATCACCGGAGTTTTTTTTTTGCTTTTTCGTAGATATGGAGGTTTAAAAATAGTGTTGAAGGTTTTAAGTCAAAATACTACTATAAAACTTAAATATCTAGAAACTGTGGCACTTGCGCCAAAAATGTTAAGAAACTCTCCTGCTTAAAAAATAAAAAAGTTATGATCGACACAATATACAGAAAGTAAGTAATTTCGTAATAAATAAAAAAGTGTGTAAGTTGTGATTTGCTTAATACCTAAATAATATTCTTTAATCATAATAAAAGCAAATAAATAAAAAATAATTAATTGTAACAATATGTATTTTCATAAAAATCGCGCCATTTTGTTACCCCCGTAATTATAAAATAACTTCACAGTTACTACTCTGAGTTAATATAATGTATTACTTAGATGCTCAATAAGTCTTGGCCGTTTCGAGCATTCGCTTTAGAAAAAAAAAAAAAAAAAATATATATATATATATATATATATGCATTTCCAAGAAAACGTATTTTCTTTTCGTTTTTGCGAAATCTCAATAAATATTGTTTATTGCGAATGAATGAGGTCATAATCATTACTCAATAGTTTCTATAGAGCAAAAACAAAAGACGATTTAAAGTTCAAAAACATCGCATCGCGTATGCCATAACTGAATTAAATCTGTAATGCGCATATGTGGATTTCTTTAAATTTTAAATTACTATCAAGTTTTTTTTTACTAATTTGCACAAACTTGTTGTGACAAAATTATTTTCAAGCTATGATAAAATTACTGGTACGAAAAATATTAATTTTATTAATAATATTATTAAACATTATGTAAAAGTTCAGAATTATTATTTTCAACAAAACCTTAAAGTTCAACTTCCTGTTAAGTAGTCATAGAAGAAGTATAGTATTCTACTCGCCTGTAATAGCTATTATTCACTCGGATGAACTACGACACTCGCCTTCGGCTCGTGCGTAAACGTCACCCACTTGAGTAATAACCATCAATACACGATCGTTGAATAATATATTATTGCAGTCAACAAATTCAAATGTACAATTTAAGTATATGATTCGCATTCTTAAGATATAATAGTTTTCTATTATAGAATAGGACAAATAGTTAAACTTCTAAAAATTTTCTTTTCGGGCATGTTTCTAATTTAAAACAAAAATATCCAAAATGTCGCAAAACAATGTACTTGCAGTGGCATAAAATTCCTTGGGATCAATAAATACGGAAATGCCTAAATAAACATTTTATAATCCAGGGTTTCAGACCTTTGTCATCTCAATTTTTACTTCTGGGGATATTTCCACGAGGGAGTATTGATTTCAGCGATTTAATAATGTAGTCAACAAAGTAAAATCAATTTATCTGTTTTAGATTTTATGAGCTTGCTTGTTTATGTAGTTTTGTTTTTATGAAAAAGTGCCTTCGATTGCCTTTTCTAACCACATACGCATGAATATGTGGGTATTTTGATTCAATTTGGTAACAGAACTTATGTTTTTACCAATCGAGAAAGTTTTATATAACCCAGTCAATGAAGGCCTGGTTTCAAAGAAATAAAAAAATAGGAAAGTTTTGAAAGATGGCAGAGATGTTCATTAAGGCGTTAAGTTTAACGTATAAAAAGTCCTGAAAGAACCAAATTCAGCTATCGCCGCCACCGTAAGAAATTGGTACAGTTTTATGTTTTTTGTAACTATCTCTTGAAATATGGATTTCATGGAAAAAATAGTCCATATCGAAATTAATATTTCCCACAAATAAGGTTCTATTCTCTTTTTACATAACGTCAATATTTTAAAAATTAATTGTCAATTAATGTCGCGCTGATGGTTTGGTAACTGGGAATCATTCTCTTCGCAAACGCACAGTGAGCCAGATTGTAATATATGCGACGCAAAAATAAGGGTTCAATCTAGAAGTTTGAAATTCAAATTATTCATGTTGAGAAGTGGATAACTCGTCTAATAAGTAACTGTATAAAAATTTCAAAAAAGTCATGGAGATGAAGGAAAGAATAATATATAATAAATAAATGCCTTTATACATTTACGGCTTAGGTATTCAATAAAAGTAGATATACATTTTAAATATCATTTATTACATAAAAAACATCTATAGCAAACACACTCCAATTAAAGTCTAAACCAACTAATAAATGATTTCGACAAATCTTGAAATATAAATTTATAATTTTGAATGAATTTTCCTAAAAATTGTAATATTGCTAGTAGTATGAAAAACGTCGTATGCACCTCAGCTTGTATCGTGTATTTACAGGACTCTTACACTTGCAAACCTCAGCCCTACGGACTTCGGTGTGCAAACTGTGTTCTCGACCTGTAAAATACACTTAGAAGCCTTGATACATAAAAATAACTATTTCTGACTCTGTGAGCGGCAGTAATATCCATAGCAACGCGTATTTTATTTAATGCACCGACCATGCGATATTAACACAATGCATTTTTTTTTTTTTTTTGGTGAAATTCGAGATTATTCATCTTTATTTTTTTTTATAGCTAATCGACGTTTGAAGAAAAAATAGCATGTTTTATTAGGAGTAAAAGCCACTAGTTGTGATTCTGTAATTGTTGTAACTCTCTAATAAAACAAAATATTATTATCTCCAATCGACATATAAAGTAGGCTTTTTCGCTCACATTTTGAAAGCGCAAAGTTGACATTTGCCGCGGAGCTGTGAATAATGTCATTTTGCCGCCCGCCTACCATGACAACGAGTGGCAAAGTTACGTTTGCTCGAGTGCACCTATCCTTACACAAGTTTGGCCGGAACATGTATTTTTATGAAATAATAATTCCCCAAAACTGTTCTTAATATAATGAGAGTTGATGTAAGGAGTAACAATGAATTACCTAATTTATTTATACGAGGAATACGAACTTTATAATAACTAATAAAAGTTAAATTAAATAAAAAATGAGCTGAAAATTTCTCGCATCGCTTATGCCAAGAATCTCTTAATTTTAAATATTTCTCGATGGATCAACAAGGTTCTCGACATTCTTTTACATCGGATGATAGCTGCGTCTCTGTTGCCATGTCCTGTTCATTGTGCATTCTTCATCTTCGTCTTCGATGACATTAGAATAGTATATAATCCAATAAAATAAGCCAACAATCGCCATAAATCCGACAAAATTCATAAAGTTTTGAAACTTGGTAGAAATAACAAGAAAGATGCTAAAATCATAATAAAGAAAAGTTCCCATCTCTACCGCGGTTGCATCATTCCTTAAAATTGAGAAAACTACCCCCATATTCTCGTTTATCTGCTAAACCGTTAACTTTCTGTTAACAACACCTCTATACAAAAATGTTCCTTATAAAATTTTGTACAAATAATACTTAAAACATACCTATCGCCTGTTTTGACTGGAAATTACTCGGAAACTAGTCATTTTATAAAAAAAAAAAGTCAAAAGGACTTAATCTGTAGAACGGGAAATGAGGTATTAAATACGCCTGTTGTGGTTCCCTTCCTTAAAAGTTGTGTTCGGCTCATAATATTTTTAAGAAAACCGTGAACTCATTTCAACACCACTCTTGAGGTAGAGTTCTTGGCACGCGTTTTTTTAGGCCTGTAGGCCTAATCCACTGAAGGTAAGTCGGATGTTTTGAAAATCACTGAGCAACGTCAGCCTCGACATCAGCATCGGATAGGCGTAGCCAAGCATATTGTTGAACAATGTAGTGGACCCGCACATGGTTCCGCATCCTAATTTGCAACTACCTGGAATTAAGGTTAGAATAAATTCTGGGGCTGGTGATTTCATTGTAGTAATCGTTGCTAACACTCTGTAGAATATAACGAATTGTTTTTCCATGTTTGAATTTGGTGCAAATCGCGAGAGGAGTGCTGACGTTCAGCATCAGGAATCGGCAGTAGTGTCGACAACAACACAGTATCGTCTGCTTTATTTAGTACACTATCAGTGAAGCCTTTCTCATAGGTGATACCTCTAATGCTTTTCATCTAGTTCATTAAAGTTTGTTCAGTAATCATGTCAGTCCACACGTCACACTAGTTCTTTTCGGAACGACGCGCGACGCGACGAACGGTGAAGAAACCCATTTTAGTGAATTTTTCGAACTCTCGTGCTGACATCTTTTCGTGCAAGTAACCCATGCCTTGAAGACAAAGTTGGCAAGACATGAATGAAAAATGGCCACTTGAGTGAGATATTGAAAGCACTTTCACACAATCTAGATGCAACTCACCAGTTACCTGTACACTATGATTATAGAGCGGGAGCTAGGTGGCTTTTTCGGCAGCTCATCATTTTATGAACTTTGATATATTTTTATGGTGTAATGGATGATAACGATTCATAAAATCGACTTCTGGCGGGGCACCTCCTGTCAGGAGCGCCACGAACACTGTTTAAAAATCAGTGAAATCATGTCATCGTTACAAGGCTCATTTTTTTGTGTGTACACCTTTTATGTTTAGAATGAATAAAATAAGATCGCCAGAGAGTGTGGGCCGTCAGGAGGCGCAGCCAGAAAGGTAATAATGATACAATACATCTGAGGCACGGTACGGAGTCAAGTTAGCCGAAAGTGTTAAATTCCTGTTATTTAAGAGCCTATGGTACTTTTGTTGACACTAAGAACTTTACGGGGAGGCTATTCTATTGTTGAAGGGGCTTATATTTACGTTTTAAAAAGGAGCCAGAATTTGTAACGATGAGTTTAGCGTTCTGAGATGAAATATGCGGAAAAAATCCAATTTTCTTCAAAAATCCTAAACATTTTCTTTCTGGCTAGCCTTACTGACGGGAGTTTCTTTCTGGGAATTTTTTTCTGTGTTCAAAACATTTAAATAAACATGCTCAGCCTAAAAAAAAGCTTGTAACGATCACTTGATATAACTCCGTTTTTTTACCTCTTTGACCTTTCTGATTGCGCCCCTGATGGCCCACACTTTCTGGCGATCTTATTTTATTCATTCTAAACATAAAATGTGTACACACAAAAAAAATTGGCTTTGTAACGATAATATAATTTCACTAAAAATCAGTGAAATTGAACCATGGCCAACTCGACGGGCTGACATGTGGCAGAAGTCTATTTTGTCGTTATTTAAGTTCGATAGAATTAATCAGCGCATAGAAAATGCTTGTAACGATGAGTGTCCGAAAAAGCCACTTAGCTCCCGCACCATTATATGAAATGTATCGCAATGGTGACTGACAAATTAATAATCCTGTAGCCACAATGGGCTCATTTAGCATTTTTTTTTTTAATTCATATTTCGAAAGTACACCTTGTAGTTAGTAAATGTGCAAAATATTAGATTTTTTTTCAACTCCTTCTCCCTCAAAATAAATAATGAAAATAGAGCGCGCGAAAATGCAGTGTGACGTCAAGCCACCCGCACTCCAGCCAGCGGTCGACCATCTGCACCCACATAGTTTCATACGCCAAGCAGAACAGACCGAATAACCCATAAACAGCGTTGCCAGTGGACAAAAAATTAACGTACTGGTATCGAAACAAAAAAAGTAATGATCTTATGAAAAAAGTACAGATGTTAATTAAATCTTTTATACGATATCTAGGAATTTTAACGAATATAAAAAAATACTTCGCCACTCAGATAGTTTTTATTTGTTTTGTGTATAAAAGATATGTTCGCAATATTCACTTGAACTGTTACTACAAAAAGAGCATCAGTTCATATTCTATGCGAAATACTTTCAGTGTCCTGTAATCACATGTTAAATTTTTATTAGCTTATGCAATAAGTATTGAATTTTTAAATCTCCCTCAATGCACTATAACTTCTCAAGGACCACAAACATTTTTACAATTCCTATAGACTGTAAATATTTAACTTCCTTGCGGATAACCCAGGTCGGTCCCTATTGCCATACATCCATTAGACATTTTTTAAATGCAAAGATAACACCTTATTTAAGCGAGATACAGAGAACCAAAATTTTCGAAAGTGATGGAAAATCCGGAACTAACTTGCGAATAAAGACATGGTGTTCTTTTGATCCTGCCGTATTTCATTTCACGGATCATGATAAATTATTTCAAAATTTGTCGTCAAAGTTGCAAAATAAGTAAATAGGACGTCATACAAAAAAATGTAGCGATACAATGAAAGCAGCACTGACGTACTGATTGCGCTCTAAAAGTATTGATTTCAGTACAAATGTACTGACACTGGCATCGCTGCTCATAAAGCCAGTCGAGCGGGTGCCGTGACATCATCCGCGCGCTATCGGGCGTTTCATATATATTAACGCTATCGGCCTAATTTTTTCACTATATATTTAAAGGTTTAAACATTTACAGAAAATGCAAAAATAAATTGTAAATTAAATATCACTAAATGAGCCCATTTCGAGGTTCGATGGTAGAGCAGTTTTACAACTGAATCGCGCCTATTAATAAATATGTAGCAGTTAGTAAATATTTTTTTTGTTGAATAATATTGTAATTGTAATTGTTAAATTGCTATGTATAAAGATTAATAAAGACATTTATTATTATTATTATTATTATTATTATACTGTTTTGCCTACTTGCCGCTGGTTTGCAATGTGTTTAGAAAACTTCAATTTGGTGGGTTTCTAACTACTATCCCGTTGGTGTCATTTTATTCCGTATGCTGTGCATAATGTGAAAAGTGCTGGTGGACATCTGAGACCCGCGACTGGGCAAAGGGACGAGAGGAATAATTGATAATTATTAAAAAAAAAAATTAAATTGTTTTAAAATGGTTTTTGTGATATGTCCCACATTTGCTATAACAGATAATATTTTATACTTTTCATTCAATAGGTCAGGTGAAATAACCGCTATATTGGACCCGAAATGGCAAATGCCATTTTATACATTACAAATTCGATACCCATCATGGGTATCAAATTAAAAGTAAACAACCAACACATTTGATTAATAGCGTAAGTCATTTGAAATAAACATTTAAACTAATAACAGTCTTTGTTCCGTAATTGAATTTTTTTTCAGTTGTTTTGAGAACAGTACCTAGAGGTGAAAAATATGTAAAATTTAGGAATAACCTTATTATTGTAGTAAAAGGTATTATCTTCAGTTTCTATATGATCCCGTCACTTGCTCTTATCCTCAATGGGTGGAAACCACTCTTAAATTTAAATACCTAATATTTGAAAAGATAATGCTGATTTATTTTTGAAACATAGGACATTTGTGTTTTTGGGATTGCTAACTACGAATTTGAAATCAAAATTTAAAAAATCAAAATGGCGGCTCCAATATGGCGGATAGAAATTTTTTCCTCTAGCAAGAGCTGTAAAGAGGAATTGAGCATTTAGGTGATGCTGCATATTAACGAAAAACAATACTTTTGACAAAAAAATTAATTACTGGACAGTTATAATAACAAAATGGCGACATTTTGAAAAAGGAAATGTGAACATGTACAATGTTTCGGCCACAACTTCTTTATTTTTATGATACAGAAACAAACAAAAAATCACTTCAAAGATTTATTTGTTACTTTTAATTTTGTTTCTCAGAATTTTTGACGAAAGTGTCATAGTTTCTAAGATATTCAATATTTAAACTAAATACTTCATTATATAAACGTTCGAATACCAACTATAAACTTAAATATCTCCGAAACTACTAATTTCACATGAATATATTAATTCATTCTCACTGTTAAAGCTTTATTTTTAATGTCCACCATTTTTTTCGCTAAAACTAACTAACTAATTGAGATAAGTATTTGCAGAGAATCAAAAATTTTACATTTTTTCGAAAAATCTGTTTATGGTTTAAAATGCAATGTTTTTCTAAAGCAAATGTAAATGTAAACGGGCGTCTAGGCCATGCTATGTGTTAATGAAAACTAATATCCTATGAGAATATATTTTTTTAATTACTGACTACTTACATTAACAAAACGTTTTTATTAAAAAAATGGGGAAATGCACATTGTTTCTGTCATAACTTCTTTGTTTGTTGTGCTATAGAAATAGTTAAAAAAATATTTGAAATCATTTGTAAGCATTTTTGACGTAAGTGCCATATCTCTGAGCTATTTAGCATTTAAACTAAATACTTCGTCTTATAAAACGTCGGGACGTCACCTTTATCTCTCCACATCTCCGAAACAATTAACTCTACAGAAATTGACAAAAAACGATATTCATCCTGAGTAGCTTTCTTATATGTCACTGTCATGTTTTCGCTCAATGTAATACATTTTGAGTTATTTGACGAAAATCGTTTTGAAATACCTCTTTGTCAAGCCAAAATCTCAATTTTCAAGTTATAACTTAAAGACTATCAATTAATATGAAAAGTTGCATAGCACCTTTTCTTCTCAAAATTTGATATTCTTTCAGCCACATTGTTTTGGTTTTTTTTTAGGCCCACCCTCTATAAAGCAAGCCACCGTATAATATAGAAACTTTTCTTTGGTGCATTTACTATTATGTTGTCAAAAATGAACGAAATATAAATTCATAACCTTATTCCGAAGTTAAAACTTCTAGTTACTGTACTATTTAGATAAATTATATATTTTCCGAGTCGCCAACTTTCCATCAGTGAAGGATTGGACAATTACTGAAATTGGATCTTATCAGCTTGTGATGTGTGATATTCCTTGTGTTCTTGAAGAGTTGTTCACTATAGTCAGGTGTTCATGCAGTACATCGAAATGTTTACCATTATGAAAATGTTTTCAGAATGGAGTATCATGAGAAAGTGTGTGACGAAATGGCAGTTTTTTATGAAGTTCCAAAATATTTTTAGGGAAAATAATAAATTATTTGTAATTTTCCAAAATAGCTTACTTCTACAAGGCCTATAATTTCACTAAGTTTCATTAAAAAGATTTATCATTACATCATTACATCTAGTGGAAGTATAGTAACGACAAAAATTTTTTTTAAAATTTTTATTGTTCAAATAGGCTTAGAATATCACGAAACGTCGAAATTTTAAGTTTGAGCGAAAAAAGAAATTCTGTCGGTCTGGCTGTAACTTTTTTTGTGCGCACGTTTATTCTGGAACCGTTTGAGATATTGACTTGAAATTTGGTACACATATGTACTTTAACGAGATCTAGAACTAGATTATATTCTCATCTTGTTCCGTCAAGGGTTGGGGGGTAAATTGGGGTAAATTTGGGGTAAATAGGTAAATCAAGCAGGTAAGAGTCCTTAAAATTGATATTTAGTATATACAAGGGAAGCAAAGGTCTCAAAAAAAATTTTGGCATTAGCCACCCCCATTACCACCCCCACCCCATTATTAAAGGGGATGAAAAAAAAATGTGATTTAGTGTGTGTACAAGAACCAGAAACCTCAAAATATATTTTTACTTCATCCAAGATGGCGCGACACCAAAAATCTGAATACTCTCACCTTTTACTAATAACTTACTTGTAAGAAAGAAAATAAGCTTCTTAGTCTTATCTTTATTAAGCTAAAGAGTATTTAAAGAAAATCAATCATTAGCACTAGCTAGCTGTGCTGAACTAATACTGTAGCCTTGTAAGTTACTAATGTCAGAATTGAAATTCAGAATTGGTCATCGGCATAGGCATAGCATTTCGTTGGAGACGTAAAATAAAAGGAATCATTTAGATATAAAATAAACAATAAGGGCGCCAGTACAATGCCTTGAGGTACTCTGTGTCTTATTGTTAAAGGTACAGATTTTATATTAGCAACTGCAACACTTTGTCGTCTATTGTTTCAATATGATTTGAAGGCATCCAAAGGTAGACATTGTATGCCATGAAAGCTTAGTTTTTTACAAGTAACTCATCTGAGACACAGTCAAACGTCTTAGAAAGCTCACAGGATATAGCCACATACTTACCCTTCTCAAGGCCCTCGGTCCATATCACTCACTATTTTTAAAGACTTCATCTTCCGTGGTAGAATATTTATTTCTTTAACGTCTGTAAAAGTTTTACCTGTAATGAATAACTCCTAATATACGATAGATAATAATAAGTATATTAATAATGCCATCAATCAATTGATATTTATTTTAGACCGGGTTTACAGACATGGAGGTGATTAATTTGCTTGGTATGTATTAATTAGAGTGCTTGCTTTTTAAAATATGGAATATGCTGTGCATTTCTAATATTCAATTGTATAATCATTAAGTGTTAATATAAATCAACAGAAAGAGATTACTCGTTGTGAAAACTAGTTCTTTTGATATCTTATTTATGGTGGTCAATAACTCACTGGTTAGCTTAATTGTCAAAATTCTTCGTAGCAACTAAGTTCAGACTTTCAACCATAATCATTTAATAAATTAATAAAAGTGTCGAATTAAGTGGTCTGGTATTGCCGCTCGCTTTCTCTAGATTATCCAATGAGGATTTTTTTGGCTCGTAATGTTCCGCAGTGGCATACTTTTAGTATCGAAATGGTTCGATTTATATGTATTTTTATTTATATACAAATTGTCATATCTTCTTTTTTGGGCATCTCTTAGTTATTGTTTTTTTTTAATTTGCGCTCCAGAAAAAGGAGTAAAACTGCCTATTATTATTGTTTTAAATCCGAGTTGATTTTTCCCAGTATAGCCTTTCAAATACCTCCGCGCTTTGCATTGGGGGTATCTGGCCTGATCCGTAGATGGGTGCCCTTCGCCTCCAAGCTGTTGGGGTAATACCACAGAAAAACTGATTCGAAAGAATCGTGATGTGAATTTGTAAGTGTAAGTATTGTATTGTAAGTATTGTATTATAATATACATTGTAAATGGTAGGATTATTGTAACATTTGTGAGAACAAAGTTCCAATGAGCATGAATTTTTCCTCTTAGATTTTATCCTACACTTATAAATATGAATTTTCTTAAAAAATATATTCAATTACTTTCTTGTTAGCAGTGACAAAATTATAGTATAATAAAATGTATTAATTAGAATAATGAAGTGATGACAGCTTTGCGGAAGTCGTAAGCTTTAAGGCAATTTCCAGTATTATCTCATTCTGGGCTTTTACAGTTCCATAAAGACGTTATGATTGCCTGTTGAATGCTCATTACTTCCCATGCATTTAACTTTAAGCGTTCCCATCAACTTACTTCATTTGTAAATGTTTGATTTGACGCTTTGAAACACTGAGTGTAGTATATTTTTAGAATTAAAATACGTTGTTAAGTGGTACGTATTCCAGAATAATATTGAACACAAAATTGTAATTGATATCGAATATGGCCAACCAAACAATTTTATTTCCGCGCTCGACATATATTGCAATTGTCCGACATGCTGATAATCAAATGTTACCTTAGAAGAGTATTAGCTTTTCTTATACCAAAATTGCCTCCCGGTATTTCTGTGACTGATAGTACATCCAAAAACAAAGGTCTTCTTCTTATTGACAACGTCTTGGCAGACGTTTGGGATCCATGAATTATTATAGTTGGCCTATCTTTGCTGAATGGCTTGTCTGACAGCAATCCGCCATCTGTTGCTGTTACCGGTTAGACGGATAGCCTCGCCAGAACTATTTCCCAACAGCTCTTTGATGACATCAGCCCAATATTGTCCATATGGTTTTCCCTGTAGTATCAACCGTTCTATATTGCCTTCTCTCCGGTTGATGTGACCAAAAAATGAGAGGAACCGAAAGAATATGATGCTTCCGCTTTGGGGATGTATTTCTTGTAGAATCAAAATGTTGGTATGGTGGGCTGTCCAGGGAATTTGTAATAAACGTCCCCAGACCCACACCTCTAAAGCATCAGTATGTCTTCTATCTGCCTCCCTAATGACCCAAGCAGCACATAGTCTTGGGGAAGTTTTTACAACTATGATAAACGTTTGTACAACTTACATTATTATAGTCTTCGCAAAAACGAAGAGTATATTGTATTTGATCGGCACATTTCTAAAATCGTAAATATCGCTCGTAGAGAAAAAATTTTCATATCATTGTGTTAGTGAACGAATTCTGAACAACTTTCAAAATGTCCGTCTGTCCGTCTGTCCGTCCGTCACGTTTCTTTTAAGCACGATAACTTAAGATTGTATTGAAATTTAGAAAGTAAGTTAGTGTTAGCTAGAGGAAGAACCCTATAGTTTTTGAAGAAAATCGATCGGTAAATAAAAAAGTTATTAATATATTCTCTTAATTTTTTTCGCTTGTACTAAAATGGAAAATTTGCGAAATATTATTTCCATAATATATTTTTTTTGTTTATGAATTTTACTAATATATATTTCATAGAAGTACGAGTTGAAATATGTACGATTGTCGAAAGATATAGGTATATCACAGACAATCAATTTTCGTAGCAATATGTGGTGGCGCAGCGGCTAAAGTTTTGCGTACCGAACAACGTTGAGCACGACCGCATAGAAAACAACATCAACGAACTGATTGGCCATGACATCCAATTGACAAGACGAGAATTTTTAAAGGTCATGGCAAAACCCTCGGAAATTGCGGGCATTGTCCGGACTTTACCGAACAACAAAGCTCCGGGGAAAGACGGTATCGAATATAGACTACTCAAATATCTCCCGAGGAAAGGTAATGTACAGTTGACGTACATTGTCAACGCGATTCTGCGACTGCAACATTGGCCCAACCAGTGGAAATGCGCAGTGGTCGTGCCAATTCTCAAGCCGAATAAGAACGCGAAGCTCGTCGGGAGTTATCGACCAATCTCGTTACTGTCGGCGATCTCCAAGTTGATAGAGAAGGTCATCCTGATCAGATTAGACTCTGCTCAGGATGAACTCCACATCAACGACGAGTGCCAGTTCGGCTTCAGGCGGGGCAGGGGTACTGTGCAGCAGGTCGTCAGGATCGTGAATGACGTCAAGGTGCAATGCAACCTCGGGAAGAGCACCGTCATGGTGCTCCTCGATGTTGAGAAGGCCTTCGATACCGTATGGATCCCGGGGCTTCTTCACAAAATGAACGCACTGGACTTCCCCATGCACATAACGAAACTTATTCACTCTTTCCTGACAGGTAGATCACTGCAGGTCAGGGTGAATAACAAACTATCAACACGGTGGGACATTCGCGCGGGCGTCCCCCAGGGGTCGTGCCTGTCACCAAAGCTGTACAACTTATACGTCTCTGACTTTCCGGAGTTCCCGAATACCAACCTTGCCAAGTACGCCGATGACACGGCCATGTACGCGCATTCACACAACGCCCAAGCTGCTAATATGCTGCTGAAAGCGCACATGGCCCGTGCCACGGCGTATTACGACAAGTGGAAGATTCGGATCAACGCCGAGAAGTCCGAGTCGATCCTCTTCACGCGCCGGTTCACAGAGAACCGCATATTGACGCCAATTTCGATAGGGGGACAGCAAATTCCAATCAAACGGTGCGTGAAGTATCTGGGGGTTAACTTAGACAAACGGCTGACGTTTAACATACATATTAACGAAACAATACGCAAGGTCTACTCCATGTCCAGGAGTCTGTATCCGCTCCTGGCTAGGGGTAGCGGACTCAACAGGACAAATAAGAAACTGTTGTACACGATGGTTATCAGGCCGGCCATCACATACGCGGCGCCGGTGTGGTGCAACATTCCGGTTACGACAATGCAAAAACTCAAAGTTCTTGAACACAAATTTATGCGCCTCATTTCTGATTCTGGCAGGTACACCTCCCTCAGAGATCTATACGCACGTTGTCACGACATAACCCCACTGGCGGACTACATTCAAAAAATCTCTCAGAAATTTTACACCTTCAAACTGAGCGATAGTCCGCTAACCAGCAACATAACTCAAATCAGAATGCATAATGCCCCATTCCAGATCAAACACCCCCTACCATACCAAGCGTTGCCTATCTTCTGGCAACCTCTTCCCTAGCCATACTTTCCTATACCACAACCTACTATTTCCACATCTTTGATCTTTCCTCAACTTTATCTTTCCAATCCTTTCTATTCTCTTTCTGTATGTTCTATTTTTGTTCCTTTTTTTATTCTGTTTGTTCTTTTTGTCATCAAAAATTTCATTTTGGCCGATAAATTTCTAAAAAATTCAAACATTTTTAAACCCTATCCTTTTTCCACCACATTTTCCTGGCGTCGTCAGGGAGACCACCAGGTCGGCAGTTCTCGTACGGGTTTTTTCGTTTAGCTTTTCACCCGAGTCAGCAGCCAAAATTTATTTAGTGTTATAACCAGTTACTAGTTCTAAGTTTTATATGTATTAGTTTTAGGCCTTTGTGGGCAGCATTATTTTCAAAGGTATTATTAATTTTAAACCCACGCTAGGTGGGTAGGAATTTTAATTGTTCTTTATATCATTGTCGTCAAGCCGAACCGAACCTGATCCGCCCAGCCTTACAATAACCACGGCGCTACGCGCTGCGGTTGTCTGGCTGGCTCCGGGCCAGGTTTCGGGGAGGCGCATATGTATCTATAAATATTAATAAATTTTATTTGCTTGCTTGCTTGCGTTGCAATCCAAAGGTCCCGTGTTCGAATCCCGCACAGGTTGGATATTTTTTTTTCTTTTTTTTTCTTATAATTTTTTTCACAACAAAGATGGTATCACAAAATTTAGGATGTCAAAAAACTAACATCATTTACAAGAAAACTGCGAAGAGTATCCTATAGAATGTGTAACAATTATATATATAAAACTGAGTAAATTGGCGAAGAGTACGTTTTTAGCTTGTTTGAAATTATAAGTATTATGATTTTTATTTGAAATAAATAAAATGTTGATTTATTGCAGAAATTCCAGTCATTGGCAGTTTTTTCCAATTATTGGCAGTAAGGATTGCTAATGATTGGCAGGCAGATTTAAAACACAAAAGAAAATAATTATTATTTATCTATTGAAAAATAACTAGGTATTAGGTATGAAAAATGTTAGGTATTATGAAACAAGTTAGATCATTTTTTTTGTGTAAGTTGGACAAATAAAATCTATTGAAAAGATTTGTTTTTCTTGCAAACATCTAACATGATATTGTCTCCGGTAACAAACTTTACATCTTTGTCCTTCACGGAGTTTTATTATATTGTTTGTACAGATGAAACATAATCCCGATGTTACCTTATACTCTTCCAAGCTCGGATTCAGGACCCCTGGAATATCGTACAGTTCTCTATTTTCTAACCCCTTTTCTGAATTTTGGAGTTCTGGAACTACATTGTTACTATTTTCATTAATTTTTTTTTGTTGCTTTCTTTTCTTCAGGTATGTTTAATTCCAGACGGATGTTCGAAACAATATTAATTCGTTGTCGTAACTAGTCCGTTGTCTTGGCTTTGTTCAGTTGCTTCAGTTGTACTGTCTATTTTAATCTTTGGCTTAGAACATTTTTCAATTTTTTCAGGTTTTTCATTTATTGTTATCTTTGGTGTATTATGCTTTTTATTTCTTCAGGCTTATTATTTGTTGTTTCTTTTGATTTATAAGATGTTTTAATTGCATTAGGTTTAGCACCTTTTGTTGTCTTTGGTTTAATATTCTTGATTTTCTTTTTCCAACTTCTTTCGCAATTTCTCTTGTTTCTTTATTTTCTCAAGTTCAATTTTTCTTTTAGCTTCTTCTTTTTGATTAAAATGTTTTTCCATCCACTCGAAGTAATTACAAATGGCATACTATCTTCGGCTTTTTTAGGATCTTTAGTTTTTCGATGAGGTGTTTCCGGCCAAAATAAATGTTCTCTTAGATCTCCATAAAAAAGAGTTGATTCGGTAAGAGGCGATTTATTTTTGCTCTTCGGGAAACTGGCAACTTCCTCATATATGATATTTAAATTTTCTTCAGTGACTTCGTTGTTGCCGTTGACGAAAACTGTTGGTATGTCTTCAATGTTGTATGATTCTACATTTTCAGCATTGTCTTCTCGTAACCCCGTAATATTCATTAAGTAATCGAACAGATCTAATTGGCTAGTTGATATAGGAATATTTGTTGGCGTTGGTAATGTGGTCCTCTTTGCTGTATTAGAAATTGAAGCTCTTAGCTCAATTGGCAATTCTTTTAACACTATGGGATTTGTTTGTATACTGTTTGATTTTACTTTGTCAATTAATTCTAATTCTGATGAAGTTTTGTGATTATTTTGAAATCTGATCGAAAGTTTGAACAGGACATAAGTTTCGCTCACAGTCTGATCTTCAGCAACACTGTTTTCAAATTCTTTAATCTTTTCGTCCCCTACTATGTTACAAAATGATTCATAATTTAAAATTTTCTCATTTTCTTCTTTAAAGTTGTTGTTGTCGATCTTAATTTCTTCAATGTTATTGTTTCGTCTTCCCAAAGATTTGGTGTAGTTTATATATAGGGGTCCCACGGAAATAGGCCGCATGCCTTAAATCCATTTACTAAAATATTTGGTTTAATGCCATCTATTACTTTTTTTAACAAAGGTGCAAACTCTACTTTTGTTAAGATATTATTAGGATTGGTCCGTTTATAATTTAAAATTTCTTTTTTCCACCTTCCTTTTATAGGTCTAAAAGCAACAACATCAGCTGGTTGCATCAATCGAGTTGCATTCGGATACAGCGATACTAGAATTATTTCAAGCTTAGTGCAAAGTTCGCTAAGTTGCTTAGTAAGATGAGTTTTGTGCCCATCAACGAAGAGAATGATGGGAAACTGTATTCCTTTTTCTTTAAGATATTTGTGCAAAACGTTTCCAATATATTCAAAAAACAATTCCTGCTTCATCCATTATCATAGATTCCTATAACCCAACCTTTCGCTACACTATCAACAATGTTTTTTAGGAGCCTTTTATAGGGATATATGATCATTGGCGGAGTTGTGTCGCTCATAGCAGAGAATGTAAACATTACGGTTAAATCAGTTTTTGCAGGTGCACTTGTCCTTTTTTAATTTTTGGCGTTTTGTTGATGTTTTATAAAAATCTACAAACAAGAAATCCCAAAAATAAGTTAAAGGGATAATAGTTACTGCAGGATTATATTTTTAAGTAGTGCCTATTGAAAATTTATTTAATTATATAAAAATAAATTAAATAAGAAACGGGTTCAGTGTGGTTGAGTATATGCCAATGACTAAACAGTATGCTCACATGCATGTGTTTAATCATTGGAACCCCTGGCAATCATTAAACAAAATTAGTTTTATTAAGTCAATTGTTGGCATGGCAATAAATAATAAAAACATGGAGTCTAGTTTATATATACACAAACCAAAATCTAACCTATTATTATAATAAGTACAAATTAAATATCATTATCTATCTTTTTCGTATTTATAATGCTGATTATAAAATGCACCTACATTATTCAACAACTGTATTTGTGTTTCTTCTTCAGGGAGTTGATAATTGAGTTGAATATTCTGTCAATATAAAGAACTTGACCAGTATAGAAACTTGTTTGAATGGTTGCATATATTTTACAATACATCAGATTATGTGGGAAATTTAAAAATATTAAAACGAAAGTAATTCACAGCCATTTATTACCTAAGCTGCCAATAATAAATAGGGTTGCCGATGATTGGTAAGTTTATCCTACTTTACATTTATTTGTCGCTTGAAAAGTTCAAAATAGTTTTTTATAGTATTAAAACTTCAGATCTGAAAACATTCAAAAGCCATATTTATTATGTGTAATTGTGAAAAATGCAGCGATCATCTTTTGATTGAAAAAACACAAGTTTTTTAAATAATTTTTAGAATGCTTTTAAAGACTAAACGATTAACACCACCTCATATTTTCTTGCATTGGAGCATCCTTATCATAATTTTTGGAACCGCATGGTATTAAATATGAATATGAATATACTTTAAAAATGGACATATTTCAAAAATATATCAATTTTATTAATTTTAAATATTTTGAAGACGTTTTGTTTTTATAGAGCTAGAATAATTATATTCACAAACAGTATTTGTTTGCACCCAATTCTCAACATCAGATTTCTTTTAAGAACTCAGTATTATACTATGTATAATGTCTATATACCCTCTAAAGTATTAAGGATCATAACAAAGTTATCATTTTAGTAACATTTGTTCACATTATAACTCGACAAGTTACAAATATAGAAAAATTACAAGAAAATCTTTAATAAGTAGTGGAATGTTCCTTTACATAGGATTATACGTAAGTTGTTGAGACGCTGTTTTAAATAAAAGACTTTTTGAGGTTGGCTGTTTAGTGGTGTTATAAAGGGCTCTCAAAGGATCCATGTCTCAGAGGCGTAAAGAAAGATGGAGGCGTTAGCAAGACTGATCTTTGAGCACTTCATGATATTTCTGCCGCACCTAATAATTAACCGGCAAGTTGCAGATCTTGCCAGTTGTGTTCTTCGACGAATTTGCCATATTCGCAATTGTCGGTACTATCCACAACGACTTCAAGGGAGACCATCTTGTTTACTACCTCGCAATCTCCTATCGTTTGTGAGTCGGGGTAGTTTTTTTTTCATAATTTTCGTTTTATCGTAGTTTACTCTTAAACCGTACTCAGAGCTTATTGTGAGAAGGATATCCAACAGGTGTATGAGCTCATTTTCGCTTGCAGCAACTAAAGTGGTATCATCTGCAAATCTCAAGCTAGACATCTTGGCTCCACCTATAGCTACATCACCCTGCCAATCCTCCAGCACACGGCGCATCGCGTGTTCACTATAGATGTTGGAGAGGATTGGTGACAAAACAGTCTTGCCTGAAACCTTTGCCGATTTTATATTTATTGGAGTTCGCGTTGTGGACTTTGACAAAAGCAGTTTGCTTCATGCAGTAGGCGAATAATAAACACCAAATATCTAGATGTTCCCCAAGAACCATAGACGCCAAAGATAGCCAGATTAAGCAAATCTGTTTACACTGACCCGCGCGCCCCATTTCAGCGCGCTGCCGTTTAAAATGCATTTTCTGGAGCATATTCTTTTAATAATATTAACGCACACACACAATTTATTGAAATAATTGAGGCACACAACATTTTCAGTATTATTTGTATATAAATATCGTGAACTAAACGTGTGTGGAACGTTTCAAGAATGTAGCAATTTTTTCCTTTTCCTCTCAATGTCAAATTATAATAAATTATTGATTATTTAATGCATGCCAATTACAGTGCAAGCAAGCAAAGCGTGAAAGTTTCTGACAAAAATTGACAAAAGAATGTCAAATTTATTAAAAGCAATTCATGGGAATGAAATGTCTGGTTCAAGGAAACATACATTTTTGCATACAGTTTTCTATATGATGGATATTGATCCTTGATTCACAAAAAAATCTGATGAAAGATTATCTTATCTACAGTGGATCTAATTCAATGCCCAGAAAAATCTGATGAAAGTGATCTAAAGAAAATATTAAATTATGAAAAATATGTCTTATAAAAATTAACACCCAGTATAACAAAACATCTCGGAAAAGTAGGTACGCATGTAATAAAAAAAACTTATTTTTACCTAGTAATTCATTTTGCAAGTCTCGTTCATAGTCGGTTTCCATAAAATGAGCCGAACAAATCCTACTTGTGTCTGCACAGGGAACTGGCTATCCTTCCTCTGTTTACGGTTTTTTTTGCGGTTCTTGGGTGTTCCCATCTCCAATAATACAGTCCACAGTTTGTCTTATATATTGTCAAAACCCTTTCGATAGTCCACGAAACAAAAATACTCTCTTATATAAAATTGTTTCCGAAAATGGATAATATGAATGGATAATACTTTTCTAGAACGGGAATATAAATAATTTTTTGTGCAATATCTTTCGACGGCCTCGAAATAAAAAATTCATATTTTAAATTTAGTTATAACCCGTCTGGATACCAGTTTATAGAGTATCAGTTAAACCCTCTCTTCTAATTAAAATGGTAGTTTCAGGGGTGGTTGTCAGTATTTTACTCATAACATTTTAATTTTTAATTGAAAATTTAGACGTTTTTTATTCAATTGTGCAAAGTATTGAACATTCTCTTTTATACATATGAAAACATTATAATTTGTGAGGATAGAAATATTAACTTTTTAGAAAACAATATTACAGAAAATTGCTATAGAACAATAATAGAACGTACTGCATTTTCGTGCCGAGGTAGGGTTACTAGCGCCAATGCTATTGACTACATAACACAAAAAGTAACATAACATATGGTATCATGGAGACAGATACCTCGTATCTTTGCGCTCAAATTATAAATTATAAGTCTTACCGATGCAAACGTCCACGCAAAACACAATTTGAACAACAAAAAATATTCACGCGAATATTTTCCGACTGTAACATAGCAGAATTTACACATCTTCTACGTATATTTAGATTTCCAAATATTATCTTTAATAACATTGACGAATTTTTTGAAAATTTTTTGGACCACTTTGCCTGGACTTTCGAGAAATAGGAAGCTTTTTTATTTCTAATGGCGAAGAATGTTTAGAAATAAGTAAAAAATAAAAATTTATGCCATCCCCTGAAACTATCCCTTAAGCAGAAGAGAAGGTTTGATATATAATATCTAAACTGGTGTCCAGACGGACTATATCTAAAAGAATATGAATTTTATATTTTAAATCGGTCGAAAGATATTAGAGAAAAATCGATATTTATCATCCCCATTTAAAGGGTGATAATTCTATTTTTATCCATTTTCGGAAACAATTTTATATAAAAATTAATTTTTGGATGTACTATTAGTCACAAAATTATCGCTAAACAATTTTGAATCCCCGTATATAATTGAAACGATGTTTGTTGTATTTTTTTCGTAAAATATAAGGTAATTTAATTGGTTACTTTATTATCTGATTGCAAACATTTCTCATCGTCGGAATTATAAGATTCATTAGTTAATTGGATTTTATCTAAAAAGAAGTGTCAGTCGCGGAAATCTTAAATTAAATGCACCCTGTTAGCAAACTCGTTAGGTTCTTTGTTAGAAGCACATCAAAGAGGACAAGCCAATATCTTTTGACAAATCACTAGCCTGTTGTTAATGTTCGATCTCCCGGTACTTAACGTTTATTGAACTTTGAAGCCATATTGTAAATCCATCGGTTGTGTTGAACCCACTTGGGAGAAGCAATAACTGTAATTTTTCCTGTGTACGTCTCCTTAAAAGCAATAATTCTTGGCCACGTATTTATGACTCGAGTGCCGCTTTAAAACGTTGCGATATTTCATTCATAATGGCGATTGCTGTAGTTTGATTTTTTTTGTTAGTGAAACAGTTTTCCAGTCGCAAGTTAGCTTTCTTGTTCGTTACTTACAATTTTACCGGCGCTTGCATTTTCCAATATGAATTTGGAAGTAAACTTTTAATCTAAGCTAGAGGGAAGAATGTTAAGAGCAAAAAATAAGTATATTAAAACTGCAAAGCAAAGTACGTACGCTCTAAATAATAATTATTAGTACTTGGGACGCTAGGTTTGTAACGTATACTGGTCTGGTGAAGGATTTATATTTATTTTAGGAATCCTGTCTCGACAGGCACACTCTGTTTTGACATTGTTAGTTCTCATCAGTGCTAGTAAAATTTTTACATGGTAGTCTCTACTCATAAGAATATACGTGTAGTTTAAGTTGGAAACAAAGGACACCGCATGTTTTATAGGTAAATTGGTGGCCTGTCAAATTTGATGAATTTTTGATATGATGTAGTTCAACTGATTCTGAACAATAAGTTCCTTTGACAAAACTTCAAATTATGGACAGCTTCTCCTATAGATGGCTCCAAAAACTGGACCTACCCCTCGATACTGTATTAACGATTTCTCAAAATGTACTGCAGGTATTGAAATGATAACTGCTGGAAATGAATAACCAGATTATTTACTATTATTTGTTCTTAGGTTGATGTGCCTGAACTTCCGGTTTTGCCGGAAGTGACGTCAAATCACGTTTAATTCAATTTAATACATATACATATGTAGCTTTATTAAAATTCACTATTTTAGTAAAAATTGCATAGCTGATTCTTTTTCTTTTTTTAAATATTTACTTATTTTAATCATGTATTAATAGAAATCAAACCAAAAAAAAAAAAATACTTCACTTCAAATTAATTAACAAAGAACAATGTCCCTCCCCTAACATGTGTGGGAGCCAGCCAGATATACACGGTGCGAGGCGCAATGAAAGGCCAGATTGGATTAAAAAGAGTTAAAAAAAATTAACACAAGCTCTATTCGCAGCAAAGCGAACTAAATTGTGTATAAAATGAACAAGGTAGAAAAAGTAACTTAAAATATAATTAATGTATGCAATAGGCGCCATTGTAAACAGAATATAAAAAGTATCATTGACTGTGAGGAAAAATCGCTAGCGATACGAAATTGCATCTAGTTTTTTTGTTCAAATGGCTCCACTGTTAAAAAATTACTAATAATCATTCTAAAATTATGGCAAAAACAACGATTAAGAATAAAGTTTCGTAAAACTATAAGTAACTAATTTCAATCTAGTCTAGTCACTAAACTTCGACAACGTCCATTGCGTCACCTACTCCAGCATCTTCACTTACCCTTAAGCATCGAAATTAACAACAAACTGGAAGGCATACTCAATGCTTTAGATATACGAAATAACTGAAGCAGAAAGAGAAACTGGCGTGCACTATTTTGTCATTTTTTGACAAAATCTGATTGGTTGAAGAAAACGACCGATTGGTTGAAGGAAACGTTAAACGTCTGTATGCAAGCGAAAAAAGGATGGGATATGCACGTAAGTTTCTTTTTCTGCTTAACTTTCTTTAGTCGAGCGTGCGTTCCAGTTTGTTATTAATTTCGATGCCTTTAAGATATGCATGGATGGATACTTTGCGTGTGCTTGGGGTCGTGCATATTCTAAACATATCCTACGTACGTCAGGTTGAATGCGCAACGATACAAAGGAATTTAAATGGAGGGGACTCGATCGAGACGGGTATCGCATGTTAAAGCCCGGTATGCTGTACGTACTTGCCTGCCGCTATCTGTATATGCATTCAGATTGCTTTCCTAAGTTTCAAAGTCTTATTATGAAACCTAACATGCCCTACGTAAGATTAGTTTTCTGAATGAATAAGGTTTAATTAACTTGAAATAAAGTTTTTTTTGGCTTGGTTTCTATTAACGAATGATTAAAATAATATTTAAAAAAATAAAAATAATCAGTTATGCAATTTTTCTTAAAAATAATAAAGTTTAATGTATTATAAATAAACAGAAACTGTCTATTCTACTTAAAGGTCTCAGTTTTCATTGACTAGACAGAAGTGCAATTTTATATCTTGAATAAAAAAAATCAACTTTGTTTTGTACCAAGATTATATGATGTAACCGTACCAAGCTAGCATTAATGTTCTATCAATCAATGCACGTACTTATTTATAGTGATAGTTAATTTTAATAAAGCTACTTATATATATGTTGTATTAAATTGAAGTAAACGAAAGTTGTGCATTCTAAAAACGTGTTTTGACCTCACTTTCGGCAAAACCGGAAGTTCAGGCACATCAATCTAAGGCCAAACAAGCTAAAAACGTACTCTTCGCCTGTTCACTTGAACTTTTTATATAATTGTTACACATTCTATAGGACACTCTTCGCAGTTTTTTTACATAATGTTAGTTTTAGACATTTTTTATTTTATAGTACAAAGTTAGTTGGTAAAAGACTAAGTGTAAAATAAAGTAAAGATTAAAAAAAAACGTACCAAACTCCATTTGGGTTTCGAACTCGGGACCCTTGGATTCCAAATTACCAAATTACAATTCTCTTTATTTTGTTTAACTATCTTTCATATGTCATAATATAAGTCATTTATTTCAGTTAACAATAATAAGATATAACATTGCGTCACAACATCGCGACTGGTCGCACAGAGTGACACAACGGCCAGGTGTTTCGGCGTAATGACTTTCAAGATCATGTGTCTGTATTTATTTTTGCCGGTTTCTAAATAGCATAACCGTATTTAGTATTGTTTATATAGCGATTTCAGATTTAAAAGTTTAGTAGTTTAATATTGTGTGAACTGGAAGTAATATTTGGGATATGCAGGGAAAATAAATTGAACAAAAACCCTGCTGCAGATGTCATATATAAAATTACTTATTTGCTCTGAGAGCAAATTTTTTGATGGTGCATAGAGTTCGACGGAGGGTCAAGGGGGGTAGATGGGATGATGATAAGGTGGGTGGTTTGTAGGGGGTGTTGTTTTGGAGAGTTAGGTGGGTTTTATGGGTGTGCGTTATGTCAGTCTAATAGTGGTGTATCGTAAATTGGAAGTTGTTCGTATAGTAATTTATGAGTATGTGGTATGTTGTGTCGTCTTCTTATGTTTGTAAGGTTTTGTGTCAGTTGAGAATTTGAGAGTGTATATACGAAGAATTTTTGAGATACCTCGTCTATATAATCCCGTATCATTTGCATCCCCGTTAGCCGATGCAGTTCAGCGATAGTTATATAACGTGATGAGTTGGTCAGCAGACGCAGCAATTTATTCTGCGTTCTTTAAAGGCGTAAGCACTGTGCGTCAGAAATCAGATTCCATGACGCACAGGTATATGCAAGTATAGGTCGAAAGATTGTTTTATAGAGACATAGCTTATTATCTATTGTAAGTTTGCTGTGTCTGTTAACCAACGGATACAATCTGCAGAGTGCTGCATAGGCTTTATTTACTACCTTAATAATATGGGGTGCAAAAGTAAGTCTAGTGTCCAATGTCAGTCCTAGTAAATATACTGTTTTACGTTCAGTGACGTCATGGTTGTCTAGTTTTAGTTTTGTAATAGTGCGTATGTTTGTAAATTTCCTGTGAAAGGTTATGATCTCCTTCCACAGTTTGTAGTACTGTAATAGTTTTGTAGTATGATAGCGTATTTTTTGCGTAGCCGTCTGTGCGTAAAAACTATTTGCGTATATAGTCGTATAGGAGAAGGTTAGTGGAGGGGTGGGAAGGAATGTCAGAAATATATAGGTTAAAGAGTGTAGGTGAGAGGACGGACCCTTGAGGTACCCCCACCGAAAGTCTATAAGACTCTGAATAGGTATTATTAACCCGGACCATTATTCGTCGATCCCAAAGGTAATTTTTGATGAGGGCAACCAAATACCCGGGCAGTCCACAAACATATTGCAGCTTGTAGACTAGCCCGTTATGCCATACAGTATCGAAGGCGCGTTCAATATCTAGTAGTAACATTACAGTGCACTGCTTCTTGTTGTAAGAGTCAATTACATCCTGCACCACTTTAACTAGCGACAGTGTTGTACTATGCCCCTCCCTGAAACCAAACTGCTCCACCGGCAGCAGGCGGTGTTTATCAAGTTTTTTACGTAGAAGCCGCAACACGACCCTCTCAGCCACTTTCCCCAAAGTGTTTAGCAAACAAATAGGTCGGTAGCTGCGAGGATTATAAGGCGGCTTATTCGGCTTCAGGATGGGGATCACTATCCCCAGTTTCCATGATGCAGGGAAGCATTGCAGTTTAATCATCGAGTTAAGGATATAGGAAAATTGCATGAGTGCTTTTTTAGGGAGGTTTTTAAGGAGGATATTGGGAATATTGTCTGGTCCATGGGCCTTTAAATTTGGGAGGGTTTTGAGTATGTTTTTGATCTCTGTAGGGTTTGTTTGAATTTTAGCAACGGGGTGGGATGGGATAATGGGAAGGGATTTGTCTAGCTAGTCTGGTTATGTTTTCTTGTTCATCAGTTGAGTTCGGAGTTGTTGTATTAGTTTGTTGGAGGTGACCTGCAAGCAATTCGGCTTTGTCAATATCTTCTATATGTGGGATATCATTTTTAATTAAGGTATGAATATTATTATGAGTGTTTTTGAGAAGCTTCGTCATTAGCCAGAGCGTGTTGTCTGTTCTAGTGAGACGTGAAACTTTTTTGTTCCACGCCTCTGCTCTCTGTCTACTGAGTCAAAAGCGTAAGAACTACACCACCACCTTACACGTAAAAAAATGTAAATTTTTACATTATAAGACACGAGCTAAAATCATATTTTCACGGTTGTATATTACATTATGAAATGTATATTTGTAAAATATATAAATATTTAGATGTTAAAATGAAATATTCCACCAGATTTCTATTCAATTACAAAAATGTAAAAATAAAACATTTTTTTTTTTAAATTTAAATCATTGAAAACATTTTTATTTACCGAACGATTTTGTTCAAAAATAAAAGGGTTCTTCAACTAGTTAACACTAACTTACTGTCCAAATTTCAATACAATCGGATTTTTCTTTCTTGAGTTATCGTGCTTACAAGAAACGTGCCGGACGGACGGACAGACAGACAGACAGGCGGACATTTTGAAAGTTGTTCAGAATTCGTTCACTAACACAATTATATGAAAATTTTTTGTCTGCGAGCGATATTTACGGTTTTAGAAATGTGCCGATCAAATGCAATATACTCTTCGTTTTCGTATTTACGAAGAGTATAATAATGGTAAATAGTCTGGTTACTCCTTTCCAGCAGTTACCATTTCAATACCTGCAGTACGTTTTGAGAAATCGTTGATACAGTATCGAGGGTCCATCTATTGGAGAAACTGTCCATAATTTGAAGTTTTGTCAGAGCAACTTATTATTCAAAATTTGACAGGCCACCAATTTATCTATAAAACGTGCGGTATCCTTTAGATGTCAATTACACGGGCCAAAAAAACAAAAAAAGGGGCTACGCTTTTGATCAGAACCATCTTATCCTATGTCTTTTGGCATGCTGAAACCGATTCTGATATTAAAATACTATTGTATCAATTTTTGTCTACCACCTCTTCCATCCCCTAGAAAGGGACAAAAAGGTCTTGTCCTAAGGTTCTGACCTAATTTTTATGAAGTATTTTGATGCGCTGAAGTCAATTGTGGACAAAAAAAAATTACACTAATACCATCCCTTTTAAAAAAGGGTAAAGGGTAAAAAAAATCGTGTCCTAAGGTTCGGATCTAATTTTATGAAGTATTTTGATGAAGGATTTTGATGTTCTGAAGGTAATTTTGTGCAAAAATTTCTGTATCGTGTCAGAGGTAGTAGACGAAAACTGACACAAAAGAAAATTCTTGTTTATGTTATCAACCGTTCTATATTGCTCTCAGTTGACGCGGTTAAAAAAATGAGGATTCAGGAGAATATGATGCTAGAGGGTTGCTTTTGGGGACATATTTCTTGGAAAATCGAGAACTATTAGTGCGATGGTCTATCTAGGGAATTCGAGTAAACATTTCTAGACCCACATCTCCAAAGTATCAATAAGCTGTCTGTCAAAGTTGTTCATCTAGTAAAAACGATGCAGATGTAAATATTCAACAAACGCAGCTGGAGAAACTTGAAAGTCCGCGGAATTTCCCATAAATGTAATATAGTGACAGTTTCTACAACAACCAAAAAATAAAATAGTACGTTGGATATTGTAGTGCATAAACCGCTCCTCGCTGAGGAGTCTGCAAAGATTTCTCGCCATCAATCACAAGGCAAGTAAAAATAAAGAGAGAGCATTACTACATGAACCAATGTCTGGCGTCCGGCCCATGGACATTATGCATATATGGTTCCGTTATCAGAAATCAATGTTTAACATAATTCTAGTAGCGCCAACTAATGCTACTAGAACCATATTCCTGACAATAAGTACGTCAATGAATGATGCAAGAATTTTTATGATTAAATTGCATTAATATACTTACGTATCTAACACTCATTTTTATTTTAAGAAGTGTAAACATTGAATTAAGCAGAGTACTCTCTCAAACGTTGAATAACTGCTATGAATTGTAATGTACAATGTATAGCATTGATTTCCGAATTATTAACGTGTTGTTACTTTTTGCTGGATTATCATAAATATATTTTTAACTTATATCTTCCCAGCGCGAGTGTCTGTATAATATACAGACACTCGCACTGGGAAGATATAAGTTAAAAATATATTAGTGTATAATATACAGTGTAGATGCCATTGAAGGCTATGTTTAACTTGTTCCTACATGAGCTTATATTACAACATTAACATATAATTTTCCTGTCTGATTAAATTGTAAGAGTCTATCTAACAATTTACAAATAAAAAATAAAAAAGTATAAATAAAAAAGTAAATACATTGGAATATAGATAGGCAAGTGGCAACCTAACAATTATAATGTATATTATATACTGTATATTACTACAATTCCCCCCAATTCCCAAAATAAAACATATATCAATGAATTTTACAGCAATAGAACGGTATATTAAGGTTTTGCAGCGATAAAATGGTATACTCTTGTTGTCTGCTGATCTAGCTCTTAACAACAATAACAACATTCGGTGCAATAATCTCAAAAAAATGACCTTTCACTGGCTACGATGATAATAAGTGAACTAATCACGATTATAATACTTATATAAATGTGCACATTTATCTCTTTTAATTCTAGAGCGAAACGTAAAAAATAATTTTCTAGGGTCTTTATAGGCTTTAAAATTAATCAGGAACATCAAAGCGTGGCACTCTCGTGTTAGAGCTGCGTAAAGTCAATCACCCTTATCGCATCGCGAGAAAGCCGCTTGCCTAGATGCCTAACAGTCTGTATTCAAACGCCGTTCATGCGTCATGCGGATTAAAAGTACCGTTTAAAAAACCCCAATAAACTGTTTATTAGTCTACCGCAGGATCCTTTTAGGAGAAAATTTTTGTCCGAGCGTTTTTCTAATTTGCTAACTGTAATTAATATATTAATTATTTCAATGCTTAGAATGCAGTTTTCACTCCTTTGGGGGTCGAGTTTTAGAAAATTCTTGTGCAGGTCCTAAAAACAACCACCATACAAAATTTAGCTTGCTAGGATTAAGGGTACAGGAGACACAGTGATGAGTCAATCATTCACTCACAATCAATGGTATTTCTTTTTTAAATTATGTAAAAATAAAGAGGTTTCATGATTATTACTAGTAACTTTTTCTTAGAATAAGATTTTGTCATTAAAAGTAAAACACCCTCTAAATTATTAGTAAAATAATAATATATCTTCTTGATAGTGAAAATTGATACGGTAATCATTATTTACTATTTTAAAAGTTACAATTTACTGTTTTATTTTTACTCCTCTCATTTCGGCGCTTATATACTGGTGATTTGTGTTAAAACACTGCATCACCATAATTAAATCCAGCTCTGGCAGATTAGACGAATCTGCTTTTAAATAGGATTCGCACATAGTAAGTAGATCTACGTCTCCTTAACGATAATGCTAACAATGACTTACGATTGCGGTAGATTATTAAGCGACGTAGGGCTTGGGAGAGAGTGACGTCAGCGATTCGAGCGCCTCGGTTTATGAAGAATTAGATTTTAAAGCAGTATATTTCTGGAACTACGGATCGACCTTAGTGTAAAAACTATTTGATGATCACTTCGCACAATTGTAATAAAAAGTGCGATATGAAATTTGACTAAATGACCCCATTACATTATAAAACCTTTTTTTGCTTTTTATGTATCGAAATACATGCAGTCAAGACGCCTCTTCGCTCACGCTCGTACAAAGTACTCATTTATTATTTTTAATAACAAATACACAATATACATACAAAATACACAAATAGGTTTCTGTTAAAATATTCCTCCCTATTCATATGAAATATCTACATCTAACGAAATTATGTCTAGTTTTGTACAATAAACGTTTAATTCTGCATATTATTTGTAATTAATTGTGTTAAGCATACTCATTCGGTAGCAAGCTAAACCAGCTTCTGGAGTAAATGAATTGCCTTTGTGTTTATTTGTGTGGGAGGGAGTGAAAGATAGTCTACATTAAATGCGTGTAGAAATCAACGATTTTACATTATAAGTACGCCAAATGTGAATGAGTTCGTCGAATGTTGCGTATAATGTTATCATCATTTCAAGTTTCTAAGGCTGACACATCCGACAGTAGTTTCTTATCGTACTGGCAAAGAGGAAACAGGAGCGTTATATTGAAATCTTTGTTTTAATTGAAAATGTGTATGTATCACACTTTAACAATTTACATATCATTATGTAAATAAATCAAGATAATATTCATCCTTTAATCCACCAGCGAGCATACGGCTGAAAGTAGAGATATGCTACATCGCATCGTTGCGGGTTTATATCCCAACCGAACGTACATTGTTACATTGTTCTTATCTTATTCGTATGTCACGTGTCACGAATTTGCTAATTTAGTTTATAATTCTGAAATAATTTATTTGTTTTTTTTTACATCAAATATATGTAACACCTCGTATCTTAGAAATAGTGCAGTGCTTGTGACATGTTTAAAATAACTTTATAGGCCAAGAGGGTTTGCTTACATCATGCTATCCAACCGGTTTGACCTCTAATATTGTAGATTATTTCACTCATTAACGCTATAGCCAATGAGGGCCCGTTTTTTCACAACATTGCACCAATCAAACGTCATTATTAGTGGTAATTCAATCTAGATCGGCTTTTGACAGTACCAACATGCAAAATTTATCGCTCTAATTTTTTGTGTCGCTGCAGCGGCAAATATTGCGATAATTTTTTGACGTTTTGTTTCGTGAAATGTTTTTGGCAAATAGGGCAACTCTAGCTTTTAAATTTTATCTATAAGTATCTTCTCTAGCTTATTATTAATTGTTAACGTACCTTGTAAATTGTAATATTGTATTAAGTAGTAGCAAATATAAACACACCACATAATATATAGTAAACAATCGTCAGTTCCAAAGCGAAGCCTGTCTGAAATATATAGGCCATAATTCTTGCCTATCTGTAACTATTTCAATTTGCCTACTTTTCAATCAGGTAACAATAATATACAAAGATTGTACTTAATATAGCTCGTAATACGGAGACGAGTCAAGCACAGCTTTCAATAGCTCAATGATGTAGTTACAAAGGTAAGCAAATCATTTGTTATAAATGTCAAGTCAAACACATTCGCTCTGAAAACAAACTAAAAATGTAGGTACTTACATACGGTAATCTATCAAAAACCGCTGCCCAAGGAATCTATCCAAGTCTCTCACAACGAAAAAAATTTTGTATGTGGAAATAATTGCTTATGGAACTTTAATAATATAATATTTGAAATCATCTACCCCAAAAACACATAAAACCCACATAGATAATGGAGTGGGGGTGGTGATAGGGGGTGTAGTGGGGGTGGATGTAAAAGTAAAAAAATATTTTGAGGTTTTTGGTTCTTGTACACACACTAAATCACATTTTTTTTCATCCCTTTAAATAAAGGGATGGCTAATGCCACAAAATTTTTTGAGATGTTAGCTTCCCTTGTATATACTAAATGCCAATTTTATGGACCCTTACTTGCTTGATTTACCTATTTACCCCCCATTTACCCCAATTTACTCCCCAACCCTTCGACGGAATAAGATGAAAATATAATCCAGTTCCAGATCCCGTTAAAGTATATATGTGTACCAAATTTCAAGTCAATATCTTCAACGGTTCCAGAGTAATCGTGCGCACAAAAAAAGTTACAGACAGACCGATAGACATAATTTTTTTTCGCTCAAACATAAAATCTCGACCTTTCATGACATTCAAAGCCTATTTGAACAATAAAAATTTTCAAAATTTTTTTTGTCGTTACTATACTTCCACTGGATGTGGAAGTAAAAGTAACTAGTTGAATCAAAGCTGTGCGACATTTTAATTTGTTGTATTTAAAATTCTCTCTACTTAACAAAGCAAACCTCAACATAATTTGTAAACTTCGTAAGTTAAAAACAAGCTAAAAACGTACTCTTCGCCTGTTCACTGAACTTTTTATATAATTGTTACACATTCTATAGGATACTCCCAGTGAACACCCAGTCGTTTAGAAAACGTTTATTTTACGAAAATTATACGAAATGATGGTTTAATTTTCGTAATCGTATATTTATTATACGTTTTCTGTAAACGTCTATAATATAAACGTTTTTCAATACATGTCAACAGTTTTACAAATGTGAGTTAAATGAAGAAATATTGTTAAAAGTATATTTATTGTTTTGAACCAGTTTATAATGAACGATTTTAAATGTCTGTTTTATACGTATAATAATGGTATGATACATACCATATTTATACCAAAACTTCCCGATTCATCGTTTACCGTGAATGTTCCCGACTCAGTGCGCCTTGGACAGCCAATCACGAAGCTGCATCTGCATCATGTGAGGTGAGACATCAGGGCTATCAGACTGACCTGTTAGAACTTCGATTTCTTCTTAGATTTTGTGAAAAGTGGCACTGTTGTGTTTATCATTGTGAGTGTGTATTGAAGGTGTTATTACCTGTTCCCTTCAAGTTAAGAATCACTATTATTTATAGTAGTTTAGGGTTAAGGTTTAAGAAATTATTCTAGTCAATCTGTCATTTGACCCGTGAATAATTCCTACAAGGACTTTTATGTTTGTATAACGTAGGACGAAGATTGCCTAAACAATGGTTTTAGAAAATATGTAATATAATCTATAATATTGATAACTAATTACTATGTAGGAGCAACAGGGATAGGGGTAATTGCAAAATCTGCAGTGAAACACAAATTTTTACTATACTAACGGCTGTAAATGGTAAAATATTAACAATATAAAAAAATAGGTTGAATACAAGTTGTATTTCTTTTTATTTTCTACAGTATTGGTAATGTCTAATTTCAAAGTAGAACTAACATGAAAGGAAATAATTAAAAAAAACATAGTTTGACCATAATTTTTTCCATATGGCGGATGTAGCGGCTTTTTGTAGAAAACATTCCGCATTCCGCATGTTCTTTTATTCATCGGACGAGTCGTGCACAGATATCCATCCGTCCCTTTTTTACAGCGTTAAAGAGACAGAGATAGCAAAACATCTGATGAATAATCACAGGCCCACAAAAAAAAAGTTGTCTGCGCCGGGGTACTGACCATACCTATCCCTTGTATTTTGATCCGCTGAACACGAATCTGACCTTAGTTTTTCCCCAGGACGTCAGTTTTTTTTTAAGCAAAAATGTGTTGGATCGTAATATTTATATATTTATTTGCGTTAAAAGACGTGCTGAGGAAAAACTAAGGTCAGATTCGTGTTGAGCGGCTTAAAATACAAGGGACAGATGTGGTCAATAGCCCCGCGCAGACCACTTTTTTTAAGGATTGTGCCACACTGAGTGTGGCACAGTGGCAACCAAAAAAAAGTGGTCTGCGCAGGGGTACTGACCACATCCGTCCCTTGTATTTTGAGCCGCTGAACACAGATCTGACCTTAGTTTTTCCCTAACACGTCCAGTTTTTTTTAACAGCAAAAAAGTCTGTTGAATCGTAATATTTATGTTTATTTGCTGTTAAAAAAAACCTGACGTGCTGGGAAAACTAAGGTGATATTCGTGTTGAGCGGCTCAAAATACAAGAGATAGCTATGGTCAGTACCCCGGCGCAGACACTTTTTTTTTGTGAGCCCTGTGTAATCGATGAAATAGAACTCGCGGATTAATTAAAAGACTGGCAATCTCCTGCATTATACAAACAAAAAATTCCTCGTAGAAGTTATTTACGGGTACACCCTCACAGAATATGTACTTTACAATCGGCGGTATGTGAAATGGCCAAAAATATATACTAGGTGCTCAAAAATATAGAAAATATAAAAGTAGTTGAAGAGATAACTATCCTTATTTTTCGCGTTATTTTAAAAAGTTGTTTAAAATGTTAAAATAAACCTAAGATACAAATTGTCACTCTCTTTTTTGAAAAATGTAAAAAAGGTGAACTTAGTGCGTAATCTTTACATGTTATTTTCTGATATTTAATTAATTTAAAATGAAAAAATAATTTCACCAAGAAAAATTAACACTTTATTATTTCCAGGGAGGTAGGTCAGGAGGTCAGTGAAATTGCAATTAAAGCAGCCGGGCAAGATTGGCTGAAACTAGCTAAATCTAGATATGTTAATAGCAATAAATGAGATTTATTATTGCTTCGTTTAAAATAAGGTTAAATTATTTACTTTACTTAATAAAGACTTTTTTTCTTCTAGCTTATATTTTCTATTTTAACTATACTCAATTTCTGAAAGCAGATTCTGAATATAGTTCTGCTAAGAGACCAAAATGATAACTGAATAAGATTCGTTGGTATGTTTTCTTCAATTCTCTTGCTATAAAAGCATTAAAATTATCTAATTAGTATTCAGTGCAATGCAATGGACACTCAATATTTTTATTTTCTAAAGTGATTTGTTCTTATTACAGCAATCTCAAGTTTTAAACGTAAGTAAATTAACAAAATAAGACCGGGTTGTTTTATAAAATATATCTTAAAAGTCTGCTTAGGCTATATGATTTTCTTACTATTTTTGTTATGACTAATTGTTACTGGGTAATAAATATATACACTGTTGTCAGTTATTAGTATCTTAAGTAACTGAAAATAAAATAAAAAATAATAGGAGAATTCATATAGCGTAAAGAGGTTTTTATAACTTAGGTTTCATATAGGTACGTGAAAGAATCGTCAATACGCATATGTGAATTAATAAATAGGTTATACATTTGTAAGTCTTTTTGTATTCTATATTGACACAAACAATAAATGCATATGGAATATACTTATATGACATACATGCCACATATATAATATATATGAATTCAAAACATAGACGTTTATTAATGGTGTGGCATATACCGGGTGACCCAGAAAGTACCTACCGCCTCACTTTTTTCTTCAGTTTTAAAAATAAAATTCTGACATTTGGGAAATCAAATATAGGTATCAATGGCCATATTTTGACCATTCGGTGATAAAAAGTCACAACTTTCTTATTTTAAATAGCACCCAGTATATTTGAGTCACTTTTCTCTCTTTCCAACGCTTTTTTCAGATTTAAAATCGGATGAAAAATAACCTTGGAAATGGCATTTATTTGCTGTTTCTTAGTTGGCTTTGGAATTCAGGAACAAATTTAAAAAATTTCGAAGTAGGCTTTAAACGTAAAATTGACCTATTTTGTTCTTTTGCTTGAATTTAGAAATGTTTTTCCCATTCTTCCATTTCATGGAAATTCAATTTGTCACAGCTCCAATTTTTCAAATAGTACCCTGTATGTTTTATTTTTTTATCAGATGGAGTGGTAGTTTATGAGAAAGTGGCACTTACACGTCAAAGAGTGAAACTTTTCAAACATTTTAAGCCCAAACGCATCAAAATCCGTTCAAAATTGAGCGACTTACAGAATTTTGAGAAAAGGTATAGCAAAATCTCCCACTGTGCGTCGTCTGAAGGGCGTGGCACTATTATTTTATTAAGGGCGCCTGCCGCTCTCCATCCTTTGATTCTAGGGTGGCCAATCTCTACTCTCAGTGGGGTTCGGTTAAGTTATAAGAGACGATCAGGATCGGAGTCCTGTAATATATGAGAAAGGTATAAGTTCGTGCCTTCCGTGGATTGCTAACTCTCCAAAGTCTCCGCCTTCTTATAGTGCACTGACGAGTCTTATCTCCAAAAACTGCTTATTGATCTATCACTTCTTAATATCCTCTTTTTTAATTACCTTTTTACAGTTCCTCCCTTCAACTTCCCGATCGACTTGTGGGCCCTATAAGGGTCCATATCACTCAATTCCATTTCATTCAGTTGTCGACCTGACACAAAAGCTCCCAAGGGGTTAAATTCAGAAAATTCAAGAATTCAACTAATACCATTTATTGAGGAAATTCAAGTATATAGTAATTATGTGCAAGAATGACAAAATATTCATACTAAAAATTTGGTTCGCATGTGGCGAGCTTCATACTTCCAATAGTGATTATATCATTAACAAGAACTTGTCAACTGAAAGCCGTTTTACGGCAATATATAAGTAGGCTTTCTCGCTTCCTTGCGAAAACTTACTAAAGGCATATAACCTCTCAATGGTTTCGATTCTATGGAGATATCTGTATGAATGCATTAATGGGCTAATTGTTTTTTTCCACTATTTCGCTAAAATTCAAATAAAATTCAAAGTTTGCCTTCCGGCATGAAACTACTTTTTTCTGATGATCCTCCGGTGCTCCTTTCCCGTGATTAAGTCGCCGTACATACGGCAATTTGACCTATTTAGGATGATACAAATATTTAATTCCTAAAAATTAATGTTTTGGTTTATATCAAGCTGAGAAAGCTGTATGGGGGTGGCGTAGGAAGAAAACTTCGGAATTTCACTTGAAAGGGAACAATTTTAACGAACAACAGAATAGTTATGAAATAAAAACGGTTTTAATTAATTAACTAAAATAGTTCTCGTCTATTGACGGCAATTGGTGTTAAAGCGGTATCGTCGCGACTATCTGTAAACAAAGTGCTTTATATAACCAAATGATAATTTGGGATAGCTAGATTTTTCTATGCTTGACCTTCAAGGTCCAAACTAACCTACAAAAAAATAAGTAGCGGTGCCCGGAGGAACTTTTTTTGTAACCCTCGAATATATGTATAATATCGTTATTTAATAAAATAATTGACTTAAATTGTGTCTTATACAGTCGATGATTTTTCTAAAATATTGAAGTAATAATACAGTTAGGACATACATACCTGTAGCTTCAGAATCCATGACGAAATATTCTTGATAGATCCAACAAAAACATAATAATACACAGTTACTCCATCAGTGTCTTGGACACAATAGTGAGCAGTCGACAGGAGAAACGAGCACTTGTGGGTCTCGTTTGTACATGTATTGGTATTAATATAATTAATAAAATATACACAAGATTATAGGAACGCGAGTTGTTAAACAACATTTTTTTTTAAATTAGCTCTAATGGAGAAATTCATTTTTGCCGTAATAAATAGGTTAAATTTCCGTATGTGCGCCGGATGGAAATGTTTTTCCTGTATTGGAAAACTGCCCTGGAAATTTTAGCTTTTTTGCATAAAAAATCTATTTTGAGGGTACACGCGTTTGGCACTTTTCTCGTTTCGGTACTTAATATTTTACCAAAATAAAAAATTTGGACATAATATTTTACTTTTGGTGCCGCACGTCGCTTGGGACGTGAAAAGGTCTTTTTACGTCAAATTTCGGCGCTGCTGACAAAAATTTGCATGGTTGTGTTCTATAACGCCTTTTGATTCGAAAATTATTTAAGTCGATTCTCCGCGGTTCGACAACAATATCACGAAAAACAGCTTAACTAATATGACATTTACCAGTCTACCAGTTCATACTAGAGGTCACAAGACAAAAATTACATGGTGCGAAAATTGCGCTCCAGTCACATTTATTTATATCATAATTTGCACGAACAAGGCTAATAAAAAAAAAAAAAAAAAACCAAAGTAACATGCAAATTATAACTAATTATTACTATAACTAAATTATAACTACGCGAGAACTTATATACAACACTGCACAGTAGGGTGGAGCGAAAAAATCAACATTTATATTTTTAGTTCTAATAGTGAAAAAAAGTTGTTACTATAGCCCAGTTATTACCCTGATTTTTTTTGAAAAAAATCAGATAATATCTTCTGCCCTCTATGCACCCTTAAAGTGGGGTCGAAACCTGAAAAATATTAATTGTCACCAACCGGTGTTAAATGAGTTTAAGAGCAGCTCTTCGCATAGGTAACTAATCAACCCAGAACTCACCACGCGGATGTGACTGCTACGCGAATTCCACCCACCCTCCGTCTTACCACTTTAGTTTCTATTGGTTAAATACTCTTTTCGTATTAAAGGCAGGCATTGCTGCTCTAGATTTAAGAATGCCTCTGATAAAGCCATCTCGAGCTTCGAACTAATCACATTTTGTGGCGATTCTGTCACTAACTTGACGCACCTTTCCACTGCCTAGGTAAGGCAGGGAAAGGAGATGAGATATATCAAAGTTTTATTTTTAATTGAGCTTTTAATTTCTTCATAGGTAAGATCATTCAGAATCGGTAGGGTTGTTAATTTAGTAACTTGCCAATCAATAAGTTGATATAATCGCTTGCCTCAAAATTTGTCTTTGGAATGGCGAATGTTCTCTTTATGTCACGGGCCATTCTAACCTTCAGTATACGTCTTAATGCGAGTTCTTCGACATGTGTTCTGTCATCTGCAAGCATACATATTAACAGGTTTTCAGGAAGAATGAAAAAGGCATTGCGTTGTATTACTGGATCAACAATATTTTTGTGTTGTGGTCTGACTTAGCTGAATTGTTTGTCAGTCATGTTTGGCACCATTTTTGCACGATGGGTTAAACTTAATCCCAAACCACATTGGTGCGTAAACCGTTTGAATAAACTGGGTCGAGTCTTCGAGATTGGAACTCGGGTTTTCTGTGCCAATATAGAGTTGCAATATTCGATTCGCTGTAGTCAACCACCTGGAATGAGCAAGTTTTCCAGGGTTCAGATAAATCTCACTGTTGGAGATTGTAGAACACATTTGGTAAAGATATTTTTGATCTGTGCTCAACTCAGAAATAATTGCATGAGGCAAATCACAAGCAATTGGTTCAAAGTCTACAACTGGTAAGTTCTGTCAGGTTTCCAGTGCTTTAACTATAGGTCCCACGAATCCACGAAGTCCAGTTGTGTTACCATCAAGAAAGTGAAAAAGATGTCTTAAAGGAAGTTTACTATGCAGCTGACAAATAAACCACAGCAAAGGACGTTTGAATTGTGCCTCCATCTGAGATATGACTCCATTTTTTTAATCTAGTGTTTACTACTGTTCCATCAGATCCTACTGCTAACAAACTATGTAAATTAAATTTGTTCGATTAAGAAATCTTAATATGGACTCTAATACTTTTAGTAGATCCCGAAGAAGGTATGGTGTGCCCTATATAAACTGATCCAGGTTCTTCGATCAAGGAGATGTGTTCCTCCACCATAGTTTTCATATGTTGTTTGTTTCCAACTATTTCTTGAGTCAAGGTTTTATCATTTCTGCCGTCAAAGTAAATCGCTGTTATTGACTTCTCATCAACATTGTCTTGCAAACTTCGCCGACCTTTTGTTCTAGCTCTTCTGACTTTACTTCTGTCTGCCATATTAACTTTATCTTCTTCCGTTATGATTCCAATATCTGTTAGCACAGCTGATGCGATGGCTGCTGCGGACCTGTCAGACAAACCATATCGATCACAAACTTGAGCGAATGTTCTCAGTTCAATACGATTTAGCCCTATTTTTTGTATACACTGTGTTTTTTTTGAGGATCGTTGTATTCTCCAGAAGTACTTCCTTCATTAGAAATATTTTTACATCATCGAAATCGAGCATTTCTTCCTTGCAAACGTTATGAGTAAATGGTAGCGGCATTTCATACTTTTTCGCTTTGTCTTTTCTTTCTTCTCTTTTCTGCAATTTTTTTGTTTCTACTATGTCAACGTTGCCTACGAACATTTTTCGGTTGGTCCTCTGATCGGTTAAGAAAGATTGTTCTTGAACTGATACTTTTATTTTGTTTTACACAAGAACAATTTTCAAAAGTTTTACACTTACAAGAACTAATATCAAAAAGGATTTTGGAATTCTCTTGAAAAGTTCTTACTTTTAGTAAATAGTTTTCCTTTCATTTTGATGATGGATGTCTGATAACTTTTAGGTAGGTACTTGTCATGATAAGATCGAATACATTGAATTACACGTGTACGGGAAACTGTAGAAAGTGATGCCTTTGATCATAACTTATAAATTTTGTCACATAAAATTTCACAAATTTCTGACATTGTTGGCTCTTTTTCAGAGTCAGGGGGCTTAATTTCATATCGGACATGCAAAAAACATGTTATGACGTCTTCGCAAGTATCACTAAAATCACAAGGGGCTCCGAATATAGGACACTCCACTGCTCTTCTAGTATAGGTATAGTTTTTTTGAAAGACCCAAACAAATTAATGCGCGGTTTGTTCCAGTACAGTAGATAAACTTTATAATAGGGCGTCAGAGAGCAAGCAGGCGCCCCCCTTGGCGCCGCCCTTGGACGTGAATAAAGTTTTGCAAAATCGCCATCCAGTAACTTTATCCACGGCTCTTGTAGCCGGGCAAAAATTACTCTTAATAGTATTAAAAACCGTCTTTTAACCTCCCCACAATAAAATTGTGGGAGGTTACTACAATTAGTCCAAAATCGAAAATTGAGATAACATCAAATCTTTACGTTTTGAGATCCCAGGAACCCCAAAAAATTGTTTTTGAAAAATGTCTGTGTGTATGTATGTGTGTGTGTGTGTGTGTGTATGTATGTTAGCACGATAGCGGCGAAGCTACTAAACGGATTTGGATGAAACTTTGCATGAGGGTTTCTTTAGTGCTCCAGAAGATCTGAAAAGGTTTTGGTTGAGATCGGATTACGTTTAGTGCCGTTTTGGCACAACAAGTTGTTTATTTTATGATTACTTGCAATTTGTAATTGAACCATTGCAAAGCAGTAAAAATTCCGATTTCAACGATATATCACACTTGCACTTTTTCGATTTGGTTTCCGTGAAAAAAATTAAAAAACAAAAATTTCACTTGTTTTGTTCTCAAAGCAGTGCAATGTACAGGGTGATATTCTAATAATGACAGAGGTGTTCAGTGATTTCGGCTGATAACTCGGGAACGGTTGAAGATATCGAACTGAAATTTGAAACGTAGGTATAAATATTGTAGACGGACGGATTACGAGTGAATTAATAATACACCTACGTCACATGACGTCACAAATAAGAAAAATTCTTAGAAACTGGTGCAGATATCGACTTAACTGGAAACATCCAATTAAAGTTTGAAACGTAGGTGGAAATATTGTAGATGGATGGAATACGAGTGAATTAAAAATACACCTACGTTCAGATGACGTCGTAAAAGCATAAAATTCTTATAACAGGCGAACTGATGATATCAAAAAAATATTTCTACAAGTCGAGTCACGAATTTTAATTTTCAAGAAGTATAAAATTTTCGGAGAAATGTCACCTTTCAGAAAAATGTCAGATTTTTAAGAAAATGTCAAATTTTCAGGAAAACGTCAAATTTTCGGAGAAATGTCACTTTTCAGAAAAATGCCAAATTTTCGAAAAAATATTAAATTTTCAGGGAAATGTCACTTTTCAGAAATATGTCAAATTTTCAGAAAAATGTCACTTTTCAGAAAAATGTCATTTTCGAAAAAACGTCAAATTTTCGAAGAAATGTCACCTTTCAGAAAAATGCCAAATGTTTGAAAATTGTCAAATTTTCGGAGTAATGTCACTTTAGAAAAATGTCAAATTTTCGAAAAAATGTCAAATTTTCAGAGAAATGTCACTTTTCAGAAAAATGTCAAAAATTCAGGAAAATGTCAAATTTTCGAAAAAACGTCAAATTTTCGAAGAAATGTCACCTTTCAGAAAAATGTCACCTTTCAGAAAAACGTCAAATTTTCGAAAAAATGTTAAATTTTCAGGGAAATGTCACTTTCAGAAATGTCAAATTTTCAGAAAAATGTCACTTTTCAGAAAAATGTCAAATTTTCGAAGAAATGTCATCTTTCAGAAAAATGCCAAATGTTTGAAAATTGTCAAATTTTTGGAGTAATGTCACTTCAGAAAAATGTCAAATTTTCGAAAAAATGTCAAATTTTCAGAGAAATGTCACTTTTCATAAAAATGTCAAAAATTCAGGAAAATGTCAAATTTTCGGGAAAATGTCAAATTTTCGGAAAAATGTCACTTTTCAGAAAAATGTCAAATTTTCGAAAAAACGTTAATTTTCGAAGAAATGTCACCTTTCAGAAAAATGTCAAATGTTTGAAAATTGTCAAATTTTTTTTTAATAACAACATTTTTGTGTCAAAAATCAGTTTTAAGGGTACTTTCTAATCAAACATTTATTTTTGGTAAAGTCCGACTTTAATTCACTTTCTCAAATATCTCTCTATCGGTCAACATGTTGGGCGACATGAAAAATTTTTAAGTGAAATTTTGGTACAGTCGATCATTTTTATTGTTTTAATAAATTTTTCTGGGTTCTGCATTAATATCATCTGCAAATCTCAAGTTACTAACCTTAGTTACTCGACAATGCCAGTTCTTCAGCACACGTCGCATCACGTGTTCACTAGATTTTAAAGAAGAATGATGACATAATTCAGCCCTGCCTGACGCGTTTGCCAGCTTTACATTTTAATAGTTGGTGTTGTCGGTTATCACTAAAGCAGGGTATGATATAGTCGGCAAATAATAAACAATTGTATAATATTTGAGTGCTCTCATCTCTAATAATAAAGTCCAGTCTATTCTCAACAACACGCGTGACATTGCGTGCACTCCTTAATCCGAATACAGTATTACATTGGATTTCTGTTATCTTAATTCTCGGTATAACATTTAGTACGTCGCGTCCAGTGGCGGCTGGTGAAATTTCAATATTTTTTTTCTCGACTATGGCGCATGGGACCCATACGAAATTTGGGAAATAACATCTAGAGAAGCACTTCTCTAATGACCCCTAAAAAATTTTGAAAAAGCAGTTTGCGAAAAAATTTTTGAAAATTCGTTAGCCTGCCCTGGGTCTAGGAGCTCCTGTTTATTTTAATTTTTTTTTGTCATATGCATTTGACTTTTCATAAAAATACAACAACAGATTTTGGAGTTTATGAAAATATTTTCATCACTAACTGAAATACAATGAACTGAAATTTTGTAATTTACAATTTAACAAATTACAATATTTCAATTCGTTGTATCTCAGTTAGTAATGAAAATATTTTCATAAACTCCAAAATCTGTTGTTGTATTTTTATGAAAAGTTAAATGCATATGACAAAAAAAAAATTAAAATAAACAGGAGCTCCTAGACCCAGGGGAGGCTAACGAATTTTCAAAAATTTTTTCGCAAACTGCTTTTTCAAAATTTTTTAGGGATCATTAGAGAAGTGCTTCTCGAGATGTTATTTCCCAAATTTCGTATGGGTCCCATGCGCCATAGACGAGAAAAAAAATATTGAAATTTCACCAGCCGCCGCTGGTCGCGTCGGATGGCTGGCTCTAGCGTTCACTAACCCAATACCGAGGTATAACCAAATAAAACCTATTTCATCTTATTCAGTAGGTTTTTTTACATAGGAAATCACATTTGACGACACTCTCCATTGGTCGAGACTGAAGTTACAAGAAAAAAACAAAAAAAAATAACAAAATTCAAATTCAACCACGAATAACTTTCAAACGAAAAAAGATAAAATTATATATTTTTTTTAGTTTTATAGTACAAACGATTCTCTTTAATTTGATGTATAATTTATTACAAAAATAATAACTTTAACATTAGAAAATTGACGTTAATTTAGATGGTACACAAATTGTCAATTTTTTGAAAGTTCTAACTCGTTGTAACTCGCTTATGTATTGAGCTATTCGAATGTTTTTTTTACCAAAAACTGCCAAATTTCATAGACTTCATTTTGTCTCAATTAATGCTGGGTCTAGCTCTGTAAATAAAATCGGTACAGCCTTTTAAACGCAACGAAGTGCCCTACGGTGGCGGAGTCGTGAGGCTTCCCCTCTTGTTCCCGGTACATCCCGCGTTTGCCATAAATCGCGCAATGCTTCCATCAGTGGCCGTAACAAACGCTTTAGAATAATTTTTCTTTACTGTAAGATGATAAAATTAACAAATCAAATTGAATAATATTATATTACTTATAATAATCCATTATATATGGTGTCGTACAACGCGGGTGGTGCGATAATAAATGGAAAATGATAGGTATCAGACAGAGATTAACTGATTTTCAGATATGTCATTGTTAAACTTATGCCAGCTAGTAAAGTTTTTACTTTGCCTCGTATATTTTAATATTTTCCATAAAGTGTCAGAGGTAACCACATAATCAAAAGAATTATTTGCCATGGTTTCACTAACTCGTAGAGGCTCTGAACGACTAAATGTGCTTGTGTAAATAGGCTGTTCTCTTTTTTAAATAATACTATTCCAAGTGGGATTTTTTCCATCTAGCATGTCTTTTTTTTAATCAAAATTATCGATGCTATGAATGTAATTGTTTTCTTCAGAACTTACTGGAGGAACTCCAAGTGGTATAAACATGTCGTCACTAATTTTTACTAATACGTGACTAGCTAAAGACGTTAAAAATGTCCGTATTTCATCGTAGGAATAACCATAGCCAAAAGAATAAAGCATATCATTAAGTTTTTTTTCTTCTGACGACACAATACACATGTAGTAATATGTAAAGGATTGAAAAAAGTGGCCTAAGGTGATTTTTTTTGTCATACCAATTATTAATATAAATTGCATTACTATAGGAATGACGTTTAAATCAAATTTGTCTGTCCTGACATATTTAGTATCCACGACATAAATGTTTATAACAAATCTGAAACTTCTTGTTTACATTTATGTTCATTCAGATTAGTAGTCGCGTTTTTTTAACCCCCGACCCAAAAGTTTGACGCGTATGTTTGTATGTTTGTTTGTCTGTCTGTCTGTCTGGCTTCATATCTCTTCAACGGGTGATCCGATTTTGATGTTTTTTTTTTATTTGAAAGAGTATTTTGTCGAGATGGTTATAAGCCATATTAGATTGGTTTGGTCGCCATGTTGAATTCTCTAGAAATTGTCCGATTGGAGTAAAATTGAAAATGTGCAGACAATTATGGTAGCCGAACATGATTTAGGCCTCATTTTGATTCGGTCATATGAAACTGGTACGATTAGATACATTGATCGGGGGGTTTTTAAAAATTTTCAATTTTACTTGTTATAGGTTTAAAATATCCAGCTGCAGCTTCACTTAAGATACCGGCAGCTTTATCAAGAATTGTTAATTCATTCTCATGAACCAAGTTTTCTACGTCTGATTCAGTTGTGACTGACAACAAAAATCCTTTTAGCTTTATTATCACTTGAATGAACTGTTGCTGTATTTTCTTTGTGTTCGCAAAACACTTTGTTTGCTTAGATGTTTTTCTAATCTCTTTCTTATATTTCCGCTGCTATAATAATCTAATTTTTCTTCCGTCATTTCTTCAAATATATCATTAAGGCGTGCTTTTAGAAATGTTAAAGTTAAGAATTATTTTTTTGCAAAACAGCAAGATAAAACTCCCTATATAAGATGTTTAACACTACTTTAAGTTAATTTTTTTCTTTCAGTTGTTTAGTTTGTATACATTTAATTTTTTTTTCTAATATATTTTGCATAAAAAATTTTATAATAATTTCCATCAGCCCAAATAAATCTGAATAAATGTGTAACCTGCCTTGTATTTCTGTATCACAATGCGACACTGCAGCTTTCTAGTTTCCGCACCCGTTCCTGTACAAATTGCTACTTAAAAATGTTCTTAATTTTTCTGGATTTTCCACAAATCAGACAATGACATTTTATTTTAAACTAATTTTTTTCTTCTTTATTATAACTACATGAAGGCTCACTTGCATTTTTTATCGCGTTACAAATATCACAGACAATACATATTACCTCTGCTAATATTATTATTATTACAAAAAGATGTCCTACAAGAATAATGAAATCGGTATTGAAGGGTGTGCAAATAAGTGCCACCACTTTTATAAAAATTTTAATGAAATAGCATATTTTATTTCATTTGCACAATTTATAATAGACTTGATGCCAGTAACAGTTGGTTTTTATCATTATATTTTTTTTCGCTGTTTTTAGCAGTTTCGCAAAACATGTAGTTTTTATCCACGGATGACAATGATGACAATGAATCTACCCTATACATAAACTGTAATAGCCTAAATGTAAATAAAATAGTATATACACTTATTAATACTTATCCAGACAATAGTGAGGAGAGCAGCCGATACGTTTCTTGATGGGCCGAGAGAGTAGCGGGAGCGAGAGAGGAAGCCTCCCGTCTTCGTCGCCGTAGTGTGCTTCGTTGTGTTTAAAGGGCTGTAGCGCTTTTAGTTAAAAAATTAGATCTAGCATTAATCGAGACAAAATGAAGCCTATTATATTTGGCAGTTTTTGGTGAAAGAAAAAATTGAATAGCTCATTATATAAGCGAGTTATGACGAGTTAAGAATTAGAAAAATTCTGCTGATTTATGTATCCTTTTGAATTTTGCCAGTTTTTTTATGTTAATTTTTTTATTATTGCAATAAATTATACTTCAAATTAAAAAGCAAGGTTTACTTGTCAAAACAAAACAAAAATTTTATTTTTATCTGCTTTAGTTTTAAAGTTATATTTGATTGAAAATTAAATTTCTAAATTTCTTTTTTTTAGTTTTTTTCTTATATCTTCGGTCTCGACCAATGGAGAGTGTCGTCAGTTTTGATTTCCTATGTAAAATAACATGCTTTAATAAGTAGTGAAGGTCCCATCTGGTTATACTTCAGTATTGGGTAGGTCAAGAAAGAGAAGGCTTTTCGCACTCTGCCCGATGGGCTAATTACCAACGTTCATTTGGCGGTGTGAGAAATGCGAATGGTCGATATGACTACAGTGTTCAAAGATGTCATTCACATATGATTTGTTTTTTTTTTTTTTAACTTCATAAAACATAACATTCGAGTAATAATAATAAATAGAGTAGTTCTTACAAAAGTTCTCCGTTAAAAAAAGGCAGTGGCGAGAGAAATCGCCGAGAGACAGGAAAAAACTCTGATGGAATATATGACAACCAAAATTGCAATGACGCGACCTACAAAGCAACTCTCAGAACTTCACGCGAATTCGTCACAACCATCCAAAATCCGCTCGCTGTTATTGCGAGTGGCCAAAGGCGTGTTAGTAGGGAACTGAGCCGCTTGAGAAACGCTTCTAAAAAGAGGCCTATACCACTCGAGAACATAGAAAAACTGAAAATGGTTTCTCGTAGAAAACCACCTGCCGCATTCGATGAAATTGGGAATTGCGAACACCCCCTAAATGTCGATTTTACCCAAAAATCCAAAATACACGTTTTTTAGTACTTCTCAAGTCATATCTTCACAATTAAAAAAGTTATCGAGCTAATTTTTTTTGCTAAATGATCGTTGGTATCTAGCTATAATACTGTTAAATTGTTTTCTATGAAACCGTTTTGAAAAAAAAAAAAATAATTTATAAGACCTTGTCATTTGTGTGTAGTGAAATTTTGACTAATCGAGGAGCGATTGTTGTTTCTTGAAATTTAAAAAGAAGTCTGCGACAAAGTTTCGCTGAAAAAATCAAAATTGTTTTTAGTGAAAAAAGTGTGTCTTTAGCTTCAATGCAAAAAAAGTTATAGTAAGTTAAACACAAAAGTTTTACGCGCGCTCTCCACTTCTCTCGCCGTATCTAAGGGTAATTGCTGCTACTGCTGTCTATACTTGATGTCGCATCGGATAGCACGATCACGTGTTAAAATATAATAAATATAGTTATTTTAGAGGTTTCCAGAAATCTTACGGAAGTATTACTGATGTTTACGTTATTTTAAATATATCTAAAATAATATACTCCACAATACCGTTCAATTAATGTATTTAATGTCTGCAGATTTATTCCTGGAAAAATGATTTAGTCCTTGATAAGTTTGTTAGGTAATTATTATATGGAAAGTAATATGTATATTATATATTCTACAAAATAAATATTATTGTGCACATTTCTATTATAAATAAATTATACAGCATAAATTAAAATTTATTTATTTACGCGTTGTGGCAGAATGATCTTGAACCTTGTTTGTTATTTATGTTACATTAAAATCATCGGATTGGGCTTTTTTTTTTTTTTTGGCATCTGGCCACTAGCCATACAGCCAACCGCTACCCTAAAAAAAAACCATTTATTCCAATTAACCTATGTCGACAATGAAAAAATAAATATTGAAAATCAACAAAGGAGAAAAAACAGGGACACACGCTTCTCGTCCTGGGGTCTATCAGGACATTTTTTTTAAACACAAACAAAATTAGATATTAAATATATATTGTATAATTTGGTTCTCAAATTTTTATTCACATTTAAATCTAATAAAAACCATGTACCTGCGTTTGCTGATAAATTATAATACTGTTAATATTCTAACTTTCTAGGTAGAATACTTTACATTTCCCTGTCGTCACAACGTGTATTACTTGGACACGCACGGGTGAAATCATAAATATGCGATAGACCAGCGCGCAAATAATACAGTTGCCTTAAGACCTGTTTTCTCGAAAACTAAGCAAAATTAAAAAAAAAATGTTTTAATAAAAAAACTTCTTTGTTTCATTGTCTACAGCTTTGTCGCTTTGTAGCTTTAATAATAAAAAAGTTAGTAGGCGACTACATTTTCTGCTACAAATTACGTAAAGCGGCGTTATTTCATTTTTCTTTTATTAATAGAGCAATTAAATATTTTAAATTTTTTAACTTTGTTCATTCCAATGTGATCAGAAATATTTGAATATTACTTGTTTATAATTTTAGATTAATAAAATCGCTAATAAAAAACATAGGGCAAGTTAAACATACGATACGAAGAAATCGCAGATTTTCCAAAGGAAACCAAAAATTCTCAATTTCACTGATTTCGCAATCCCAAATTAATCAGGTCATTTTACATAAGTTTCAATATTCAGTTTTTTTATGTCCTCGAGTGATATACAAGGTGTAAGATACAGATGTCTGGGTTCCCTACTAGTAAGTTTGATTTTTAAGATGGATAAATCTGTACTGAAAATTTCTTCTGCATTAAAGCAATCATTTGAGCGAATGAACTCCATCAGCATAAACGAATCAACATTGGGTAAATTGTCACTTGTGCTTTCACAAAATCGCTTTCTGTCATTATAATGTTTAAAAAGCACTTCTAAATTAATAATTGTTGTTTTATTTAATGTAGATATTCGTTGAAACACCTAATAATCACAAAAGTTCACACATGCTTAAAACAGCTGGTAAATATGGACACCGAAAATGAAATAAATAAAGGATCATACGTCACGCGCGGGTCGGATAAGTTCCTCGTGAAGATTCAAATAATTTGAATTTCAATTACTATTTATTAATTATTGGATGTATAAATAATTTATATCATGATATACTTATACATTTTCAAATACAGACTATCTGATAAAAACACTTTTGAGTGTAAATCTGACATTCGCGTGTCCCCTATTATTGGGATTTGAAAGACATATTCAGAAATTAGTTCATATGTAGCCGATTCTTAATGTTAAGGGGAACCGACAATAAGCTAACCCCATTAGCTTATTTTCGGTTCCCCTTAACATTAAGAATCGGCTACATATGAACAAATTTCTGAATGTGTTTCTAAGATCTTTTATTTAGTTATAATAAAAAAGATAAGATACTAAAATAACCATTTCAATGATCGAAATCTTTATATTTGCCGTAAAGAATATTACTCAATATGACACATATCATTTCATGGCAACGATAACATTTTATTGTTTGCTATAATAAATATATCAGAATTGACTGTTAGTACTCAAAGGATAATAAATGGTCTTTATTATAAATTATCCGGTTTGTGAGGGTTGAATGCTTTACACATAAAAATTGAATCACTATATCGTTCGTATTGTCTGCTAGAAATATATTAAAGTAAGTTTCGTTTAGCTATTCGTCAACCCATTCAACTTGTTGATATCTTTGGACTATTTAATAATTGAACCAGTGAACATTATATTTCATCCAGATAAGTACGTTCAATATATTGTTCAATTGCCACCCAACAAACGTTTATATTCAGAATTACTTCAATTCGACGTACTGTTAGGTCAGAATATTTAGATTACCAATTCAGTGATGGAAAATTTACGTCAAATTGTCCACAGATTTACCAATGTGGGGAAAGAAATGAAAGTAAGTTCAAAGTTGAGAATAGGGAAGTAAAGAATTTTGTTCAAGTGGTTAAGACATTTCACGTTACATAGCCCTATTCGTAAGTTAATGTGTGCTAATTTTAAGGCAAATGTTTCCTATTAGTGTATTAGTGACCTACATAAAGACCTATTTATATCACAAAACCGCTGCCCAAGGAATCACTACTTCCACATCCAGATTCTCTATCCGAGTCACTCACAACGAAAAAACTTTGTATGTGAAAATAATTGTTTATGGAACTTTAATAATATAATATTTGAAATCCTCTACCCCAAAAACCCATAAAACGATACCCCACATCAGTAGTGGGGCGGGGGTGGTGATAGGGGGGTGGTAGTGGGGGGTGGATGAAGTAAAAAAATATTTTGAGGTTTCTGGTTCCTGTACATGCACTAAATCACATTTTTTTTCATCCCCTTTAATAAGGAGGTGGGGGTGGTAATAGGAGTGGCTAATGCCAAAAATTTTTTTGAGACCTCAGCTTCTCTTGTATATACTAAATACCAATTTCATGGACTCCTACTTGCTTGATTTACCCATTTACCCCAAATTTACCCCAATTTACCCCCCAACCCTTCGACGGAACAAGATGAAAATATAATCTAGTTCTAGATCTCGTTAAAGTACATATATGTACCAAGTTTCAAGTCAATATCTCAAACGGTTTCAGAGTAAACGTGCGCACAAAAAAAAGTTAGACAGACAGACCGACAGACAGACAGAATTTTTTTTTTCGCTCAAACTTAAAATCTCGACGTTTCATGACATTTTAAGCCTATTTGGACAATAAAAATTTTTTAAAATTTTTTTGTCGTTACTATACTTCCACTGGACGTGGAAGTAATATAGAATGCGGGGTACTTAGATTTGCATATTGATGAATGGTTGAATAATAACACAGCCGCACAAAAAAAAAGTTCTGTGCAGCGGACCAAATTATAAGGATTTGGTGTATTTTTCGACTCTGAATCCGTAGTCCAAAAAAGGATCTATCATGTCAGTTTTATTTTTTAGTCAAGAACATCCCTTAAAATGGTGTAAAATTATAGAAATAATGTAATAACTGTTAATGAAGTGTGAAAAATGGTAGATGTTTTGTAGTTGAGAGTAGATAATATAAATTCGAGCCACACTAAGTTATTTCTATAAATTAAACCACCGAAATCTGCCCTTATGGGGGGTAAAACTACCGCTGAAACTCACTCTGCTGGTGAGTGTAATTAACATGTACAAAGGCCAAATTTTTTTATCGCTTAGTGCAAAATATTTGACTCTGGTGCGAAAACCAGCCATTACTCTCAAAGGGTAGAGAGTCAACACTACCCCCAGCTCTCATAGGTTTCAAAACGGGAAAAGAAATTGAGGCTTTTGTAGTTTTAGGCAGAGTGAACAAATACTGAGTAAATTCGTTCCAACCACCAATACATGACTAGAGACTACCCTTAAAAGGTGATTAAGAGCTACCCCCATGGTCAAATATTACATAAAGGTGCTATTAATATTCGGAAAGGGCCAAATACTTGTAGGCGTGCAGATCACCCCCAATAAGTGCTCTAGAAACTGAGTAACCGATTTGTGCGAGGTAACCACTTCTAACTTGCTGACATCGAAGAGTACTTACAGTAAAAAATTAGCCAAAGTTAGTTGATCGGAACATATAAATAATTGCAAAAAACTGTAATTTTTTTATATCACGAATTTTGCCGAATTTCATCTTCAACTCGCGATATCTCGGAAAATAACGAATATTTTTAGATGAAATTTCAGCACGACATTGTTCAAGTTATTCGTTAAGATATTGAATTGGTCCGAACTCTTATTTATTTCTCAGATGAAAATAATGATTTTTCAAAAAATTTCTTTTGACAAGCCTAATTTCTTTTTCAAACACAAAAATTGTGTGACGAACTTTAAATACGATAATTTTTGGCAAACTTATATTAAAGTACAATATTTAAAGAAGTTTTCTGTTAAGTTTCACGTATTCATATTATATATATAAAAAGTTATCGCACTTTGAAGTAGCGTCTCCGCGCGCAGCAGACATGTTTACACGCAGCATGTTTTATTGTGGTGGTTGCCGTAGTTCAGGCGTTTACTATCATATCAATGCAATGTTTTGTTACATATTCCCTTTTTACAGGTTACTGTAAAGTGGAAATAAGTAATAATAAATTAATTGTTGATAAATTAAAAAATACATAATACATTGGGTTGTTTTTAATATTTTTAATCTGAATCAACATCTATGGGCTGCAACGAGCAATTTGATGTAGCACGAACAAAATTCTTTATCACAAGATGTTTTTTTTTAATCTGCAATTACAAATATACTTTTGAAGCAGCTCCAAACTTGTTGGTCCTTCAAAATATATTTCCAAAATCAGTTAGATTGAGTGCTTCAAAAATGGGTATGTGAGCATTATACCATACGTGCACTTGCCAAAAACAACGTTTCATGTGTTGAAGAAGAGCTGGGTACGATGGAGGTAATTTTTCAACAGAGGAGTTTTTTTTTTTTCGAGGTAACATTACTCTCACGTCGCTAATGTTGTCTTGTTTACTTTTGAAGACATAAATTCCAATCACAAATTTTCTTCAAGCATTAACAATTTCAGGTGTTAATTTATTCTCAATTTGAGACATCTGGACTAAACGTTTTGTGCTCATTTTTTATGCTACGTTGAGAGTTTTTTTCTTACCAATTCCATAGAAAGCGAAAGTCGTATCGCATCCGGTTAATGCATGAATTATTGGTAATGCTAAACCAATACTACTTCCTAGTTCTTGGCATATGATATGTATTGGTATAAATCTCCGCAAATCCGTTTTGATGCTATTTTTTCCAGTTTGAAACCCTACTTGAATCTTTGTATTTATTTTAAAATAATGTGTTATTAAAAGAATAAACACATCTGTATCTTAACGATCACTATCATGTCCTGAGTGTCTAAGTATTGTTTAGAAATGTAGATCAGATGACAAATTATTCGAAAGTCAGCTTCAGCATGATTCGAAAATAAATATGTAACTTCACGTTTAAGTGAATTAGTGATTTCTTTAGTAACAAGATGATTTTTGTATCCACCAGCCAAATATAATTTTACTTCCACATCCAGTGGAAGTATAGTAACGACAAAAATTTTTTTTAAAATTTTTATTGTTCAAATAGGCTTAGAAAGAATGTTATGAAACGTCGAGATTTCAAGTTTGAGCGAAAAAAAAATTTCTGTCTGTCGGTCTGTAACTTTTTTGTGCGCACGTTTACTCTGGAACCGTTTGAGATATTGATTTGAAATTTGGTACACATATGTACTTTAACGAGATCTAGAACTAGATTATATTTTCATCTTGTTCCGTCGAAGGGTTGGGGGGTAAATTGGGGTAAATTTGGAGTAAATAGGTAAATCAAGCAGGTAAGAGTTCATAAAATTGATATTTAGTATAGACAAGAGAAGCTAAGGTCTCAAAAAAAATTTTGGCATTAGCCACCCCCATTACCACCCCCACCCCATTATTAAAGGGGATGAAAAAAAAAGTGATTTAGTGTGTGTACAAGAACCAGAAACCTCAAAATATTTTTTTACTTTATCCAACCCCCTACTCCCACCCTTTGTCACCACCCCCACCCCACTACCGATGTGGGGTATCGTTTTATGGGTTTTTGGGGTAGAGGATTTCAAATATTATATTACTAAAGTTCCATAAACAATTATTTCAAAATACAAAATTTTTTCGTTGTGTGACTTGGATAGAAAAATCCGGATGTGGAAGTAGTGATTCCTTGGGCAGCGGTTTTTTATTAATAATTTTATCAGAAGTCTGAGGGATTTCAATATATTTTTCGATGTAGTCGCATAAAAATAGGTTCAAAGCATTTTTATTTGCATCTGTAGACATAACTTTATCCCAATCTGGTATAGGTCGACTAGCATTAATATCGTAAGTATTAGAATTTAGTTTATACCTTTTTTGACCTCTCTTGCGATTTAGGATTCATACTAACGTCATAGCGATCGAAAATGACGTGAATCTCAGAAAAAGTTTCAAATAGTTTCCGAAAATACTTCAAAAAATATTGTCCAACATCTTCGAAACATTTCATATATTTCGTATTTAAACACTGCAAATCTGCCATCATATCTATTATTCTATCATGTAGTTCTGTCCAGCAAGGTTCTGTAATTACAGATGTTACAATATTTTTTTCGATCGCATGTAACAAATCAGATTTTGACGATATTCGCCTATTACCATCCTCCTTAAATAGAGCAGAAGATATTTCGTTCAGTGGGACACTAAGAACTTTTTCAAGGCTTACTACAACAGCTCTTTGCTTGGAGGGAATCAGAGCTCTTTGGTTCACTTTTTCTGGAGAAACATATTCTTCACTTGTGCTATTATCTGCTCTTTTTACAGAACTTTTTTTTATCATATCTGTAAAAGTTTTCAATTTCGAGCGTTTTAATGTATCATAAAAATTTGCGGGTTTATTAGTTTTTTCTAATCGTTTGCAAACAAAATCTTGCTACTTCAAAGTGCGATAACTTTTTGTATATACAATATGAATTCGTGAAACTTTACAGAAAACTTCTTTAAATATTGTACTTTGATATAAGTTTGTCATAAATTATCGTGTTAAAAATTCGTCACAAAACTTTTGTGTTTGAAAAAAATTTAGGCTTGACAAAAGAAATTTTTTGAAAAATCACTATATTCATCTGTGAAATAAATAAGGGTTCTGACCATTTCAATATCTTAAAGAATAACTTGAACAATGTCGTGCTGAAATTTCATCTAAAAATATTCATTATTTGCCGAGATATCGCTAATTGAAGATGAAATTCGACAAAATTCGTGACAAAAAAATTATAGTTTTTTGCAATTATTTATATGTTCCGATCAACTAACTTTGGCTAATTTTTTACTGTAAGTACTCTTCGATGTCAACTTTAAGAAAAACCAGGTTAGAAGTGGTTACCTCAACCTAACCGGTTAGTTGGTTAAAACGGGAGAGATCTGCACGCCTATTGTAGCTCATTGTGCCAAACATATAAATCTGGTACGACAACCAACCAATCTTTTAATAAAGGTTGAAAATCACCCCTACTTGGGGGGGGGGGGGGGTGTGCTAAAAACTACTTACACATACGGACGGAAATAGATAGACCGAAATTTTGTAAAAGCTCTTAACCAAGGGTAGACTCTAGTCATATGTCGGTGGTTGGAACGAATTCACTCCATATTTGTTCACCCTGCCTAAAACTACAAAAGCCTCACTTTTATTTTCCCGTTTTGAAACCTATGAGGGGTGGGGGTAGTTTTAACCCTCTAGGGTTCAGTCTCTACCCTTTGAGAGTAATGGCTGGTTGTCAAATATTTTGCACTAAGAGATACAAAAATTTGGCCTTTGTACATATTATTCACACTCGCCTGCTTCTTTTGAGTTTTAGCGGTAGTTTTCACCACCCATAAGGGTAGATTTCAGTTTAATTTATAGAAATAGCTTACTGTGGCTCGAATTTATATTCTCTGCTCTCGACTACAAAACACCTAGCATTTTTCACACTTCATTAAGAGTTATTACATTATTTCTATGATTTTACACCATTTTAAGGGATGTTTTTGACTAAAGAACAAAACTGACACGATAGATCCTTTTTTGGACTACGAATTCGGATTCAGCGTCGAAAAATACAGTAAATTCATATAATTTGGTCCGCTGCACAGAACTTTTCTTTATATTTGTGTGGCTGTATAATTAATGGGATGAAACGTATATTAGATCACAACTTTGAACACATGATGTCTAAAGCCATAGTTACTATTGTAGTTAGTAATATGGATATCTATATAAAATGATTTTGGTGTGCTATTCCCTCATCACGCAATGAAGAAATTTAGTTGCAAACAAAAATTTTCTGTAAAAAAATATACGTTATTGCATTTCTAAAAAAAATCGTGCCCTCGTGAAATAATACAAATAAACAAAAAACTAAAAAACGATAATTATTTTTTCAAGTTTAATTAAATCCAATAGCCTAGATTTTTTATATAGCCCCACAAAAAAAATGAGTGGGGTAATAAGGAGGCCAAAAAATTGACCCATCAGTCGCAACAAACTTCTGTTCAAACCTTCGTTGCAAATAATATGTTACCATTACCATATGGTCATTGTGGGGCGTCCTGTTGAAAATAATGACGCCTATCTTCCGCCAGAGATATGCCTTCCAAGAATTCCTCAACAGAATTCTAAATACTGCTCGCCCGTTAAATGGCTTTGAAAATAATTTGGCTCAACAGTTGATGTGCTGAGTTTCTCAGCCCAAACATTTACTCCAAATCTCTCTTGGAAATTTCCTTTGTTCATTCTGTGCTCATTTTCAATTGACAGTACCTCGTGTTTTGCCTATACATAACATTATTGGCAAATTTAGACTCATGTGAATACATAATTGAAAATACGAAATCATTATTATTATTGTTGTTACGCAAAAACCTGTGGACAACTTGACGAACTCCTCCGAAAAATTTCCGCAGAACGCTTTAACTGCCTAGGATATTCTGGCGATCAAGCGATTTGCGAACACGATATTAGAGCGTTCACAAAGAGCCCTAAACATTGTCGACAGGTGGTGTAGTGAGGAAGAACTTTCCATAAATTCTCACAAAATTACAGCCGTCACCTTTACACAGAAAAGAGCTTTGGGAGGCCTAAAACCGCTAAGGCTCAGTGGGGTGGAAATTCCATTTGCTAGCGAGGTTAAATACCTAGAAGTTATTTTTTACCAAAAGCTAACATGGAATTCCCACATCCAAAAAGTCACACCGAAAGTAACCGTTGCCCTGGGAAGGTGCAGGCAGATGCTTGGAAAAAACTGGGAGTTAAACCCCAAGATGATCCTATGATTATATACTAGGGTTGTAAGACCCTTGATAACCTATGGATCGGTGGTATGGTGGACCAAGACACTGCAGCTTGGAGCAATAAGGCTCTTATCCAAGGGGAAGCTCGTTCAGTGGTACTCATGCTAATGCAAGGCACACCGCCCATAAAGCAACAACACGGAACAGAGCATCAAAAGTTATACTCAGAGCTGAAGGTAGATCCCATTTTGAGGACTCCAATATCGGCACAAACACTCTGGCATACGGACGGCTCCAAGACAGAATAGGGAGTCGGAGCTGGGATTTACGGGATAAGGTCGAAAACGAAAATCCCGATAAGTATAGGAATACACGCCACAATATTTCAGGTTGAAGTGGCCGCTATACAGAGATGTGCAAAGGAAATAATGAGGCAAGAAACTGTAAACCAGTCAATTGCCATTTTTTCCGACAGCCAAGCAGCGCTAAAGGCACTCGATTCCATGCAGGTCGATTCAAAACTAGTATGGGATATTCAAAACTAGTATGGGATTGTAAGCGACACCGTTCCCGATGTCGTCCCCAGTCCGAGATCTACCGTCCCCGATTCCGTCCCCAGTACAAGATGTACCGTCCCCGATGCCGACCCCAGTACGAGACGCACCGTTCCCGCTGCCGTCCCCAATCCGAGACATACCATCCCCGATGCCTTCCGCAGTCCGAGACGTACCATCCCCGATGCCGTCCCCAGTCCGAGATGTACCGTCCCAGATGCCGTCCCCAGTCCGAGACATACCATCCCCGGACCTAGGAAGTCGGAACAAAGTGACCGTGGCATGGGTACCAGGACACGAGGGACGCAGGAAAATGAGAAAGCTGATGAACTGACCCGGGAAGGCGCGTATAAGGCCCTAGTAAGACCCGAACCTTCTTGCGAGGTGGCTAAGCCACTCATATGAACGTCCATTAATGAATGCGTACAAAATAAATCTCTAAAATAATAGAAGAATTTCCCACGACAGAGACAGGCCAAAAAGTTCATGAAAGAATGATCGGCCAAATCACGGAAGACATACTACGCCAAAATAGAAAGGCTATTAGGATAATGGTAGGTCTTCTAACTGGACATTGTAGGCTTACTAGACATATGAGTCCAATGGGCCTGACAGATGATGCAACATGCAGATTCTGTCAAGAGGAAGAGGAAACCTCAGTACATGTGCTATGCCATTGCGAAGGCCTAGCCAGACTGAGGTTCCAACTACTTGGCGAAGAGAAACCACGGGCAGATAGCTATACCAAGGAGCCGTTATCAAGGCTATGGAGTCTGACACAAAAGACAAAGCTGGATAAGGAGCACTAAGCAAAATTAGACAAGGAGTGCCACAATAGATTCACGAGGGTCGCGGTGGTCAGGGCCAATCAGCCAGCTCCTTTTTAAAATATAATCTCATCTACGCAAAAGCCAATTAATACCTAATAAGTAATTAAGAGTTAGCGCTCTAGCGGCAGTTTAAAGGGCGCATGTAGGCGCTGGTTCTTTTCTGCCAAACTATAAAAAAAAATTCATATCTATATTCGATTAGAATGGCGTGTATCAGGATCAGCTGTTCGGGAACCTGCTCGATCCTCGAGGTCGACCTAAAGCTATTCTTCATCCAAAATTTGATATTAAATTAATATCAATTTTTCGGGAAACCATCAACTTCAGCGAGTTAACTAAAAAGTTTTTTAGTATTGTGTTGGTTAAATATGTATCAGTTAAAGTAAAAACAGGTTTTTGAAAGATATATTTTCAATTATAAAAAGGAAAATATGAGGCGATATATATAAAAAAGAAATGAGAACTTTATAAATAACTTATTATTAACAAGAAAATGACATACTTATTTTCTAATTGTATCTCCATCATTGCCTGACGACTTTTTTTTTCTACAATGATTATTAGCCATATTTGCCTACTTATAATATACATATTTGATAAATCGAATAGATATAATAAGCAGAGTCCACTAATATGATTTAATCAATTGAAATAATAGTAAATTAGTGAAGTATTAAAAGTAATAATAAAGTAGTCGTAATGCAAGTAAATTAATAAAATTAGGTCCATCAAATATTACTTACTACTTTTAGAACTTAATTTTGCTGCAATATTTTGTTTAGTAAAATTGGTCTGCGAAAATTACAGTGTTTTACCGTATTAGCTTTCAGCTTAAATTACTTCTATAAAACATTACTTTGTTTGCAGATTTCACCAGTTTTGATTTAATGGCATATTAGAATAATCCAGGTTAGGATTTTACGCCAACCACAAATAAACTATGATCACAGCATTAATTTATCCTCATGTGTTTATGTTTATGTGCGTAACGTCTATTTACAATTCCATATTAACTTTTGTGAAATAAATCTGTAGACTGACGTGGCAATTTAACTTTACCATTGTTGCAGGCAACCGACCAAATATATACATGTATTATGTCTTATGACAACTACTAGGCTAAACCGCTGAAATTGTTACCTTGTAGTTTGAAACAGTAGCTGTGTTTATGTCTAAATTAATTTTGCATCGCTGATTTTAACAAATTTGTATAGTTGAAACTTGTTTCGTAACTAATTCTGTTTTGAACGCAGTTAATTATTTCTGTAATAACAATGACATTTGCAATAAGTTGAACACCACAACTCAAAACTACACTATTGGTGGAACAGGAGTTGTTCTACATTATACAATTTCGTTTTCTAAAGTAATTTGAACACCCTAGATTTATTATTATACTTTTAAAACGAACGGTTACGATATTTTCAGGTGGTTGAAAAAAATTACAACAGAGAAACTATAAAATTCTGAATAAACGGTGCCAGGGTACATAATATTTTTTATAGAAATAGATATAAATATAATTATATTTTTTTTATATTTGAATATCAAGACATATGGCCTCATTATACGATGTGTGCTATTTAATACCCCGTTATTTTGGAACGCGTTGGTCGATTTTAATTTTTTTTTTTTGAGATGTAGTGCTCGACGAGCTTTATTTAACTGTTTTGAAAAACTTTTAATAATAATATTTTCAAGGCCTACTAAACTCCTGTAAATGTGTTGATATTTCGAGATCGACTATTAGGCAATTTTTTTTCGGAAAATTGGATACCGTATTCGATTTGCAGTTGTTTCAAGTACACCTTACAAAGTTTTAGCTCGATAACTCAGATAGAGTGTTTGTGATTCAATAGCCAAATTTAAAATTTCTCACTTTTTGACTGGCTCTGTATAAAAGTCGGTTAGGTTTACTAAAAAGGTAAAGTAGTCATTCGACTTAAGGAACATCAAATACTAAATGAGGAAGAAAAAAGAAAAGTTATTCGTTAAATAAATACTTCTTCTATACATTATTCGGTTGCTGTACGTAGATGCCTTAATGAAAAATTTTTAAATAAATGGATGAGACGGAGTAGCTTTTCTTTTCTCTTCCTCATTTAGTATCTGATGTTGATGTCACTAAATAAGGGGAAAAAAAGCTATTCCGTCCAGTTCATCCAGTCCATTTGTTTGAAAAATCTTTTTAGTAAACCTAACCGACTTTTATATAGGGCCAGTCGAAATGTGAGAAATTTTAAATTTGGCTATTGAATAACAAACACCCTATGTGAGGTATCGAGCTAAAATTTTAAATAGACGTATTTGAGGCAACTGCGAATCGAATACGCTATCCAATTTCCCGTAAAATATTGCCTAATAGTTGATTTCGAAATTTCGACCCATTTAGAGGAGCTTGAAAATACGAAAATTACAAATTCTTCAAAACAGTAAAATAAAGCTCATCGAGCACTATATCTCAAAAAAAAAAAAAAATTAAAACTGGCCGACGTGTTTCAAAATAATAGGGTGTTGCGGTATTAAATAGCGCACACTGTACATAAACATTATTGCCTCTTGCTAAAATGTATTATTAAAAAATTAACCCTAAATAAAAAAATTAAAATTTCAAAACACACAACAAATCAGGTTATAACTTTTGATTTCACGGCATATAAATAAAACATATATTCTAGATTATTTCACTCATTAACGCTATAGCCAATGAGAGCCCGTTTTTTCACAACATTGCACCAATCAAATGTCATTATTAGGGGTAATTCAAGCTAGATCGGCTTTTGACAGTACCAACATGCAAAATTTATAGCTCTAATTTAATTTCACATCCAGTGGAAGTATAGTAACGACAAAAAAATTTTTAAAAATTTTTATTGTTCAAATAGGCTTAGAATGTCATGAAACGTCGAGATTTTAAGTTTGAGTGAAAAAAACATTTCTGTCTGTCGGTCTGTCTGTCTGTCTGTAACTTTTATTTGTGCGCACGTTTACTCTGGAACCGTTTGAGATATTGACTTGAAATTTGGTACACATATGTACTTTAACGAGATCTAGAACTAGATTATATTTTCATCTTGTTCCGTCGAAGGGTTGGGGGTAAATTTGGGGTAAATAGGTCAATCAAGCAGGTAAGAGTTCATAAAATTGGTATTTACTATATACAAGAGAAGCTAAGATTTCAAAAAAAAATTTGGCATTAGCCACCCCCATTACCACCCCCACCCCATTATTAAAGGGGATGAAAAAAAAATGTGATTTAGTGTGTGATCAAGAAGCAGAAACCTCAAAATATTTTTTTACTTCATCCACCCCCACTACCACTTCCTATCGCTACCCCCACCCCACTACCGATGTGGGGTATCGTTTTATGGGTTTTTGGGGTAGAGGATTTCAAATATTATATTACTAAAGTTCCATAAGCAATTATTTTCACATACAAAATTTTTTCGTTGTGAGTGACTTGGATAGAAAATCTGGATGTGGAAGTAGTGATTCCTTGGGCAGCGGTTTTTTATGTCGCTGCAGCGGCAAATACTGCGGTAATTTTTTGACGTTTTGTTTCGTGAAATATTTTCGGCAAATAGGGCAACTCGCGCTTTTAAATTTTATCTATAAATATCTTCTCTAGTTTGTTACTAATTGTTAACTTACCTTGTAAATTGTAAAATTGATTTATGTACTAACAAACATAAACACACCACATATATAGTAAACAATCGTCAGTTCCAAAGAGAAGCCTGTCTGAAATATATAGGCTATAACCCTTGCCTATCTGTAACTAAGTATTTCAATTTGCCTACTTTTCAATCAGGTAAGAATAATATACAAAGATTGTACTTAATATACCTAGCTTATAATACAGGAACAAGTCAAGCACAGCTCAATAACATAGGTTCAAAGTTAAGCAAATCATTTATTATAAATGTCAAGTAAACACACTCGCTCTGGAAACAAACTAAAAATGTACCTAGGTACCTACTTACATACGGTAATCTATCAAAAAGTAACTAGTTGAATCAAAGCACGGTCAATAAACGATACGGTTGCATCAATCAGCAGCTTTAGGAGGGGAGAGACGCGGGGGGCGGGAAATCGAATGAAAGAGATAGACATATCTGATTTCCGTGCAAAAAACAGAGACAAAGATGCTTGTAGTGTCTACAGGTGACGTAGGCTGTAGACCCTACCGGAATCTTTGTCTCTATCTTCTGCACGGAAATCAGATATGTCTGTCTCTTTCATTCGATTTCCCGCCCCCCGCGTCTCTCTCGTCCTAAAGCTGCTGATTGATGCAACCTTATCGTTTATTGACCGTGGAATCAAAGCTGTGCAATATTTTAATTTGTTGTATTTAAAATTCACGCTGCCTAACGAAGCAAACCCCAACATAATTTGTAAACTTCGTAAGTTAAAAATAAGGATTAAGTAGGTAAAAATGAATCAATGAACAATTATTATGGAATATAACTCTAGTAGCGGTAGCGCTAGATGGCGCTCTTTATGTCAATCTCGGAACCATGAGTGTATAGTAATAAATAGGCGGGGCATCGGAAATAAAGTAGTGCTCGCAGATTAAAGATGCAGTGCTCTCTCTATCGTTCCTCGTCATATTGCACCTCAGAAACGCCTGAAAGGTGTTAAGCCAGTCTATATATTATAATATCTAAGGTTTCAACTCGTTTTATTTACTAGTTGCCATAGAAACGTCACTAGATTATTTTAAAATATAGCGAATCTCCGTTGTTTCTACTGCGTTTGTTTCAGATTTGCTATTTTGACAATATGAGTCGGTTTGGAAATATTTCTGTATATAAAATTAATGAGGAAATTGAAAATAAAGGTCAGTAAACTCTAAAAAGTGACAAGAAAACGTCTGAAGGCAATTAATGAGAAAACATAATATTGAAGATGTACTTAATGAATTATTTATTCGTGAAATATTCTCCTCAAATACCACTCGTGCTTTAAATTTTATCTAAAAATTTTTTCTCAAGCTAAGTTGCCCCTCCCGCTAAAGCGGTCGGGATTTAATCAGATAATAAACTGCCAATTTGCACTCTTTATAGTACCAGGCAACACGTTTTCGAAAAAATTTTCGATAAAATTTAAGCACAGTGATATTACATACGAAAACTTCACCATAGCTTTAGAAATAATTTGTCTCGCATATCGTTTATTCGCGTTTTCTATTTAAACTTTCAAAATGGAAGCGGCATGGTACCATTTGGAGCGGAAATGGCAAATAATTTTCTTTTGTTGCGTCTAAGCGGACATGAATTGCAGTTCTTTGGTTATCTATTTTGTTGTTTGCCAATGATTATATATTTTAAAAGTGCAAAATGATAACGGCTACCTTTATAATTATTAATAATTAATTTAGAGAATAATATATTCTTAATTCTTTTCATTACATAAAATTGGTATAAAATAAACGAAAAAGTGAGAAGCAATAAATTATTTAACATTAAAAATTACAAAAAAATAGGTGAATACAATTTAAGCAATTTCTTCTTTATTTTCAATAATTTTTATTAATAATTTTTATCGATTTTCTCACGTTTTGTATTCGTTTTCTGCAGTACATAACAGCTTTTCATTAAAACATAAACATTTACTTGAATTGCAAGTTTGGTTTTGCACTTTACTTGCACTATATCCCTTATCAATTCAGGAGGAATAACAAGTTTTGTGTTTAAGAGAGGAGTTAGTACATTATCTTTAATTATCTAGCCATAATTTTAAGGTTTATAACCGTTCATAGTACCGAGCTGGCTACTAAGCTTTTGTTTGTAGAAGGCGCCTAAAAGTATTTATTTGACTAAAGACGTGATACACTAAATAATAAGATGTTTTGCAGCAGATTTTTGGGTATTTTGCGTAAAAAGTAATCGAAGGTCAAGTATTTTTGTCTACACAAAAGTGTTAATATATTTTCTTGAAATTATAATTGAAACTTCAATGTTTAATGTGTGATATATTACAAGCTCATTCACACTTCAACATTTTTCTGTAATATTTCACGAGCTGTTTTTTTTTCTAATAGTATAAAATGAATTTTTCTAATTTTGACATACAAAATGACACTTTTCAAAACTGACGTAATTGTCAAAACGTCCAACTTTTCATAACCAGTTATGAAAAGTTAAATTTTACCTAATTGGTAAGAAAAGTTCGTTATATCATCAATTAAGAAAAATAAATAACTCTCAAGAAGAAAAAGAAACAATGTTTATTCAACACAAAATTGAATACTGAGTTAATAAAGTGGAAACTTTCAAATTCTTCTTTCCTTCAAAATATGACAACAAAACATTCATTAACACGATTTAGTCTAGGTGCCCGCATACATAAATGCAATTTATACATATCCTCGTATAACTTTTTGTACGACTTAATTGCGCCTAGTCTATCACTTTTTTCCTCTGCGAAAATTTTCGTAAACGCAGCGTTCCTACTCGGCATGAAAAAGACGATTTCCACACGTCGGACTGGAAAATCGGCAAATATATTTTGTCCGACAATTCGAAAATTGGATTCTACATATTTTTATTAAGCAATCTTGAAAAAATCAGCTGGTTATCAATAAATGTTTTAAAGTTATGTTATGTTATGTTTAGGGTGGTGGACACCCTTAACGTTCCAAAATTTTTGTCGGACAGTTTGTAGACCTATATAGAATATATATGTAGAATCCAATTCTCAAATTGTCCGACAAAATATATTTGTCAATTTTCCAGTCCGACGCGTGGAAATCATCTTTTTCATGCCGATTAGGAACTCCGCGTTTACAAAAATTTTCGCAGAGGAAAAAAGTGATAGACTAGGCGCAATTATAGCGTACAAGAAGTTATACGAGGATATGTATAAATTGCATTTATGTACGCGGGCACCTAGACTAATTTACCTTATGCTGTCAAATTGGGATTTCAAATAGTATTATAACTTGGCTATATCACGTTGGTCAATTGTGACATTAAAATTATAATGTGTAATAATAGCAGCAAACGTAACGACTATCCTGAAAAAGACTACCTCGAAGACTACTTAATTTTTAAGATCTTTAAATACACCTATTTTATTTATGTTCAAAGGTCTTTTAGCAGTGGCGGCTGGTGAAATTTCAATATTTTTTTCTCATCTTTGGCGCATGGGACCCATACGAAATATGGGAAATAACATCTAGAGAATCAAAAATGTTGAAAAAGCAGTTTGCGAAAATTTTCTTTTAAATTCGGCTGCTCTCCCTGGCCCTAGGGACTCCTGTTTAATTTTTTTTGTCATATACATTTGACTTTTCGCAAAAATACAACAATAGGTTCTGGATTTTATGAAAATATTTTTATTATTAACGGAAATACAATGAACTGAAATTTTGTAATTTACAATTTAACAAATTACAACATTTCAATTCGTTGGATCTCAGTTAATAATGAAAATATTTTTATAAACTCCTAAACCTATTGTTGTATTTTTATGAAAAGTCAAATGTATATGACAAAAAAAAATACATTGAACAGGAATCTCTAGGGCCAGGAAACCGAATTTTAAAAATTTTTTTACGCAAACTGCTTTTCAAAATTTTTGAGAGTTCTTTAGAGAACTGCTTCTCTATATTTGTGAGATAAATGACTGTATGAGCCTTGTAAGATATTTGCGGAATTTTTAATTTTTATCCATTTTGTAAATTCCCCATTCCTCCACGTGGTGTCGTGGGCTTTTTCAACGTCAACGGGCAAGACAAGTGAACTGTCTTTTGTTAAAGCTGTATATAATATCATGCATCATTTGTATTGGCCATACGTAATGCAGTGACCGCTCTGAAGTCGAATTGCTTCATGGGTATAGGTGACTTCTTCCTCACGAACCGATTCATGATGGTAAAGATAACCTTTTCGGAAATTTTCGATATGGTGTTCAATCTCTTAGGGAAGTATTATGATGGAGTTTACATGGGGTTTGACAGGGAGGTGTTTTAGAACGATATTGAGTAGGGAATAGATGTCTGATGCTTTATTGTTTGGGGTGGTTATGATTTTTTGATTATCATTGGGAGAGATGATGAGTTTGGCAATTTTTTTGGAGGGATGAGGTGGCGGGAGGTGACCTGCTTCTGGAAATGTGTACTATTGGGAGTCGCCGAGCTCGTCCATTTGCGTTAGTATTGTGTGTCATTGCCATTCTGTATCAGGATGGGGATTTTGGGGGAAAGTCTTGCGTAGGAGCTTAGTCATATAATAACAGCCCAATTCACCAGTTCGATGGACACGTTCTCAATATTTATGTTGAGCACTAGGAGAGACAGGTGCGGGATACTCTCTTTAATAAGAATATACCATCCTTTACCCCCTCCTGCCAACACTGTAGCTTCCGTAAATAAAGTAATTGGGATGTTAAGTTTATGTTTTTTTTAGGTTTCTAAGCCTATTGTTTCGGAGTGATTGTACTCAAGATTTTTTTTGTAATTGCGTTTATAATTCGATGGCTGTAACGATCTCCATATGAAATATATGGAGGTCGTTACAGCCATCGACGATTATATTTAGCAGGTGCAGGCATTTTCAGTTTAAACAGTTTTGACAAAATAAAGACCAGTATACTTCAACATATATGAAGAAAAATCCACAGTATCGTCGTGTGTAAAAATTCCTGAATGACTTATAATTTTAACCAGTTTTTACAATAAAGTATTTTAATGTAGATATAAACAAAAGTTATGTATATAAAAAGAAAGTTGTGATCGAGATAATAAAGTAAGTTAAGCGCTTAAACCCCGCTACTGCGATAATTAAAAGTAATGGAATTACAAATATAAACTGCAGACGGCAAGAACGTCGACCATAAGTACACACAGGCAAATTACCCTAAAGTGTTGGGTGAAGCACTAGCAAAAACAACGAGTAAGCGCTAAAACGAAAAAGAAAAGTAACTTTCATGCATTTAAGGCTGGTACTAGTTGGTTAAACTGTAAACACGTAAGTAACCGTGACTTGAAAATCAACTGAACATCTAGGAATTAGTATAAAATATACAGAGGGCGGCAAATGATAAAAAGTATTTTAGAAGCGAAATCGATAATATGACGCTGATGGTCTCTCTAGCACTATTCAGAAACTGATCTGTGAACATGACACGTACTGGAAAGAAAATGGGGAGAAATAAAGGATCAGATAGATTCTGGCATCGGTGTTGTCTAGAATCTAACCCACCTGCCATATCTCTGATAATTTCTTGTTGGTTATACGTAGGAATTCATGTGAATTAACTAAAAACTCAAATACGCGAAAGAGTAAAGAGTAAATTTTGCATATACATGGGCTGCATTATGGGGAGAGAAATTGTAAGAATATGCATTTAAAATTATAAAGGCCATTTTGAAGATATCATAAGTAGTATCAATTCCGGACCCTAGAGCGACTCCATGAAAATTATATACCAGATTTTTCTTACACAGAATTGACTACTATACAGGGTGTTGCATCAGGAGAGGGACATACCTTAATATGAGGTAGAGAACATCAGTGGTAATCAGAACCTCCCATGGAAATGTCTCATTGGGCCTTCACTATGATGTTACAAGGTTTCTACTTTTTGTCATTACTTGACAGGGAATTGAATAATGGATTCATATTTGGTACAGCTAGTACAGTAACGATTCTTCAGAAGTACATGTAAGACATGAAAAAAAATCCAGGTCCGGAGTCACTAAAATTTAGGTTTCTTCGTTTTTTAAGTGGCCCCATAAAAAGTAAGCGCAAGGGTTACAATCAGGAGACCTTGGTGGCCATTCATGTGGACCCACACGACCAATCCATCTATTAGGATACTCATTATTTAACTGTTCTCTTACTTGAATGCTAAAATGTGGTGGGGCCCCATCATGCTGAAACAACATGCTTCTAATATGGATATTTTCTAACATATTCGGTAAAATGTTTTGAAGAAAATTACAGTAAATATCACCATTTAATCTTTCTTCAAAAAAATGTGGCCCTATCAAATGTGTATTCACAAGCCCGACCTAAACATTTACAAAAAACTTGTGTTGCGAATGGCGTTGGCGTGTCGCATGTTGGTTTTCCTGTGACCATTTATGATTATTTCTTGAGTTGTTTACTCCATCCTCCGTAAATTAAGCCTCATCCGTAAATAAGGTTCTGTAAATGATTGGGGATGGTTAGACAACCATATGGATGATAACGTTCTCTTTTTAGGGTTTTCCATACTCGCCAATGAGGAATACCAGTTGCAGAACTGATTCGTCTAGTGGTAATTTTTTGGTTTTGTTGAACTATGTTTAAAATATTGCTTTGTTCCTGTACGCCCTGTTGTAAAACACGCTCCACAACTGCAGAAGTAGGAAACTTTCCATGTTGTCTTGAATACTGGAATAGGGTACTAAAGGTTTTGTGATTGTGACGATCAGAGAAACGCAGCCGATATTCTCTTTCCCCGACCTACCATTTCTATTACAGAAACCATAGATAAATATTATGTCAGCATATTCCACGTTTGTAAATTTTAGTGGCATAGTTAAAATATTTTACACAAATTTTCACAATTTAATGCACTTCACAAACTAAATGCGGATTATTGACACATTAAATTACAAACAATTAATTATTCAACATCGATTTTGATGAACATTTGTAATTAAGCTTATCTAACCCTCCTCTTCAAAAGTTATATGTTCCTGATGTGTGCTTTTTGTTTTTTTAAGTGAAAACTACCCTAAATTAAATTTAAGAGTTGCATAGATTGACATCATGTTCAAATATGTAGAATAAACATTATTTCATGTTCTGGAATATAATTTATGTTGTGTTACAACGTTTCAACCTTTTAAAACCACCCCTCATGACGAAATTTTTAAAAAAATTAGTTTTCAACAGCTTGAAATGTTTTAATGGTGCATTTATAATAAATTAAAATCCCGTCACTGTTTATAATACAATTTATGATTTATTGCAACGTTTCATCCATTACAGACCGCCCTCGTGATAAAATTAACTACCATATTTACTTAAAATTAAAAACTGAAATTATTGAATGAGTTTAGAGGGGAAAAATAAAAATTTTATTTACATTATAATAGCATGTTTTATTACTGAAAATCTATGCATCATCAGAAGAACTGTTATCACTATCATCACTGTCGACCTCCTCCTCTTGGTCTGTAATTGGAGGACAATTTTGACAGTTGTCACCGGAGCATGTTGCATTACAAAAAAGTCCAACATTTCGGCAGCTACAGCTCCGCCGCATTCTTTTTGGCAATTACAAAATATAATTTTGAGGAGTTCTTCCGGTGCAGGTATATCCAGCATTTTGATTGGTAGTAAAAATCCTTCATTATTAATTAATCCATCCCCAATCATTTTGACGAATATTTTTGTTGCCAAGCCACATCTGGGTTTGTAAATAAACCCTCTTAATGTGCTCATTCAGAGCATTAACTGTCACAGCACTGTTTTTAGTGGTAGCCTTAATAAAGGAATCATAGCGCATCTACTCGAGTAACGCTGATAAGTCTTCGACTCGGCTCAATTTTTTTAACTGTATCTCCTTAGCAGCTCCGTACAGTAATATTATGCAGTATCTACCGGCTTCTAAAATTTCTTCCAGCTCCGAAGTAAATATCTCCAAAATGGTCGAGAATAAAACAATTTACATACTCCCAAAATTTCACCGAAAAAGGGCGATTACTTTTTCAACGATAACTGTAAGCTACTCAATCGCTCCAAAAATCATTTTGCAGAGAATTTTAAGGCTGGCATGTAAAGTTGAACTTCCTTGAACCCTTCGTATTTGAGATTTTTGAGTTTAAAGGGCTCGAGGAAGGTGGTCCTCGCACCCAAATGTAAACTTATAACTGTGTTATCTCAATTAATTTTTATCCTAGAGAAATTAAAAAAAAAAAAAAAAAGTTTCAGCAAAATAAAAACTTGATTTTTGTACTCTAGTATATTTTACGTATCTTTAATTTTTGAATTATTGTGAAAAAATTAAAATTTTTTAAGAAATTTCAAAAATCATTTCAAATTTGAATCAAACTTTTGTTCAAATCTAGGCATCCCAAACCGATCAAACTTCTAGAACATATTGTTAGTACTTAAATAAAGTAAATTTTAAATTGATTACGTTCAATTTCAATTCTTGAGGTGAAGCCATTGGTTTTATTGCTGATTTTTTCTCCGAAAAAAACGGGACAACCATTTTATTTTCATCATAACTCCGTTAGTTTTTATGCTAACGACTTTTACCAAAACTCATTTTAAAAGTCTGTTCACGTACTTTTAACAATATCTTATATGTTTTCCTCCAAAAATTTTCCGTTTTTCCGTTATTTAACGTTGAAAGGTTCGAATTCAGTTTTCGGCGAACAAAAAGTCACCTACAATGAGCCATATAGTATAGTAGAAGTAGTGTTAGAGATGGAACTAATTGCAACAAAAATGAATCTTGTTGTAAATGGTAGGTAACGCGCTCCTAATCAACATACTAAAAATATACATCCGTACTGTCGCGCAAAATGCGTTTATTTGCCTTCCATCTTATTACAACTTAATTATTTAGACTAGTAAAGAAATTGACAGCTACTTGTGTCAACTCTTTTAAGGTACAGGCACAGAAAAGAGAACTACCAGAAACGACACATAGGCTTCCCACCAAAATTCCATTGCCGCCATTTTGTTGTTAGTACATCCGTCAGTTCATTTATTGTTTTAGGTTAAAACAATAAAGTGCGGTAAATGACAGTCTGTGACATCATACCGAAATAAATTCTTAAAAGGTTTTAGTGTTATTGTGCTGTGTTAATAGCAATTTTTATTAGCGATAGAGTAAACGAGGTGGTACCGTTTGCGCTGTTAAGGAATGTACAAGTAGTACGACAGAAAAAGACATTAGTTTATTTGGGTTTCCTAAGGATCTCCAAAGGTATTTTATTATTGATGTAAATTATATTTCCAGTAATTGTAAACCTTTTTCTTTTAAGGTCCGTATTGTGGTTGGAAGCATGCGATTGTGAAGATTTGGCAAGTAAAAGTTCAGCCGAACTTTGTAACAATTTTAAGTTGTGCGTACGACAAATATGTATCAAAATAGATTAATACCAACAACACCACCTACTATTTTTTCTCAACTTGGTAGTTTAAAAAGAAAAGATATATATTTCCCCAGAACAACCTCCCAGTAAGAAATTACACATTTTCTCAGGCAAAATATTGTATTGATTTTAATACATTTTTTGTGACTTTATATTAAGAATACAATCGTTCGTAGAGACAATTTTATCCAGTTTATTTTAATAGTTTTAAAACCCATTATAAATAGAATACTTCGAATAACGTAATTGTATTCAGCCTGTGTAAAGTTTGTTTATAAACATGCTGTTTAAATTTCCCGCCAAAATTACCAACAACAAAATGGCGAAGGTCACAAAAAAAACATCAAAGGCGGCGCTGAGAGTGCCGCTTCTGGTAGTTCCCTATTCTGTGGTACAGGCATTGATATCACACAAATGACAAATTTTATTAAAATTGTCAGACATTACATTGGTAGCGGACCTTAGCAATACGTTTGTTCGAGGTCTATTGTTATGAAAAAAAGTATTTTGCCTATATTGAAGTATAGGTGTGTAAAAGTTAATTTAATCCAGCGAATCGGAACAGTCGATTTATTGGTGTAACAGCTTATAAGGGAAATGGAAGAAGAAACCTGCCTTTTGTGTTCCAATGTGCTTTGTGACGATACTCCCTATGTCACATTAGCAGCTAAAGACTTGACGGGAATTATCAACGCGAGAAAACAAAGAGATGACGAAAAATTTAGATTAATCGAGTCTGCAGCAAAACTGATCAGAACTGAAATAAATTTGTTGTACAAAAATAGGGATTTTTATCCTAGTGCATCAGAAGAAAACAAGACATATTTAGTCCCTGTTTTGCTAACTTTTTTGGATATCCTGATCGGTGGCAAACGCAATGATCTGAAGCAGGTTTCGATAGGTAATGCAAGCTTGCAGGCCTCGTTCTCTGATATGCCCAATTCCTCTTGCTGTAGGCGTGCAGATTCACAGAGATTTTGGGTCTCATTTCTTAATTGACGAACTTTGCAGCCTTGGATTCAGTGTGTCTTATGATGAAGTGCAGAAATACATACACTCTTCTGTAATGGATGAAAGTAACCAAAGCGTTGTACCATCAGGCCACTTCTCTCAATGAGTCGCCGACAATGTCGACCATAATATAACAACAATAGATGGCCATAACACTTTTCATGGGATGGGAGTTATAATATGCGCATCAGGAGCATCAAACATAGGAGACAGTTTTGATTTAGATGAAGATGAATGATGATTTGACTTTAATGAAATAAATATGATTTTTACAATTAATTATTTTTTATTTATTTGCTTTTATCATGATTAGAGAATATTATTTAGGTATTATGCAAATCACAACTTACACACTTTTTATTTATTATGAAAATACCTACTTTCTGTATATTGTTGCCCTAATCTGGGCACGCTATTATACTAGTCAGGTAAATACTTTAAAACACTCATTATTGGAGAATCAATCAAAACAACTACTCTTCTAGCTAATACTGACGAAGTATTGAATTATATGATAGGATTCTTAGCATTTTAAAGAAAAAAATATATTGAAAATACTTAAATCATTCATTCAAATTTAATAATTCACACTTTTTTATTTAATATGTATATTGGTGCCTTAATCGGGTCACGCTAAAATACTACTTAGGAAAACACTTTAAAACACTCATTATTGGAAAACCAATCAAAACAACTACTCTTCTAGCTAATACTGACGAAGTATTGAATTATATGATAGGATTCCTGGCGTTTTAAGGGAAAAAAATATATTGAAAATAGTTAAAATATTTATTGAAATTCAGTAATGATAAAAGCAAATAAATAAATCAAGAATAGGCTTGTAAATAATGAATGAATGTTTCTATACTCTACTGATGAGAACTAACGAGTTCGAAAAAACTTGTACAACTTTTCTAGAGTTGAAATAGAATGTATGGTTCAATAATTGTTGTGAATGACTGAATTTCAATAAATAATTTAACCATTTTCAATATATTTTTTCCCTTAAAATGCCAGGAATCCTATCATGTAATTCAATACTTCGTCAGTATTAGTTAGAAGAGTAGTTGTTTTGATTGGTTTTCCAATAATGAGTGTTTTAAAGTGTTTTCCTAAGTAGTATATTAGCGTGACCCAATTAAGGCACCAATATACAGAAAGTACATAATTTCATATTAAATAAAAAAGTGTGAATGATTAAATTTAATGATTTAAGTATTTTCAATATATTTTTTTCTTTAAAATGCTAAGAATCCTATCATGTAATTCAATACTTCGTCAATATTAGCTAGAAGAGTAGTTGTTTTGATTGATTCTCCAATAATGAGTGTTTTAAAGTATTTACCTGACTGGTATATTAGCGTGCCCAGATTAGGGCAACAATATACAGAAAGTAGGTATTTTCATAATAAATAAAAAGTGTGTAAGTTGTGATTTGCATAATACCTAAATAATATTCTCTAATCATGATAAAAGCAAATAAATAAAAAATAATTAATTGTAAAAATAAATCAAGAATAGGCTTGTAAATAATGAATGAATGTTTCTATACTCTACTGATGAGAACTAACGAGTTCGAAAAAACTTGTACAACTTTTCTAGAGTTGAAATAGAATGTATGGTTCAATAATTGTTGTGAATGACTGAATTTCAATAAATAATTTAACTATTTTCAATATATTTTTTTCCCTTAAAATGCCAGGAATCCTATCATGTAATTCAATACTTCGTCAGTATTAGCTAGAAGAGTAGTTGTTGTGATTGGTTTTCCAATAATGAGTGTTTTAAAGTGTTTTCTTAAGTAGTATATTATCGTGACCCGATTAAGGCACCAATATACAGAAAGTAGATAATTTCATATTAAATAAAAAAGTGTGAATGATTAAATTTGAATGAATGACTTAAGTATTTTCAATATATTTTTTTCTTTAAAATGCTAAGAATCCTATCAAGTAATTCAATACTTCGTCAGTATTAGCTAGAAGAGTAGTTGTTTTGATTGATTCTCCAATAATGAGTGTTTTAAAGTATTTATCTGACTAGTATCTTAGCGTGCCCAGATTAGGGCAACAATATACAGAAAGTAGGTATTTTCATAATAAATAAAAAGTGTGTAAGTTGTGATTTGCATAATACCTAAATAATATTCTGTAATCATGATAAAAGCAAATAAATAAAAAATAATTAATTGTAAAAATAAATCAAGAATAGGTTTGTAAATAACGAATGAATGTTTCTATACTCTACTGATGAGAACTAACGAGTTCGAAAAAACTTGTACAACTTTTCTATAGTTGAAATAGAATGTATGGTTCAATAATTGTTGTGAATGAGTGAATTTCAATAAATAATTTAACTATTTTCAATATTTCTTTTTCCCTTAAAATCCCAGAAATCCAATCATGTAATTCAATACTTCGTCAGTATTAGCTAGAAGAGTAGTTGTTTTGATTGGTTTTCCAATAATGAGTGTTTTAAAGTGTTTTCCTAAGTAATATATTAGCGTGACCCGATTAAGGCACCAGTATACAGAAAGTAGATAATTTCATATTAAATAAAAAAGTGTGAATGATTAAATTTGAATGAATGATTTAAGTATTTTCAATAAATTTTTTTTGTTCTTTAAAATGCTAAGAATCCTATCATGTAATTCAATGCTTCGTCAGTATTAGCTAGAAGAGTAGTTATTTTGATTGATTCTCTAATAATGAGTATTTTAAAGTATTTACCTGACTAGTGTATTAGCGTGCCCAGATTAGGGCAACAATATACAGAAAGTAGGTATTTTCATAATAAATAAAAAGTGTGTAAGTTGTGATTTGCATAATACCTAAATAATATTCTCTAAATATGATTTTATTACAAAAAAAATATTGTATAACTTTTTCAAATTTTAGATTTTGTTTAATGTGAAATTTTAACTTTAAATAATTAAAATTTTAATTATTGTTCTTAATTCAACATTTTTTTTAAATTGTAAGCGAAATTAAAGCTAATTAGGATTTTTAAGCCGCTTAGATTAACAAAAAAATGTTTTTCAACACTGCAAAAGCTTTCAGTTTTTCGTCCACCATTTTGTTATTTCCTTTTACTTTTAAAAACGAATATCATATTCTTTTTCAGCATGAAATTTCCTGTAATTTGATACCACACATGATTTTTTATGATTTTTTAAAAATTGTTTCATGTTTTTTCAAGATGGCAGCCAAAAAAAACGCATTTCGCGCAATAGTACGGATGCATATTTTAACAAGAATCATCTTTGTTGCAATTAGTTTCACCTCAAGGTGTTTTTTCGCTTATTTATATTATACTAATAACTCGGTTCGTATTACATCTACAGAAATTTAAAAAAAACAAACGATTTGTTATTTTATAAGCTTCATTTTTGCTTATAATAATTTTTTTGATAAAACGTAAGGTTTTCGAGTTATTCGCGAAAAATCGTTCCAAAACATGCATTTTTACATGAAAAACCCTATCGATTTCTGCGGTTATTTTGAATGTAAGAGGAGGGGTGGCATCCACCCCCAGGGTAAAAGCACACATCAGCACTATGTAACTTTTGTTGCTTGTGCCATTCCCTAATTACTATCCAAATTTCACGTCAATCGGTTTTGTCCGAAAGAATTCCGAGCGAAAAACCGTCAAACACTGGACTAAAAACAAATTATAGAATTTTCGAAGCTCGTAAATTGGCACGCCAGTGGATCTAATGTCAAGACTTTATACTTTTAGTATAGATTAATACTAACTTCAGCTTGCACGTAAATATAAATAAGGCGTTAAAATAAAAATTACTCTCGAAGTTATATATTTTAAATGATCTGCCGACTGGCCTATATATGTTAATAAATAATTAATAATATAATTTAACATTTAAGATAAACGTTGCTCCGCTCAGTTTGACCTGAGCACACGTGTACTTTGTAATATTTTGTATAAACAGACTAAATCTACTTTATATACGAAGACAGAGTTTAATATATAAAAATTTTTGAATGTATATTTCTCCATATCCTACATAAAAAGTAATCATATTTGCAAGACTAAAAATGAGATTACATCAAATTGAGGAACTTTTTACCTTTAAAAAGGACGACAAAGTTTCTCGTAACAACTGCTATAGATTATACCTCCACTGAAGCAAAAATATATGACCCCAGAGAGTCACAGATTTGTTACTTGTAAAAGTTTTGTTAGAAAGGTGATTACAACACTAGTATTCGATAATGCGGCACATATTAAGGCGATGCGTTGCGTTGACATTAATAGCAGTTTGATACATATAACTACAAATCACATATTATCATGGTATTGGCCACTTGAAAGTTTCAGTTAGATTTAAAATGCTTAAATATAAATACGCCTAAATATGTCGAATATTCATAGGTAGCCATTTTTCAAATTAAAATTGACAAAATATCATATTAGTAAATTCTCTGTAAAAAATACAAAAATAGAAAATCCTAATAAAATAACTTCCAAATTTATATTAATAATAAATAAACCAAATACAATATGGAATGGTTTTCAATTCATAAAACATAATATTAAAATTAATTTCTAACAGCTATAAAAAATGTAAAATATCTTATTAAAATTCTAAATATTATTATCATTGAACCATAAGCTTCTCTACGTATATAGGGAATATGCTGATCAAGCATTTATTGACAATATGGATATTCCACGATCAATGGGAAAGGGTAGTCCAACATCTTGAAGACACATCTTTTCCTGTCATGTGGTAAGAACTTTATATTTTTTTACACTGTTTAATTTTATTTGTCTTCTGATTTTGTTGTTTGGCTTCCACCATTTGTTATTTAATTAGTGAATGATGTTAATATTTTAATTGTCTAATAACTTTTATAACCACAAAATCTCTCAAAGATCAAATGGCCCCCTATTGTGGTCGCCGTTCAACTTTGTGCAAACATTTTATGAAAATCAGTTTAAAAAAACTCTTAAGAGTAAGAGATTTGGCATATACATAGTACGTGGCCACCAAACTAACATACTAAAAGTTCCTGAAAATCGCAGCTGTGCTACGGCCTAAATATTGGCGGTCAAAATTCTGTTTTTGCAATCTTCAAAAAATATTCGGTGTATAGAAAAAAGTTTCAAGTAAAGTTTGTTCGGCAAAAAATTACCAATCTTTTTTGTTATTACCATTTTCTTGATTTGTTCAACCCCAAAGCCACAAAATGGCATCAACCGGAAATGGAAGACATTCCTGCATAGCGTAGTGTTGCCCCGAGCTACCTCCTATGAAGAGGTAGTTCTGGGCTATATTTCTTACATAAAATCTCCTTACGGGAGCATCTGTTTGATGGATTTCGATGGATATCCTGATTATCCTACAACCAAATGCTGTGGACAGCAGAGATCTCCCAGAAGAACCACCACTAAAATTCAGTCACAAGAAAATACAGTAATGACAACAATACAGGCCGAGTTCTTGGCTAACAATAGAAACAAAACAATCATTCGTAGAAGTTCTTGCAAGACGTTTTTTGTCATTAAACATACATTAATGCGGTTGGCAGGTGGATGTGGTCTCTATAGTTATTTCAACAGCAATAGAGAAGACAGATATTGGTGCTACAGTCACAGTTGTTGATCAAATTACAAAGCTAGTTCATTTAACTTCCTAAACTGACAAGGTTCTGTTCATGCTCCCTGTTTCTGGTTCTAAATCAAAAAAGCTATATTCGATAAATCACGACAGCAAATCATGCTGGGAGAAACACATAAACTAACAGGTTGTGACATAACATCTGCCATGTTTAGGAAAGGTAAACGTATTGAGGCTATTACAAGAACTATTACATGAGGGAAGGCATAAAAGTGTTTAACAATTCTTCTTCAACTAGGGAGAAGAATTTTTACTTTGCTTATATAAACCATCAAGAAATACTTTGCGATACTACAGATATCATCATCCGATTTCTGAATAGTCGGTGGGCAAGTCGTTTAATCTCGCATCTTTATCTCCAACTAGTGCGCAGCAGCTCAGCATTCATATCGCATCTACCTATAAGTTCAGCAATGGAAAGGCAACGAGATGAATTCTACTGACTGAGGATGAATACAAAAAGGAGACACCTGAAACTCGTATACATGGCCAAATATCCTGTTCCATCAAAGAATATCACATTCATCTCGCGCACTTGTAAATCTAACTGTACCAATAAATGTGAATGTAGGAGATCTGGACTGAAATGTAGATACTCCAAAGGGCTATCATGTACGAATTCTGAAGAAGTCTTTGAACTTCTGTCTGATGAAGAAGATAACTAACTTGTGTAGTATCTGGTGTGTATGTAATGTATTTTTCTATCAAGGAATATTCTTAATATTTTTTACGTTACAGTTATCATTTATGATATCGGCTAGATGAAGAAGGTCATTCATGATGTGGGTATAAATTTCTGGATTAATGACAATTTTTATGAAAAAATGATACTGAAGAAAAATTACAATTTTATGTTAAACAACTTGCGTTTGAAGCCATGTTATGGCTTTAAGGTTGAACAGATACAAAAAATTGTAATAACAAAAAAAAAGATTTTTTTTTTCGATATAATGGATATTTTTTGAAGAAATGGCAAAACACTGAATTTTGGCCGCCATTTTCCAAGATTCAGGCCGTAGCACAGCTTTGACTTTTGGATACTTTTTTTTGGAGACTTTTAGTATATTAGATGGGTGGCTACATATTATATATAGCGTGTCCCACTTTTACTCCCCCCCCCCCCCCCCTCCACAATTCAGGTATTAATCATCCGATTTCAACCAAAGGACCCGCACAAAAATACAGGAAAACGCCGTTCTGTCAAAATTTTTGAAATTTTGGGAAAAGTTCTCCTGGTTATACTGAACCAAAGTTCTTATGAACGCAATGCTCAAAATTTTATAGTTCTGCCCCCAGTGGCCTTTGATGTCTAAGAATATCAAGTTTTTATAGAACAATTAGATTCTTTTTTCCCTCTATTTAGTAAACAAGTCAATATTTTACTTATGACGAAGTGTTCAGACGTCAATACGGTAAAATAAGTTTAAATAACTTTCTCGCTTCATACATACACACTAGACAGTATTTTACTTGCGAGAAAGTTTTCTAATTTGTTTACAGAAAACTATAACTAGAAAATTATTAATATTAGTAAATTATTGATATTGATATTAATATTGATATTGATATTGATAATATTAATAAATGGAATGGGTTGAAATAGTTAAAAAAAAATAAAGAATCTGATTAGTTTATAAGAAACTCTATATTTTTAGACTTCAAAGGCCACTGGCGGTCGAACTATTGAAATTCGTAGGCCAAGAATTTTCATTAAAAAATTCTTTAAAAAATGACAATGTAACCATGTAATTAATCATGTTAATTATTTGGTTTTCGAATTAAGACCCATTTAAAATTACATTTTAAAAAATTAATAAACAATAACTTGGAAACAAATTGTTTTTAGAAAAATGTATTCCTCATTTTCTATTTAAATTCACTTTTTTACCACCCACACACTTCCGTAGGCCAAGAATTTTTATTGAAAAATTGTTAAAAATTATTTAGAAAAACCATTCGTTCCCGAGTTAGTGATTATGTAATGTTTAGAAAAGAAAATTTTGAGGAGAAAATGATTCGAAAACCATAAATCAAATAGATCAAATAGATTATAGACATACGAGTATTAGTTTTTCAATAGAAAAATGCCTAATATTGCTTCTAGAAATATCGACCCCTTTTTTATTTATAAAAATGCACGCCAATAACTGAAATAGGTTTTGTTTAACTCAAAAAGGACATGGTAATGGTCTTCGACACTGATGAAAATTTGGTTGAAATCGGATGACTAATAACGAAGATATGGACGGGGGGGCATTAAAAATGGGACACGCTGTATGTACCACCAATTATCTTGCTTTTAAGAGTTTTTTAAACTGATTGAAAAATTTTGGTATAATATGGCTACATTAACTGGCGGTCGCGACACTTGGGTTTATTTAATAATTAATTTGTATTTTTGCATTTTTTATAGGGATTTTGCTAATAAGATATTTTGTTAATTTTACATTGAAAAATAGTTAAAAATAGTTAATATTCGACATGTGACAATATGTTATATTATTCTTCACTTTCCGACAACTTTATGCGAGGAGGTTGTTTGATTTACTAGACTTTAATTTCTGTATAATTTACTTACCAGTATAATCTAAATTCGGTTGGGCCATTTTTGACAGTCTTGACGTCCACGGCTGGCATGGAACAGGTTCTACTCCGTCTACATCATTTACACGTTCTGCAACAAATAAGATAAATTTTTAATGGTTTTTTTTCTTTGGCGAGAACTTAGTGTACATTGAAGTATTATTAAAATTGTTTTAAAATGATTAAAATATCCGACCTGTCTCATAAATATTCTTACAATATAAAATAGTAAAAATTAGAAACGGGACATCTTGAACTTTTACCGAAAGAGCACTTTCGCATTTGAATGTGTAAACAATGTGTTTTAAAAAATGACTCAAAAGGAAATTTTGCAACAACTTTAGACATAACGCAATTTTTGTATAGAGAATAAAGCAGAAGATTGTGTTCTCAGAAATCCCCTGTTTAGTTTTCTAGTACCTACGCACCCAAGCATCGTCAAAGTGAAGGTCTTGGAACTATTGGAATATTTTTTTAACCTCTCCTTTATTCCGATCAAAGAAAACAAAGTGTTCTAATTCTTCTTTCTAGTTTCTGAGTAGGCTCACCCCAAGGTCACCCTTAAAAAAGTCAACTCGCTTCATCATCTTGGAAGTAGTAAAACATTATTTTTAATTCCTCATGTTTTGAATATAGAAGAAAAATGTTCCTCGAATTTTTTTTCGCAATTGTCGGGTAGACTCATTCCAGAAGAGTAACAATAAATGTCAACTTGCTCCACCAACTTGAAACTAGGCACATTCTTTTTCTTTGCCCTCCTAGATATTTGAAGTTTAAAGAACAAACTGAATGATAGTGTTTTTGAATGGAGGGAGTGACCGCAGATTATATGTGCATAATTATAATACAGCTGTTGGTGTGGTATATATATTTATATGGTTTTAAAATTACATAAAATATAATTTTCTTATTTAACAATATACTACAGTATCTAAAGCTAAAAAAGATGCAAAATTAAGAAATAATATCATGTGTAGTAATATTTTTTTTATGGGTGATTTTTGTAGTAAAAAGTATCATCATCAGTTTATATATGGTTTCGATAACTGCTATTATCCTAAGGGGGTGAGAACCACACATAAATAGAAAAATTTAATCTTTGAAAATGCATTGCTGATTTATTTTTGAAATATAGTACTATTTATGTTTCTTGGGGTTACTGATTACGAATCTGAGAGCAACTAGATTATAGCACATTAACAAAATTTTGAATTTGAATTTCTATTTTATTTGAGGGTAATTACGATAACATAATGAAGATATTTGTTAAGAAAATATGAATACGCACATTGTTTCGCTCATAACTTTATTGTTTTTCAATGGTTTTCTTCTATTCGAAAATCTGTATGTATGGGTCAAATTTAATGACTGAAATTTCACCCAATTCCCGTTATCCAATCGAGCTGAAATTTTGCACACAGCTTTGGTTCTGAGAGCAATACAATGTAGTATGTCTAATATGATTCTAAATTTAATATGGCGGATACCTCAAGATGGGGCTTACCTTTTTCTTCACAGCCCTCTTGAGTATAAAATGAAAGGGTTGACGAGTAGAATACGATAAGCCACGTTACGCCATTATAATATATATTACATTTTTTTGTAAATTGAAACAATGTATTTTTCTAATTCTAATTAAAAATAAATAAATATAATAAATAACTTTTAAAAAATTAATAGATTTCTTTAAAACCAAATTGCACTAAAAAGTAGAAAATTTTTTTTTTCAGTGATTATAAGCTCATCAGAATAATTTTCAACTTTGTAAATAGAAAACTATTCGGCGCTCATAAAATGTAAACGTAAATCAAAATGATTAGAGGAAGTGATATTTTATGAGCGCTCAATTGTTTTCTAATTACAAAGTTGAAAATTATCCTGATCAGCTTATAATTTCTTAAGAAAAAATATTTTCTACTACTTTTTAGTGCAATTTGGTTTTAAAAGAAAACCATTGTTTTTTAAAAAGTCTTTATTTATTTATTTATTTATTTATTTATTTATGATACAAAAACAAACAAAGAATCATTTGAGAGCTTAATTGATTATCTTTAATATTGGTTGTTAGCATCTTGAAGCAAGTGCCATAGTTTCTGAAATACTCAACATTTAAACTGAATACTGTAAAGGTTCACTTAACAAAAATACCTATCGCCGCTACTGTTTTCAAGGCATTTCTAGACAAACAATATTACCCGGGAACGGAATGCTTCGAAGATTTCGAGGATAGACACATTTCTCCAATAGGAGATCATAAATTTAAAGTAATGAATTGTGATTGGTTTGTAATCCTATGCTCTACTTCTGTACATACCTACCCATAATGCAGTACGAGACAGGGGCATATAAAATGCCCACTCAACGTTTTCGAACCACCTTTTGTCGGGCCTTTGGCCATACAAGTCGTCTACCTGTGTGTTTTCTAATTAATTATTCCAATTAATTAATTAAGTACAAAGACAATTATATTTCTTCATTGTGTCTATCAGCGACTGACAGTATCCCTTGCTGTCCTTCGTATATCGTAGCCGAGGGAGCTATACTGAGCTTCCTTCATCATATGTGTTGTGCGTTTTTCGTTTCTTTTTACCTCGTTGTAGAATTGATGTAACTTTCGTGCCTATCCCGTTGTTTGAACAGAAAAACAAAATTGGAAGCATTTAATGGATTAGCCAGTCCGGTGACGGTGTACCTCCGGTCTCTATGTTTTCAAGAGTTTAACTTAATTCATTTGTGCCATCATCATCGTCGGATATTTCTATCTGCTCGATGCTGCTATCCTCATTGGTAAGTTCACTAGAAATTAAAGTATTTTCGAAATCAAACTATTTCTTTTTATATTCCGTAGCTCGTGCTCCATATTTTTCGAAATCAACGTATTTCTTTTCATGTTCTGTAGCTCATGCTCCGTATTTTTCGAACTCAACGTATTTATTTTTATGTTCTGTAGCTCATGCTCCGTATATTTCGAAATAAAAGTATTTATTTCTATGTTCTGCTGCTCATGCTCCGAATCAATTTTGTCTTCGCGTCTTTCATAAATATTCACAATGAGCGGCTTGTGATAACTGAAAACTGTTTCGAAGGTGACAGCTGAAATTGACTCTGCGGCGTTGCTGAAGCACCAATCTATGTCTGTTCCTACTCTAGTGGTCGATGTTGAATGGGACAAAACCGATTGCATGCCATTATCAATAAACAATTTTTTGAGTTTATTCTCGACTTTTTCATCCATCAAATTTTGGTTGAAATCTCCGACTATTTTTTTTTGCTGTTTTTAACATGTTCAACTATATCTTTGAAAATCTTGAAAACCCCTGTCTGCGGCAATTTAGGCGGCACGTACACTTCAACAACGGTGTACGTCTTGTTTAGCGTGAAACAAACCATTTGGAAAATGTTTTTGTCAATAGGTATATCAAACTCACCTACATTCTCTATTTCTAGCTCGCAGCCAAATTTCTTATAGCTCGAAATTCCAAACGGTCTTCGTTGTTGTCCATCGTTGAGAATACAAGCAAACAATTCTAAATTTTTCAGTTTAGCTTCGTCTTTATGACAAATCCACGTTTCGACTAATAATCGATTCTATTCGATTCTATCAAATTGCGATGTTTCGGGAAGCTCTGCACATTATGATAAGTCATGGAAATTTTCTTGATGCCGTTGGTCTCTACATATTTTCCAAATTTAGTGCACAACGTCTTATTTTCTCTAAGATTCTTGATCTCATTGAATGTCGTATCTGTAGCCGTTGGCATTTTGGTTTTTTTGAACTTTCTAAAAATATACAAACCGCTCGGGTCCATTGCCCTGCTGCACGCAACATACAGTGCACTCCTGGTTATGCCGGTTTTCATGTGAACAACGACTAAAGGATAAGTGCTGCCCTGCGACTTGTGTTATCGCAATACCTTTTGCTGGCAAAATTTCAAATTGTTGTCTCTCCACCTACACGTTCTTTATTTTGATCTTTCTCGAAGTCTTTTCGATCGGCGTATACGCCGCAGGTATTTGATCGGCCAACATCATGTTCTTGTATTTCGCTCTGGTTTCTTGGCCAATTTTTTCTTCTGGGAATTCCATCCACACTGATTGGGTTTTTGTTTTTTCGTAATCGATTTTTCTCAAGATTCCCGTGGCACCGTTTACGATGCCGTCTTGCGTATCCATATTCACCGACACCATGTATTTTCCCGAAACTAGAAGTAACAACTCGTATATCAGACCGAAGCTCTCTGACTTTTTAAAGTTCTTGCAAGTTTTTAAAAACGTTTCCTTCAGCTTAGCAGTACATTCACCCTTGACCACATCTTTGGCCGGCGAGATACAGTGTTCGTCGTGAATTTCGGATAACCTTTTCGCGATGTATGCATCCACCTCAGCATTGCTCTTAAACAAATGTATCGTTTGGTCGGGAACATTTAGCGTTTTTTCTCTGGCTTCAAAGATTTTCACGTCTTCGTCGGTCATATGGCCCCCTGCCATGTGATTTAGAGCGACGGAGAATTCTTAATTTTTCTGTCTCATTATCTCTGTCAGCTCGAAATATTTGAACATTCGCATCTATCATAGATATTTCGTCGACGATTATCAGTTTCAAGTGTAACAATTATGAATGCATCGTGTTGACCAAATCCCTGCTCAATGGAATCAATTGTGTGCTGTATTGGTTAACGGGGAGAGCAAGAGTGGAATGGCATGTGATGCCCGATATGTTGAAGGCCGCTTTACCGGTCGGCGCCATCAAAAGTACTTTTATCGTATTAGGATCGTTTCCCGGTAAAGAATTAAAGTGCCTCAACAGCGACTGGTAGATTGCATCGATAAATCGACGGTTAAATTTCCGGTTCCAGCGCCGCTGGAAACGTAACTCCACATTGTCTGGTAGTTCATGACGTTTTTTAAAACTTCACTCAGCAATAAATTCTGCTTGTAATTCAGTGTGCTCAATATTTCGTAAAACTTGTCGTCGTTAATCTGAAAAGGCGTAGGAAATACTGCCTTCTTCTCATTTTTCACGTCAAACATCGAATCGAAAATTGCATCGTGATCTCGATCATCCAGGCCGTAAACTTGGAATTCCTTGTCCGTGTCAAACTGGGCGTTTGCCGGTGCATTTTCGTTTATAGCTTGTTCGGCCGCTTCGAGAGCTTCCATCAAGCTCTTGTCGTCGATCGCATTGTACTTTTTCTGATTTCCTCAATTTCCAAAATGTGCTTGCTGTAAGTACAGTTGTTGCTGATCCACGTCAATCAAGTCGCGCTTTTCGTCTCATCGCGGACGGTATAACATTAGCTGTTCGCGGAAAAAGTTGATTGAATCTTGTAATAGTCCGTATCGCCTATACCTTATTATTCTAGGTTTGGTTCGTTGCTTGATGGTAGCACTCTCATCTTTCAGTAAAACAGCATTCTTTGGTATCGTTTTGCCCGGTTGGAACTTAGTTCACGTATACGTGGCAGCAAAATCGGCCAAGGTCAAATTTTCCAGCTTGTCCGGCTGCTGAACGTAGTAATCCAACATGTTCCTTTGAAATATGTCTTGTCACAGCCGCGCCTAGATTTTTCAACTCCTCTTTGGACTTTAAAATATGAACTCGTTCCTCGGACGGTACAGTTGCGATGTAAATGTCTGTAGTGCTTGCCTCCACTAATCGCATGCCCAAATTGTGGTAAGCAGCTTCTTGAGCGCTAATTTCACTAGCGTTTATAAAGCGCTGTCCCAAGGGTTTCAGTTTATGTTTGATGTCCAGATTACCACGTTTTATCTCCGACAAACAGTCACGTAGAATTTTAAATACTCCTCTGTCCGATTTGTTGATGTAATTTATGATGTAACTGCTGCAAACGTACGGGTCTACGGCAAACTGGATGTCAATGTTAGCTCGTTGCATATTGTTGAATGGATTAACGTAAATGTCTCGTAGGTTTCTTTTCAAAATGACCGTTTCTCTTTTTATGTTGGCACTAATTACTTCTTTGTATGTGAAAGGAGTAAAATTCAATTTTTTCAAAAACTCTTCAAACGTCGTGACTCTTTCTGCATCATTAAACTCTTTTAAAAACTTTAAAATCTCCTTACATTTGTCTTGACATTTCTTCTGCTCGATGGCCGATTCTTTCTCTTTCGTAATCAGTACCATCGTTCGGTCTGACGGAAAGAATGGTATGTTGTAACAGCAAATTTTCAAATCACCTATAAATCTCTCGCATGACTTTGAATGATGATGAAACTGATACGGTATAAAGTCCTTTATCAACTCAATTTCACTGTCGCAAGTCATGTATCTGTCGATAAATTCTGAAAAAATCTCGTTGGAATTCCTGTTATCCGGATCGAATTTCAGCGCACGTCACCGGATCAGATCTTATCAAACGGGACTTTTCTTCTCTGCTCAAGGCCAAGGCTTCGATCTCGTCCATTTCGAGATTGTCCAACACTTTGCTCAGGATTACAATCAATTCCGCCCACATCGTTTCCGCTGCCGAAAGAGTCACAAATAACGTGGCTATGCCCTTTTGACGAATGAGAGCTAACAACCGCTTCTTCTCCCGTTCCCAGAACGCCGGTGAACTTCTAATGTTTCTGAGAAAACTGAAACCCTCATCAAACTGAATTAATCTATCGATAAAATCCTTTTGAAGCATCTAATTTGCAGTGTAGCAATCGCTGCCCGTTTTCTTTTTCCTAAGACAAATATTTACCGCCGTTATGATGCTGGTCAGTTGCGACTTCTTGAATGAATACAACAAATAATCTGTTCTGGCACAAAATCTTTTGTAATTCAAAAGTTCCGATTTCAAGATCTTCTTGTAGCTCATTTTCACTTTCAGATCTCTTGCATGACCGTGAAAAATTGTCGGGTAGCTCAATTCGTCCGCGTTTTCGTCAAGCAACAGCGACAGGGGTTGTTTCCCTTCGCCGAGTGCAAACGCTACAATATCCAATTGGAAATTGTCCAACAATGTTTCTCCGCATCCCGGATTATTTAAAGGGTCGTGATCTATATCTTCATCGACTGGTTCGTTATTTTCCAGGTTTTCGCACCACTCGTTCAATAATCTGTCCATCTCATCTAGCTCTTCCGTTTCTTGCAGCCGGTCTTCGTGGCTCTGTTGATGTTCTTGATTCCGCAACCAATCTTCTGAAAAGGTAATACCTTCACGAACATACAGTGGCTGCGGGATCGAATACTTCAAAGCCTCCACCACTTTTGCCGGTCTCACCATTTCGCACAAATAATGAGACTTGTAGCTGGATTTTCGCTTCAATTTGATTTGAACGGTGTACGTTTCGTCAGCAGCTCTGGGCAGAATTTTCACCGATGTGTTGACAGAGATGGGTACGTTCACCACTTGTCCCTTGATGCTACACTGCCTATCATAGCCTAACACGCGTATCTGCATGAACGATATTCTCGGGGCCACCAGCCTTTCTTCCAAAGTTGTCAGGTCTTTGAACGGTAGCGGCGGATCTTTCAATTCTAAACCATTGGTCAAAGTCAACTGAGGAATGTTTCCTTTCTTGATGTGCGTTTTACATGATGAACAACACGTTTCGCTTTCCGACGACAGGTAAAACACCTTATCCAGAAATTCGATACAATAAGTCTTTGAAAGCTGTTCTCTCTTCACAATGGTAACTGCCCTGGGAAATATCAATCTTCCGCAACAATTACAAACTTCAGTTGGCCCCTTCTTAATCAATGCAAGGTAATTCATTTCATCAGCTGGTTGTTGTGGCACATCTTCGTCAATTCTTTCAGCTGCCTCATCAGAATCACAAACTATTTCATTACGAAGATCAAACAACGTTTCGCTAGAGGCTTTTCTCGTACGATCTCGCTCTTGTTCCTTCACGGCAAAATCAGGATCTGAACATTTTTTCTTTTTGTCATTTTCCCGTTCGTAGTCAACAAATTTACTCTGATTCCGCTTCATCGCTTTCGACGTTCTATCTTTTCCCTTTTTTCTTCCCAAATTTCCGGTATTTCTCTTCTTTTACTTTGATAGATTCTAGTTTTTTCTCGTACAGTCTCTCTAACTTCGGGTATTCTCCTTTTACGCACTTTGCCAATTTTATCAATTTCTCGGTTCTTCTCACGTACTTCCGGAATGTTTCGTTTTTCGGCTTTATCATTTTTGTCTTTTTCTTTTTCAAATTTTCGAGCTTCTTGAATGCTCCTTTTGTTTGCACATATATATATATATATATGTCATATGTCATATTCCGGCATGCTTCGGTGGGATTGACTGAAACTTTGCTATTTGGTAGTTAAAGTCATGCTGATCAAAAATTCCCATTGTACTGAATCTATCCTATGAGTGGTTTTCGCTCCAGGAGTGCCTGAAAGTCTTAACAACGAGGTAATCTATATGTACATATACGTGTACACGTATACATATACGTGTTTATGAATGGCTTCCATCGTGTTTGTGTAATGCGTGCATGCGTTTGTGTGTATGTATGTGCCAGTGTATACAGTGTCGATGACAAACTTCTGGTGCAGATTCTACATGCAAAATATGTTCGCAAATACCTGAGCTACGGCCCTTTGAAGATGGCACCCAAAAATTGATTATTATTTTATATTTCAGAACCTTTTGATTTACAGGGACGCGACTTTATACGTATATTGAACAATAATACAAGCTTATTTTTACATTATTTTTTAAAAATATTTTTTATCGTAAGTGGACGGTGGGGGTGGGGGCTGTTGATATTTTGCATTAATTTCTTGTCTTTTATTTTTTTTTCACTTTGGTACAAGAATGTCATTCACTAATTAAAAATACACAAAAAATGTCCTCTTTCATTTTAGTCATAGGACTTGTGAGAAAAATCGTTTTAATGAGTTTGATGCGGAACCGCTGAAAACAAAAGTATTATGGTTTTTTTAAGCACGGCATGAAAATCAGAGAAAATATCCATCATTGATTCTTCTTCGAACAATACATGATGCTGGAAACAGAACACTTGTTTCTGAAAATCCTATGGATGTTCTTAATATTTAAAAACTAAAACAAAATATCAAAAAACAACAAAAAACAAAAATAAACAGATACAAAGTGAAACCAAAAAAATGAGATCAGCCTGGTTGGTTGGCAATGAGAACGCTCTCATAAGAAACAGTGCTGGTAAGAGCAGGTTCTTTGATAAAAATAATTACACACACACGCACGCACGTACACAGACATGTTGGAGCCATTCATAAATACGTACATATAGATTATCTGATACCTCGTTGTTAAGACATTCAGGCACTTCTGGAGCGAAAACCACTCATAGGATAGATTCAGTGCAATAGGAAATTTTGATTGGCATGACTTTAACTACAAAATAGCAAAGTTTCAGCCAATCCCACCAAAGTATGCCGCAATATGACATATATACATATATATATATATTGTACCTAACCTAAAAATTAATAAAAAAATTTGAAAAAAATTCTTGAGCTTTATTGGATTGGTTCGATGTGATAAGAACTTTTGATCAGCATGACATGAACTACAAAATACCAAAATTTCAGCCGATTCCACCGAATCAACATTTTCATGGGTTTTGTTCCGGGGTCCTTTATCACAAATAGTAAAATTATCACAAATAGTAAAATTACCACAAATAAATAGCCTGTCAACAATTATTACTAGAAGAGTAATAAACGATGATAGCTCAACGGTAGCGAATTAGATAAAAAAAATGGAAATGGATTCACACTCAAATTATCCGAGTTCGATCCGTGGTATCTGACAAACTTTTATTTTTTATCAATTTTACATTATAAACCAGTATTTTATGTCATAATTTATACCTACACCTATTGGAATATTTAAAAATTTTTTTTAACTCTTCGAACATATATCGGATGGTCAAAAAAAAACCGGTTATGTTACGGAGTTTATCTTCGGAACCTACTGGTCGATTTTAGTGTTTGAAGTCTTAAAATATTTACAAATGCGTATTCTTTTAAACTTCTTCACTATATTCATTATTTTTTTCAACAAGAAAGTTCCAGCAGATCTTAAAAAAGCCTAAGTTTGCTGACTAACGCCACATAATTAGTTTTTGAATAATTAACATTAGTCAAAAAATTAGCGAAATTATTGAAGAAATAAAAAAATCCGTTTTTTTCCACCAGAAACGATGCTTCCACACATCTCAATCCTTTATAAAATTTTAATTTCATCGTACAGGTAAAGATTATAAGTAAATTTTTAAATAAATACCATTACTTAACCAAATAATGAAATGAATAATGATATTTTAAGTATAACATAAAATATTATTTATATTTTTATTACTTAATTTTCCAAAATTCCACTCAAGAATATAGCAATAGAAAATTGTAAAATGCAGAAACATCAGCGGAGTGATTTCAGACTTACGATTTTATTCTCGGGTGGACTGCCACTCTGATATACCGGACGTGGTCATGCATCTTTGAAAATAACTGGTTTATTTTTAATTTTTCGAAAAAACTCTATTTCAGATTTTTTGTCCAAAAAGATCCGTGCCTTATACTGGTATACTGGTTGATGGACGGAATACCTAATTTTCGATTTTAATTAGGAAACTCTTCGGTATTTGTAGAATTTATCAAAAAAATCAAGTTTTCCAGGATTTGTAGATTTGCTTTTGCTTTATCAAATTGCTCACAAATGTCACCTAATAGATTTAATCGAGCCCCACTATCACCATTTTTGAAAATCAAAATCGGACCTTCGGTTCGGGAGTTATTAATTTCTTTGGAAAATCATACTCGGCCTTGGAAAAAATACTTGCGGTCAATAGGCTTCATTTGTGGCCCTGTACCTTTGATTCCACCAAGTCTCATCGAAATCGATCAATATCCTGGACAGTTATCGTGCGCCATAGCCCGATTTCGAGAAAACCAGTTTTTTGCAAAAAAATTCAATTTCCTTTTGTTTTTTGCCAGCGGCATCATTTCTTTTTTGAAATATCTCGATCCGAATGCCCGTTACCGAGTGATTCAATTTTTCCCGAAAAACTTGAAACGTCTGTATCGGGTACTTCTGGTTTCCAAACGGAGCCGAGCTTCCAGCGTTAAGGTTTTCTAAAGACCTTCTATTAACCACCTAAGTTTCATCGAAATCCGAAACGGACGGAATTTTCTAAATTCGCTCTCGAGTCGATAGATATGACTTTCATTTCGATCCAGCGTTTTTTTCGGGTTTCGATGGTCCACTGGAAAAATGGAAAACCTATACTATATTATTTTTCAAAATGTAGCAACAAGACATGAATCAACATGAACAAAACTGTACAGCTATAGCAATTTGTAGATATTCAGAAAATTGAAATTCTCGAATGGTTCTGAGAATTTTACCGTACTTATTACATTTTTAAAATATGTTAATAATAAATACTCTAAACTAAATAGTTCTGAAAAGTTTACCGTACTTATCCCTTCCCTTAATTGAAATAATTTCGTCCCTAGAGAAATATAAAATTGTCCGCTGCGCCCCCTCAAAAACCATCCCTTAAGGGCTTACATTTATGTCACTACGTTTATTTTACATTTTTTTTGTAGATTCACAAATCTTATTCAAAAAGTTTTGTAACTTTCTAATATTTAATTTTCAACTCCTCAAAAACCACTCCCTTGGTCTTTAGATTTTTTTTACTATTTTCGGTGTATTCACGGGCACAATATTATCGTATCTACTAGTTTCAAAATTTTAAAACTAAATTTATTTTTTCAACCCCCTCAAAAACTACCCTTTGAGTGCCTAAAATTTTTTCAATATTTTTCCGCTTTTCTAATGAACATTTTCTGTTTATTTGCAAATTTGTAGAATTTTGTCCACCTAGAACTTGAAAATTAACCACTGTACGGCGTCGGGATGGAATATTACCAACAACGTGCTTTCGGAAACTGATAAAATTATCTCGTATTATCAACGTCCTTAGGACATTATAGCTGAAAATCTACAGTGAACCACAAATCTTCACCTTTCTGACGTGTGTAATCGTAAAGTATTAACAACAAAGAAAAATAAAATAATAATGAATTTAAATAAAACTTGTAGCTCTTCTTATTCCGTTCAATACTGGTAATATCTAATTTTAGGGTAGATCTAACAGGGCAGGAGGTAATCGAGAAAAATCTATTTTAACCATTATTTTTCCAGTATGACGATATTTTTGTGAAAAATATTAAATAATGATTGTGATAACTGCTACATTTTTAGCTAATGGGTAAAATTTAATTAACGTAGACAATTTAAATTATTTAATATTTTCCTTAATAAAAATACCTTACCAAAGTAACATTTTCTAATAGTAATGATTTGGTGCATAGTGCCTACGGAAGATTTACGGGGTATTCAGGGGAACGAAAGCAGACTGCCAGAAAGCAACAGGTTGGGAATCGCTGTGTGAATTTTACCAGTTTGTTTAATTTCCCTCCCAGTAATTTTACGTGAAGATAACTGATTATAATAACATTTGTCATACTGTTCAATAAATTTGTTCAGTGATTCTATAAATTGAAGAATCTGTAAGTACGAAAATTTTAATAACATTCGTTACTGGTTAATAGAAGATAACTTTCTAGTCCATTACTAGAATATAATAGTTATTCTCAACATATATCCAACATGCGTGTTTGGTGTACAACAAAAGAAGCACTTCTTTTGTTTGTGATTACCTTTCTTTTCAATTTTAAACAATAATTCGAAAATACGACTTTCTCGGCCAGAGGGGCTAAAATCAACTATGTTCGTTTGTGCATTTTCGAATTGTTTGGATGTGCAAACTAGAATGTCCCTTTTTGTAAATTTGATTTATGGATCTATCCTCTGTTTTCTAGTTTAAGTACTTTTCTCCTATTTATATAATGTTGAACGTAAAGCCATTTACTTAATTACTTCGTTTATATAATAATAATCATTACGCGGTTGGGCAGTATAAATTATGTTTTATATTGCATGTACGATTATTTTGTTCTTCTTTATCTGGCGATAGTGTTGTATGATTGCCCACCGTTGAGATTTAACCGATGCCCTAAATCTCATGTTTGTGTATAGATGTTACTTAATTCAGTAAAGTGAATTAAATTACATATTTTGTATTATTCTTCTAGCCCTAATAAAAGTAATGAATAAACTATTAAAATTAAATGTAATTCAGCTATTATAGAAAGGCTTAGTAGCCTGATCAAATGGTGGTTTTTCGGTAACATGAGTCCGGTATATGGTTTCTCACAGGAATTATATGTTTTTTGGGGTGCTGAACACGAATCTGAAGCTTGCTGCCTCGTAGCAGTACCGGCTCATTTTCGGAGTTTTTCCGGTTTTCCGCTCATAATCTTCCAAACGACGCGTCGTACGGAAAATATTACTGTATTCAAAGTTGAAGAGCATTAAATTCTCCCTAACTTCCAAATTAGACCGATTTATAAGGTCGCTGTCAATATAGTCAGCTGGAAAAAAGAGCAGAAAAAAGAGTAAGTAAGTTGTAGTGTGAAGATGCGATGTATAGAAAATACCTGATGGCAATGTCCATTTTATTTTACTCTACATTAATATTTTCCGTACGACGCATCGTTTGCAAGATATGAACGGAAAACCGAAACCGTTTTTTGCGGTTTTCAAAAAACATATTATTCCGTTGAGAAACTTTTACCGGATTCATGTTACGAGACAGGCACTTTTGAACACCATTTGATCAGGCTATAGCTATACTTTGGCGCAAAAGCAAATACATTATAAAAACAAAATTTTTTTTTATAGAAATGACTCACTGTTGGTATCCCCCGTTTCTCTTACTCTTACTCATTTTGCAAAATTAGTAATAATATGTCCTCCGGATAAAATGTCGTTCCATTCAGTGATGGTTTTAGAAAGCCACCCACACTTACTTTTGTTTAGGAGCTTGTCTGTTTTTGTCGTCAACATTCCTTATAACTACGACAGCATTCAAAAGATATAAGTATAACATTTAATACTTTGGAAGCAATATGACAAAAAGTATTGTAAGAAGAAACAGCTTTCTCCTTGATTTTCTTTTAATGTGAATTCTAATCATAAATGCTACGCGTTCTTATACCTCTTAGGTAAAGACAAATTATCCACATATATCAAAAGAGATTAGATTCAGTATCAACTTACTCTTATTATATTTTCTATCCATTGTGATTTGCAATAAATTGCGAACTATCTAAGTTGTCATCAAAGATATATTTTCTATTGACGGCGACAGCGTCTATCAAAATTGAGACAAACTTGGGATCGTTCAGGATATTTCTCGTAGACGACATGGGTAAAATGATCCTTTTTCTGTGTTACAAATATTAAAGCGTTGATGTTTCATTTATATACTTGAACTTTAAATTTACAATTTATGTTAAACCTGCTAAATGTGTGAAAATACTCTACATTTTAAATTTATTTGGAAATGTTGTTTAAGAAGGTTGAGTATAATATTTTATTATTTACTAATGGTATAGTACCTACCCGAAATAGACATAAGATAAGTATTTTATTACCGGCGGATTGTACGCGCTGGCTGATTCCTTTGTCAGCTTACACGGCGCTTTTGATATTTGATAATAGGAATTCTCTTATATCTTTTGCTTCTACTATACGTGAATGAATTTACATATACAGTATGTGCAATCGCACATACTGTATATGTCGAATGACTACTTTATCTTTTTAGTAAACCTAACCGACTTTTATACAGGGCCAGTCGAAAAGTGAGAAATTTTAAATTTGGCTATTGAATAACAAACACCCTATATGAGGTATCAAGCTAATATTTTGTATAGAGGTATTTGAGACAACTGCGAATCGAATACGCTATCCAATTTACCGATAAAAAATTGCCTAATAGTCGATCTCGAAATTTCGACCCATTTAGAGGAGCATAGTAGGCCTTGAAAATATGAAAATTACAAAATTTTGAAAATAGTCAAATAAAGCTCATCGAGCACTATATCTCAAAAAAAAAAAATTAAAATCGGCCAACGCGTTCAAAAATAACGGGGTATTGCGGTCTTAAATCGCACACACTGTATATGAAATCTAGCAACTACATTGGATCAGACATTTTTCTCCAAAATTACTAGAAATGGAAAAGTATTTAAAAAAATTTACAGAATTCGCCACCAAACAAACTTCACAGTTGAACATCCTCTACCTCCAAATTAACAACAGTCGCTATGATCTGCCATGTCATTTTCACATATTTTCCCTTTTTTCTCGCCTTTGATTTGCCACTCGTGCACACGATATTACCCCTTACTGGAAAACTTTATTTTCACTTACAGTGCACTTAAATATCGACAGTCTTATAAAAATATCCAAAATGTAGGGATCCAACATTTTCCCCTCCATTGCCACTCCCGAAATCGTGGAACCCCCGGACCACTTTTATGCGACGCAGAAAGGTCCCACCTACACAACGATATCAAAAGCATTCGAATGGACCACCCCTGCGCCCAGCGCAGCGGTCACGTCCGAACATTTGTTACACTTTAAGCGTTTAAGCGTTACACTTTAAGCCTTATACACTGGACTGAAATATAGTGTCTACGGTTCCCCTATTAGATTTTACAAATTTTCCTAACATTACACTATAGCGTTACACTATCTACCAATTCCCTGAACATTTCCAATGTTAAAAGCATCAGTCATTTTTCACTCCAGTTGGTGTAAATTGTGGTCGAAAGATTTTGCCAAATTCTCCTATCACAGAATTTCTCTAGAAAATTCTTGGGTGTAACATTAGTATGTAAAGTTATAAATTATAACATCGATGAGTTGATTTACTCATAGTATTCACATCTCGTCTTTATAATATAGAAAAGAATAAGACCTAATGAAACATACGAAAAATACCATTGCATTTTAAAAAAACCGCTGCCCAAGGAATCGCTACTTCCACATCCAGATTCTCTATCCAAGTCACTCACAATGAAAAAAACTTTGTATATGAAAATAATTGTTTATGGAACTTTAATAATATAATATTTGAAATCCTCCCATAAAACGATACCCCACATCTGTAGTGGGGTGGGGGGTGGTGATAGGGGGGTGGTAGTGGGGGGTGGATGAAGTAAAAAAATATTTTGAGGTTTCTGGTTCCTGTACATAGGTACACTAAATCACAATTTTTTTTCATAAGGGGGTGGTAATGGCTAATGCCAAAAATTTTTTTGAGACCTTAGCTTCTCTTGTATATACTAAATACCAATTTTATGGACTCTTACCTGTTTGATTGGCCTATTTACCCCAAATTTACCACAATTTACCCCCCAACCCTTCGACAGAACAAGATGAAAATATAATCTAGTTCTAGATCTCATTAAAGTACATACGTGTACCAAATTTCAAGTCAATATCTTAAAGGTTCCAGAGTAAACGTGCGCACAAAAAAAAGTTACAGACAGACAGACAGACAGACAGGCCGACAGACAGACAGACCGACAGACAGACAGAGAGACCGACAGATAGACAGAAATTTTTTTTTCGCTCAAACTTAAAATCTCGACGTTTCATGACAGTTTAAGCCTATTTGGACAATAAAAATTTTTTAAATTTTTTTTGTCGTTACTATACTTCCACTGGACGTGGAAGTAAAAATAAAGAAACAGAACACAGGACCACAAAATATTTTTGTGAGGTGCGCCGGACCAGCCAATTTTGAAATTAGTTATTTTTGCACAAATTTCAAATTGATAATAGGTAATAAGGTACAGTTCTTTGCTATTTTCCACAACTGAGTGAAATTTTATTTACTTTTTAGAGATATTTTTTGAAGATTTTGTAAAGGCGGTTCGATTTTCCCTTTATTCTTTTAACCTTTTGAGTAGCTTCTTTTATTTATATAACTTCTATATAGTGAAAGAAACTTTTGCGAAATTCTCTTTATGTTGATGAAAATAACACCGTTTGTGAATTAATTGATATACCGGCGACTCCACCAAATCTTAGAATATCGAATATTCTCGTAATATGAAATGGAAAAAAAAAATGTTTATTGTCTTCAATTTTTGTTCACCTTACACTAGATGTAGCTTTTGGCCTGTCTGTGGTTTGAGTTATTGAGGTTTTTTCATGTGGGCTTACGGCCCATTCAATAAAGGCCTTTGGCCTGGCTGCGGTTTTCATCTAAAGATTTAAAGTTCCCCTTAATTTAAAAAAAATCCTGACGTGATGGGGCAAAATAAGTTTAAGATTAGGTTTCAGCGACCCCAAATACATATACTACACTGGGTTTGGTTCGCCGCACCTCGCAAAAATATTTTGTGGTTCTGTGTAATTATAAAGCTGCTCACACACAAAATGACGCAGCTCTATTTAAAAATGCTACACTAGTTGTAGCAGAGATTGATGTAGTCGAGTCAATGAAGGTTTTTAGTTCGGCGTATCTCACAAGTGCTCTGTCTATAAAAATATCTAAAACTTAAATACAAAGTGTAGAAGATATACTTAATTAAGTTCGCATAAGTGGATGACATGTGTTTGAAAGTTAATATATATCTTGGGGCATTTTCAGTAATTTTATAAGAAATATTAGATATTGTTTAATTAGGTACGCAAACCAGATCATTCCACAGTGCTTCTGGTCTACGCAGTAAATTAGAGTATATTGCAGTGACATCGTCTAGTATGTATGTGGAATCCCAAAACAACAAACGATAAGTATCTTTAACCATTCATTAATTAGTATTAGAAAATGCATGATTTTTAATTAACAAGCCCACTAGCGTAGTATGTTATCACTTTTTGTGTTGCAATGTTGTAAGAAATACTAAATTTCTTAGATGGTCCCAGCTGACGCAGCGAGGGCATAAATTATGACCAAAATAAATAAATCCATTAACACCGATCTCTCATTCACTGAGTGAAATAACTAATAGCACTATTTGAAACACAAAATAAAAGATAAAGTGTCATATTCATTTCAGATAAAAAACAAGCTAAAAACGTACTCTTCGCCTGTTCACTGAAATTTTATATAATTGTTGCACATTCTTCGCAGTGTTTTGTAAGTAATGTTAGTTTTAGACATTTTTAATTTTATAGTACGAACTTGGTAAAAGTAAAAATTAAAAAAAAAACATACCAAACCCCATTTGGGTTTCGAACCCGGGACCCTTCGATTCCGAGTCAAAACCGTAAGAACTACACCACCACCTTACACGTAAAAAAATGTAAATTTTTACATTATAAGACACGAGCTAAAATCATATTTTCACGGTTGTATATTAGATTATGAAATGTATATTTGTAAAATATATAAATATTTTGATATTAAAATGAAATATTATTCCACCAGATTTCTATTCAATGACACAAACATAAAAATCAAAAAATTTTTTTTTTCAAATTTAAATCATTATTAACATTTTTATTTACCGATCGATTTTGTTCAAAAACAATAGGGTTCTTCCCCTAGATAACTGACCAAATTTCAGTAAAATCGGATTTTTCTTTCTTGAGTTATCGTGCTTACAAGAAACGTGACGGACGGACGGACGGACGGACAGACGGACATTTTGAAAGTTGTTTAGAATTCGTTCAGTAACACAATGATATGAAAATTTTTTGTCTGCTAGCGATATTTACGGTTTTAGAAATGTGCCGATCAAATGCAATATACTCTTCGTTTTCGATTTGCGAGGAGTATAATAATAACATGTAAATATTTGTATTTGAAAGGGTAAATAAAAAATAGTCGTGCAGACCAAAATTCTTTTTAAAGTATTTGGAACTTCCAAGCAAATTATTTTTTAATCATTATAAAAATATTTAAATAAATTTAATTTAAATTATACCCAAAATAATCAATAACGTATTGTTCGTGAAGTGCGGTCATAAAATTTTTTTATAAAATAATTCTTTTTTGTTAGTTATTAAAAATACTCAAATTAATTTAATATGAATTAATCTGGTAATAATCAAATACATTACTCTTAAAGTATGGTCATAACACTTTCTTAAAAATTTCCAAGTGAGATTGTTCATAAAAGTATTCAAACGATTTTAATTTAGATTAAACCTGAAATAATCAATGAGGTACTGTTGACATACTGCGTCAAAACTGAATTCTCACAGCACTTCAACGGAGGTATGGCAGGCTTCTTTCAGAAAAATAGTATTTTCTAAGAAAACACACTGGACTGAAAACAAACTTCAAGAAAAGCCTAATAATGGAACGAAACCCCTTCAACAAAAGAGAGTTGGACCAGCGGAGTGGAACACAAAATACATGAATACTCCCTAAGAACAATGAATAAATTGAAGTACCTAGGGAAAGACCTGACGAACCAATTGGAACGGAGGGAAACGATAAAGGAGAGAATCAAAACAGCACAAGGGCAATCATACCATTCACTGAGAAAAATAAACTATCATGGAACCTTATCAAATGTATGTACATGGCCGTCAAACGGCCAACGATGATAGAGTAAAGAAACGCGGCAACAACAAAAGCCAACAAAAGAAGTTTTTGAAAAGAGCAGAAAGGGACATCGTCCAACTACTCGCAAAAATAACAAGACGAAAACAGCGACATAAAACATCAACACTATTAGGAGGAAAGACAATTAAAAAAATGATAGAAATGTACGCAATACAGTACTGGGGACATACACATCTACTGAAGAAAGCGCTAGCACCGAACATCAACAAACTAAAAATGGGGACACCATGCTATAGCGGAGAACAACAACTGAGAGGATCCATGCATACTCTACCACAATCGGAAACCGAGGAATCAGAAGACTCAGAAAAAGGATTAGAAGAAGCAGAAATACAAAAAGAGGAGCATAAACACTCCATATTACGACATAACGCGGCAACATATTTCACAAGAAGACTCAGAAGAGGTGGAAGTCCAGAACCAAAAATACAAAGGGAGCTTAAATGCTCCCTCACGACACAATGCGGTAACGCATCTCACAAATACCTACACATCCCATCCCATATTCCTTTACCATGCGCTATGTGGCTCTCGCTGCTGGTAACAAGCATGACCTTAGTCCAACTCAGCATGGACTTAGCAGTATAACTCTGGGAGTTACAGCAATGCCTACCGCACGCTGGTAAATCAGTCAATCAATCAGAAAAGAGGTATTTCAAAACGGTTTTCGTCAAATAGCTCGAAAAGTATTGTATCCTGTGAAACAAATAAGAAAACTACTAAACTGAGGATACATTTAATTTTTTTTCCAATTTCTCTATAATTAATAATTTCGGAGATCTGAAAGTATATAAATAATAGTACGGAAAAAAATAGATTTGAAAAGGGTAAAAATGAGGGAGTCAATGAAAACAGAGTTTGTAAGTTTTACTCGTAATATTAAGAACTTTATGAGTCCTTAACTCCAAAGGCTACAGAAGGGTGTTTGTTAGGGATGTAAAGGGGTGAAATAGGACATTGTCCCCGTAGTGGACATTGTTTTACTAGTAACATAATGTTGGTACCGAAAGCCACCACAGCAGCCGGTAGCACGCTATCTACTAGCCATCTGTCATACATACCATTACCACAACAAACAACTTGGAACAAATTAAAAATAGAATTATGACTATAGGCAAAGAAACAACGACCAATGGTTTCAATATACAACACTGTAGTTTGAATAATTGTACATTTATAATAAATAAATAAATTTTTTGCATTTTAATACGCTTGAAATAATATATATTATACGGAGTAGAACGCCTTTTTTGTGTTGAGCCCAGGATTTTCAGCTGAGGCGGGTGCGTTCCTAGGAATCCTAGTAATATAATATACTATTTTAAAAAAATATTCTCTTCTCTTGCTGATGACTGACTCAAATACCTTCAATCTGATTTTTTACTGACCTCTGTACGATGAAAATTGATCAAGATACAGAAAATTGAAGATGAGGTACTTTTACGTCCTCATTAAAACTACGTTTTTTTAGCAAGTTAAGAGAGCAGTGATTATGTACGCGTGATTGCGTGCGTGCGCCGCACATATCTGTGTGTATTTCTTTTATAAAACATTAATAGATTGTGATATATCAAAGAAGAATATATTTGTACGCATGAAATTATATCATAATTATTTTAAAAGTATTTATTTATTTAAAAAATATTTGGATTTAGAACAGTTAAAAATATATAAATAATTGCATTCTTCAGTACCAGCGTCGTCGGTAGTCTCAGCATCAGTGTTACGTCCATCCTCATTTTCATACTACCTTTTATCATATCATCGCTTGCATTAGAATTATCGAAATCGTTAGCTTTAATCAAGCTGAGTGCTTGATCCTGCTCGCTGTTTCCACCCTTGGCAAATTCTACGTGCAGACTAACAACTTACTCCAGCTTTCACACTACGGCATCTTAAAGTGGTGTAATCCCCCTGCAAGCGTATGATATTAAGTTTAATATGAATTCAGATGCGATTTCTAAAATTGTTCTTATAGATTGCATGAAGTGATATAGATTCTTTTAATCCTGCCCCACTGCTCTAGCGACATCTTGTCACCAAGACATTGTTGTATTTGATAATAGGTTTTGTAAGGATGTTCCGTAGTTGTTGCAGAAATAGGAGGAAATATTTGCAATTTTGCGATTGTTTCAGTAAAAATTTTTGAAATGTAATATAAAAACAGAATATTTCAATTTCATCGGTACTGGAATCAGCATTATTAAATGCTCTTATGCATTTTCCTTTCGGAGATTTAAAGGTTTCAGTTACTTACTTCGACAGCTTCGATGGACATCAATTTCAGAGACTCCCTTTAGCTGTAGATCTTTGTTATAACCAATTTTTCTTACTACTTTTAATTATTTCAATAGCATCTACATTTATACATTTATTGATCTTTTCGTTAACGACCATTTTGGGTGTTCTTGTATAGAGTCTAAAATTACAAGGGTAGCAGCGTCATCTTCATTTAATTGTTTTTTGATTTTTTTTATATTTTGCATCCCCAGTAGAATCAAATTTATAAATTAATTTACGAACTGCTTTACGAGCCACTTTAGCATCTAGATACCTCTAGAACTTCTATTGCGTATTTATAAGAAACATTTCACTTTAGCATCTAGATACTTCTAGAACTTCTATTGCGTATTTATAAGAAACATTTCACTTTAGCATCTAGATACCTCTAGAACTTCTATTGCGTATTTATAAGAAACATTTCCAATTCCGTAGCATTTGACCAAGTAAAAAGTTGTTACAGGATTAGCATAATTCAATAGTTAATAATTAATATTTTTATAGAAAATACAAAATACGAATAAATGCCTGTTACACTGACATTGCCATTAATCCATGGCATTACTTGATGCAATCTCGTCTGTCTATGAAGAATTTAGAAAAATATTAGGAAAATTTATACTAATAGGAATAGACCTCCTATTAGTACACATTTTCCTAATGTGGAATGGTTTTCGACTTAGTTGAATAAAATGTTTTTTTAAAGTTATTTCCTTATTTTACAAAACTCCGTATTTAAGCTTTTATTCATAATTGAAAAAACTTTGTTAAATAAAATTTTCAAAAAAAAATGTAAAAAAAAAGGTAGTTTACTTAAAGTCGATTTCATATTTTCTAATTTTTAGAATACCCTGGATAATTTATTTTAAGTTTGACAACTGTTTATGACATCCTAGGACAAACAAAACTTTCGGGTACACTGTAAACTTTTCATTGATATTTTTAAATATAGCGTTTTAAAGATAAAGGCCCGGTACTTTTATCTCCAGTTAAGTCTATTCTCCAGATAATTTCCTTGGATACAATTGTGTCAATAATTGTTTCCATGCGATCTATCTATAGAATAGACTTAACTGGAGATGAAAGTACCGGACCTTAGTAAGTTGTATTATGAATTTTTTTAAAACACCGGTTAGTACTACGGGATAACGTTATTTTTCGAGAAAAATTCATTTACTTGTTTTTATATTATTTTACAATTTTCTCTAGTCTTTGTTATGATGGGAAGAAAAAAACAAAATGAGAATTTTGATGTTTAATCTAACGATGATGTTAAAAAAATTGTTATACTATGAATTAAAGAAATTTATGATTGTGAAATTTAACTTCATTATTTTTCGAATAATTTTGAAATAAAGATGAATAATTCTACTCTTATTATGTGCTTGTACTTAGTTATTCCTCTAATTTTTGGAAATATATGTATCAAGGCAAGAGTTATGACCAAAAAAATATTTCCCTATGGAATCTCTTCGCATTGAAATCTGACAACCTAACATGTTTTTATATATAAAAAAAATATTGTTTTGGAAACTTCACATTAATAGGAATTTGTCTCTTACTCGTCGTATATAAACTTTTGCTCATTATTTTCCTTGAACTTTTTATTGCAAGCTGGTGGAACTTCTTATTGAAAAGCAAACAAAAATTAAAGAAGTTTTTGTTGTGATGCTGAAGATAACTTGTATAATAGAGTTTGTACAGCTCAACTTATATTCTTGTTACACTGTACGGGTAAAAACAGTTATTGAAACCAGCAGATGCTGTCTGTTAGAGAAATGTTTATGTTTCTTATACAGGGTGAGTCAATAGTGTGTAGACGGTCGATATCTCCTCAACCGTTTGATATTTGAAACAATGTCTTAGATAAAAATTGTGGCAGGTCTCGTGGCAGATCAAAAGTAACATATTCTAAAAATATTTTAAAACCTATGTTTAGTATGTAACCCCATGTAACCCTGTTTTATATAGTGGTGATAAGCTAATACTAGAATTTTAGTTTCCTAATGTGTGCTCGGAATTCGTAAAAAGTGTCATGTTGCATTTGCAGCATGACCTGTAGAAAACGGCTATTAGTGAAACAATTTTGTAATTTGGTATACTAATTTCTGTCATTAAAATGACTATTTTTCCGAGCAGCAGCGCCAAATCGAAATGGCTTCCGGTTTCAACATGGCATGGCGGCTATTTTAGAAAATTTAAAATGAATTATGATCTCTCATTTTACTATCTATATTTATAATAAATTTTGTTATCTGTTAAATAGTGACTTTTATTTATTTAATTTAAGTGTAATACCTTTCCGAAGTCCATTAGCGGGGTTTTATTTTAATAATCTAACTTATGCTTTAAAATTTAGTAATACTTTTTGCTCATTTTCAATCGATGTATCAAGTGAGACTGCGACCTGCATAGCATCTTCGACACGTCCGAACTCATAGGCATCTGTAAACGAATATTCATTTTATTTGATTTCGTCGCGTATACAAGTCCTGATCACGACACGCTTTGAAATCACTGATTCCAAGAAATCATAGTAACAGCATATAAGATCGACCTTCCCCCTCCTTGTGACATTTTGTGATGCTTTGATGAACCACCTTGAACGCGTTACGCTTATTTTGGACTGCTTCTCTCTACGAGAGTTGTGAGGCGACTAATATGCAGGTAATACGAAAAGTTGTCATTATTTATTATGAAAGCTGCTGGAAAAATTTTGGTAATTCTGCATTTTAGCGGGGCATCGGAATTTTTGCGAATTTTTTTCAGGATACACTAATTTGGGGTCGTAGAATATGAATCTGAAATCAGTTTTCGGTGCAAATGCATAGTTTTAAGAAAGAAAAAATTTTTTTACCATAATACTCTGCATCACTGTAAACACTAAAAAACCACCAATTTCGACCGTCTTCGATCTCGTGTTCGCAATGTAATAAGTGTTCCTCAAAATAATGCACCTTTTACGCATCAAAAAATTGCCTTTTCATAAAAATAGAACAGCAAATTATTCAAAACTCTATAAACAACCCAAGCAACACAGGTACACTGATATACAAGCCGCTAGAAGGTGGGACGAGAACGCTGTATTTCCTAAGATGGGTCACCTATTCAAGTACTAACCGCGCTCGATGTTGCTTCAACGGAATATCGACTGACATTCACATTGAAGTCGCCTCTACGCTCGCCCCTTTTAAATCTTTTAATATAACTAGAAATGCCGAATTCTTAAATTATCAAAAAAATGTTACCGTGGCATCATCGTTCGCCCACAAAAATGCAAATATCATTTCAAAATCAGAGAGGCAACGATCGCCTGCTGATTTTGCGCGATACCTTAAGCCCCCCCTAGACGATCAATATAATTACACAATGTTACACAATATTGAGGATTGCGAAATGTTTGAGCAAGTTGAATATTTATTGCCCAATATTAAATATTGTGCAACTTATTGCGACGTCTAGAGTAGGTATGGCGCAATACTTACTCAATTTAACAGTGAAAATGGAAACGACAATATCTCCGATTGTAACATTTCAAAGGGAACCGTTTTAACTGATAAGTTGCACACCGTTATTGAGCAAACATTGCGCAATTTATATTGCACAAATGTATTGATCGTCTAGGGGGGGAGGCAGACACAATAACGTGAGGATACGCATGCGCATTAGTTTAACAGTTTCATGATTTTCTATTTTCTGGTTTCATTCAATAGTTTTGGTAAATAATAATTTACTGATTTTTTTTATGGAAATGCAATTTTTTTGTTGTGTTTGTTATAAAGAACACTTTACATGGTGAACATCACATGAAAATCGGCCGACATGCAGGGTTTTTAGTGTTTACAGGAGAGTGAATGTTATGGTGGAAAATTTCAAATATTGTTTTTGTTTTTGGAAAAACTGTACATTTACACCGAAAACTGATTTCAGATTCGTGTTCTACGACCCAAATTAGTGTATCCTGAAAAACATTCACAAAAATTCCGATGCCCCGCTAAAATGCAGAATTACCAAAATTTTAAAGGAAACATATCAGAACGTGCACCATATAAATGATTTCTTCCAATTACCCCATTACGTTTAGGTCCTAGTATAATCCGATGTACTACTTGGATAAATGCAGCATCGTAATATTATAGCAACTTTGATGGCATTAAATTAGTACCACGGCAGTTAAATTTAGATAGAATCGATAGTAGTAATATACGTTTATACTTGTATTGTAAGTGGTAGTACATAATACATGTACGGATTTACGTTTGTTGGTTTAGTGTTAGATCACTCAACACCTCTAGCTATCTAGTCTTCCTTGGTACCTTTGCTGTTACGGACTTCGCTAAAAAAACTTCAAGGTAAAATATATTGTGTCATACATGCATGAAAATCTCTACACTCTGATAGGGCAGTGATCACCTAGAACCAGCCCTGGTTTTGACAGCATTTATAACTGCCTCCCGAGTCTACAATAAGTACAATTTTAGAATTAATACTGAAATATCTACAAAACAAAAATACCCAAAATTTCGATCGTGAAGTAAATCGTTTACTTATTAACTGAAATATCTAAATTATAATTTTCTTCTGACTATGATAGAGATAGACAGAAAGATATTACGTATTGTACCCCAAGGGCGGATCTAGAAATTTCAATAATTTTTTTCTCATCTGTGGCGCATGGGACCCATACGAAATATGGGAAATAACATCTAGAGAAGCACTCTAACGACCCCTAAAAAAGTTTTGAAAAAGCAGTTTGCGAAAAAATTTTTCAAAATTCTAGTGCCCCCCCCCCCCCCCTGGTCTAGGGGACTCTCGTTTAAAATTATTTTTTTTTTGTCATATACATTTTACTTTTCATCAAAATGCAACAATAGGTTTTGGAGTTTATGAAAATATTTTCATTATTAACTGAAATACAATGAACTGAAAATTTTGTAATTTACAATTTAATAAATTACCAAATTTCAGTTCGTTGTATCTCAGTTAGTAATGAAAATATTTTATTTTTAACTCCAAAACCTATTGTTGCATTTTTATGAAAAGTAAAATGTATATGTCAAAAACGAATAATTTTAAACGGGAGTCCCTAGACCAGGGGGCGGGCACTCAAATTTTGAAAAATTTTTTCGCAAACTGCTTTTTCAAAATTTTCTCGTTAGAGGATTGCTTCTCTAGATGTTATTTCCCATATTTCGTATGGGTCCCATGCGCCACAGACGAGAAAAAAATTATTGAAATTTCTAGATCCGCCCTTGTAAAAAAAACCCTCTGGAGTTAATTTGTCAATTAACAATTGTACTTCTCATTATTACCTACCCATTTTATTTTGATTACATAAATACAAACCGTTATTATATTTTCATTGCCATTATGGCCTGAAGAAATTGGCAATTAACTTTATGGATCACTTAAGCAAAAGTATATTAAATGTTAACAAGTGTAAACGTTCGAAATAAAGCAAAGTTAATTATAAGAAGGTATTTTAACAAAGCTTGGCTACTCTATATTATATATTCGAGAGAATTTTGATTAATTACCTGTAAATTCAAGTCCCGCAAGTTTCCACGTTCCCTTCTTGGTGACTAAAATGCTGGCGGGACACACGTTTCGATGCAACACGTGGCCGGAGTAATGAAGGAAAGACAATGCCTCTGTTATCTGAAATAAACATTTAATTAGTTGGGTTTATCGATCAGTAATAGAAGGTTTACTTCAGCAAGTTATAGCCTGTCAGCAAGGCCACTTCCGTGGAATTTTTAATGATACAGGTATGAGCCTGGTATCAATCTCTTCATCAATAAATGTAGATTATGAATTGACATGATGATAATACTGGAGCGGATCTGGCGAGAAAAATAAGAGTTTTGAAGCCGACTTTACATTTTTTTTTTTTGACAATTTGGTTATACGCGTTCTCTTTTATCATGTCATCAATTGGCATTTAAAGTTCGCAAAAACAAGTTTTTTCACGATAACTTTGTTATTATTGACTTGACAAAAAAAAAAGGTTAAATTCAAAATTGAAGACCTCGCGAAATAGTGCTTGGTGTAAAGTAATTTCTTGTGCTCCTTGATGGAGGAGTATATTAGGTGGTGTCATTGTTTTCAGAAAAATGTATAGATTACGAATCACGATGGTTACTGTCTCATAGGCGCGAACGATTTTTTTTTCAGGGGGTTTTGTGTAAAAAAAAAAATTAAAAAATAATTAACACTTTCATCTGTTGTATTTTTGTTGTAATCTACTATTACTAACTCTAATTAACAGACATATACAACCAATGGTATTTTGAGTTAAAATGCAATACTGTTTTCCTGCAATTTTATCAAATTTGATTGTGTTTGCTTGAAGTTTCATGTTAAGGGCATTAAATTGGGATGTAATTCAGAATATGGTAATACACTAATAATAAAAAGATTTCATTGTGCTATTGTATATAAATAAAAAATGATCAAATTTAGATTATGTTTCAATCGTCGTTTTCGTCGTCCTCTTCATCGCTCAAATTTTCTGCGATCTTATTCTCACATAAACCTTCCTGCGGTTGACAATTGCACATTTCCGTACACCCAAGGTTATTTATTGCAAATTTACATGGTGGTTTGCATTTGTTTTTTGTACATGTACATTTAACTAGCTGTAGTTCTTGAGATGGACAGGGTTTGTCACAAACTATCGGCGACAACTTATTCTCCTCTGAAACTCTCCATCCATAATAAGCTGCCTTTGGTAAATTTGGATGAGGCATATCACATAGCTCTAACAGAATCGTTTGAAAATTTACATTTCGAATAGCGGGATTAAGTGATCCTTTTGTTGGTGGCATATTTTCTACGGCGGCTTATTTTTTTTTTTTTTGTAAAGAACCACTATCTCAAATCTGCCAAATTCTTGATGTTCTGTTGAGCCTGGTACACTTGGTAAATGAATCTTTCAATTGATTCAAATAATTCTTGCTGCATATTTTCTTTACCAAATGAGGCTTTAAGAGTGGCATCGTCTGCTTCTAGAATTTGTTTTCAGAAGGATGTTTTCCTTTTCTACTAAATAATCCAGTAATATCCCTGGCCCCTGACAACGCATGAAGTCCTGGCAATGCACTTGCACGTAACGGGACAAGTGCATCATATGCATTATTCAACAAAATCTCTCGTTTATTAGCCCCAAGAGATAGAATCGATGAATTCCGAGGAAGGTGAAGATATTTGTTTATACCAATAACTAAGACATCGGTATCAGCTGAGAATATCTTGACATTTTTTGCATGAAAAGCATGCTCTACCGAGCACAACATCCTGCCAGGTACGTAAGTCGTCTAGAAACAATTCCGAGTTCCAACATTTAAACGTTTGTGCGACCCATGATCGGCAGTCAACAAGTGTGAGATTGAGTCAAACACGGCAAGGATCGATCCCACCTCCGACCATCGATCTCGACGGCGAATAGGGCTAGTGCGACGATCGCGGCGGACCGCGACCTTCTGGAAAAGTCACATTGTTTTGAGCCTCTCGACTCTCGGAACTCCAAGAAATATCGTTGCCACCTTCGACTAGAAAGGATACGCCCTTAGAGGCGTTCAGGAATAATCCCACGGATGGTAGCTTCGCACCTCCGCCCGCTCGAACGAGTGCGTGAACCAAATGTCCGAACCAGCGGTTCCTCTCGTTCTGAGCAGGATTACTAACTCAACGACGAGTCATCAGTAGGGTAAATCTAACCTGTCTCATGACGGTGTAAGCCCAACTCGGCTTCCTTCCGGGTACTTTTGAATTTAGCTACGTCGAGATGAGTAGACTCAGTGTTGTTTCTGTAAGCAACAGTAATATTTGCTTTATTTTTAAATCCCAACTTTATCAAGTCTTTACTAAGATATTCCGTTAAAGAGTCTTTTGTTTGAATGTGCGATAAAAGCTTTTGTAGAGGAATTGACTTAATATTCATATTACTGCCAATTACGTAGTACACTGGAATTGTCCATGTTGTCGATGCGAGCATTCATTTGCCTTCAAAGAAGTTTCAAGGTACGTATCGAAAATTATATGAATTTCTCGAAAACTTTTATGTTTATTAATAATTTTCTTGCAGAATTGCTGCGACAAATCGGAAATTGTTTATGGGTTTTGTAATTTCAGATTCTATAATTCAGCCATTCCATCAATTACTGTAAAATCTTATATGACGACTGTGATGGATTTAAAACATATTTTTGTTTGGACTGTCTGTAACAAATAAAACACTCTCTTCTTGCCCTACTTTTCCCAGATAGTCTAAGTTGTGCTAAAGATTTCATTAGATATCCCTATTAAGGTACCTGGAATAAGTGAATATACAGTGAATGTACACAACCTCAAATTTCAGGAATAAAATAAAACACACCTCAGTAAGTAATTGAGATTGATCGGAGGGTTAAGAACACACGACACAGGACACACGTGCAAAAATCAAACAAAGAGATGCTATAAGTTACGAATGCGCGAAGTTTCTCTGCGCGTGCATAGCATTGGCGATTCAGACGATCTGTAGTCAAAGTTTTCTTAGTGAACAGTAGTAGTTGCCAGTGTTAGTAAAATTTCAGTGAAATAATTTTCGTCTGAAAAAATTTTCATATGGTACTAACAATTAAATTAATTAATTCGAAATGCCTCATTTTGAAATAGAATCCAGAAATCTGTATTGTGCTGGCCTTGAAACAGTATTATAATATTTTTTATTAGAAGTACACACATAATTTTTTTTTAAAAATCGGTAAATAATGGAAATCGAATTTTTCTATTTATATTACACAAAACCCCCTGGAAAAAAACCCGGTCGCGGCTATGAGATAGTAACCATCGCGATTCATAATCTACATATTTTTCTGAAACGGATGGTACCATTCCCTATACTCCTTCATCAAGGAGCACACGAACCTCAATTTTATTACTTAGGACTAAAAGCGCATAATCTGGTAATTTTTCCAAATCGGACGGTAACTTTTCGTGAATTTATTTTTTTAATACACGTTTTTTTCCGTAACACTTATATACAAAAAGTAATTTCTTAATTTTTTCACGAAAAAAAGGAGTTAGAGTTTTTTGACTTAACATTAACAAAATATAACTTAAATTGGCTTTCAACGAAGTAACTCATAAATATTCTCTGTAGTCTATCACGGTCGATATGTGGTGACAAGTATTTAGATCGGTAGCCAATGCGGTCCCAAATTGATTCTCCATAGTAACTTAAAAACGATTGTTTCAGATAGTACTTATGTAACCAGTAACTATGATCAGAAGGCACATTATTTTTACCACAGGTGATAAGTGGCAAAGTGATAATAATTGACGGTTACGTATTTTGTATATATGAGATTGCCAATAGATTTGATTTATTCATGAAATTTTCTTATAAAATGTAATTCGTGCAATGAAATGTATCAATTTTTGTCAAATCTTCACTTATGCAAGTTAAACTGGAAATTTTTTTTCAACTTAACTATCATTCGGACATATTAACCTCCCCACAATAAAATTGTGGGAGGTTACTACAATTAGTCCAAAATCGAAAATTGAGATAACATCAAATCTTTACGTTTTGAGGTCCCAGGAACCCAGAAAAGTTGTTTTTGAAAAATATCTGTGTGTGTGTATGTGCGTGTGTGTATGCTAAGCCACTAATCGGATTTGGATGAAACTTTGCATGAGGGTTTCTTTAGTGCTCCAGAAGATCTGAAAAGGTTTTGGTTGAGATCGTATTACGTTTGTTGCCGTTTTGGCACAACAAGTTATTTATTTTATGATTACTTACAATTTGTAATCGAACCATTGAAAAGCAGTAAAAATTCCGATTTCAACGATATATCACACTTGTACTCTTTCGATTTGGTTTCCGTGAAAAAAATTAAAAAAAATTATAAAACCAAATAACACAAGTAAGATATATTTTATAGTCTAACTACACAGAGGCGAAGGCTTTGGCGGTTCCTTTGAGTTTTGATAGCTCGTTTTCTGTGACCTTGCGTACCAGTTGGGTCTACACTGAGATAAATATATTGTTAATTTATTTCTTTTAATAGGTTAGATTTCTAACCTGCAAAATGCGTTTTATTTCATTGTGACAAACTAGTTAGAGCTTTATAAACATTACATTGAACTAGATTTTGGTCGAAAGTATGGGAACCAGGCAGAAATTTTACGTAATACTTTTGAATTTTAAGAAATATATGTTTTTGAGGTTAGCTATGACGTCACGTGCAGATCCTCATTTAAGGATACACTGAAAAAACAGTGTATTTCGAGTTGGATTGAAAAATATTACCATTTGAATTGCTTATAATCGGCGCCTATTTTCAATTGAGTTGTACACTAGGTTTTATTTATGAGAATTTTAATTCTCGGTTAATGTTTTCAGTATCCCAAAATGAGTGGAAATAAAATTCACAAATCCAAACTTAACACGATAAACGTCAACAGTGTCAAGATAAAAGTTGATTGTTAAACAATTAAAAAATGGCGATGAGTATACAAATTTGGTTTTGCCTTCGCCTCTGTATAGTTACTGTACTCTGTGGTCTAACCTAAAGTTCAATAGACTAGTGTGTTAAAGCGTGCAGACTGTATGCTGAATAATTTTGAGTGTCAAGTGCATCGAGAGATTACAAGTTTTTTCGACGTTCATAAACCACGGAAGGTATGAGAGGCCTTCGTGAACCGCTCACAAGCCCTACAAGTATAAGCAATCTCACCGCAACGCTTTCGGTGAGTTTTTCCCAATAAAACTTTAAAAGTGACAATGACATTATATTTTAAAAACTATTTCCGCTACTTCCGGCATCCCGCCGGAAATTCTTCTGGCAACATAACCTAAAAATAGTGCTACATAACTTAAAAATAACGTTGTGACTAGAAGTACATCGGATATATAAGCAATGGACGTACATCGGTTTGGTACGCTTGCGTCAGGCAAACGGTCCGTTTTTACTTTCTCCCAACCATTAACTTTTGAGTCATAAAACAGCCGCAGAGGTAAAACGTCGTCCTAGATATCGAAAGTTCGGCGGTTCAACCCCTACACGCTCCTCCTTTTTTTTGTTAAAAACTGTATTAACAATTGTTTTAAATTATTTTCATACCTGGATATGCAAATTAGGTTAGGCTAGGTTAAGGTTTTGTTATGTTCCTTTTTTTCATTACTGAAAAGCAACATAATGCAACATATATTAGTATTAAACGTCAGTCTGCACTTGTTAAATTATTATTTTTATGTATTTTTTTTTAATGTATTTATCCCTTGTCCTAAAATGACAATAGTAAGAAATTAGATATAAATTTTGTACCTCTTCAAATGATTACTACACTCATATTATCGCCGGAGTGCAACTACATATGGGGTTTTCAATTTGCACCAAACCGATGTACGTACATTCCCTATACAACCGATGTACGTCTAGTTACGGCGTAAAAATAATTTAAGACATTGGTACCAACCTAAAATATTTGTTCGAAAACTGTCAAAAACCAAATACCTCCAGAAAAACATTGGAATCAAAAATTTGACAGCTTATTTCCTCGACCGATTTAGTGAAAAATCAGTCGAGGCCAGAAGATAAAACAAAATATATCAACTCAAACTTAAACGATCCACCATGAACACTACTCCGGCCACATCTGGCAGGGAAGCTGTCCACCAAGAGTTATATGATTTTTCCAAAAGATAACCATCCCTACCAGCCATTACCAACGAACGGATTTTTTCGTTTAGTTCTGTTTCCCGTATCAATAATCAAAATTATTAAGTGCTCTTGCCTACGACCTTAGTTTTTATAGTGTTGTGTTTATTTTCGTATTAATATTAGGTCCATGTGGACGCATTATAATTTTAACCTAGTTTTTAAGCCTGCCTACAGAAGACAGGAGCTACTATTCCACATTTCTCTTTTTCTCCAAGCCAAACCGGACCCCGTCCAGCCTCACACTCGCCTCGGCGGTGTTCACCGCGGTTGTCTGGCTGGCTCCGGGCTAGTATCCAATGAGGCATATATTTGTATTAAAACACTGAATAAAATATTAATCTTGTGCAAACTATAAATTTAACACTCAAGTTCTTAGGTCCAAATCCCACCGAACGTAAGACTTTTTTTTCTGTTTTAATATGAAAAAAATATTTCAACTTAATAAATATATTAAATGAGATCGTTCATATTTTTTAGTGCTCTTTTCGGCTTCAAAGATTCACCAGGTTCTAGCCGCTTCCACTAGCTGCCGATTTTTTTTTTAAATATCGATAATTTTCATCGCACCTGTTATGCTAGTACTGATTTTATTATCTAACGCTAGCTGTTGCTGCAAAAAATCTTATGTACAATAGAGTCAATAAAATTATTACCTGAAGGTAATTTCGCTAACTAAAATAATTTGTCCTCATTATATTCACGAAAGTATTTAGTTCTATAAAATTACATTTACTTGGAGAAAAGTTTCACGTTCCACGAATAATTTGGATCTAAATATCTGTTGCTGGTAAACAGTTAGACGCTAATATTTGAAGTTATTAAAGACCCTTTTAGCGCAACTAAATTTTAAACGAAAACGGAATTCAATCTCCAGAGATTCCAGACCTCACGGTTTCGCTATAAATTAAAATTTACTTGCGTGTTCAAATAATCAAGTTTTGTCATAAAATGCATTAAATACATTCTTTCATAAAGTATTTTATATAGACACTTTTAAATGATATGATATTTTAAGACTAAACACGGGTAGTTACTATTGTTAAATATTTATAAATTAAATAATACTAGTGAAGTCAAGAAAAGAATGGAACTGTTTGGCTACAGCAATTTTATTGTTTTAATGTGTTGTAGGTATAATAAGAAGTGCTAGGAGAAGTTTTGTATTAAATTAGTCCATTGCTTCCTGTAAAATTTTAACAATTTATTCTTCAACACTGAAATTTTCTGCTATTTTCCTTATTATCGCCGGTCCTAGCAATCGTATCACAAAAATAAAAATAGCGAATTGTTCGCAATAAAGTTTTAAATACGACTAGGCCTATGAAGAAACTCTGATAATTTGTTAATTTACAAAAATATAAAAACCACCAAAAATTGCCTTCTTTGACAATTTAAGAAATATAACGTAATAATTCATGAATTTTAACGAAAGTTGGTGGAACTATTAGTAAGTACACGCAAATTAGATTAAGTGAATAGAAGAAATCATTTATAAAGTAATAATATTTGAGATGCGTACTCTAGATGGAGTTAGAAATAGATACCCGAAAAGTTCCCCCTCTATTCAGGGGTGAAACGTTCCTTTTTTTTGCAAAAAACCACCCCTAACGGGGACTTAAAGCTAGTTTTTCACTTTTATCTTGTAAACCGTTCGTCGGAAGAGAACAAAGCATAGGAAATAAAAAAATTATCTATAAATTCTGCATAAAAAGTGTCCTGTTAACCTTGTGGTTTATTCTCACCTATTTCGTGCTAACAGCGTCTGAACAGAGCGCACAGGTAAAAATCAATCCTATTCGAAGTTTCATAGCGAATATCTTAAATCCGGTTACTTTAACGAGAAAAATGCTCAGGAATGAATTTATAGAGCGGAATTTACTCTTTAAGATGCATTATATAGCGGGTTTTGACGCAAGTGATTTTTATTTATTTTCCCTTTTTTTCACACAGATGCGTTCACAATTATACGTAAAATATGTATAGTACCGACGTACTGATATGAGGACGGCCTCAGAATTACGACAATAAATACTTCAAACATGAATAATTACCTTAAACGTATATACAGAGTGTCCCACTTAAAACTCCCGGCGCCATTTTCTCGATAACCAAAAGCGATATTTGAATTCTCTAAAAGGTTATCTACTAGAATATATAAATGACTTCAGTTTTGAGTAAAAATGGTCATTTTATACATTGAGGTATAGATGGCGTTGCGATGCAAAGAAATTTTTCGATCCTAGGAACGATGAAATGAGTTGCATAAGATGGAGAATTATACTTTAAGCAACTTTTTTAATATGAACAATTTTCGAGAAATCACTGGTTTTCGAGATATTTGAACTTCAATGTAATTTTTCAAGTAACAAAAATCCCATTTTTTTTTCATATGTCTACAATTTATAGTGTAAAATTTAGTAGAACATACAACATAAACATGACGCAAAAATTGGACAATACACAATAAACAAAAATGTCAAAATCTTTAATTTCCAAGTAGCAGTTGCAGCCCCACCTTTGTTTTACTTGAAAAAAAAATATATTTTGTGTTTTGAAATAAATGTTTCATTATCATCTAAATGAGCCTGATTCACTATGAAAAATGTCCCAAAGGACTTGTTAAAAAAGTTATGACGATTTTTATATTCAAAAAAATTATATTGAAGTTCAAATATCTCAAGAACCAGTGATTTTTCGAAAATTGTTCATATTATAGAAGTTGCTCAGAATATAATTCTCCATCTCATGCAACTCATTTCATCGTTCCTAGGATTGAAAATTTCTTTGCATCGTAATGCCATCTATATCTCAATGTGTAAAATAACCATTTTTACTCAAAACTGAAGTCATTTATATATTCTAGTAGATACCTTTTACAGAATTCAAATATCGCTTTTGGTTATCGATAAAATGGCGCCGGGAGTTTTAAGTGGGACACCCTCTATATACTTAAAATTATATTGCATTTTCTGTATCATTTTATTTACTTTCCTCTCAGATCCTGATACTCTGAAAATTAAATATAAGTAAATAAACAGTCAGGTATTTATAATTTTTGGAGCCATGTTTCAACTTTGAGCTTGCTTCAATCCCTCTTTCTGATGAGAAAAACCAAGAATTCACTCTGTATGATATTTTCAATGCTGTACGAGACAGGCCAATAGATTTTTCTGATTGCTGATTGCCAATTCATTGTTGATGGCGGCAATTTGATTCATCGAGTAGTATGGCCAAAGCAGGGTCCCTCTGACGACGTTTATATAGCCTACGTTCACTTTATTCGTAATCATTACGGCAAAAAAGTGACTGTAGTGTTTGAAAGACGGCAGCGACTTTTGAAACGCATTTCACCGGAAATGACTTTCAATGAGAACACGCCACTGACTGAAACCCAGCGTAGCTCAACGAAACAAGAAATTACAAGTGCTGGAGAGCAATTCACGCTTGCATTATACAAAGCCCCATAATAAGAGACATCTTTGAATCATCAAAGGTTCATTATTTTCAATAAGTTGGTCGGTCAATCTAGTACTGCCGGGATTCTACCAAGACTGCCACCAACATCTGAAGCAACGTCAACATTCTTACAGAGTATTTCTCAAAATTGAATCTTGGTGAGGAGAAAATTTGGAACCAACGGATTGGGCTTGGAAGAAAGTAGGCAACATCTTAGCACCCATTTATACCACCGAGTTACCAGCACCAATTTCCACCCTACAGTTAATATCCTGCAACTGCAAAAGGGTTGCAGAAAACGATGCAGCTTGTTAAGGTTGGATTGCGCTGCTCAATAATGTGCTCTAATTGCCATGGGCAAGAATGTTTAAATTCCGAATTTGAAGAAGAAGAATTCGTCGATGAAGAACCTCTTAATGAGTAAAATGGGATAGAATTCTAGTGGAATAGGCCTACGGGGGAAACCACTTAAAAAAAACGCATCGAGAGCTCTACCTCGTGGGTGATGTGGAAACGAACTCAAGTTAAAAAATACAGCTTTGTGGAAAAAAAGGGAAAATGAATAAAAATCACTTGCGTCAAGACCCGCTATACATGCATCCTATAGAGAGAATTCCGCTCTATAAATTCATTCCTGAGCATTTTTCTCGTTAAAGCAACCGGTTTTAAGATATTCGCTGTGAAACTTCGAATAGGATCGATTTTTACCTGTGCGCTCCAAACTTTCGGAGGCTGTTAGCGCAAAATAGGTGAGGATAAGCCACAAGGTTAATAGAACACTTTTTATGCAAAATTTAACGACAATTTTTTTATTTCCTATACTTTTTTATCTTCCGACGAACGATTTACAAGATAAAAGTGAATAACCAGCTTTAGGTCCCCGTTAGGGGTGTTTTTTTGCAAAAAAAGGCACGTTTCACCCTTAAATGGGGGGGGGGACTTTTCGGGTATCTATTTGTAACTCTATCTAGAGTACGCATCTCAAATACTATTACTTTATAAATTATTTCTTCTAAAATATCTAATTTGCGTGGAATAGAGAGCATACTCTATTGAACTAAACTTTCGTGCCAAATTTTAGCGCAAAATATTTATTAAAACGGCTAAAAACTAATAATTATTTCGAAATTTCGATCGCTTATTGTTTAAGTGCATCGACTTGTTGGATGATAACTAATTTTTGTTTCAAAAGTTTTTACTTGTATTTTAAAATAGTATTAGAAAAAAAATCTTCATTTAAACCGTTTTTTTTAGTTCGTGTATGATTTTCAAAATTATAGTTCAAATTCAAATAATTCTGTGAATTTTGTATGAAACCAAAAGCAGCCAGCAAATTATAGTTAAGGTGCCCGTCGGGAAAAATTTTGCTGATACATACTCTCTCCAAACTTCGTGTATGGCTTCATTGGACCTAGTCTGACAGCATTTTCCTCTATCATTTTGTTTGTTTTTTGGGCGTTTTCCCGCTAGATTTTCCGGAACATGTCATTTTGACTGACGGCATATAAAAAATGTATAGATACTGTTATTTTTCCAAGTAGAATAGCTTAAAAACGTGAATTTAAACGTGAAAAAATAATTGTCTGACAATAAATGTGGGTCATTGGGCGTGTCCGCTATCTCTAACATGTCGGAAAAACGACTATAAGAAAATTTATTAATAACCAGCTGATTTTCGCTGTATTAATTTATTAAAATATACAAAAACAAGTTTTCATATTGTCTGACGAAAATTATTTTCCGATTTCCCAGTCTGACGCGAGTTACAATTCTCGGTATTGGAGATAACCTAAATAAAATGCTGATTATGCAAACTCAGCATTTGCGATAAGCAAACTTATAAATATAGGTTCTCTTCAAATTGAGACCAGATCTAGTCTATCAACCGTTGTATCAACATCGAACTTGTAGAAAAATAAAAAGGTGTTCAAATAAAAAGTTTATTGGTGTTTTTAAAAAGTCTTTCTCTCAAAGCACAATTTTATCTGGCGCAGTCTTAAAAGGATCGTAAAGGCCTTATTTTAGTCGAAAATCAGTGAATGCCCCAGGGTCAGAGCATATTTATCGTGCAATTCCTGATCTAAAATAAGTGCTTTGTGTTCAACACTTCATCACGAGAACAAACCTCTCAAGCAAAGCAAAGGGTGGAAATTGAAGGAAGAGTGAGGAGCGAATTGTCACTTTTCGACCGGACCAGATTTATCCTGGAATTCGTTCCCAAGTTTCGAGACGGCGGAGAAGATTGTCACTTTTCGACCGGACCAGATTTATCCTGGAATCAATTCCCGAAAAGTACAGCGGACGACACTAGACTCCCTCGACGCCTAGAGGTTAAAAGGACACGAAGAGGAAGACTTCAACTCGGTTCCGGAGACAACAGGAGAAGCAGGGAAACATCAGTTTCACAGGAAAGAGCAAAGAGCGACACTTCACACAGAAAAAGAAGCGAAACTCCAAGGAAGCGAAGGGTCAGACTTCAAGAAGGAAATTTCGGCAACAAAGAACTTTCGGACAACAAATGATTTTCAACATTTATTTAATGTAAGTTTATTAAATTTGAAATCATTGTCAAAATTTGCATATTTAACCAATTTTACGTTAACCACTTTTATTTAATCAATTTTATATTAATCAATTTTGCGTTAATCACATTTTAAGACAATCACATTTTTTTTTTCAACTTATTTTTGAGTTACTCAAACTTTCACAATATTTTTGTACCTAGTCTGTTGTAATAGAGCACCCCTTGGCAATGCCAATATAAAGTCCCTCGTTATAAACAGCAAAGGAAAAGTCATTTTTTCAAACGAGTGAACTCAAGGAAAAGTTACATTATTAAGAAACCTAATCTTAAGAAATTTAATTTTAAGAACTCATTTAAAATCTTAAAATCTTTGATTTAAAAATTTTAAAATCACTAAGTCAAAACCAATAAAAACCAATTCGAACAACTGACAGATTGAATTTTATCTGGATAATATATTAGAAGAAATTCTAAGCAGATTTGAAAATCTAACTCTAAATATAGAAAATCAAAATTTTTTAAAATTTAACTGAAAATTTAATTGAAACTGAAAATTTAAGTGTTATTACTGAACCTGAAAAATTTAAATTTAATTGAAAATCTAAATTTAAACACAATTCGACGGCAATTCAAAAACAAAGATTTATAATTGCATGCGAAAATTTAATGAAAGCTTTTCAAAACGCAACAAATCCAACAACAACTATTAACACATGTTTATTAAATAGCATATATTCAAACTAAAAGACAGAGCTTGTGACCTTATCTGTCCTCGCACCAAATTATCTAACTGGAACTCGGTTAAGAAAGTGTTAATTGCGAACTTCTCTGATAAGCTTATCTCATTAAAATAAAAGCAAACCATTGTTAAAATTTACAATACAAGACGTTCATAGTTTATAAATAAACAAACTTAACCAAGGTAACGAAGCCACTGCAACAAAAGTAATTAAATCAGAACATTACGACGAACTTGCCCTAAAGACCTACATTGCATGTTCACTATATCATATGCAATTAACTATTAGAACTGAAAACCCCAACAGTTTAGAACAAGCTATGAGTTTCACGATGGAAGAACAAAATTTTATAAATTACGAAATTCAAAATAGTCTAGGCAATATTCCCAGCAATCAAACAACTTGCCAAAGTAGACCAAATTTCAGAAATATACCTCCAATAAATTCACAAACCCAATCGAGACCAAGATTCAACCCTAGTCAAAATAATTATCGACCTAAATTTAGTTCAAATCGAAATTACAATTATCTCTCACAAAATCAAAAACAAAATTGCTTAACGAATCAAAATCCCTTCCAAAATAATAATCTTCACAACAACAATTCCCAGAGACCACCACAAAAAAATGTTTTTAAACCACAGTTTCAAGTAACCAAATTAAAGACAATACCTACCCCTATAAAGACTTCATCTGGTAATAATAAAACAACTGAAAGCCTTGCAACTCGTTTATATAACCAATATGTATACGAAATACATGATTCTACCAGTCAAATTCCTAACGAGAATAATTTAGAAAACCAAAATGATAATGTTTACGATAATCAACATTATGATGAATTCTCATATGACCAATATAATAATCCTAACGAAAATAATTTAGAAAACGAAAACGAAAGTCAATACTATCAAAATGATAATGTTTACGACCACCAATATTATGATCAATATGGAAATAACCAAGTTAATTATAACTCTGATCAATACCTAAATTCAACTTCCTACACTTACGACGACGATTCTATACCATATCAATGTAATCAACAATACGATCAACAACAAAATTATAGAACTGAACAAACAGATTTTTCTCAACCAAATTTTCCAATAGCCCAGTCTATGAAATTCCCGACGTAATAAAATTAAATTATTTCAGACAAAACAACCTCCACTACATATATATTCCGACACTTAAAGCGAAATTTTTAATCGATATGGGACAAGCAAAAAGTCTGATACATCCACAATTAGTCCAACAATACTTTCCAAATATTATAGAACAAAAAACTTTTGAAGTAAGAACAAATTATGGAAACTCTTATCATAACGATATTATTAACTTAATAATTCTAGCTGACTATGATGTAGACACTTGCCATACCTTTCATCTGTTTAACTTTTCTGAAAAATTCCAAGGCATAATAGGCAGAGACTTAATTATTAAATTAAGAGCCATAATTAACATTAATGAAAATTTATTAGAATTGCCACAAATCAAAATTCCCATGTATTCAAATCAAACTCAAGAAATTCACTATCCATCAGAAACACATTCAAAAGAAATTTTCACACAATTTAATGAACCAGAAAGACCTACAGTTATTACAAACTTCGAAGATAATTATTCCTCCATACCTTGCACTGATATAGTAGAAGACGATATTGATTTAACAAAACTATTTGGCTATGAAACAACTTATATTGAGAATCCCGAACAAGACTTAAATAATTCTCACGAAGATAATTATTTCTCTTTAACACCTTTCATCGATATAATAGACGATGATATTGATGTAACGTTAACAAATCTTTTTAAAATAGAACCATTCGGCAGTAATGAAATAAATCTAACTGAAATTCTTGAACAAAATTTAAATAACACGGAATTAGATAATTCACACGAAGAAAATCTCGGAAATCTAGAACTAACTGCTTTAGAAAATGAATCGAAAATAAATGAACCTGATAAGACAATAAATCAACCCGATAATACATTTATAGACTGTAGAGAAAACCTCTCAGAATCTACTAAAACGACATCTAACACATATCATGAACTTGCCGACCAAAATCATGACATTCCCGACAAAACCCAAAACGACAAGTTATATAAACTTATTAATAATCGTATAATTACATACAAGCAGAAAAAGCATTGTAAGAAGAAAAGTAAATTTAAACGTAAACACCGGCTCGAATTTAAGGCAAAACTGAAAACGGCCATTTGTATACCAAATGAAAAAGCTAAATGGATAAACGAAATGCTAAACGAAAAACCAAATTAAAACCCAAAATTAAATGTTAAACATTTTCCAAATTATTTCCATAATATTTAAATACCTATCTTAGACGAAATAATTAATAATAAACCTATCCAATTTTTAGTGGATAGGTTTATTATTCCTAAATTAGAAGTAAAAAACGAAATTATAGATGGACAAAAACATAAAAATTCCATTACACTCCGTAGAATTAGCTACTGAATTTCTTAGAGACCATGCAGACCCATCGATGAAAAATTATATCTACTTCCATGATAAACAATTAATTCCCCTCTTCACAATAACTTGTAATTCCAAATTTAATAATTTAAAACTTATAATGTGTACACAACTTATTAATACAGTAAGAGACATAGACGAACGATTACTTTTTATTAAAAACTATCACGAAGGTAAATCCAATCATAGAGGAATTGATGAGACCTACCAAAAATTAAAAAATAATTATTATTGGAAAAATCAGAAACAAGACATCACCTCGTATATAAATAATTGCGAAATATGTCAAAGAGCTAAATACGCTAGATAAAAACCATATACACCACTAGTAATGACTGAAACTCCATCTAAACCTTTTCAAGTACTCCATATAGATATGTTTACTTTTCAAAATCAAACATTCTTAACGATCATTGATAAATTTTCAAAATTAGGACAAGCCTTTCCCGCTACCAAAGATGCTATCTCAATTCACGATAACCTAGTCAAATATTTTTCATTCTATGGAACTCCAGAAACTATTGTTTCAGACAGTGGAACAGAATTTAAAAATCAAAATATCCAAGAATTATTAAAGAGTCATAAAATCAAAATTCATTTCGGAACACCTAAACATCATGAAAGCAACAGCCCAGCTGAAAGATTTCATTCCACCCTAATCGAACATTTACGGTTATTAAAAGAAAGAGAACCCGATTCTCCAATAACTAAATTAATGCCCTATGCTATTATTGCTTATAATACAGCAATTCAATCAAACTTAAAATTATCTCCTTTCGAGATTACATTCGGACACACGAACTCGCAAAACCCCTTAGAACTTATTGAAACTACATTTTATACTGACTACGTAACTGCACACAAGAACCGTACCCAAAATTTATATCAACTCATTAATAACAAAGAAATTACTCAAAAACAAAAGGTACTCGAAAAACGAAATACCAAAGGAGACGTACAACTCGAATTTAGAATAAATCAAACAGTGTATAGAAAAGCAGACGAAAGATCAAAAGCAAAAAATAAATTCATAGGACCTTATGTAATTACTGAATTATTAGAATTTAATAAAGCAAAAATTAAAAATCCCAAAAATAATAAAGTAATAACAGTTCATCTAAAAGAACTTCGTAAACCTGTTACAGATGCTGTATCTCCTTCGCAACCGCAAACCCAACAATAACGAAAATAACGAATAACCCAGGCTTACTACCCTTACAACTAGGACAAACTTCCATAAGTAATGACTACTGGAACTATGTACAAATATATGACTTGACACCAATAGTAGACGAATTTAAATTAATTCAAGAACATTACAAATTACTGAAAGATAAACTTTACAAAACAGAGGCATACAAAAAAGAGTATTCAAACTCCTTCCCTTTATTAGATAATCTTGAACAAAAAATTCTAGATCAAATTCAACGATTAAATCCAAATTTTAATAGACCTAAACGTGGAATAATAAATGGCCTAGGATCTATTATTAAAGCCATCACTGGAAACCTAGATCAAAACGATGCTGAAAGATATGACAAACAAATTATGACTATCAGTCAAAATCAAAATAAAATCAAAACCATCCTGGAAAATCAAATAACTATTTTAAATTCAACTATCGCTAATTTCAATGAACTAGCTCAAAATTTATCTCACAATCAAATCATTTTAGAATCCAGAATCCAACGCATCGAAGCCTACGTTAATTATTTTTCAAATCATGAAACTCAACATTATAAATATTTCCTAACATATTCATTGCTAACACAGTTGACATTTTTGTACCAAAATATTTATGATATATTTGAAAAAATAGAAACAGCTTCAACCTTTGCTAAGTTAAATACCTTGCATAATTCAATTATAAATCCAACAGAACTTCTGTTAGAAATAAAAGATACTAAGAAAAATTTAATTAATACCCAACTGCCTTTTGAACCTGAAATCAGTAATATACTTAAGTATGAAAAAGTCATCAACATTAAAGCCTACTCAAAAGAATTTACAGTTATTTTCATATTGGAAATTCCTTTAATTGAAAATGAAAATTTCCAATTTTTCGAATTGCATACATTACCTGTACAATTTAATCATACTTATCAATTATTATTACCTAAAACAAAATATATAGCTTTAGGAATAAAACACTATGTATTAATCAATAAGAATTGTATATTTATAGATACCAATGAATTTTTATGTAAAAATGTAAACCCTATTCCAATTCATAAAAAACCACCTTGTGAAATAGCTTTATTATCGTATGCTAATGATTTAAATGATTGTCACCCTATCAATGTTGATATTACAGAAACTCAGATTCAAAAAATTAAACCTAATAAATGGATTGCTATAATTCCACAAGAAATTACAATTACTTTGACTTGTAATAAAATTATCACTAAATCAAAATTACAAGGAACATTCATTATTAACTTGAATAAAGATTGTCAAATTTTAATTGAAAAACAGATATTACAAACTCATGTTTCCAATTCACATGAAATGAAATTTGAATTACCAAAATTAAATACAACTTATTCTCAAAAACCAAAAATTAATTATTACCCAGGCCCATTGCAAATTGAAACTATTAATAATCATAAACTGTTAGAAACTCTAAATTTACTAACAGAACAAACAAAACAAATTCAAGAAATTAATGATGTTCAAATTAGTTATTCAACCAGTGTTTGGACCATTCTTTTATACATACTATTATTATGTTTAATATTGTATATTGTCTATGTCAAAATATTTAAGAAATTTATTGTAAAACAAAAACTATGTAAAACTCCCCCTACCGATGAGATTATAATATAAATAATTATTTAACGAAAAATCACCCTTACAGGGATAATTTTACTCTAAGGCCGGAGGAGTTACAATTCTCGGTATTGGAGATAACCTAAATAAAATGCTGATTATGCAAACTCAGCATTTGCGATAAGCAAACTTATAAATATAGGTTCTCTTCAAATTGAGACCAGATCTAGTCTGTCAACCGTTGTATCAACATCGAACTTGTAGAAAAATAAAAAGGTGTTCAAATAAAAAGTTTATTGGTGTTTTTAAAAAGTCTTTCTCTCAAAGCACAATTTTATCTCGCGTCAAAGTTGTCGGTTTCATGACAGCAAAAAATTTATTCAGAACCTTCAGACATTGGAAAATTATATGCAGAAAATAAGTAATTAATTTGTGGTATAAGTGTCTGACAAATACAGTGGGGCATAACGAGAGTCTGACAAAAAAACATAATTTTCCAATAGCGGCCGTCGAAGTTAGGGCGATAAAAAAATGAAATTTCGTTTAGTCGAGAAGACGGTTAAAAAAGATACGGTATTTCAACTTACTTATTTTATAATCTTTATTATTAAATTTTTGAACTCTTTTAGACTAACTGAATTCGACTTACCCAAGTTTTAAGTTCGATAATATTGAAAAATACGTAAAACTTTTTGTAGAAAAAAGTAGCGAAAAATTGTCTTTTAGTACGTTTAAAATCGCTATATCTCCGGTACTACTAGTCCGAAAATTTTCATCCAGGGCCCAAATTAAAGGTCTTGAAACAAGCTATAAGATAACACTTTACAATATTAGTTATAACAAAGTACCTTTTATAAATGAAAAAACAATTAATGCATTTTCGGTAAATATATGAATTCAATTTAAGTGTGCAATTTTGCATCAAAAATATATGAAGTATGCAGGGAATAAAAAAAAATAAACATTATGCACCAAAAAAATTTTTAGGGCGATGCTAAAAATTGCCCTATTACATGAAAAACGAATTTCTTCAGCAGAAAAACGACATATTTCCAAAATTGAAAAACTAATTTTCCTGGCATCGCCCTAAAAATGTTGTTCAGTCCGCACTTTATTAAATTATACGATTTATTTTATTGTAAAAAACTTTTAAAAAAGGTATGAAATAAAATAATTTCAAGTACTATAAAACAATTATTATGAAATAATTATTATAAAAAATTATTTTCTTATTCTTCTTCGCTTTCCTCATCATCATCATCAGTTGAATCATCAGTTGATAAATCATCATTGTCAGTTTCTTAGTTAGTTTCAATATCACTTGTAGAAAGACGTCCCACACTCCTATGTTCTATTATAGAGCCTGCGTACTAAACAGATGTACACAGGTGAACTTATATAAAACGATATATTTTCAAGCGCGAAGTTCATGCAATTTATTTATGATTTTTGACACTGTAAAAATGATTTTTCCATGATTAGTATGAGATAATCATGACAATTTGAAGAAAATTACAACATTAAAAAATTGTATTTTCCAGGCGCCAGACTGAAAAACTGGAAAACACCTTTTGTCAGACAGTTAAAAAATTGTATTTGATTTATTTTTATTAAGCTATATTGAAAAAATCAGCTTGTTATTTATAAATATAGCCTCAATATATACATATGAATGTAACATCCAAGCGTAGCTTGACAACCACATAGAAAAACCTTTTATTTAACATTTCCAGCTAAAAGGCTTTATTTCACCGTCAGACAATTTTTTAATCGTATTATAAATTTTATTTAAAAATCAAAAAAATTTGTAAAAAAATGTTATGAATAAATTTTTTGCTGTCATGAAACCGACAACTTTAGCGCGTCAGACTGGGAAATCGGAAAATAATTTTCGTCAGACAATATGAAAACTTCTTTTTGTATGTTTTAATAAATTAATACAGCGAAAATCAGCTGGTTATTAATAAATTTTCTTATAGTCGTTTTTCCGACTTGTCCGAGATAGCGGACACGCCCAATGACCCACATTTATTGTCAGACAATTATTTTTTCACGTTTCAATTCACGTTTTTAAGCTATTCTACTTGGAAAAATAACAGTATCTATACATTTTTTATATGCCGCCAAAATGACATGTTTCGGAAAATCTAGCGGGAAAACGCCCCAAAAACAAAAAAAATTATAGAGGAAAATGCTGTCAGACTAGGTCCAATGAAGCCACGAAGTTTGGAGAGAGTATGTATCAGCAAAATTTTTCCCGACGGGCACCTTAACTATTATGAAAATAGATGAAATAAGCAATATTTTTCTAAAATAATTAATAATCTACTTGCATTTGGGGCCGATACTTCAGTTTTTGCGTTTGGGTAACTTATATATAAACAAATCGATATTACTTTTCGAAATTTGGACTGATTGTTCTCCAATGCTTATATTTTTGTCTCTGCTATTTGAAAATAATCCAGAACGACAATTTTTAAAATTACATCAAATAAAGCGGCTTCGAGAACATAACACACATTTTCCATTTTGTTTTAACTTTCTTAATTTTTGTCGCGAAAAGGAAAAACCAACCTAACATGAACAACTCTCCTTATGTTCGTGTACACAGCTTTGTAAAACTTTTAATATTACTGATACAATAAAAAAATATATTTCACGAACAGAATTTGAACCCGAGACGTACGCGTCCTGGAAAAAAATATGCTAGTCGTCAAAGTTAAAAAGTGAAAACAGATATTATTCTTAATTCTAATACAACTATGTACCTTGCTGGATACTGGCCCGGAGCCAACCAAACAACCACGGTGCACAGTGCAGTGGTGAATGTAGGGTTGGACGGGCCAGGTCCGGTTCGACCTAACGATTAACGATTAACTGTCTGATATAAACAAACTTAAAAACTAATAAGGTTAAAATTTTGTCCACGTAGGGACTTAGAACTAATTAATATAACACTCAAAAAAAAACTCACTTGGCAATAGCACTTAAAAATTCTGGCTGCTGACTCGGGTAAAAAGCTAAATGAAAAAACCCGTACGAGAACTGTCGGCGGCTTGGTGGTCTCTGTGTCTCCAGGAAGATGTGGTGAAAGAAAAGATTATCGTTAAAAATGTTTTGAAGCGCTAGTCGTCTTACACATTGGGCTGTCTGACGACTAAATGCAGATTTTGTAAAACGATAATATAAGCAATATGGCGATTTTCGGGTCTCTGACAATCGCTGAAGACCCGACTTTCGGACTTCTATATACTATATTTTGACAATTGGGCATCTGGATTTTTTTAAGTAGCTGAGACAAAAATATAAGTATTGCAGAATGACCAGCCCAGATTTTAAGAAGAAATATCGATTCGCAAAAACTTCGGCCTTAAATGCAAGTAGATCATTATTTTCTTCAGAAAAAACGATATTTCTTCTGTTTTCATAATTCGTTTGCCGCTTTTGGTTTGAGAAAAAATCCACAGAGTTATTTAAATTTGTTTACAACTACAATTTTTAAAATTATGAACAAATTAAAAAAAAAACGGTTTAAATGAAGATATAATTTTTTTCTCAATGCCATTGTAAAATACATGTAAAAACCTACATTTTGAAGAAACAATTGTTCCCTAAGTGATACACTTAAACAATAAGCTATGGAAATTTCGAAATAATTATTGGTTTTTAAACATTTGAATAAATATTTTGCGCTAAAATTTAGAACGAAGGTTTAGTTCAATACAGGGCATAGTTCCACCAACTTTCGTTAAAATTGATGCATTATTACGTTATATTTTTTAAACTGTCAAAAAAGGCAATTTTTGGTGGTTTTAATTTTTTTACAAATTAAAAAATTATCAAAAAGTTTCTTCAAAGACCTAGTCTTATTCAAAATTTTATTTCGATCAATTCGCTATTTTCATTTTTGCGATATGATTACTAGGACCTGAGATAATAAGGAAAATAGCAGAAAATTTCAGTCTTGAAAAATAAATTGTTAAAATTTTACAAGAAGCAATGGACCGATTTAATACAAAACTGCTTATAGCACTTGTTTTATGCCTACATCAACTTAACTTAACTTAACTTATTTTGGCCCTTAATTTGGCTCCACTATAGAGTAAGAGTGTTAAATTTTACTACGAAAAAGATTGTATGTTCCTAAATTCTCATAAAACCTGAGAAAAAAAATTAAACCAAAATTAGTCACCATATTACGTTTACAGGATGAATCAAATTCGATGGTATTTGATTCCCTTATTGCAACTGAATGCCCTGAGTTACAAAAAAGCCACATTAACAATTATAATACTTGTTCAAAATGTTGTTCATTGACGTCAATACATTTCTGCACTGGCATAGCTGTATTTCGAATAAGTGAGACCAATTGCTGTGCTTATACTATTTACTGCACGTCTTATTCGTAGCCCTTTCACTGGATGTAATGGATGTTGCGTAAACAGTATTTCCTAAATAAAGTCAAAGAAAAAATCCAGGGGAGACGGGAGTTCGGTCAGGGGACCTTGGTGGCCATCGTACAGGACATCCGTGCGTGATCGTTTTCGTACAAGTGATGGTGCAATTGATATTTAAATGATTTGTAATTATGCTTAGGAAGAATTCTGCAGATACTTTGAAGACTAATTTCAAATTCAAAAGCAATTTGCCTTAGAGAAATAATTTTATTAATTTCAACTCCTGCCACTGTATTCAGAAAACCATGTAAAATCGAAAAACGTAATAATATACAGGATGTTTCATTTGCAAATCAAAAGTTGGTACCACTTCCACAGAAACTGAACGGATAAAAAAATGTATTTATGTGTCAAAAAGTGACATTTATCAAGTAAAGACGATAGCCGAGTTTAACTAATACGGAGCTACAAAAGAAGTCTTCTCCTAAGGTTCTGATCTAACTTATCTAAAGTACTTTGACGCGCTGAAGCCAATTTTAAAACCACACAAATTTTCTATCATGCCAGCTTCCCTCTGCCACCCCCTTTTACCCCCTAAACATTTTCTTCTGCCCAAAATTGGTTTCAGCGCGTCAAAAAACTGTAGATAAGTTATTTCAGAACCTTAGGACAAGATCTTTTCTTGGAGGTGGTGGAGAGAAACTGGCATGATATAAATTTATTTTGTGTTCGATGAGAACCTTAGAACAAGACCTTTTTTATAGAGACCTGTTTGTGTAATTTATCTGCAAAAATAAAGAAAAAATTGGGGAGTGTACCATGTTCGTGTTACACCCGGTATATCTAAATTTTATGCCAAATTAATGTTTTTAGTCAATATTTTCCAATTGCAGATATTTATTTTATTTAGTTATTTGTGTCTTGTAATTTGCCTTTAGAGATCGGTCTAATTAATTTCGTAATAGGGTCCTGTCTAAATATGAAGTTTCTTAACGACGTAATATCTGTCTTAGCTTGTGTAATCACAACCTGAACCCCTACTGATTGTTGCTATTAAGTTATTTCATAACGATGTATATATAGAAGTGTTATTATAGGTACCCTTGTACAGTGAAAGGTATAGGCGTAGGTCAACTATTTAGTCTAATCAAAGTAAATTTGCATTTGATTTCACGCCGTGATTGAATATTAGCTCTGCAAATTTTACTCTAGTAATCTGACGTACCTTCTTTGCCTGTGCCTGTGTAGGATTTTGCAGCTGTAATACAATGTATTGATCTTCATTAAACAAAATGAAATTTCTTGACTGCTTAAAAAATATTATTTTAGTTGGGAGTGTTGTTATTTTTATTGTAGTAATAGCGCTGGCATTTTGAGATGGAAGCATGATATTTTGTGCAGTTATTCCATAAACCCAAATAAACTATTTGATCTGTATTCTGTCTACATTCAGTTTATGCCATTTGAACCCTTAGGTTTCAAAATGGTGGCCAATTTTGATAAAAATGAAGATAATTTCTTTTCGAGTTTAAATTCCTACGCGTATTTGAAATCTGTTTAGACATTTTTCACATAATTCGAGAATGCCGAATATAATGGAAACACCATGAACCCCACATCTCGAGTAAGTCGGTCGCCATCTTGAAATTTGAACTTAAAATCGATTTTTGTCGTTTCCACCGAACTTAGTCGTGTGAGGTATCATGTGCTACTTAGGGCCAGTTGTACGAACTAAGTTGAGCCAAGTTTAGCTTGAACCAAGATCAAAATCCATGGTTACGATTATTGTAACAATCGTAACCTTGGCTTTTGATCTTGATTCAAGCTGAACTTGGCTCAACTTAGTTCGAACAACTTGCCCTTACTGTTTTATCTATTCAGAATAAAAGATGATAACAAAAAAGTGATAATATGAATCTATTATTAGTATTTTCTATATCTTATGTCTGATGTCTCTCACTGACATAGATGAATTGCTATTCATTTATGAGTATGACTGCATCTATAGCAATGAGTAAATGGCCTTTTGTCTTGATTGTTACCTTTTTTTTTTTTCTAACATTCACATTTGCAGCTTAGGGAGCAAAGCAACATATTTTTTCGACAGATATATCCTATAGTACCGCGTTGTGAATGGCAGCCTCATCTGTCAAGTTCTCTGCACGCCTCCCAAACTGGCAATTTAGTCCAGAATGGTATCCACTAATCCTCATACGGCTTCCACCTCCAACTATCGGGCTCAGGAACATCATCCCACACGTCTTTGTTAGCTCATCATAATATCTGTCCACATTAAAGAATGTGCTCATATTGAGCAGCCGATGGTGGTATTAGAGTCAGAGGTTTATTCTCCGTGACAAACAAACGTTTACGTGCTTGGTTCACAATCGACAATTGGGTATCTGTAACACCATACATGGACACTGTATTTCTCTCTAATTCCCGAACCGTTTCATCGTCTGAAGGTACCACACGGGAAAGTGAAATAGCCATAAAAGCATCCGTACCGTCATTCTTCCACACGTGCCAAGCTCATTTTTTTGCCTTTTGAGCTAAAATAGGAAACGGTATCGTAACCACAAAATGCGTGAAAGTCTTGTAGAGCGGTAGATTGCTCTTCTCCAAAACTTTCAACAATTGCTTAGTCCCGTAGATAACGTTTATTTTTTCCTGTACTGTACAGAATCCAATGTCATTGAAGTCCAATATGTAGAAGGAATGATAATACGATATCGCCAGCACCACAACATCTGTGTCCAAGCACCGAATTACAATTGATTTTACCTCTTGCTCAACTGCATCTTTGATATGAAGAACATTCCTCCCTTCAGACCCTTTATAAATGGATGTAAATGAAAATTTTTAAACATACCATCTGACGGAAAATAATTCAAAAATTCATTGGATTTAGTTGGTTCTATACAAATAAAACATATATTATCTTTCGGATTAATAGGGTTTACTGATAATCGAATCGCGCGAAGTATTGGTTGATTCTCGGAACGATTGTAGATTGGGTCGAGATTGGCTAATTTGAAGCGTTTTATTCATTTAGTAATTTCTCAAATTAGGTACTGTATTGTAGAATATAATTTTTGTACCATTTTATCTTTTATTTTATTAATGTTGCATCTATACCACCTCCTTCATCGAAAGCACTAATTTTTACATCATACCCCAGATAAATTTTCTGTTAGTGTTAGATAACCTTGATTTTTAGTAGATACATTTGGATTATTGGCAGGACAAACAATTTCACCACCATTATTCTGGCACTCCAACCTAGAACTACAGAGATTACCGTTTCAAGTGAGACTGAGGTCCCTGTGTTAGTTTTTTCGACATACAAAACCATTCTTATATACATGGGAATAAAAACTGAGTGTAAAACCCGCTACCTAAGGAATCATTACGTCCACATCTAGATTTCCTGTCCAATTCTTCCACGACCATCCTCATTTCATTATGTACTTGGTAGTATGGGCGGCTGATGCCAAAAAAATATTAGGCCTTTGGTTTTAGTACACACACTAAATTATAATTTATTTTTATTTACACCCTTCAATGATGAGTTTGGGGTGGTAATGATGCAAAAAAAAAATTGAGACCTTAGCTTCTCCTATATGCATTAAATCCCAATTTTATGGACTATTACTTGGTTGCTTTGCCTATTTAATTCTTCAGTGGAACAAAGTCAAAAAAAATTAGACGGAGAATTTTTTTTTACTTAAACTTATAATGTCGACCCTTCGACCCGTCGAGTCGACCCTTCGACCCGTCGACTCCTTCGTGACATTCTAAACCTATTTGAATAAAGTAAGTTCAATTTTTTTTACCATTACTATACTTCCACAATGTGGAAGTAAAAATCAAGAGAATATTAATAAAGATTAACACTCACTTTTCTGTTATCATTATTGATTCTGGACAGATAAAATAGCAAAAATGATACCTCACACGGCCAAATTCAGTAAAATGGAAAGAAAAATCAATTTTATGTTCAAATTTTAAGATGGCGTCCAATTTTCTCGAGATATGTGGTCCCCGGTGTTTCCATCATTTTCACCGTCTTCGAATGACGTGAAAAATGCCTAAACAGATATAATATTATCTGCAATCAAAGGCTTATAGGGTCGTCAATATTTTTAATATTTCTAAATGAAATTTTTATAAAATTGAACGAAAAACTTCATTTAACCAGCTCACCACTTCATGTAAATAAGTAAATGTCAAGGGAAATAACCCACCTGTAGTATTCCATATTTATATTCAATATCTAAAAAGTTATATTCTCGTGAATGTGTTGGTCTCGGCGTAGGCTGTTGCGTCCCTGTGGTGGTAATTCCCCCATGATTTCCGCTTCCTTCCTGATATGCCAAGATATTAGCTAAACTAGCGTACACTGGTTCCGATGCGAAAGCGAGGGTGTCGGCACATTCCTCTATAGGGTGCAGTACGTGCAGAATTTTTGGATGTCTGAACCGCTCGAGTTGTCGCACTGAACTTCTTAATATTTCGGTAACCGTTTCCTTGCGTTTTGGTTTGTGTAACTTTTCAGCACATCGCTTCTCAAACAGGAACACGGAACATTCCTGAAACAATAGTGTTGGTAAGTATAAATCGTTATAAATTGAAAAATGTAATTTTGGATTTTTAGCAAATAACCCTCATACATTCAATATTTCATATTTAATATGAAAATGTCACACTAGTTTACTAATTAAGCTAATCTATGACATCACTCCGATATTATAATAATATATCATTGGCTGGAAAAGATTTTCTAGAGATCTTCCCTCTACGGAAGTCACTATCAATCTCAAAAAAAAAAAAAAAAATATATATATATATAATATATATATATATAATATATATATATATAATATATATATATATATAATATATATATATATATATATATATATATATATATATATATATATATATATATATATATATATATATATATATATATATAGAGATATGCATGGTCATATACAGGCCCGTTTCATACACTGAGCGGTTGTAGTGCAGCCCGATTTGACCCTGAGAAGCCCGGGGTCGGGCTCATCAACGTACCCCCGTGTATATCATCACTAAATGGTCGCAAATCATGTTAGTTTCCTCCCTGCAAAATTTTGAGGTGGGCTTCAAAAAGTCATATTTTCATGTTACGAGATACACTTTTAGTTCAGCACTTCTGAGTCAGGCGGCGCTGTTCCTGTATATCCAAGACTCTTATACAGTTGATATCCATCGCTCGTTATATAGCCCGATATTTGGCATCGTTGCAGTGGCTCGATAGCGTTCGATTCTTATTTCCTCTTAAATACTTTCTTTATGAAGTCACAATCGTTGAATGAAAGTTCTTTCTTCATATTCGAATAATTTTTCTAAATTCAAAAATTTGTATATACGTTCTAAGAATTATAAATTATGTGGTACGGTGCTATGAAAGCAAAATAGTAGCATCTTAAACATCTTAAAACGTTTTTTGAATTGTAATACATAATTTCAAATAGAGCGATAAAAGGTAGCATTTATATCAAAAGAGAAAAATTATAATAACAAAATATAAAATCGAGTATAAAATGCATTGGCTTTGTCCATTTGTTGTACTAAATTAATGTTTCCATGTCCCTAAATTAGGTTTGTAGTTTTTTGCATTCATGATTCAATAATATTCCTCATTTTTATTAATTTTGGTGCTAAAATTTTCATGGAGAAATATCGGGACATTAAACAATAATTATGCAGAATGACGTTTTACGTACCTATTATAAGGATAGATAGGCATTGTCCATGACGACTTCCACATCCCCGTAGTTTAGTGGATAGTAACAGTAAAAAAACATGTTTTTTTTTTTAAATAGTCTTAGAATGTCATGAAACATCGATATTTTCAGCTTGAACGAAAAAAATTCCGTCTGCAATTTGTTTTTGTGCAAACGATTCGAACCGTTCATGATGTTGACTCAAAATTTGGTATACTTGTGTATTACAACGGGATCTGGAAATAGATTATGCGTTGATCTTATTCCGTTGAAGGGTTGTTGCAGAGTCGATAAAATTGGGTTTTAGGGTATAAAATATTAGTCTTTAGCATTAAATCGCTTATAAATTTTGAATGGAACTGTAGCTATTTTATTGTTTTAATTTGTTTTATGTATAAGTGCTATAGGCAGTTTTGTTTCTTGTATAATTTTAAAAATTTATTTTTCAACAGTGAAATTTTCTGCTATTATCCTTATTATCTCTGATCCTAGTAATCGTGCTACAAAAATAAAAATAGGGCATTGAGTTTTGAATAGGACTAGGTCTATGAAAAATCTTTCTGATAATTTGTTAATTTAAAAATAAATAAATAAAAATCACAAAAAAGTACTTTTTTTGGCTATTTAAGAAACAACGTAATAATGAATCAATTTTATTTTATTGAACTAAACTCTCGTGCGAAATTTTAACCCAAAATATGTTTTCAAACGGCTAAAAGTCAATAATAAATTCGAAATTTCCATCGCTTACTGCTTAAGGGCATCGACTCGTAGGAGAAAATGTTTTTTTTTTCAAAATGTAAATTTTTGTATGTTTTTTGCAATGGTATTAAGAAAAAATTATATCTTCATTTAAACCGTTTATTTGAAATTTGTTTATGATTTTCAAAATTGTAGTTGTAAATAAATTCAAATAACCCTGTGATCTTTTTTATCAAACTAAAAGCGGCAAACGAATTATGAAAATACGTGAAATATATAGCATTTCTTAAAAAAAAAATAATGGTCTGCTTGCATTTGAGGTCGAGAGTCGAGATACGTCAGTTTTTGCATTAAAGTCACTTATAAATAAACCAAAAAACTATTTCTTTTTGAAATTTGGAGTGGTTGTTTTTTAAAGCTTACATCTTTGTCTCTGATATTTGAAAATAATCTAAAATTACAATTTTTGAAATAACATTGAATAGAGCGGTTATTTTCTTAATTTTTGTCGCGAAAAGGAGGAACTAATCTAATCTGAACGAATATCCTTATGTCCATGGACACAGCTTTGTAAAATTTTTAATATCACCGATACAATAAAAAAAAACAATATTCGCGGTCAGGAGTTGAACCCTAGACGTCCGCATCCTGGTAAAAAGTGCTATCGTCTAAAATATTAAAGTCTAATTTGTAAAACAGTAATATACCGTTTAGAGCTAATTGACAATTATCGGATCTCTAACATAAGTTCCAAAGGCCCGACTTTCGGGCATCTATACATTATCTTTTAAACATTGTGCTTCTGGTTTGTTTTCAACTAGATGAGACAAAAATATAGGTATTGAAAGAATAACAGGGCTCAATTTTAAGAAGAAATATTAATTTGTTTATTTATAAGCGACTTAGTTACAAAAACTGACGTATCCTAGCTCCAAATGCAAGTAGATAATTATTTTTTTAGAAAAATGTTAAATGTTTCATCTATTTTCGTAATTCGTTTGCGTTTTTAGTTTTATAAAAAATCCACAGGATTATTTGAAGTTGTTTATAACTATAATTTTGAAAATTATAAACAAATTTCAAAAAAATAGTTTAAATGAAGATTTTTTTTCTTAATACCATTGTAAAATACATTTAAAAACCTACATTTTTAAAAATAAATTGATTCATTATTACGTTATATTTCTTAAATAACCAAAAAAGGCAATTTTTTGGTGATTATTATTTTTTTATAGATTAACAAATTATCAGAAAGTGTTTCATAGGCCTAGCCTTATTTAAAATTTTATTGCGAACAAATGGCTCTTTTTATTATTGCGATACGATTTCTAGGACCGGAGATAATAAAGAAAATAGCAGAAAATTTCACTGTTTAAAAATAAATTGTTAAAATTTTACCAGCAATGGACCGATTTAATGCAAAACTTCACATACACTTTCTGTTATATATACTGGCAACAAATTCAAACAATAAGACTGCTGCAGCCAGATAATTCCTTATTCACCTATTTTGATGCTTAATTTGACTCCACCATTAGGGGTAATCAAAAATACCAATATTTCGAAAAGAATTTATATCTTTTGAACGGCTGGGTCGATTTAAATTCGAAAAAATGTGCATTAGATATAATAGCTACACCCTTATTAGAGAATTGAAAAAGACATTTGATAATGGGAACATTAAAATAAAAAATGAATATATTTTTATCTTTTCATATCACATTGTTCTGACACACTCACTGCATGTCTTTAGTACAGTCTTTAACTACTATATCATATTATCACAACATATATTTTTTGGAATCAATAAAATAGATACATCATCAAAAATATGATATACTTATATTTCTCGGTTTATCTTGTCCCCATATTTTCTTGTTGCTATTTCCGTAGTTTCTTTTATAAATCTTTAGGCACTAGTTTACAAAATATAATTTTTTGGTGCATATTGGCATATTTCTTCCTACCGTTAGGTACTATACTGTCATATAACTCCATCGTGCTTCAAACCGGCCAATAATTTCAATAATTCCTTTGACACTTGAGACGCTTTGATTGTTTTATTGGGCTGTATTGTAAGATGTATTTAAGTTGAATGTAGAAAGGTACCAGAGAAAAGGCACCCGCTTAACTCAGCGGGGCGTACGGCAATAAATATAAAACAGATCGCTTGAAGCGTATGACCACGTGCTCACCGAAATGTAAACAATTTTTTAACATCATTGGAACTATTTTTCATGTGAAAATAAAAATTCTGCCAGTTCCAATTTCACATCAAAAGCTCTATTTGTTAATTGACGAATGCATAAACTTATCAGCTAGTAAATTCGTGGATTTCTTTTTGGATTGTTCATAATTTTATGACCCCGTTACGTGAGTAAAAATTTTTATTTTTATAAATTGATGGTTAAAAATATATTTCTATAAGATTATATCAAGACCCGAAAACCTCAAAATGCGGTGACAATAGGAAACATTTTTTTTTAATTTAAATAGCAACATAAGTTTTAAAAAATCCGTTGTGTTTTGAAAAATGTTTTCTGGAACCTACAGATGATGTGTGCTTTTTCAGATTTTTAATTGCATTTTAAATGACTGAGGAGAGTATAAAAAAATGACAAGCGTCTCTGTACCTCATTTTTGATAATTTGGCGGCCGGTACAATTTTAAGTAAATAAAATAAATAAATAAATGAACGTTTATTGTGTACAAAAGAATTTACACACAAAAGGAAAAGGTTAGCCTAAACTATCTTCGACCTCCCATATGCATTAGGAAAAAATATTATTACTATAGCAGTATTACATTAAACTAAGAAAACCTATTAAACTAAATTTTTAACTTAAAACTAATTATTTGTATTGTATTACTTATAATAATAATAATAATTTAACTATCAAATGTGCCGTTTTTTTATTATGACCATTATACTAGGGAATTTTATGCTCTGACAAAAAGGTACATATACAGTGTGTCGCACTTTTCATGGAGCCACCCTCATATCTCGCTCATTTGATATCCGAATATTTTGAAATTTTAATGGTGACTATATTCCTATAGAGTAAGTCTTTAGACGTAACCACATTTAATTTTAGACGGAGGCGTTCGATTCTAGAATGGAAAGAGGAGGTCGATTTTCAAAAAATATATATTAGCGATTTTTTCAGAAAAGAACTAGTAAGATATTCTTAATCAAAAATAGTGATTCTTTGGGAACCCCTTTGTACGGTTCAAAGATGTTGGAGATAGGGGCCGTCAAAAACAGTAATTTTTATCTATAAAACGGATTCTCAAATGGAAAAAATGTATTCTTCATTTTTGTTCAGAATAATGTGTTGTAAAAGTATGAATTGATTTTACAACAAAATAATTATTTATTTAATAAGGCAAAAATTCTACCTACTATACCTACCATTTTTCTAACAAATAATCTTCAATAAAAACCTAAGTAAACCATGAAAACAAATGCTATTGGGCAATTAATTTAATTTAATGAATTAATTAATTTATTTATTTATTTATTTTACTTTTTAATTTTTGTCTTATTAAATAAACAATTATTTTGTTGTAAAATCAATTCATACTTTTATAATACATTATTCTGAACAAAAAATGTAGAATACCTTGTTTCATTTGAGAATCCGTTTTACAGATAAAAATTATTTTTAGTTGAAAAAATAGTTTTTTTGACGGCCCCTGTCTCAAACATCTTTGAATTCACTACGATGTAATCTTGTACAAATGGGTTTCTAAAGGTGCTGATTAAGAACATCTTACTAGTTTTTTTTTGTAAAAAAATCGCTAATACTTTTTTTCTACACTTATACGCTACTTTTCTACGCTAATACTTTCTACCATTTGTCCGACGTATAGTAGCATCTGACCCTAAATTAGGATTGTGTTTTTTTGCATTCAGTATTCAATAATACTATACTTAATTATTATAATTTTGGTACTAAAATTTTCATGGAGAAATATCGGTCATTAAACAATAATTATTATTATGCAGAATGATGTTTTACGTATTATAAGGATAGATAGGCATTGTCCATAATCACTATAAGCTGGTACTACTTCCACATCCACATAGTGGAGTGAACGTATAATAAAGGTAAAAAAAATGTTTTTTTAAACAGGCTTGGAATGCCACGAAAGGTATTTTAAGTTTGAGCAAAAAAAATCTGTCTGTAATTTTTTTTGTGCGCACGATTACTCTGGAACCGTTTATGATGTTATCTCAAAATTTGGGACACCTGTGTATTATAACGAGATCTGGAAATAGATTATGTTTTGATCTTATTCCGTTGAAGTTTGGGATGGGGGGATAAATAGGCAAAGCAAGCAAGTGAGAGTTTATAAAATTGGGATTTAGTGTATGTACGAGAAGCCAAGTACCTAGTCAAAATTTTTTTGACATCAGCCACTTCCACTATCACCCCCATTACCATCCCTACCCTATTATTAAAGGACGAAAAAAAAATAAAATTGTGATTTTGTGTGTGTATAAGTACCAAAGGCCTAATTTTTTTTTGCATCAGCTATATCCCCCACTACCCACTGTCGATATGGCATTTTGTTTTATGGGCTTTTGTGGTAGACGATTGCAAATATTATATTATTAAAGTTCTATGATCAGTTATTTCCACATAATGGACTGCAAATACAGTATCAACTTTTTCTCTTTGTAAAAGACTTGGATGTTGAAATAGTGATTCTTTAGGAAGCGGTTTTTTAAGTCAGGTTCCCTTTACTGTATGGTGCACCTAACTGCATGACGTGATCTGTCTTGGTTCCCTGTTAAGCCTACACGGTCTCTAAAAACACAATTTAGATGGGCTAACTTGAATCGTTTTATTCTATTTGGACGTGCAAAAGAGAACAACGTCATAACTGCGGAATACTTATTACTTACACATCCACGTAGTGGAGTTGAAGTATAGTAATCGTAAAAAAAATTTTTTTGCTCAAATTATTGAAGGTGACTATGGAAGGGAATAAAAAGATAAAATTGTGATTTAGTGTGTATAAAGGAACAAAAGGCCTGAATACTTTTTTGGCAGTCGCCACCACCTCTACCACATTATTAAAGGGAATAAAAAAATAAAATTATGATTTATGTGTACAAGAGCCTCTGAATTTTTTGCCAACAGCTTCCCCCTCTACTACCTCCACTACCATGTTGCACATCGTTTTATGGGTTTTTGGGATAGACAATTTCAAATATTATATTATCAAAGTTCTATAAACAATTATTTTTACACAGTGGATTGCAAATATAGTATCGACATTTTTTTGCTGTAAAAGGCTTGGGCAGGAAAATCTAGATGTGGAAGTAGTGATTTTTTAGGCAGCGGTTTTTTTATTAATGAACACAAATATTTTTATGATGGTTATTTGAATTTTTATTTCTAGTCGGTCTCCCTGCATGGTGCATCTGACGTCATGCACCTACCTTGATTGCATTGGATTCGGAATGACGTCTAGAAAAATGTGCAAAAGTTTTAAACCCGCACATAAATAATTGCAAAAGTTATAAACTAATGAAAATTGAAAAAATAACGAGTTCCGTTTTTTGGAAATAACTCGAAAACTATTAAAAATTTTAAAGAAAGAAAGATTCTTAAAGAGGAAGAAATTCCCAATAAAAAAGTCCCGACTCCCGAAACTCTACATCTATTATTAACGAGATTATTAATGATTTTAATTTAATGTTGAAAATAGAGCTCCGCGCAGCGAACACTAAGGCGTTACGATGCTCTGGAACCGTCCGAAACAAGTAAAAATATTTTTTGTTATTAAATATTAATTTTAAAATTCATAAAAATTATGTTATTATTTAAACACTTAAAGGAACAATATCCCGATGGAAAAAATTTTTTTTTATTAATTTTAATTACTCTTACTGTTTTTATATTCAAAAATACTATAAGATTACATAAACTTAAAATTTTTATTGCTACTTGTTTAAACAAATTTTATAAACAAATATATAAATGACGTATTTTTGAAAAATATTTTTCTGCCATTTTATTTGTTATAGAATATTATGATTAAAAAAAATTCTTAAAAATTGTTTTTAATTGTTTATAATCACTTTTGTCTTTTTTCATTATTTAAACATGTTATTAAGAAAAAATTTTATTCCTAAATTTATTATTTGCAATTATCCAAAAGGTGGAAAAAAGAATTTTTTTTGTTGTGAATTTATTTGTTTATTTAATAAACAATTTGTTATTAATAATCGCCGAATATGTTTATATTTTTTTTTAGATAGAAAAAAATAACAAAAACAACCGTATACATAAACATGAAAATTATTTTGAGAATAATAATTCAAAAATCGAGAAAATACTCGTATCAAGTATGCCGTGGAAATTGACAAAAACTAGATTCAAAACATTAATTTTGTCTGCATAACCAAAGCGTTCTGTCCGAAATGTCCATTTTATTTAACACATGTTAGAATCAAAACATAGCCTATTGCTATTCTTGTTTTATTATATGTAGGCAAATAATATACCTACATATTTAAATAAAAAAGGTATATTTTAATCACAGTTAGAAAACACAAACGAAAATATTAGTGGGAAAAGAGCAGAGCGTTTGCCCTAAACAACTTTATGACAGCATCAAAAAAGGTGATTAAGGAATTCTTTCTGCCGCGATTTTATTATTTTAGTTTGTTTTTGGTTTTGGTGTGGTAACAAGTGCAATAAGAAGTCCTGAACTAAATCTAAGCATTGAATAAAAATAGACAAAAAACTTTCTGATAAATTGTTAACTAGCAAGAAAATAAAAACCATTAAAAAACCGCTGCCCAAGGAATCACTACTTCCATATCCAGATTTTCTATCCAAGTCACTCATGACGAAAAAATTTTGTATGTGGAAATAATTATTTACGGAACTTTAATAATCCTCTACCCTAGAAACCCATAAAACGATACCCCACATCGGTAGTGGGGCGGGGGTGGTAGTGGGGGGTGGATGAAGTAAAAAAATATTTTGAGGTTTCTGGTCCTTGTACACACACTAAATCGCATTTTTTTTCATCCCCTTTAATAATGGGGTGGTGGTGGTAATGGGGGTGGCTAATGTCAATTTTTTTTTGAGACCTTAGCTTCTCTTATATATATTAAATACCAATTTTATGGACTCTTACCTACTAGATTTACCTATTTACCCCAAATTTACCCCAATTTACTCCCCAACCCTTCGATGGAACAAGATGAAAATATAATCTAGTTCTAGATCTCGTTAAAGTACATATGTGTACCAAATTTCAAGTCAATATCTCAAACGGTTCCTGAGTAAACGTGCGCACAAAAAAAAGTTACAGACAGACCGACAGACAGACAGACAAACATTTTTTTTCGCTCAAACTTAAAATCTCGACGTTTCATGACATTCTAAGCCTATTTGAACAAAAAAAATTTTTAAAATTTTTTTGTCGTTACTATACTTCCACTGGATGTGGAAGTAATTACTGTCTCTGTATAATTTAAGAAGTATAGTGTAATAATGCATAAATCTGTAACGAAAGTGAGTGAAACTATATCTTTTATTGCTTTATTTTTCGAGTTGTTTATAAAATATTGAAGTTAAAAATATCACGTGTCTGTTCAAAAAATAAAGAAAAAATTTGTACCTTCTACAAATAATTCTTTTCGTGAAGTATACGTCATTACCTCTAGGACTGCAGTTTTCGCCATGTATTTTTACGGAATTGAAAATTATTTTTTCTGTACTAAAGCACTTCTTATAAACAATGACTTTCATTTTATTTCAAATTTCCAACTGCTCAGTTAATTTGTTGTAATGTATTCTAATGTTTTGATTATTTAATTTTAACAAATTCTAACATAATTCTTTATACTTCATTTATACATTTTATTTTCGTCATAGTAATTTAGGACTAATAATTTTTTAGTTAGATTTATGGCTGAATACTGTAATATAACTCTATCTTGCTTTAAACAGTAGATTTTGTATACCATTGGCAACAGTTCTTTTGGCATTTGAGACGCTTTGTTTTATTGCTCTGTGCAAGAAAGCAACTGTCACCAGATTTAAGTTGAATGTAGGTAGAAGAATGTAAGAAAAAAAAGGTGCACAAAAGAGTTTACGCACAAAAGGAAGAGGTCAGCCTAAACTAGCTTCCCCATATACATTAAGAAAACATATTATGACGATACGCAGTATTACATTAGATTGAGAAAACTATTAAACAAAATTTTTATATAATTATAAACAATTATATAAAATAAAATATAAATATTATACTACCTTTAATAACGATAATTTAACTATCAAATGTACCGTTTTTTATTATAACCATTATACGAGAGAATTTTATGCTCTACCGAAAAGTTACATATATTGTTTTGCCTTATCTTGCTTAATTTTCAAAATATTGACGAAAAAGCATTGCATTTTGTTGCAATTATTGTTAGTAACTTTTGAACCCGAAAAGAAAGAAAAGAAAAGAATATCACACAAATTCCTTTTTAAGCGTATCTGCAAAGACTAATTAATGTCGGGCACAAGTATATTATATGCTTGCACTAATAGTACAGTGTAACTAGAGGTTTTAACTTCGGAATAATGTCATATTGAACGGATTTAGTTCATTTTTGGAGGTATAATAGTAAATGCTTGACAGAAAAGTTTCTATATTGTGCGGGGGCTTGCTAATTTATAGAGGGTGAATGCCACCCCCTTTCAGGGGGTGGCACTTAAAAAATATATATACATATATTCATTGGAGCTGAAATAGAATCAAACTTTAAGAAGAAAAGGTTCTATGCAAATTTTCACATAAATTGATAGTTTTTAAGTTATAACGACTTCAAAATTGCGATTTTAGCTTAAAAAAAAGGTATTTCCAAACGGCTTTCGTCAAGTATCTCGAAAAGTATTACTTTATCGAAAAAATGTGACAGACCAATTACAGAAAGTACAAACTGGGAAATAATTATATTTTTTGTTTATTGATGTAGGATTAATAATTTCGGAGATATTTAAGTTTATATTTGGTATCCAAGTGTTTTGAAATTACCTTTAAAGTTTAAAATGCATTTTTTTCTAAAGCAAGTGCTTTAAATGAGCAAACAAATTTGAACATCTAGGTAATGCTACATCCTAAACTGTATTTGAGATAATTTCTTTAAATTACTGGCTAATTAGAGTAACAAAATGGCGACCTTTTTATATAAAAAAATATAAATACGCTCATTTTTACATCATAACTTCTTTACTTCTTATGCTACAGGAGCGAGTAAAAAATAATTTGAAAGCGCAATTAATTGTCTTTAATTTCATTTCTTAGTATGCGTGACGTAGGTGTCTCAATTTCTGAGATATTTAACATTTAAAAACTGCATTTTACGACTTATAAACGTTCGGACTTTCATATCTCCGAAACTATTAAATCTATGTAAATAAATAAACAAGCTAAATTCATTATCAGTTTATGAGCTTTGTTTCTGGTCTCTACCCATTTTTCAATAAAACTAATATTTATTGAGATACCCATTTGGACAAGGAAAACAAAATATCGTTTTATCGAAAATACCTTTATAGTTTAAACTGTATTTTTTTCTAAAGCAAGTGCTGTATACAAACCAAAAAATTTGACATCTACGTCATGCTATATATTAATGAGAAACAGTGTTTGAAATTCCTTTTTTCAATTACTGGCTAATTACAGGAACAAAATGGCGACGTTGTTTAAAAAAAAATGTGTAGACGCACATTGCTTCGGTCATAACTTCTTTGTTCTTTATACTATAGAAACAAATAAAAAAACAGTTGAAAGCTTAATTAATAACCTATTATTTTACCTACTAGCATCCTTGACGTATGTGTCACAGTTTCTGAGATATTTAACTCTCACTCTAAATAATTATCTTATGAACCCTTGGATGCCAAATGTAAACTTAAATATCTCCGAAATTATTAATCCTACACCAATAAACAAAAAATATAATTAATTCCCAGTTTGTACTTTATGTAATTGGTCTGTAACATTTTTTCGATAAAGTAATACTTCTCGAGATACCTGACCAAAGCCGTTTGGAAAACTTTTTTTAAGCTAAAATCGCAATTTTGAAGTTATAACTTAAAAACTATCAATTTGTGTGAAAAATTGCATAGAACCTTTTCTTCTTAAAATTTGATTATACTTCAGCTCCAATAAATATATATATTTTTTAAGTGCCACCCCCTGAGAGGGGGTGGCACTTACCCCCTAATTAGCAAGCCCCCGCACAATATAGAAACTTTTGTGTGAAGCTTATACTTCCAAAATGAACGAAATCCGTTCAATATGACATTATTCCGAAGTTTTGCATATTTTCACCTCTAGGTACTAGACTATAATAATAATTATTATTTTTATTAGTGCAAGCATATAACATATAAGCAATAAAAGAAAATATTAAATTTTTGCTTGCCATACTTAAAAGGGAACTTTGTGCTTGATAGTACGTCGGGTACATGGCTATATAAGCCAATAATCTGCACTTTTTGATTGGGATGTGCCACTTTCTGTGGTCATAGTTGATGCCAAAAGGTAACTTTCCAGATAGGGAGCCACTTTAAAATCCGTGCAACACCAAAATGGCAACAATTAAAGATGGCTGCCATTAGCCACAATGAATGTTTTTTTATCTCAGCTCCTAATGGTTCGATTTCTATTTTCTTTTTTTTTTTTGTTTGAGAGCTCTAGTAAAGAAGACACTTTTTTGTCCCTATACGTTTATCTGTACACTTTAAGGGTTCTGCGCAATTTAAGAAAATATATATTTTTTAATTTTTAAAGATATTTCTTTGCACAGTGGGACAAACTGAATCTGAAAACTTATTTCATATAATGCAACTTTCAATTGATGTTAACTTGGGACAGCTGGTACATAGTAAAGGTCATTGTAATAACTTTTTCAAAATTAAGCCTATAAGTATTATAGTGACAGTGAAATAAAATTAAATAAAAACTTATAAATACTTCAAAGAGAACTTCATGCTTTGTTGTAATTTGATGGCAATCATTTTTTGCTCATATTTGACCCATGTACTCGGAAACACAAAGGTCACTTGCTGTCTCAAAATAAGTACATTTTCAAAAGAAAAATTGCATCAAGGGATTCTTTTACTATTATACCTGATGTTACTGTACTATTAAAACAATTCGTTTGATATATCTATGTTAGGTAAATAAACGTAATTTAATTTCTACCCTTTTCCATCTTTTTATTTTACTGTTAATAAGGTAATACTTTAAAAGTGGAAAACAAAAAATGAGGACAAATTCAAAATATTTAAATACTTATAGGCCTACCACGGAGTAATTACATTATCAGTTATTAATAATTAATGTCTATTTGCATAAAAAAATTACCTAATATTTTATTAGGTTCTTCTAATATATCTTCAAATTCGTAACAATGAATAATAAAAAACGTAACTGTTATATTATTTTGGCGATCAAAGAATGAATACATTTCCTTTAATAGCTGGCCCTCCATTAGCGTCTCTACTGTAAACAGTAATGGTAGTGGCGCGGTATAGCAAGTACTCCTATTATGTTGTGCTTCGTGACGATGCATGCATCAAAGAAATATATATTATAAAAATATAACCTACTGAGGCCCGATTACATTGGCAACATCGCTGGGACGGAGAACGAACGCTAGCTATATTCTTATATACAGCGGGCTTTGAAAGGATCAGTAAATATATCCGGGCTCTGAAATATGCCATGTTTATATAATTGAAAGAAAAATAATAATTAGCTACCCCTAGTGGCTTCCTATTAGAAAAGATTCATAACAATCGCCATATTTAATAAATTTGTTAATTTATACACTCGGGAAATGCCGGGCTAATGAACGACCTGTCGATATATCGGGCTACACAATATACCGTCTATACCTATATATATATATATATATATATATATATATATATATATATATATGAACAATCTAAATTTAGTAGGGCTTCGGACAAATTCCGAAGCCCTACTAAATTTAGATTGTTCTTTAACTAGTCGGACGTGACTATCCTTCATTATTTATATATATATATATGTATATATATATATTGAGAGTGAGATTAGCTCGACTGCTATTTAAGGATAAAAATTTTTTTGATTGAAAATCGGGTATGCAGTCGTAAGGCACAAAATTATTTCTGTTCTAGCTTTCGAGTCTTTATTATCTCTTCATCGGGAACGGAAAAGTGAGGTTATAATAAAAAATAGCACATGTGCTTAACAGGTAGATGCAGAACATTGGAATACCGACCACTATATCATCATAGGACAATACACATTAATACAAGTTAAAATAATTATTAAAATTTGGACGATGTCACAGGATAAAAATTGTATTTTAAAATTGTGTTGGAGTTGGTGTCCTGATGGGCCATCAGGACACCATATTTATCATTTATCAAATAACGTTTTCTAACTGTTTCTTTGACGTAAAAGTCACAGGCGTAAAGGTTATTTTCCAGTAAAATACTGGATAATTGCATTATTTTGTAAATTTCACGGACATTATTTTAGAAGAAAATACATGTGGCAGAGGATCCCAGCAAGAAAAACAGAAAAATCTCATTCACCGCATGTCTTAATAAATAAAATATTGCCTTCTACTGTCGAAGAATCTTAAACCACCGAAAAGTTGTACAAGTTTTTTCATTCCCAGCTGATATTTCCATGATAGTACATAAATTATTCCAGAAAAAACTGAATAATCTGAAAATTATTTTTTATGCAAACTGATATTGACATTGGAATATTTAGACTTTTTGACATATATAACAAAAAATATTCACTTCGTCCCATAGCTCTATCAACTGTTTAACGATAATATCTTTTATTTCTACTTCATAGTTGTTGAAAAATGTTATTCTGGAATTTAGCAAGTTTCATACACTCAATATCTAAAAATAAGAAAAAACAAGAAATTAAGTACCTATTCTTTATTTAAAGTTGATCTAATTCTACTATATATAACTACCTCAACAGAAAACATGTTATAGTAGACTATATTTGAGTTAAAGCTCATGTAGGTATTTATTACAATGAGCATATGGAAACTTGCCAAGGAAGGCGCTGAATCTGGCGAACATGAACATTTAGAAATATATCTTTCGGACTTCCTAAATTTTTCTAAAAAGTATACGTTTATTAAGTGGTGGGAATATTATAATCAATTTAAAAATGACAACCGAAATAAACGATATACACAGACTGAAAATGATTTAAATAAGAATTCTTGATTACAACACTTAGAGGAAAGTAGGAAACTTATCAGTACTGTACTATATCACAGCCCCACAGAAAAAGCGGTCTGTTCTACGGACCAGACCAATCTATCCATATGTATTTGGACCCGCTGAAACCGAATCCAAAGTCAGAATTGTCAGATTGGCTTGTTTTTCACCCTGAACCTCAAAAAAAATGGTCTGTCCGGCGGAGCAGACTAGTGTATCCTTATGTATTTGGACCTGCTGAAACTAAATCCGAAGTCAGAATTGTTAGAGTGGCTCGTTTTTCATCCCTAACCCCAAAAAAAAACCCAAATCACAAGGAAAGTTGTCTGTCCGGCGGACTATACTAGTGTATCCTTATGTATTTTGACCTGTTGAATCCGTATTCGAAGCTAGAATTGACAGATTGGCTCGTTTTTAACCCCTAACTCCGAAAAACATGCCCCGCCCCAAAAAAATGATCTGACCGGCGGACCATACCAGTGCATCCTTATGTCTTTAAATCCGCTGAAACCAAGTCCGAAGTCAGAATAATTGTAATATTGGCTCTTTTTTCACCAAAAAACACTAGTATAGTCCGCCGGGCAGACCATTTGGTGTTTTTCGGGGTTAGAGGTGAATAACGAGCTAATCTGTCAATTATCACTTCGAATCCGGATTCAGCAGGTCAAAATACATAAGGATACACTGGTATATTTCACCGGACAGACCACTTTGTTTTTGTTTTGTGGTTGAGGGTGAAAAACGAGCCAATCTGACAATTTTAACTTCGGATTCGGTTTCAGCAGGTCCAAATACATAAGAATACACTTGTCTTGTCCGCCGGTCAGACCATTTTTTTTTTGGGGGGGGGGGTCGGCGTTAGGGGTGAAAAACGAACTAATCTGTCAATTCTAATTTCGAATCCGGATTCAGCAGGTCAAAATACATAAGAATATACTGGTATAGTTCGCCGGACAGACCACTTTGTTTTTGTATTGGGGGTGTTTTTGGGGGTTGGGGGTGAAAAACGAGCCAATCTGACAATTCCGACTTGGATTCCATTTCAGCAGGTCCAAATATATAAGAATACACTGGTCTGGTCCGCCGGACAGACCATTTTTTGGAAGGGGGGGTGTTTTTTGGGGTTGGGGATGAAAAACGAGCCGATCTGACAATTCTGACTTCTGATTCGGTTTCAGCGGGTCCAAATACATACACTGGTTTAGTCCGCCGGACAGACCAGTTTTTTTTTGTGGGGCTGTGTATTTGGTCATGCTTGCTTTGAACAATACCTGAAGAGAATATGGGTTATTGATACAGACATACGCACGTCATGCGGAATCATTAGTGATTTAGATCACATCTCTTTGGCTATTCAGTCATATTAGAGCTAGAAATGATTTTATTGATCGCATATTTAAACTGAAGATATCTCTCCCAAATATACTGAATCTACTCTCCTTAAAGAATATTCATATGATATGTAAGAAAATATTACGTTTCCTTAGTAATATAAACCAATTAATATACGGCACTATAGGTTTAGAATTGTTCCATTATGTGTTTACCCCTGCGTATAATTTACCTTTTACCCGTGGTGTTTACGTTAAGGCCCACATGTGTGTCTTTATAAATGCTCTTACTCCTAGGCGAGAAGAGGGTGCCTATGTTTCCGTCCCTCTTGTCAGTCGTCACATAATTTCTAAACTGCGTTAAAAAAAAAATCGTCTGGAAAATATTTTCAAGAGACTTCTCCTCTACAAGTAGTCAGTATCAACCTAAAAAAATATATGGTAATATTTCTAGCCTTACCTAGGGAACATCATATGTGTGATGAATCTCTCGTTGCTTAGAAATATAAAATACCCAACATTTTCACGTGTGAATAAATTCCCTAAAAGGGGAGACTTTGCATATGCATAGTACTAGTTGTCAGTGCTACCACCGCCATCTTGGAAAATGGCATCGATATTTAGTTTTCATCCATTGAAGGAAAAGATACTACCTGAGATGCAAACTGAACTAAGGAAAGTATCTTGACATATTCATCACTTCAATAAATTCAAATTAATTTACATTTTTGCCTGCTCTGCCAGCCTGTAACCGTTCCACATACGGGAAAAATTATTCTTATCAAAGAAGTTATTTTTTTAACTAAAACCTCTTTCGATATTTTTATTCATTAATGAGACAGAATTATAAGAAACTAGGGAGAAGTAGCCATTTTTCAAAATAGCGGCTGTAGCACAGCATGCAGGAATGTCAATTTTGGCAAGCTCTTACTAGGCACTAATACTATGAATATACAAAGTATCCTATTTAAGAGAACTATTTTCTCCTAATATGATTCACACATGAAGTTTTGTCTAAATCTCATTTAAATCCAGTGTGTAGTGTAATGAAGCATTCATAAATTCATGTTCCATTACTAAAGTTTTCGGATTTACACACGACACCAATATGCACACGACACGCAAATCTACCCAGCTCCCGTCTAGAGGCATGGATTTGCACACGACACTAAACTATACGTAGTTCTACGTCACCAGTAAGCGAGGATTCTCGGATATAAAAACCCGACCCCAAATCAACTAATTCAGAGCGGGCAATTCTGTCAATCTGTCTACTGCGTGCTGAGCTGGACATATTACAGCTTTGTGCATCTCCGGATGCAAACACGACGGAACGAATGCAATCTGACCCTGGGAATCTTTCAGCGTGTTGATCTGGGACCCGCTCGAGTCGTTAGTCATTCCCCGACGCCGTTTCGCCGCCAGAGCCTGACCTGGAGACCTCCTACAGCATGTTGAGCTGGGAAACTTCTTGAGTCGACGATATTCGCCCGACGCCCGATGTCACTCCAGTAGCAGCAACTAACGTCGCATCGCATCGTTACACACTCACTCTCTCTCTCCCTCTCTCTCTCTCTCTCTCTCTCTCCCTCTATCTCTATCTCTCTCTCTCTCTCTCTCTCTCTCTCTCTCTCTCTCTCTCTCTCTCTCTCTCTCTCTCTGATAATAGAAAATGTTATCCTAAGAATTGTAAAAGATACGGACCTATATAACCTGTATAATCTGTATGTTATGCAACACTGCCACGTATTACCTGTTTGAAGAAGAAAATAAATTGTTTTATATTTTTATTGGGCTGTTTTATATTTTTATTGGGCTGTTTTATTAACTAATCTGGACCCTGATTAATCTCCAAACCAGCTACCCGACAATAAGTGACAGTGACTTCATATAAAGTATGTTTCGTTTTCGTTTTTACCTTGAATGTAAACAAATCATCATTATTATCCATTATTCAATAATCATTTTGACAATCAGCCCTAAGCAACAGAGGCAATTTAGCCTTTCAATTTAATTCCAAACAACGTCGTGCTACCTTACAAGACAGAGTGAACCTTGCATATTGGCTGCAAGCGTTATGGAGACCGATCTACAGACGGTAATGGTGTTCAGTTCAAAGGCGTAGATGCCCCCTCCCCAGGTTAGAATGTTGTAGAATATCTCAGAATCGACCTGAGTCGAAGATTAAAAACAAGAAATTCATTTAAAGGCATTTTAGAACATAACATACAAGACTGAAAGACATCAGCCCCGAAAACTGGCTACGAAAGTACGTATACACGTTCGTTAAGACGTAAGGCACAACCAAGTGAAAATTCCACGCCGTAAGAGTAAAAGTATATTATGGTCATGGGAAAGTATACTGAAAATAAAAGTATAATTTTGGTCAAGGAAAAAATACATTGCACTTTTTCAAAAGTGCCCCAAGGTTGGACAAGGAAAAGCAGATAATATACTTATTAAGAAGTACGCTAAAAGTGCACTTTAAAAATATTTTTGAATATTTCTAACTTTTTTATCGCTTCATGAAAAAGAATGATAATAAAGACACAGTCATTGTGGATATCATTCAAAAGAATGAATATAAACTTTTAACGAGGTGACGTACTGAAAAGGCGAAACCGAAAAATGTGGCAAAGGCGCATAGCGTCTACAGACAATTATTGAGCTAAAATTAGCAAAAATGCGTTGGAGAATCGGTAGAAAGCGATAGTAGGAAAACCAATGCAGGTCTTTCCAAATGGCAAAGTTGTAGAGAAAATCGTCTTGTGCATGACGATTGAGCGTTTGAAGCTCAATCGCCGGTCGCATCACAGAGGCCCGAAATGGATTTTTATGAAGGGAAATATGAGATCTCTAAGCCACAGGTGCCATTAAATGAGATAAACTGGGTCAAGAGAGAGACTAATTTTAGGAGAGCGCCTTTAGCAATCTACGGTAAGTGCAGCTCGAACCCGTCTGGGAGTAGAAAATCACATACGAACAAGGGGGAACACGACTGGCGTCCTTTAATTAATAAATTAGTGTCACGTCCTTCAGGCCGCGTACACAAGGTTCTTCTACAAGAACATCAACATAAGTTTCTGCCATTTCGCACCCCTCCGTTTATTAATTTTGAGACGAGGACCAAAAATGTTTTTGTGATTTTATTATTCAATCCTGATACGCCAATACAAAACCCTTGGCCTCCGATCATAAGCCTGCCGACTCAAGGAAGCAAACGTCAAGTCATTAGACCTGATCTCGTAGATATTTATAAAAGACAGAGTACATCTACTTGTCCATGTGCCGTCTCAACAGGTTTTCATGCCTTGCCTTCGCGATTTTAGCCTCTATCTTCCCTGGGCCTTAGAGGAATATTTTCTTGCATTAGGTCAGGTGCGAATTCTGGTAGTCCGGATTTATAAATGGCTGTTAGAGCATTCTTACCCTGTAATGGATTGTTTTCGTGTACTAGGTCGTAACAGATTTACGGTTCATTCCTATTAATAAAGCTTAGAGGGTTCAAGCTTTTTCGCCAGTTATTGGAGCTTTTATGCAGTTTCGTTTAATACTGGGGTAGTTTTCACCCTCTTAAGGGTATGTCTCAATTGTGTAAGCCCTAGTCAACACCTTCGTTCATGCATTCAGCCAATAGACTTATACTATATTTCTTTTCATGGAAGCTCTACAACTCAATAGCATCATTTTTCCCTATTTTTATCCTTATATAGGGGATGTTTTTGGCCCTTCTGAATTAATCTATGGATATACAGATTCGTCGATATGTTGATTGCTCTGCCATAGCTGATGAGTATTCATTTTTTGTGGGGCTGTGTATTTTTTGATATCATCGCGCATATCACATCTTGAAATTTTGTATTCAGGATGTTCTCACTATTAACAATAATTTAGCACTTAGTTTGAAACAAAATTAGAACATGGGCGATTTTTGGCCTATTTTTAGGGTCACTGTTTGGGGTAGCGGGTCCGAGGCCGCGCGCGCTTCTCGCGCCGTATTTAGGTGTCTTTGCGTTCCATTTTCGTGCGTTAAACAAAAAAATCTGGAGCCTACATTTTTGATCGTACAAAAAACTTCATATACATTTGTGATGTGAGACTTCCCGTACTTTCGAATGGCGCAATTTGTTTTTGAAAGAAAGAAAATATTTTAAGATATATTTGACAAAAACTGGTATTTTGCAACTAATTTGTTTAATAACAAATTACGCTCAAGGACTATTGTTGGTAACTTTTGGTATGTTGTTCCTGACATGTTCAGAGATGTATTCTTAAAAGTTACCGCTTTACGGAATTTTTCCGAAGTGAAGATTACTCCACTACGTATCTTTTTACCGTCCAATGAAGTACACCAAATGAGTACCAGAGAATATGGACGGCTAGCATATTTGTCGTCGGAGAGTTGTGACTTCCATAAGAGCCTAACTAGCACTTTCTATCTATTACGGAAAGTCTATTTTTACTAAAGTTGTGTATCGAGTGCCTCTTTGAAAGACATTCAGGAATTTATAGGATTATCCCGCAGTTGTTTTATAATGCTGTCGTACACGATTTTGGTGTCTTCGTTTATACGGTCTGATCTTCTCCTGGTCATGTAAAAGATTACGCATCTGCTCAAACCCAAGGTTATCCTGGTCGAGGTGAGTGATTTTATGTTCTCTTCTATTAAATGATCCGGATTTAGATCCTTTTTCATTTCTAAGCTCAATGAGGTAACAGCGAGATGCAGAATAATAGAGGACTTGAAACGTATTCTTGGAAAACTCTTCTATAGTTCACCCACTCTGTATCATATTTTTTCCAGATCGTATGAAAAATTTAGTTCTCCAGAGTGAGAACAGATCATCAATGCATCTTCGTATAATATGGTGGATCTTCAGGTTTTTTACTAATCATATAAGCAAGGCATGGGATTGGTAATAGTTTTGTTATTATTATTATTATTAATATTATCTAACTGAGCTAGCAGACCGACAAAGATGAATCTTGTGCGTGGGTTCAACATATCATATTTTATGCCATTTAAAATTATTGTGTTTAGCTGCGTCTACGCAGAGAATCTCATTTTTATTGCAACAGGCTATGAAATAACACAGCATTAGCTAAAAGCTTAGTCAACTAATTTAAGAAAGCTTTGAAAACCTCGTGAGCTGAATCGACTGAAAAGCGTTACAAGGTTTTGTAACTGTTTACTTTGTTGCCATGGGGGAATCTGATACGACACGGTGCGGTTAAAGTCTTGGGACTATAATTTGAGCTTTTTTTTATAAAGAATTAAATTAGATATAAGATTACTCACTATCTGTGCCTGTCATGTTTCATTCAAATAAAAATAAAAAATCGTTGGCAGAATCAAAAGTGCACTTCCCGCAAGTTGCTTTACCTAATGAGCAATGTCCCCGATTTCCACAAAAGATCACTTGAATTATAGTTCGTTAATCGGCCAAAACAAAACAAAAATGAATGGATATAGAAAATAAGCAAATACATTTTTTATCTTTGTTTTCTATTATGATAAACAATTTTTTGTTAAAAAATTTATAACAACAATTAGTAACAATTAATAATTAATAATAATATGCAGCAAATAAATAGGCTTTATTTATCATTTATCCTAATAAATCAATGGCTTGAAATGTATTCACAGGAAAAACTAGTTTTACACATATACTTAAGTTGGCGCTAGTGCGTTTATTTTGAATTCTGTTAAATAACTGCTTAGACAATTAAACTACAATAATATGAATTTCAATAAGACTCTTTTGATAATAGACAAAGAAATAACTATACACCGTTCTCTGCGTGGAAAACTGCTAATCCTAGAAAAAAGTTTCCTCTGAATATTTTTACATTTTTTCGATATAGCCTTAGAAAAAAATTATATTCTCTGCGTTTATTGAAATTTGTTCTTCATATTAAGTGGTTATCAGTCGTTTATAAATCATTTATAATTAAAATGTAGAATTCAAATTGGAAGATTTATTTAAAATGTTAACATTTTTATTTTAAAAATAATTCAAAAATATAATTTTTTTTGTTATTATTATATCTAGAAATACTTAACTCGATCGCATTCCTTATAATTTTTTTACTTGTTCATAAGGGTCATGTGACCACCCTCCAAAAATCATGTATTATAACCTTTTCCCCACACAAAACACAATCTGGCCACGTCATTTTTTTATTTACAGAGAATTCCAACACATCAAGACCGGCCTAAAATACACATAGACTAGAGATCTCCGCTCTAACCATCCTACCACCTATTTATTGCCCAGACATACGACTGATAACCACTTTCCTCTGTAACACACATGCTCTCATCCATAATTTGTAACTTGGTAAAGTTTTTTAATTGATTAGTTGATGTAATTTATACCAATAGACTCGACCACGGGATTTTACATAGTGAATTTCGTATTGCAGGTTTTTCTACCTTGTTAACAAACGTTTTTCCAAAGTTACTTACGCGACAAAACAAAATATGTAGAATGTCATGGTTTCAAGTCTGTCCAAATGCAGGCTATTTCTGGGGTTCCACAAGGTTCCATTCTGGCCCCCTCCTATTCGCTTTATTTACAAATGATATAGTGGACGATTTGGTTGCTGACATCTTACTGTATGGTGATCATGCTAAAATATTTACCGCAATAAATTCAGTTACTTACCGAAAAGTTACAGAATAATTCATTAAAAATAAAAAAGCGGCGTGATGCAAATTCCCTCCCTCTCAATGTAGAGAAACGTAATAAGATGTCATACAATAGAAAAAAGATCTCATCCTATGAAACTATTCAGATCATATTGAGCAAATCGTGCAGTCTTTATATAAAAATTTGGGATTTGCGCTTAGGAATTCTAAAGGTTTTACAGATGTTAGAGCTAGGTCGGATGCAGTTAGAATAGTATTCGAGTACCGGATACGGATACATCAAATGTATTCGAATACCAGATACTCTTTGCTTTAAAAAGTACCCGAATACCGTGTATTCGAATACTTTCTTCGGATACCGGTAGCGGATACTTTTATTTCGTGAAAAGAATATCTAATGAAGAATTTCCTTTAAAGCTGTCCGAGAAGTTGTCTGTCTTTTTTAAATAAATATATGTAATAACCATTCCGAGGAAATGAATATTTTCCTAAAAGTGCCGTTGTGTATTTTGTTTTTTTTTTTTTGTAACAAATACAAAGCGCACAACAACAAATTAATTTTAAGCACAAAAAACATCTAGAAAAAATTATAAATTTATTCCACGTTATAACAAAAACTAAAACATATGATATGAAAAGTCATTCTTTATAAAAAGTTCTGCTTATACTGAAAAGTACTTAACTACTTTAACTATAGTTGGAATATTCTCTTTACCTAACACAAATTCATTCTAGATTTTCAAGGAGTTACTTCGGTGACTTGAGAAGCGGTTAAGAAAACATTTTAATTTTAATTTTTTTTTTTAATATTGTTATAACGCACAGGGTGGTTAAAAAATAAGAAAACTTGACATTGTTGCGAGAAATGTTAGTAATTGAAATTGAAATCAAAGTTTAAAGTCTTATAGGAAACAGTATTCTTAATTTCGATGGGAGTTCAGATATGAGATTTGATTTAAATTATCTAGATTTTTTGGCACTAACATTAAATCAATTTTGCAAAGATAACTAAACAAAGTTGATAATTTATTAATTTGTTTAATAACATAATCAGAAACATTCACTTTTTTATATTTTTCATGTTACCAACCAAATTACCCACTGTGCCACTTTGTTTGGTTAACTTTGTAAAATTACTTTAAACTTAGCAATGCCAAAAAAAATGAGATGAAGCTTTCAAATTTCATATCTGAACTTCTGTTTTGAATTATAGTTATTATTATATGTGTAAAGGGCTAAACCAATCTTCTTACTAGATTTGATGTAGATAGTCTTGAATTGCGTAGAGATAAACAAGCTTTGTTATTTTTCACATGAAACTGAAGTAGCAACTATATCAAACTTATTCTGAACCAGTGGCGTAACTAGGAGGGGGTAGGGGGCACTTTGCCCTGCTTTGGAAAATCAAGGAATTATATTAACATTTTTCGCCCGCCACTCACAAAAAAAAATTTCATTTTGTATCCCCCATTCATCAAGAAAATATTTTTATCATTTTGCGCCCCCCGCTCATAAAAAAAATGTTTTCATCTTGCACTTCCCCGGCTCTATAAAAAATGTTATCCATTTTGCGCCCTCCCGCTCACAATTATTAGACCTGGAAGAAAAACTTCCAAAGTCCTTTTATTTGCACCATATCCCCTTTTTAAACGGACTGCCCCCTCCGCCCTAAAAAACTGGGTACGCCACTGTTCTGAACAACTTAGTTTTAGAAAAACAGAAGCATTAATTGCCCATCTAGGCCAGTCGTCAGGGAGTTCAGGATGCGTAAATACCGTTTTAAATCGTACAAAAGATTTTACTGTTGGAACCAATTCATTATATGCCTCTTTTAGACATACTAATTTTTCCCCTCGTCCGCCTCCCGGAACACCCCCAATTTTGGGGAAATATCTCTTAAAAATAATTTTTTTGCCAATATCTCGGTTCTGAAGGGTCCTACCAAAAAAAAGATGGTTATCAAATTTAAAGATAATTAAATTCTCTGTCGAAATGTTCCAGACACATTTTCACGTAGTATCAATATTCTTGGAGTTATAGGCGGGAAAAATCAAGCATTGTATCGCATTCGCATTTTTTAGGTAGGCCCGTTCAGAACCGAGATATTGGCAAAAAAATGATTTTAAAGCGATATTCCCCCAATATTGGGGGTGTTCCGGGGAGCGGGCGAGGGGTAAAAATTATTATGTCTAAAAGAGGCATATAATGAACTGGTTCCAATAGTAAAATCTTTTGTACGATTTAAAACGATGTTAATTTACCTGACGACTGGCCTAATCGCTTTATAGGATTTTCATTCCTACTTAGAAATCCTTCCATATACTGGTTAACTATAAAACGAGCTTGCAGGATTTGAATTCTTGTTGGTTGACATGAAACTGCCTTGCCTAATTTTTCTATATATCAAATCTTGCTTCTGTCTCTACTATTGTATGAGAAATTTCCTCGGCAGCATCTTCATTTGTTTTAGGCCTTGTATTTCGATCCACTAAACCAGTAACGATTTGTTTGGCTTTATCAAGTTCCAGGTTTATTAAAACTTACAGGTTTGAATGTAGGGTCTAGTAATGTGGGTATTAAAGTACTTCAAAGCAGATGAATGATGGCGAGCGATAGAGATGCGAGGCGTTGGTTTCTGCTCAAGGTAGCATCTTAACCGGCGTTACACTGGCGCATGGCGTAAAATTTAAAGTTTCATGGTAAAATTGCCATTAAAAGTATATTGAAAAAAATTGAAACAATAAATAATTACATGCTATTCATAATATATTCGGCGTAGCCGATGCGAAAACCTGTTTAATTAATGTTTTGTTCGAATACGGCTAGATTTTCTTTTACGAGTGTTATATTATTGGTTGTTACATTTTCTGTTTGTGCTGTTGTATTGGCACTTTTGGTTTGTTTGTATGTATGTTATTTTGTTTTGTGACTGATGGCTTTTTACATTGATCTTCATCTTTATTATTGCTTAAGATGTTTAGCGTTTTTTTTTCACAATGATTGTTAGGGGGTATGGGTTGCTACAATAGATGCACAGGGATCGCGATGGTCAAGGCCAATCAGCCAGCTCCTTTTACAAATCTAGGGGGTATGGAGGTAATTGAGACATGGATTGGGAGTGGATAGGAATTCTGATGGTAGGGGATTGATGAGGGCGGGGTTTGTGGAATTGACAAGGCTTAGGAATAATTGGTTGAGGATGAATGCGTTGTGTTTGGAGGTACTGGATACGTTATGTAGGAGTTGGATTGGTGTGTAGGATTTTGTTTTGGAGAATTTAGAGTCTATTTTGGAGTATAGGAATGACTAAAGTATACCAAATGGGTGGACGTTTGTAAGCATGTGGCGTATGTAGGATTTTTAGATTAGGGTGGATATGTGGGTTAGAGAATAGGAGAGGAAGGGATATGGGGATGCGGTTGCTCTCCGACATTTGGAGGTTATATTAGTAGTCTTTTCTGAAGAGAAATCGTCTGCTTATTGCTACCCCTAAATAATCAATATCTTGCGATCACTCTCTACTTTCTGTCGATGGAATGTAAAGCAGTCATTCCCTTGTCTACTTGGCAAGTAAAAAAAATCTTACTCCTCGATAGTGAAGAAATTCGACGAAATTCGTAGGTAGGGAGACAGCACATTTTCTGGCGCCCGCTGATTCGCCTAAGTTACGGAAATAAACCACAGTTAAATAAATTATAAAAAACAAATTAATATTTCTTTAACTGAACATGTTGATTCTGCACATACAACTATGTGTTCACATCGATACTCTTATTAAATCATTCCAAGTCAATCATTTTGTTTTATAATGGAATTCAGATAATCCATTTTCTATTGGTGAAATTATGTGCTCTATAGCGACTATAGCGACTCACTCACTGGAAATCGAGAAGTTCCAAAAGCGAGAAGTTTCCATGGAGTCGCTAAGAAACAAAAAGGAAAACTCGATCCATAATGGAGAAGTTTCCATGGAGTCGCTAGGAAAAATAAAAACATTCGATATAAAAATATAATATCAATATACTTAAAAAATACCAAAATCATATAAAATATGAACATGTATTAAAAACAAATATACGTATATTAACTTCGATTTTAATTTTATTTATAGCGATAACGCTATAAATTTGGTGACCCCGACGTGATCAATATATGCCCGACGTGATCATTTTATGTCCAACGTGATAAATATATGCCAGAAGTGAAAATTTTATGTCCAACGTCATAAATATATGCCAGAAGTGAAAATTTTATGTCCAACGTGATAAATATATACAAGAAGAGATTCAACTACCGTTATAAATTGACCATTTTATGAAGAGAAGAATTTTCCCGATGAATTTTGAATAAAGGTTCCAAAGTTGAATAGATGTTCCTATAATTTATGGTAATTTCCTAATTCAATCAACTGAAGTTGTACATTACAAGTACTGTCATCTGTCGGTGAGTGAGTTAAAGTACATTCCCTTTTTTATCTCAGAGAGTAGTCAATCAATCAATCAATCACAATCGATTAGTTATGCCAACACAACCTTCAGACGAGGATTTTCCTCAAACCCATTATGTCACGTCTGTCAAATTACCCCCATTCTGGAAATCAAAACCAGAAATTTGGTTTGCCCAGATCGAATCACAGTTTTCTGTTGCAAAAATTGTCAATGACAAGAAAAAGTATGATCAGGTTATAGCTAATTTGCCATTAGATGTGGTAGATAATATATACGATATAATATCTAATCCCCCGGAAACGGATCTCTATATAAATTTAAAGAAAGTTTTAATTTCACGTTTATCATCGAGTGAGGAAAAACGTCTGAATGATCTGTTATCAGGTTCCCAAATGAGCGATCTGAAACCTTCAGATTTCTATAGATCCATGCTGAATATGGTTGGAGGATTCAACATGGTTAGTCAAGATTTATTGATAAAGCTATGGAAAAGACGTTTACCTCAAACAGTATATATTGCCATTACAGCTTCAGGGAAAACAGACACAAAAGAGATTCTAGATATTGCAGATCAGATCTGGGAGTCCTGTCAAAATTCAATGGTTGCATCGTACTCCAAAAATCCTCTTGAATCTGAGTCAACCCCGTTATCAGATTTAACTACCACTATCAAAAATTTTTCAATCACTTTCCATGATTCAATTAATCAAGTATTACAAAAACAAGAAATTTTTAATTCTCGATTAAACTCTTTAGAATCCAGACTTTCCAATCAATCCTTCGAGCCTCAACCTTCTACTTCATGCTGCAACAATTGTAAAAGTAGAAGGAATTCACAAACTCGTACCACTAATCGCAATCGTTCACCCAGCCGTAATAATGTTTCCAATAAATTTGATCGTACAGACAATACTATTTGTTACTACCATCAACTTTATGGTGCCAATGCCTATCGTTGTGGAGGTGAATGGTGCAAATTCAGTAAGAATTGTAAAAAATCTGATAATTCTCAAAGATGACTGAAGTTTGATAATTTTATGACGTCTGATTTTGACATTTCTAACAGCAAACGTCGTCGACTTTTTATTTACGATAGATCTAACAACCTGAACTTCCTAATTGACACTGGTGCCGATTTATCTGTGGTGCCACGCAATGCTTTCACAGATTTAAAAAAGAATTTCGATACGATATTAACCGCGGCTAACGGTTCAACCATTTTTACATACGGTAAGAAATTGTTAAAAGTCAATCTAAACTTACGTAGATTATTTCCTTTCGTTTTCAATATAGCAGACGTTGACATACCGATAGTCGGAGCAGATTTCTTGTCTCATTTTGGTTTAGTTGTCGATCTTAAAGGAGCTCGAATAATTGATAACAAGACTAATTTGTCAGTTAATTGTTTTATTAAAAATAGTCCTTTAGACAATTGTAGATTAGATACACTTAAATTATTTCCTTTGACAGATAAATATAACAAATTACTTTTACAATTTCCTAATCTAATTAGTTCACCAGATTACAATTTACCTATTAAACATTCTATTGTACATCATATAGTTACTGAAGGTCATTTACCTTTTTCACGACCTCGTAGATTAGACAGTCTTAAATTTAAAATAGCTCAAACAGAATTTAATAACATGGTAGAATTAGGTATCTGCAAACCATCATCTTCTCAAGTTTCCTCTCCACTCCATCTAGTGGCGAAAAAAGAGAAGAATGACTGGAGACCTTGTGGAGATTATCGACAACTAAATACGATTACCATTCCCGACAGATATCCATTACCTCATATCCACGACTTTAGCTCTCAGTTGCACGGCTGCACTATTTTCTCCAAGGTTGATTTAGTGCGAGCGTACCATCAGATACCTGTCGCTGAAAATGACGTTTATAAGACAGCTATAACAACTCCATTCGGACTGTTTGAATTTTCCCGCATGCCTTTTGGTCTACGCAATGCCGGTCAAACTTTCCAACGTTTTATGAATGAAGTACTTGTCAATTTACCTTTCGTTTTCGTCTATTTGGATGATATATTAATCGCAAGTCAATCAGATGTACAACATTTGGAACATTTGGAAAAGGTTTTCAAGAGATTAGACACATACGGAATTAACATTAAACCATCTAAATGTATCTTAGGAGTTGACAATTTAACCTTTTTAGGTCATCACATCTCTTCATCAGGTATTTTACCATCAATTGAGAGAGTCGAAGTCATTAATAATTTCCCTTTACCGACAACTCTCAAACAACTACAACGTTTCATAGGTATGGTGAATTTTTATCATCGTTTCATACCTCATTTTGCTGAAATATTACTTCCCCTATATTCTCTTTGTAACAGTTTATCTCATGATAAAATTACAAAGATAAATAGTTGGCCTGATCAATGTTTAGACGGATTTTCGAAAGCCAAAGACGCAATAAGTAATGCAGTAGTTTTAGCTCATCCTTGCAATAATGACGATACTATCTTATCTCTCTCAGTCGATTGTTCTAACCTTGCCATGGGTGCAGTTTTAGAGCAAAAAGATAATAAGGGATTTCTTGCTCCTTTAGCATTCTTTTCCCGTAAATTAACCACAGCACAAACCAATTATTCGATTTTTGACAAAGAACTTTTAGCATTATATACTGCAATTAAACATTTTAAGTTTATACTTGAAGGTCGCAAGTTTAATTGTTTTACAGATCACAAACCTTTAATCAACGCTTTATTCACAAAAGCAGAAAGATCTCCTCGTCAAATACGTCATTTAGAATACATAGCTCAATTTTCTTGTAAAATACAACATGTTAAAGGAAAACATAATGTAATAGCTGACAGCTTGTCACGTATTTACGACACTTCTTCCTTAAAACAAGATATTTTACCACTTCAACTTAAAAATTCTCCCTTCCTTAATGTTAACTTTGACCTAAAGTTGCTTAGTGAAGCTCAGGAGAAAGATTCAAATCTCAACTATTTATTGTCAGATAAATCATCACTAACTAAAACCAATTTCATTTTAAAAAAGATACAAATTCCAGATTCAAATGATTTTATTTGGTGTGATGTTTCTCGTGCAAAAGTCAGACCTTTTGTCGCTATATGCTCCTTTCAAAGAAAATACGTTTCCTCTGCACGATTTTCTGTTACGTTATGTACTTTAGTTATTTTTGTAGGTAATAGCTCAGAAATTAATATTTTAGACCCTTCCAAACAGAAACCTAAATTTTACAGATTTTGACACATTTTTACATAATTTTTTAAATAACTAAAATTTAAATGGAAGAGTTGAGCTAAGGGGCTTGAAAGAATTTGATATCAAAGCTTAAATACCATAGTTTCAAATGTGCTACAGCTTTAATTTTACTGATCAGGTCATAGAATTTGTAATGTATAATGATTGGAGGATTAAATTTGCTGAAGGGCCAGCCAGCGTAATGCATGACAGAAACTAATGAAACGAGTTGCGGTAGTATAATGCGGATGATATAGCAAACTAAATATCTTGGATTTGCAGCACTTTCCTGGTCTCTCCAATAGTTCACAGAGGTAATTCATAATTAGCGGTTTGGTTATTGAAGTACTCGGCCGACTGTTGTAATGATTTTTCACAAGTGTTACGAAAACAAAATATAACAGTTACAGATTGCGTTTTCTAATAACATAATACATATAAAAATAGTTGATCCATATTTGTATTTTATTTTCTTATAATATCGTTTTATAGTAAAAAAAAAATCATAACATTCTAAACACTATTTAAACAGCCAAAAAATAGAGGCCGCATAAATTCCATTATTTCTATAATATTTTCGTGGAAATTTTGAATCACCTATTATGAACACTAAGTCCACCTTAGGGTTAATCTTTTACTAATTCGGGATTTTTCTTTTCCCACCCCTGCCAATGGTTCCATTTGATAAAAGAATAATCCGTGTAAAATGTTATTGACGCAAAGATAAAGGGAACGGGTGCCGCAGGCACATCATATTTACAATAATGGAAATAAATGGACCTGTTTGCATACTTTTGTTAGGAACTTGTTTAATTCATATTTTTTGTAACTAGCAACATTTATCTGTAAAATAACCAATGTCTTATCAGACCCAATAAATATTAAAAAGTTTATCTTCGTTATGAGTATAAAATGTCTATTATACCACCGTAAATTCGCAGTTTAGAAAAATAAATCGGTAAAATAAAACTCCCGTTTCAATCTTTCTTAATATTATTAAAAAATGTACACAATTGTTTATCATAAATAGTATTATATACTAAATCAACAAAAAAAAATCAACAAGTGTAGTAACAGAAATAATATTTTTTTCACTATTGTAAAACTTGTGACAGCGTTTCTTTTTTGACATTTGGGAAACATGATTTATAATCCTTTACAACTTGGAGTGAAAATTGTTTTTTTCTAAAGTCGATCCACAATGTCTACATGTTCGGCACGATTTCAGATCGAAAAATGCACAATTCCAGTATTTTAGTCCGTTGCTAAGAAACTCTCAGAAAACAGACCGGAAAAGATCTGTTGCCAAGCAACGATCAACAAAACCATACGGGAATGTTACTTTCCCGGCCTAGGCCGGGAAATTAACATTCCCGTACGGTTTTTTATGTATATTTTAGACAGTAAATAAATACAAGCAGACAAACCAACTCACATTAAAATTGCATTTATTAGTAAGCAGTTAAATTGTAATGAAGAAATGTTATGAATTAATACAAATTCCTTAATTTATAATAATATTGGTTGTGATTTCAGAAAAAATAGTATATGTACTTCGGTGTGAAAGCACATTCCCGGAAAATTTGCATCGCCGTTAGGTAATGTATTTCTTGCACACCTAAATACACAATATACTATTGGTTTTAATTTTTACTTCCACGTCCAGTGGAAGTATAGTAACGACAAAAAAATTTTTAAAAATTTTTATTGTCCAAATAGGCTTAAAATGTCATGAAAAGTCGAGATTTTAAGTTTGAGCGAAAACAAAATTTCTGTCTGTCTGTCGGTCTGTCTGTCTGTCTGTCTGTCGGTCTGTCTGTCTGTAACTTTTTTTTGTGCGCACGTTTACTCTGGAACCGTTTAAGATATTGACTTGAAATTTGGTACACATATGTACTTTAACGAGATCTAGAACTAGATTATATTTTTATCTTGTTCCGTCGAAGGGTTGGGGGGTAAATTGGGGTAAATTTGGGGTAATGGGTAAATCAAGCAGGTAAGAGTCCATGAAATTGGTATTTAGTATATATAAGAGAAGGTAAGGTCTCAAAAAAATTTTTGGCATTAGCCACCCCCATTACCACCCCCACCTCCTTATTAAAGGGGATGAAAAAAAATTGTGATTTAGTGTATGTACAGGAACCAGACCTCAAAATATTTTTTTTACTTCATCCACCCCCCATTACCACCCCCCTATCACCACCCCTACCCCACTGCCGATGTGGGGTATCGTTTTATGGGTTTTTGGGGTAGAGGATTTCAAATATTATATTATTAGTTCCATAAACAATTATTTTCACATACAAAGTTTTTTCGTTGTGAGTGACTTGGATAGAGAATCTGGATGTGGAAGTAGTGATTCCTTGGGCAGCGGTTTTTGTTAAAGTTTCATTTCCAGACTAACAGGAACGAAAATATCACTTCCGGTTAAAGCGGAACAGTGACAACTTTTTCTCTTAAATAGAGTGACTATGTATTTGTATAGTTTCTTATTAATCAAAAAATTCTAAGTACAACAGTTTTTCCGATTTAAAAAATTCCGATAAATAAGAGATATGAACAATTTTTTATTTATTTTTTTCAAAATTGCCGCGCAGATGAACACGACATAAGAAAATTAAGTAGGCTATGGAAATCATTAGTAAGATTGTAGACTTGACTGTAAAAAACTAAATAGTTATTTGAATTACTTATAGGTACGAGTAGTTTAGGTTTTTCGCAAAAGACGAAATTTAATTTTCATTTCCGTAGAGGTTCTATGGAAATTTTTTTAATGAGTCCCGTGGTATTTTTTTTTATTAATCAGAGATAATGATCCATAAACTTTAATTTTTTGGCCTTTAATAACTTCTTAACGATATCCTTCGTAATAATAAAAGTGTTTTTAAAAGGTAAACACAAATTAAACAAGAAATAATTTTAATAAAACGTAACAACCATGAATAAATAATATAACAAAATTATTTAAAAGCTAAATTATAATAAGCCATCATAAAAATTGTTCAAACTGTTCACCGTTTTGATTAATAAACAGAGTAGCGTGACTTATTGTTGCACGTCTAACATTCTGTAGTTGTTGAGATGTTATTTGTGCAATTTCGTGTCTAACTATCTCTTCCAGGTCTTAGCCTTGTGGTTGGAGCAGTCACGTAGACTCTATTTTTCAAATGCGCCCAAATAAAAAAAAATCGACTGGGGTTAAGTCAAGGGACCTTGCAGGCCATCTGACTGGGTCCCAATACAACGATCTGGAAACAATTCATTTAGATATTCACTAAAGACAGTAGCAATGTGTGGTCCAGCCCCGTCTTGTTGGAAGTAAACCTCGTCAATATTGGTATTGGGAACTTGAATAATCTGTGGATTTATTAAATTTTGGAGAAATTCTAGATATCTTGGTCCAGTTAGATTTGGCGTCAAGTATTATTGGATCTATGATATGGTTGCCCAGTACGCCTAACCATATATTGAAGCCAAACCGCTCCTGAAATCGCATCTGTTTTATAATATGAGGATTTTCAATTGCCCAACATGGAACGTTGTTCCGATTAAATAACCCTAGGTTTGTAAATCTCGATTCATCAGTGAACAAAATGTTTTTGATAAAATCCTCATTTTTTAGTTGGCGGAACTGTAACCAATTACAAAAGGTCTTCCTTGACAAAAATCATTCTCATACAAAAATGTATGCAACTGATATTTATAAGAACGACAGCTATGTTTCTTTAAAATTTTCCTGGCTGATTCTTTGAAGACTGGTAATTCATGTTCAATTTGTCTCATCGAAATAGTTGGGTCAACGCTAATACATTAATTTCTGTTTCTTCATCCGCAATAAGTCATTCTTCAATTTCTATATTAGGTTCAGTTCTAAATTGATGTTCCATCCGGACGAAATATTCTCTTGGAGGTTGTATTCTTTCTGGATATCTCAGTCCATACAGAGTTTGTACTCTAGTTGCATTACGTTGAGTCTCTCCATAAGTCTCTCCTCTCTTAAATAATTTTCAGCCATTTTATATTAATTTACTTGTTTATAACAAATTCAATACACTTACTTCAGATAATCAATGAGTAATGACAAGAATAATTCAATTGTTGCGAATTTACGAATCATTTTCATGGATATCTGCAATTTTAGATTTAAATGTTGGCGCTTAACTTTTAAAAATACTTTTATTATTACGAAGCATGTCGTTAAGAAATGATTAATGGCGAAAAAAATTAAAGTCCATGAATCATTATTTCTGATTAATAAAAGAAAATAGCACGGACAAGTCTACAACCTTACTAATAATTTTCATAACCTACTTAGTAATTTTCTTACGTCGCGTTCATCTGACGCGACCATTTTGAAAAAAATTAAAAATTGTTCGTATCTCACTTATTTTATAGAATTTTTTAAATTGGAAAAAACTGTTGTACTTAGAATTTTATGCTTAATAAGAAACCATAAAAAAAATATAGTCCGGTTGAACCGGAAGTGTTATTTTCGTTCGTGTTAATCTAAAAGTGGCCCACTTTTGTCTAATTTATGTGTACCAAAAACGAAATTTTTAAATATAAAAACAACCAAAAAATTGGGGACGTACATTGACTCTTGGCCACACGGTATATGGACATAAAGATAGTTGTTCAGGTTAGGTTGGTTTTCCCTTTTCGCGACAAAAATTAAGAAAATTATAAAAAATTTGAAAATGTGCGTTAAGTTCGCAAAACCGCTTTATTCGATGCAATTCTAAAAATTGTACTTTTTGATTATTTTCAAATAGCATCAGATACAAAAATACAGGTATGGGAGAACAACCACTCCAAAGAAGGAGTGTCCACAACATAAGAAAAATTCCTTTGAATATGCCAACACTTTGTTACGGAAAACTGCTCCCGCAGATACACTTAGTCAAATTCCACAAAGTAATAATAACAACAATGATACATTTATACAAAACATTTTACCACAACAAAACACAATTTTCCTAAGACCATATATTGAAACAGAAATGACCGAACTACTGATAAGTAAACTTAAAAATAAACACTCCTCAGGTTATGATTATATACCTATTTTCCTAATAAAACCAATACTAAATGATCTAGCTTTACCGATAGTGTATTTAGTAAATCTATCTTTCTCAACAGGAAAGTTTCCAGAATGCTTAAAAGGAAAAGTCATTCCGATTCATAATAAAAAATTATACCCAAATACTCGACAACTACAGACTAATAACCATTCCTACAAGTTTTTCAAAAATTCTTGAGTACTGTTTCCTGAATAGATTAGTGTATTTTCTGAATAACTATCAAATAGTATCAAATAATCAGCATGGATTTTTATCTGAGAAATCGACTATAACTGCTGTCCATTCGTTTTATGGAGAAATAATGAAATACATTGAGGCAGGCAAGTGCCCCGTTGGAATTTTCTGTGATCTCAGCAGGGCATTCGACTACGTTAATCACGAGAAGCTGCTTGCCAAACTACCAGTGTATGGTATAAGAGACATTTCATTGCATTAGGTTAAGAGCTACCTTCATAATCGTAAACAATACGTCTCACTTATCAATAACGAGGCCTCTACCATAGAATATGTCAATTCAGAGTATGTTGAAATTAACAAGGGAGTTCCACAGGGTCTATTCTGGGTCCGGTGCTATTTCTATTGTATATGAATAATTTTGTTGCCTTGACTGCCTCAGCAAACTTTACGATTTACGCCGACGATACGTCAATTTTCGTATCTGATAACAATGACGAATCGTTTAAAGTCAAATGTAACACAATCTTACATAAATTAAATGATTGGTTTAACCAAAATAGTCTTAATTTTAATGCAACAAAAAACCTGTAATAATCTGGAATTGAAAACACCCAGAAATTGTCATCTACAGATGACCATGTAAAATTTTTAGAAATACACGTGGATGAATGTCTAACCTGGAAAATCCACTGTGAAAATGTTATTTCTAAATTAAATCCCATTGCTTACCAGTTCAAAAGTATCAGAACTATACTAAATATTAATGAGTTGATAAAATTGTATTATGCACAAGTGGATTCTAGACTCCGATATGGAGTGTGCTTCTAAGGCGCCACCACCTTATCACATAATGTTTTTATAGCTCAAAAGCGGGCCATAAGATGCATGACTGGGTACATTAAATACTGACTCCTACAAGGACATATTTAAAAAATATAAAATTTTACCATTACCATCTCTCTTCATATACCGTGCGTGTAATTTCCCATTAGGCATGTACATTCACGTAGCGCGAAACATATGACAACACTGCTGCCGTAAATTCCTCCACTGCCCGTGCGTCGGGCGGAGCATCCCAGAGCTCTGTTATTACATTTCAGCCAGCTGGCACGCGCGATGTTGTAATTTTACTCCCTATGCCTAGCGCCCCGCTACACGCACGGTATGAGCTATGTTTGTATGTATTCAAGAATAGGAACAGATTTTTGTGCAACAAAAATGTGCACTCCATTAATACCAGAAAAAGACATTATTTCCATACATCATTTCATAGATTGAATATCACATATAACTCGCCAAATAGCCTGGGACTTAGGGCCTACAATAGCCTGCCTCCCGACATAAGAGAAGGTAGCTCATTACTCGTATTTAAAAAACACTTAAAAACATATCTTACAGAGAAATTTTTCTATAGATTAGATGAATACCTTTGTGTGAAATTTTAATATGTGCTTATGTATATAGGGTTTTACTAGTAGAATATAGTTGTGTAGATTTATGTGCCTCTATATTAATATTTTTATATAAATTGTGTTTTATGATTAACTTATATATTTTTGATCTACTAGATTTACGACGTAGTTTGTATTAGATGTTATATGTACACTTCTATTTTGTTTGTAACTTAAATTGACGTATTCTATCCAATACTTGTAATTGGCCTACGGAATCAATAAAGAATCTAATCTAATCTAATCTACTGATATGTGTTATTAAGATGTTAATATATCTAAATATAAAAGTGTATCAAAAGTGTATCGCTTATAGTTAAAACATGACGAGAGTAACGAAAAATAACGAAAAATCGACGTCATGTTCTAATTACGTACGCAACGTTGATACACTTTTATATTTACATATTTTATTAATCTCCTTATAACACATAACATATATCTAACGAAGTGTTGGCACGATTGATTGATTTTCAGGAGAATTTTTCTTATATTATTTACACTCATCCTTTGAACTAAATGGATGCAGAAAGAAAAATTCCCCTGAAAATCAATCAATCTTTGTTACTGATATCTGTTATGTATTATTAAGAGATTAATCAAATATGTAAATATAAAAGTGTATCAACGTTGGGCTAAACCATGACGAGAATAACGAGAAATCGACAATTTTTCGTTATTTTTCGTTATAAGCGTCCTGTTTTAACTATGAGCGCAACATTGTTACACTTTTATACCTACATATTTGATTCATTTTTTAATAACACATAACATATATCAGTAACAAAATGTTGGCACGTTCAGGAGAATTTTTCTTATGTTGTGTACACTCATTCAAGAAGAAATATCGATTTGTTTATTTATAGGTGACCTAAACGTAAAAACTGACATCTCGACCCCAAATGCAAGTAGATCGTTATATTTTTTTGAATAATGTTGGATTTTCTATCTATTTTCACAATTCGTTTGCCGTTCTTGGTTTAATGAAAAATTCACAGAGTTATCTGAATTTGTACTACTATAATTTTGAAAATTATAAACAAATTTTAAAAAAGCGTCACCCGCTAATAGGTAACGTGAGCTGGGTTTAGACCGTCGTGAAACAGGTTAGCTTTACCCTACTGATAACTCGTCGTTGCGATAGTAATTCTGCGTAGTGCGCCGCAGGTTCGGACATTTGGTTCACGCACTCGCTTGAGCGGGCGGTGGGGCAAAGCTTCCGTCCGTGGGATTATGCCTGAACGTCTCTAAGGCCGTATCATTTCTAGTCTAAGGTGGAAACGATATTTCTTGGAGTTCCGAGAGTCGAAAGGCTCAAAACAATGTGACTTTACTAGGTGGTCGCGGTTCGCCGCGATCGTCGCGACCATTCTGAAAAAAAGTTGTCCTCTTACGGGTCGATGCACTTACACAATAAGCGATAGAAATTTCGAAATTATTATTGGTTTTTAGCCGTTTAAATAAACATTTTGCGCCAAAATTTGTCACGAAGGTTTACTTCTTAATTTCACCAACTTTCGTTAAAAGTGATGCAGTATCACGTTATAGGAAACCAACACATACCAGCAGGTATTTAAATTTTAACTCAAATCAGTCGATGCATGTTAAAAAGGGTGTTATAAAATGCTTATATGATAGGGCCAAAATAATTTCTTCTAATGATGAAATATTAGACAATGAGAAACGCTTTATAAAAGAAGTTCTTATAAACAATCAATACCCTCAAGTTTTTGTTGATAGAACTTTCACAAATATAGAAAATAATAATCATGTTCGCCAAAAACCTGAACAAGGGTATACAACGTTAATTCCTTATGTACGCGGATTATCTGAAAAGCTACGCAGTATAGGCCATAGATTTGATATTAGGACGATATTTCAAACGGGCAATACATTGAGATCTATTTTAACAAAAACAAAACCGCTAAATCATGAGCAAAATTCAAAAAACTGCATTTATAGTATTCCCTGTGAGTGTAATAAACATTATCTGGGTGAGTCATCCAGACCATTCAGTGTTAGATTAGGTGAGCACAAAGGTTACATTAGGAAGAATGAGATTCAGAAATCGAAGATTTGTGAACACGCTTGGGAGAACGGACATAGAATAAACTGGGACTCGGCCAAAATTTTAACAAGAGAGACAGATAGCAAGAAAAGAAAAATTAAAGAAGCGGCTATAATACTATTGAATGAGGATAAATGCGTGTCGAATTGTTCCGTAGATATTTGCACAACCTGGCTGCCGATGTTAAAAGAAGAACTTAACAAACTCAACATTGTTTAAAATAAAACTATCAACTAGATATTATCAACAGTTCTATGTAAGCAGTATCTATGGATACTGAATATGAATATGAAACAGATTCGTTTTCCGAAACGTCAGCAAAATACATTATTTTTATATTTTTGTTCTTATTCATTATTTGTCAAAAACCACCCTCTAACTGATCCTTTGACGTAAAAGTCAGAGGCGTAGAGGTTATTTTCCAGTAAAATACTGGTTAATTGCATTATTTTGTAGATTTCACGATATTGTTTAGAAGAAAATATATGTGGCGGAGCATCCCAATAAGAAACAGAGAAAAATCACGTTATATTTCTTAAATTATTAAAAAAGGCAATTGTCCGTGGTTTCTATTTCTTTACAAATTAACAGATTACCAAAAGGTTGTCTCAAGGCCTAGTCTTATTTGATGTTTTATTGCAAACCATTTGGTATTTTTAATTACTAGGACCGGAGATAAGGAAAATAGCAATATTTCAGTGATGAAAAATAAATTATTAAAATTGTACAAGAAACAATTGAACGATCTAATCCAAAACTGCTCATAGCACTTGTTATACATAAAACAAATTAAAACAACAAAATTGCTGCAGCCAAACAATTCTTTCAAAATTTATTTTGACTCCACTATTAGTCATTTTTTCTCACCTATATTCGAGTTGAAGATCTACTAAAACCAATGTTATCAAATTCATTGTATGAATAAACGAGATTTGTTTGTTAAAAATTAAATTGTTAAATTGATATACCTATGTATCTGCCCGCGGCGTCTTGATAGTTTATATGCGAACGCTCGACGTTAGTAAGGTATAACTTTCTAATAGGTACTACATTGCCAGTGCTTTTAGCTGCTTATATAGTTAACGATTACGCTTTTCACAGATTAACATGTTCAAGCTACTCGTATGTTGTGCCATATTGAGACGTTCAAGAACTTCTGCTTTAGGCCCACGTACTCATTTAACGACAAGTCACTAATGTAATTGCGTTAAAATCGGTTTCACTAACCCTCGAAAATTGTTTTCAACTCACTTAAAAACTTAATTGCCGAATTAGGTCGATCAGCCAAAAGTTGATTAATGTAAAGGCAGTTAAGTCCACTAATTACGATTAGAATCCGATTCCAAATGTTGTTAATGTTCAAATTGTCACGTCCATTCCTTTATTTCATTTTCCATTTTGAGTAATAATGACACTTTTACATAACGTTTATTAAAACTATTGTCAAAATAATTACACAGGCACACGCAGTCATGTACTCTTTTAACGACTATCATATCTGTATGTATTTTGGGGTGCTGAAACCGAATCCGAGGTAAGAATTGTCACATGTCGTCAATATTTTCATGTAAGCTCAAAAAACAGCTTAGAACACGCCTGAAATCGGGTAAAAAGTAAATTGCATGATTAAACGAGTTGATCCATGTTTTTATACGTATTTTGGAGCGCTAAAATTGAATCAGAGTTCAGAATTATCACGTCGTCAATATTTTCATGTAAGCTCAAAAGACAGCTTAGAATAAGCCTGAAACCGGATAAAAAGTAAATTGACTGACTAAACGAGTTGATTCATGTTTTTATACGTATTATGGGGCGCTGAAATCGAATCCGAGGTCAGACTTTTCTTCGACATAACCTCAGAAGAATCTCAAGAAGCACCTCAAAAATATACAGGTAAAATAAAAAAATTTAAATGAGCAAGCCATTGTACTAGCACGTATTTTTGGTCATTAAAATCAAACATATTTATTGAGATATTTGGAAGAGGAAAAAAATACGTTTTATCGAAAATACCTTTATAGTTTAAACTGTATTTTTTTCTAAAGCAAGTGCTGTATACTAACCAAAAAAATTGAGCATCTACGTCATGCTATATATTAATGAGAAACGGTGTTTGATATTCCTTTTTTTAATTACTGGCTAATTACAGTAACAAAATGGCGACGTTATTAATAAAAAAATGTGTAGACGCACATTGCTTCGGTCATAACTTCTTTGTTTTTTTATGCTACAGAAACAAATAAAAAAACACAGTTGAAAGCTTAATTAATAACCTATCGTTACCTATTAGCATCCTTGACGTAGGTGTCATAGTTTCTGAGATATTCAACTCTCACTCTAAATAATTATCTTATGAACACTTGGATGCCAAATGTAAACTTAAATATCTCCGAAATTATTAATCCTACATCAATAAACAAAAAATATAATTAATTCCCAGTTTGTACTTTCTGTAATTGGTCTGTAACATTTTTTCGATAAAGTAATACTTTTCGAGATACTTGACGAAAGCCGTTTGGAAATACCTTTTTTTAAGCTAAAATCGCAATTTTGAAGTCGTTATAACTTAAAAACTATCAATTTATGTGAAAAATTGCATAGATCATTTTCTTCTTAAAATTTGATTCTACTTTAGCTCCAATAAATATATATTTTTAAAGTGCCACCCCCTGAGAGGGTGTGGCATCCACTCCCTATAAATTAGCAAGCCCCTGCACAATATAGAAACTTTTCTGTGAAGCATTTACTATTATACTGTCAAAAATGAACGAAATCCGTTCAATGTGACATTATTCCGAAGTTTTGCATATTTTTTACCTCTAGGTACTGTACTAATAAGTCAAATAAGGATTAAACCTCGGAATGAAAGTCCCTTGTTTTGACCTTTTAAAGATGCGGTGAAAAGTCTCATAAGATCTCGTTTCAGTAACTCAATATATCGAAGGTCAAAGGTCACGAAAACCGTTTATAGTATAGTACAAGTAACATCGTATTTTGAGAATTTTAATTTGTTTAATAATCATCAATTTGGGTTCAGAGCCAAAATATCCATTACACTAGCTATAAATGCGTTAACGGATATGATAAATGGGGGTTTCGAAGAAAACGAAATTTTGTATGCACAGTTTTTAGATTTAAGCAAAGCATTTGACTGCGTCTCTCATGACATATTGACATATTGATAAAAAATTTAGGTTTTTATACATTTTCTATTGGCAGCCAGAAGTTACTATCATCGTATCTTACAGAGAGGTCCCAGTTTGTTAACTATGATAATATGAATTCTAAGCCCATAAAAGTTAAATTTGGTGTCCCCCAGGGTTCGGTATTAGACCCAACTCTGTTTCTTATCTTCGTTAATGACTTGCCATATAACACCGTCACAGACAAGATCAGTTCTATTTGCGGATGACACCAGATTAATACATAATAATAGAGATATTAACAAATTGCTTACAAGTGTACACGATACTCAATCTACTGTTCAAGACTGGTTCTTGGCAAATAATTTAATGCTTAATGCGAACAAAACAGAATCGATGATTTTTAGTCTAAGACAGCATACTTTAGATAAAATGATAACCACCGACTGTGTCAAATTTCTAAGCGTCCATCTGGATAATAAATTAACATGGGAAAACATGTACACGTTATTTGTCGCAAAATGTCCAAAAATATTTATTTACTACGTAATCTTGCGAATTGTGTATCTCAGACAACTTTATTAACTGCGTATTTTGGCTTAAGTCACTCTGTACTTATCTATGCAATTTTGGTATGGGGTCACTCACCACATGCTGCAACTGCTTTTGCTGTACAAAGAAAAGCAGTAAGGGTAATCGCAGGTTTGAGTTACAGGGAGGACTGCAGGGACTCCTTTAAAAAACTGAAGATACCAACATTGTATAGTATCTACATTCTGCAATGTCTCCTATACATAAAAGAACATGAGTCAAAATATGTACCTCGTGCTCGGCTACATTCGTATCCTACCCGAAGTAACGGGAACTTACATTTTGACTTTTTACGTTTATCAAAAACACGCAATGGCACAGCATATTATGCGATAAAGTTTTTTAACGCTCTACCATGTAATGTAAAGGAACTGGATTATAAACCTTTTAAAACTGTTGTAAAATCATTTTTAATTGACAATGCTTTCTTCTCATTAAATGAATTTTTTAATGCTGATTTTTTAACTATATCGATTTATGTAACTAACGTATAATATATGTTTGCTTATTTGTTTGTTTGTTTGTTGTAAACTCAAATTCAAATTATATTTGTTTGTTATTTTTTTAGATTATATACCGTGCGTGTAATTTCCCATTAGGCATGTACATTCACGTAGCGCGATAGATATGACAACACAGCTGCCGTAAATTCCTCCGTCGAGCTGGCACGCGCGATGTTGCAATTTTACTCCCTATGCCTAGCGCTCTGCTACACGCACGGTATATATTACAATTATATTTAAATTTATTCATGATTATATATTATGTATATGTACAATGTACACTTATACTACTTTGGCATTCTGTATGCCTATATTAATTAATATATATTTTTTTAATCTTATGTTAACGACATATGTAAATACATTCTTGTATAATGCATCAATAAATACTTACTTATTTACTTACTATATATTTTTATTTTGTTGATGTAATTTTGACACAAAAAGTTTAAAAATTTACGAACAATTGTATGTAGTACGTCTTTTTAATGAAATAAACTTTGAAGAAACGAAAAATAATAATAAAAATTTATTTATTTTTGCAAGCACTATTATTATTTTTACATCAACTAAAAAAGAAAGACACGAACCAAACCTTTCATTTACAATTTACCCCCCAACCCTTCATGGAGTAACAAAAGTAAAATGTGTATTAGCAAAGAAAAAGACATTTATTTTAAACAATATTGATTATTATTGGAACGAAAATTTTGGGCTAATACCTAGTCCCCAATCGTTGGAAACGTCCTGACACTGCCGTGGTAAACTGCTTACCAAAATATTAATTGGGTCTTGTGGTATATTTTCCCAATTCAATTCAAAACAGATTTATTAAATGTTTAACATACAAATATGCACCCGAGTCGGATCCCGGTTCAGAGCCGACCGCACAGCCACGTCGCGCAGGGTCGTGGTGAATGTACGGTCGGGTGAAGCGGGTTCGACTCAGGTTGGAACAACAGGTGGAATGTGGAGTTAGGACTCCTGTCCAGGGGAAGGGATTTAAACCTAACAATTTTATTACTACAACTAGAACAGTTTTAAAAACACTTAAAGACTAAGGAAATGAGTTTTTGTTAGCACGCGCGCACTGTCGCACACGCGCACTGTTTTAGGAGATCTGATTGCTGATACGGGAAAAGCTCAACGAAAAAACCCGTTCGAGCCAATGGCAACATCCTTCCGATGGTCTGCCTGCCTTCGGAAAGGTAGGGTGAAGGGAAAGTTATGGTTGAAAAAGTTTTGATTTACAAGAAGTTATTGGTCGAGAGGGGATTTTGAAAAGAGACAAAAAAGGGCAAAAGAACAAAAATTAGACTAATAGAGATAATAGAGAAGGGGTTTGAGAGTAACAGGTGGTGAAGGTAAAAAGGTGGTGAAATGGAAATTTGGGTATAGGAAAGATTTGGCTAGGGAGATTGCCGAAAGATAGGCAACGCCTGGTATAGTAATGGGTGTTTTATGTTGAAAAGTATGGCATTATGCTGTCTGATTCGTGTAATGTCTTGGGTTAGCGGACAATCGCCCAATTTGAATTGATAGAATTTTTGCGATGTATTTTGGACAAAGTCCGCTAGTGGGGTTATGTCGTGGCAACGTGCATAGAGGTCTCTGAGGGAGGTGTATCTATCAGAGGCTGAAATGAGGCGCATAAATTTGTGTTCTAGTACTTTTAGTTTTCGCATTGTCGTGGCCGGGATGCTGCACCACACCGGCGCCGCGTATGTGATAGCCGGCCTGATCACCATCGTATACAGCAATTTCTTATTGGTCCTGTTTAGTCCGCTACCCCGCGCCAGGAGCGGATACAGACTCCTGGACATGGAGTAGACCTTTCGTATCGTCTCGTTTACGTGCGTATTGAACGTCAGTCTCCAAGTTCACCCCCAAATACTTCACGTACCGCTTTATTGGAATTTGGCGCCCACCTATCGAAAGTGGTGTAAGAATACGATTTTCGGTGAAGCGGCGCGTAAAGAGAATTGATTCCGACTTCTCGGCGTTGATCCGAATCTTCCACTTGTCGTAATACGCCGTGGCGCGGGCCATGTGCGCTTTCAGCAGCATGTTCGCTGCTTGTGCGTTGTGCGAATGCGCGTATATGGCCGTGTCGTCGGCGTACTTGGCAAGGTTCGTATTCGGGAACTCCGGGAAGTCGGAGACGTACAAGTTGTATAACTTTGGTGACAGGCACGACCCCTGGGGGACGCCCGCGCGAATGTCCCACCGAGTTGAAAGTTTGTTATTCACCCTAACCTGAAGTGATCTGCCCGTCAGGAAAGAGTGAATAAGTTTCGTGATATGCGTTGGGAAGTTAAGCGAATTCAGTTTGTAGAGTAAGCCCGGGATCCACACTGTATCGAAAGCCTTCTCGATATCAAGCAGCACCATGACGGTGCTTTTCCCGCGGTTGCACTGCACTTTGACGTCATTCACGATCCTGACGACCTGGCGTACAGTGCCCCTGCCTTTTCTGAAGCCGAACTGACATTCGTCGTCGATGTGAAGTTCATCCTGGGCAGCGTCTAGTCTGACCAGGATGACCTTCTCCACCAACTTGGAAATCGCCGACAACAACGAGATCGGTCGATAGCTGCCGGCGAGTTTGGCGTCCTTGTTCGGTTTCAGGATCGGCACGACCACGGCACACTTCCATTGGCTGGGCCAGTGTTGTAGTCGCAAGATCGCGTTGACAATGTACGGCAATTGTACAATGCCTTTCCGCGGGAGATATTTGAGAAGCCTGTATTCGATGCAGTCCGCTCCCGGGGCCTTGTCATTTGGTAGTGTCCGGACAATGCCCGCAACTTCCGAGGGCTTGGCCATGACTTTTAGAAATTCGCGTCTCGTCAATTGGATGTCATGGCAAATCAGTTCGTTAACGTCGTTTTCGATGCGGTTGTGTCCCGGATCGTTTGGTGTTTGTGCGTTGTGAATGTTTGCAAAATGGTTAGCTAGGTCTTCCGCTTTCTGGGCGTCTGTCATAGCCGTCCGTCCGTTGGCGTTAGTCAGCGCGGGTATGGCCTCCCGCGTATTTCTCATGGCCCTTGATAGCTTCCACAGCGAGTTGTCCTGAGGATTTAACGCCTCCAGCTTGTCCCGCCATTTCTGGTTTCTCCAGGTGTTGATGGCGGTCCTGATTTGCCGTTGCAGCCTGCCCATCTCGGCTCTAGCGTCGACATCACGATTTCGCTGCCAAAGCCGTCTCAGTCTATTCTTTTTGTGGATGTCTTGTATGACCGCCGCGTCGAGTCGGCCTTTGTAGGGATTTATAGTTATCGTAGTTGCAACACTCTGCTTGGCGCACTGCACTATCCTTGTGAACTCCCCCACCACATTTTCCAGCTCGGCGGGTGTGGTGATATCATTTACAAGTGTAAGGTGTGTGTTTATATGTGTATATTTTTCCGCTCCTCCTGTATTGCCACAGCAAGATTTTTCAAACTTTGAAGCGGTTTTTTTCTTGATTTCACACTTAACTTCAAGGAAGACCACACATGCTCGATTATATTCAAATTGAGAGATTTTGAAAGCAAATAAAATTGGTATATATTACTTGCCTCTAAAAACTCATGAACAATGTGGGCCCTGTGTGGTGCTGCATTATTATTGACTAAGAAAAAATCCGGCCCGATGTTTTCTTCGAATAAAAACACCGTATTATTTAAAGTTTTATTTCTATAAATATATTTTTTAATTTAGTATTTACATGTGTGTCAAATTTCAACTTGATATCTTTAACCATCCCGGAGATAATTAGCTGAGATATACTGACTGACGGACAGACGAGGGTGCCATTTTTCACATTTTGATGCAGGGACCCCCAACAGAGTTCACCGATCCGTTAACGTATACCGATTTTGGCTACGCCTCTGGTTACCATAAACTGAAAGCACCAAAAATGTACTTATTATTATTATTTTTAAGCAGCCATCACAAGGTATTATAATAACCTACAACGAACGGCTTTTGCAAAACACAATAAAGCCTAATGGTAAAAAAATTGAAAAATGACACATTTTCAGGAAAAACTCGGTATCTTATAAAGTAAGAGATTTTTTTTCCAATTAACCAGTGACTAAGAAAATGCATATAAATAAAATATATATATTTTTTAAATCTCTAGTTTGGTAAAAAAAAAGACCATACTTTTCTTTCACACCTGTAGATAATAACGTGCTTCACACTAAAAAAATCGAGCAAGACTCGTAAATTATCTCTTAAATTCTGAAAACCGCTTATTGATATCTGTAAATTTGACATTAAATTCATCATATAAATCTTCGCTAGGTCCGTTTCAATTGATCAGCAGTTTAGTTACCATAAAATAATTAAGTTAATAACACAGGTAACTACTGATATAATGTATACTTCAGCAAAATTGATTGGATTTTAATTGACAGAAAATCATACAAAATTCCACAGAATATTTTAAGGTAACGACTAGGTTATGAATAAAACGTATGAATGCTCTAGAGTTCTAGACTCTAAATGATTAATGGCCTGTCTTCCTACTGCATTAATTTTTAATATATCGATTTCTTCTTTAATTCAGTTTTTCAACTGTTCTATATTTTCCTCAATAAGATACACTTTTATTTTCAACTAGATACGATATATTACTATATCCGCAATAAATACATATACTTAAAATAATCAAATCAAATCATTTATTGATGTTCACAACACTGTATGTGTTTTACACACGTAAATATATACAAAGCAACATACAAACATAAAATTTAAAATTTGTAATGAATGCTATGAGATAGCAAAAACAAAATGATGATATGTAATTAAAAAACATTACACATTATCACAGTCCTTGTTACACTAAAATAATGCATCTTACTAAAATAATACATTTTACAGAAGACCTGAAATACCGATTTCAGCTTATCACAACGTAGATAAATCACAATCCTCGATTATAATGAGCAATAATATTATAGTATAGCAATAGCGCAGGAGCTAGGTGGCTTTTTTTGGTAACTCATCGTTACAAGTATTTTCTATGCGTTGATTAATTCTGTCGAATTTAAATAACAACAAAATAGACTTCTGGCACATGTCCACCCGTCGATTTGGCCATGGTTCAAGATATAAAAAACAAAAAAATTATGTCATCGTTACAAGGCTAATTTTTTGTGTACGTACATCTTTTACTGGATTGCCAGAAAGTGTGCGACGTCAGGGGGCGTAGCCAGAAAGGTCAAAATTGAAAAGAAACGGAGGTATAACCGTGATCGTTACGAACTTTTTTAAATTGAGAGTATTTCTTTAAATATTTTAAACACAGGAAAAAAACAGAAAGTAACTCATGTCAGTATATCTAGCTAGAAAGAAAATATTTAGAAATTTTGAAGAAAATTTTATTTTTTATTGCATATTTCATCTCAGAACTGTAAACTTATCGTTACAAGTATAAGCTCCTATAACAATAAAATAGCCTCCCCGGAAAGTTACTACTATCAACAATAGTACCATATCCTCTTAAATACACAGGAATTTAACACTTTCGGCTAACTTGAGTTCCGGCCGTATTTCAGGCGTATTGTGTCATTTTTATATTTAAAAATTTAGTCTCCTGTTTAAGAAATTATGCACCTTCAAACAAGGGTGCATATAAGGTACCTGCCAAATAGGATATTGCTTGTGAAGAATATTTGGAGTTCAGTTTCGGTCATTTCAGGGAAATCCAATAGCTCGGTTGAGGACAGTATTTGAAAAGGTAGTTTTTTACGCAACCAGCTCTTTCGCTCTATTTCAGCTACTAATGTATATTTTCGTTTCTTCGTGCAATCATACGATCAAAAATTTCAGTAAAGATTTTTCATCAGGAACTATTTTTTCTGGAAATTTGTTCAACAAAAACGATGCAGTCCGGTAATAGCTTTTTACATCTAGCGGCATTTTATTATCTAGAATGTTGTCCAGAAGTTGAAACTTTTTACTGATAAATGTTCTGTCACTTATTTCCCATCTTGATAAAATTCCCTTAAAATTTTCAAGTGCATATAAAAGGCACTGTATCCTTCCAATTTCAGTAAAATCAATGCGATTTCCAACTTCCGTGGTATCTTAGATTTTAGATATCATTCTTAAACGTTCTGTCTCTCTATCGTTATATGAAAAAAATCACTTTATCAAAAAAAATACTCCCCAGAAGATGTCCGTCAAACAAATTTTTACTCACAGGTAAAAGATAACACATCCAGTCCATATCAGAAAGATTAATGTTATTTCGAGCTTCCCTTGTATGTCAGAGTTCAGATATCATTATTGAATGTTCTGTATCTTCATTGTTGTATTGATAAAAGCCCCTTTAACAAATAGGTAATGGTTAAGCTTTTCACGCGCATATAAAAGGCACTTTATCTTTTCCATTTCACCCAAATCAATACGATTTCCAGCTTCCGTAGTATCTCAAACTTCAGATATCATTGTTAAAAGTTCTGAAAATATAATCCCCAGAAAGAGATATCCGTCAAACAAATTTTTACTCGTAGTAATAAAATGCATCCTGTCCATATCAGCCAAATTAGTATTACTTCGAGCTTCCCTTGTATATCGTTCTCAGGAGTACATTTTTTTAAGGCACTTTTATCAACATAACAAAAGAGAGACAGAACTTTTAACATAGATATCTGAACTCTGAGATACTACGGAAGCTGAAAATCGTATTAATTTGGGTGAAATGGGAAAGATAGAGTGCCTTTTATATGTACAACGTGAAAATTTGCTTAACCATTACTTCGTTCTGATGAGTATGTCTATTTGTTAAAGGGACTTTTATCAATACAACAATGAAGAGATAGAATATGTAATATGATATCTGAACTCTGACATACGAGGGAAGCTTGAAATAACTTTAATTTGGCTGATATGTTTTCTTTTACCTGCGGGTAAAAATTTGTTTGACGGACATCTTGTCCTGGGGAGTATATCTTTTAAGGGGACTTTTATTAACATAACGAAAGAGATACAGAACGTTTAATGATAATATCTAAAATCTAAGATACAACGGAAGCTGGAAATCGCATTCATTTGACTGAAATTGGAAGAATACAGTGCCTTTTACTTGAACATTCTTTTAACGGTCGCCTTGTTCTGGGCAGCATATTTATTTGTTAAGGGTACTTTATCAACATGAGAAATAAGTGACAGAACATTTTTCAGTGATATCTAAACCTTGAGATATAACGGAAGATGGAAATCGCATTAAATTGGCTGAAATGAGCATATTGCGGTACCTTATATCTGAGTGTAAAAACTTGTTTGACGATCATTTTTTTGTGTAGCGCATGTTTTGTTGTTAATGCGACTTGTATTAAGGTAGCAAAAAAATGACAAAACTTTTAGCAATGATTTATAACCTCCGAGCTGCGTCGATAACGTCAATTTCAGGTAAAATCGTCCGATTTTTCATTTTTATATACGTGCAGAAATTGTTCTGACGGGAATTTGATCTTGAAGTGCATAATTTCTTAGTCAGGAGGCTTATAATAAATTTTTAAATATAAAAATGACCTTTTAGTGATAATACAATACATCTGAGATACAGTAGGAACTCAAGTTAACCGAGAGTGTTAAATTCCTGTGTATTTAACAGTGTATAGTACAGGTCTCGCAACGTAGCTTGATACTTGAAAGATGAATGCGCAGTAGACTTTAGGTGAGATAGCGACAGCACCGAGTGTACGTCTTCGGAATACAGTGCTCTCCATCTCATGCCCTCTACTGCGCATTTCGGGTATCAAGCTACGTTGCGAGACCTGTACTTTTGTTGACAGTAACAATTTTCTCGGGAGGCTATTTTATTATTAAAGGAGCTTATATTTATGTTTTAAAAAGAAGCCAGAACTCGTAACGATGAGTTTACAGATCTAAGATGAAATATGAGAAAAAATCAAATTTTTAGGCTAATTTTTTATTTAAAAATAAATGAAAGCTGTAGTGAAATATTTAAAGAAAAACGTTTTTTTACAACACCATCAATCTATATTCTGAAACATTTGCGAAAAATAATTTAATTTATTTTAGAAAAAGGTCTAATTTCCGTAATTATTCAACATGACATATGTATATCTAGTCACTATACGAGTGCATCTGAGAAATAATGTGTGCATACTAATTATGTCATATAATGCTCTCCCTGAAGATATTCCTGATATTTCCAACTATATGAAATGTTAAATTCACTTGAAAGAATACCTATCTAATAAGGGCTATATTATGGTATATCAGATTTTATTGAGGGAAAATGGTGCAATCTATTTTTATACTCTTCGCAAAAACGAAGAGTATATTGTATTTGATCGGCACATTTCTAAAACCGGAAATATCGCTCGTAGAGAAAAAAATTTCATATCATTGTGTTAGTGAACGAATTCTGAACAACTTTCAAAATGTCCGTCTGTCCGTCCGTCACGTTTCTTGTAAGCACGATAACTTAAGAAAGAAAAGTCCGATTATATTGAAATTTGGAAAGTAAGTTAGTGTTAGCTAGAGGAAGGAACCAATTGTTTTTGAAGAAAATCAATCAGTAAATAAGAAAGTTATTAATTATTTAATTTAAAAAAAAATTTCTTAATTTTTGTCGCTTCTATTTAAATATAAATCTTGCGAAATGTTATCTCTATAAGTGGGTCAAGTGGCAGAATAGCCTAAGCTAAGCTTCGCCCATGTAACTTTGCATTTTTTTACATTGTTCAATAAAGACTTTTATTATTATTATTAATATATATTTTTTTGTCTGTGCATTTTATTAATATATATTTTATAATATGTCTAATGCGTAGAGATATGATTCTCGAAAGATATATATTACAGACATTCAATTTTCGTAGTAATCTCTGATGGTCTAGCGGGTAAAGTTTTGTTTTGCAATCCAAAGATCCTGTGTTCGAATCCTAGTCAGGTTAGATGTTTTTTTTTAATTTTTTTTCATATATTTATTTCACAACAAAGTTGGTATCACAAAACTTAGGATGTCAAAAACTAACATTATTTACAAAAAAACTGCAAAGAGTATCCTATAGAATGTGAAACAATTATATAAAAAAAGCTCTCGCCTTTGGCGAAGAGTATCTACGTTGTTGGCTTGATTATTTATATATTCTATTTGTTATATTAGTTACTAGTTTAACATTTTTCTGTGTGGATGTATAACACATTATGTAGGGTATGCGATATATTACGTGTTAGGTGTTTGCTAGTTATTTATTGAGAAAAAATTGTCTCTTATTCCTATTTACTTTATTGTAATTATTTAATATGTACTTCTTGGCCTGTCACATGTACAATATGTACCTACATTGGCCAAAAAATAATTATTATTACTCAAAATTATGCCGTTAGAACGTATAGTATAAGAGGAACTCCCGTATAGTGACCGCTTAATAATGTCACAATGTTGTCACATTCAAGAAGCCTGATAAATAAAGGCAGGATGTTCTAAAACTGGCCTAAGTAAAGTTTAGCTATTGTTTAAACAGCATGTTATCCAATATAATTATATAACTTGATAATATACGAGACATTATCAACTACAACAATAAACTTGAATAATACAAGGGACCCTTTATCTCATTACTCCTGCAACAGCAAACATGTAACTGTACAAAGCAGGTGCCATACCGTTTTACTCAGATATTGATCTTGCTACTAGAATAGTCGTGTAGTAGATATTACTGTGTCCAGTCTAAGAATTGTGAGCTGTTGCAGATTAAACTAAAGTTTCTCTAATAACCGCATTAAGACATAATACTTTATGGTCTAGTAATTTATTTTAGGAATACACCTAAAAATATGGGAGAATGTATAAAAGGCGTGTCTAAATTGCGGTCTCAAAATTCTACGCAAAAAAGTTATGTAAATATGTCCCAAAATGCTTCGTAAGCAAGGAAAAACCTACTCGGTGTATACGCAAGAAAGTTATTAAATTAGTTAAAATTACTATGAGAGTGCATTACATAAAACCAAAATAAGATGGACTATCGTCAATGATCTAAGAGGTAAAACTAATCAACTGGTCTTTGTACAATCAAATGTAACGAAAAAATATTATACCAAAATTCTGTTATCCATCTTGACAATTTTAATTTAATAAAGAGTTTTAAGTCGATTCCTACAACTATAAATGAATTGGGAGAAACTATAAAAAAAATAGAAAACCAACCTTTCACTGGTATCATGATAAAGCGTGCTGACAAAATAATTACGATTAAAACGTGAACATTTGAGAATGTATATTTTTTATACTCTCATTTCAACACGTTAATTTAGGTTTACTCAATTGAACGTTGACATGATTAACTAAAATTTTAGTAAACCTTTGTTGTGACTGATTTTTCTTGATAAGAAAGAAACAGTGTTAAACTGAATTGGCATCTTTCCAGTGTAGGAGGAAAAGAGAATCATATATAAATATGTAATTCAAATTAAGGCGACTTTTATATCGTTTTATAAAATCAGAGAATTGATTGGACTTTTTATAATAAACAGAAACTTTGTCCAAAAAAAGTTCATATGCAGTGAAATTGATATCACCGTTACTTCTAGATTGCTCGACACGAATAATGAATATCCTGCTAAATTAGAAAGTATAGTAATGACGCACTAGTGCCGAGACAGAAAAAGGAGATCGAAGAAAATTTAAAATTGTGGAAAAACTGGAACAAGTACATCTGCAATAAAATTGATGTTATTGTTATTTTTAGATCGTCCGACACAAATAATGAATATCCTGCTAAATTAGAAGGTAATAAATAGTAATAATGTTTCACCTATGATGAAACAGAAAGGGAAGAACGAGAAGCTGGCAGAGGGCGAAGAAAATTTTAAATTGTGGAAGTAGTGGAACAAGTACATCTGCGGTGAAATTGATATGATTGATACGTTTTAGATTGTCCGACACAAATAATGAATATCCAGCTAAATCAGAAGGTAATAATGCCACAGCTGTGCCGAAACAGTAAGAAAAGAACGTGAAGCTGCGTTTCCTGGCAGAGATCAAAAAAATTTAAAATTGTGGAATAAGTACATCTGCAGTGAAATTGATATTGGTATTATTAGATTATCTGGCACAAATAATGAATAACCTGTTAAATTGACCTATTTCACGTTAGAAAGTTTGGTAAAAAGTGTCATAGCAAAAAATAGGTTGGTATCGCTAAATTATGACGTGTTATGACAACACCGCTGCCGTTGACGTTTGACATTTTGCTGAGGTTAGAGTTTGTACTTGTGTTTTCGGTTTTGTTATCTATGTACATTTCATGATTTTCATGTTTTAATTATAATCATTGCAAGTTATTTGGAAAATTGTGATATATGTGGTCAGCACTCTGTTAATAAATATAATTTTTCCCTTTCTCTAAAGCAAGTCCATGGAGTCACTGCTTTAAAGGATGAACATATACCAGAAATTCCAGAATTTAATGCCCACGTGAAAACATGTACATAAAGTGGAAATTGAGTATAACGAATTACAGTTACTGTTACAGATACATCTTCAGGTATGTCGTTAATATTATACCGTGCGTGTAATTGCCCAATAGGCATGTACATTCACGTAGCGCGAGAGATATGACAACACAGCAGCATTAAACTCGTCCGTTGGCGAAGCATCCCAGCTCTCAGTTATTTCATTTCAGCCAGCTGGCACACGCGATGTTGTAAGTCTTACTCCCTATGCCTAGCCCGCCACTACTCACACGGTATGATATATAGCCGCTATATACATTTCATAGTTTTTCACTGGTAGAAAGATCGTATCCAAGAATGCTCTTTGTCATCATACGTTCTTCACACTTCGTCTAAATGTTTGGCTAATAGCGGTAAGAAAGAATATTACAACTGTCATCGCACTTATAACTGCATACAAAAAGGGAAAGGTTTAAAAGACATTCAAAAAGCAAAGGAACAAATAAAACTGGAAAGCTTGTCTTTCGAGGATTGAAGTTTTAACTAAAAGTAGCGAAGGACCTGTTCTCGTGAAGTATTGGATCACCCATGATTTTTTTTTCCAAATATACTCAAATTACTATATACTTCGTTAGTCAGATCTGGTCTAGAATATGCATCAAGGTATGGTCACCTCATTATTAACTTCACATTGACTAATTGAACGAGTCCAAAAAAGGTTTAGAAGAAGTTACGCCTTTAATTTTGGAATAGACTATGAAAATAAAAATTATGCTGTTTTATTGAGTGAACTTAATTTCACTGAAAAACCGCATATTTAACACATATTTTCTTTTCATTTAAACTAGACTTTTAATTGTCTCAATAAAATTAGAACCAAATTGACTTTTGCAATTCCTCTTCACAATACTAACTATGTCATAGCCCTGTCAAAAGAATTCAAGGCAATTTTAATTGGTACTGTGATAGGAACGATTTATTTTATTTGATTAAGTTTAAGAGTTCCCTATAACATCAGTTCCTTTTCTATTATGAATCCTCTATCTGCCATGACTGAATCGCCTGGATCAAGTTTCTCAATTAAACTGCTTCTCATTATAATTTTGTGTGATGCCCTTCCGGGAAACAAATCTGTGGCGGAGCTTACGAAACCACTAGGTGTTATTTCCATGACACCTTTGGTTGTATTGTGTGATTTATAATTAGAATACGTTGAGTTTTGAATAATGCAGTCTGAAGGAGTCTCAATGAAAATCTCAGCACCATCTAAAATAACCCGAGTATTGGGATAACTATCTTTTTAGGCAGTCAGGCATGTATTTATGTATTAAGTATTTCTATGGCCAAATGGAGATCTGTTTAAAATAAACATACATCACCTTTAACATTATAACCCTCGATACAGTGTCCATGTTTACATTGTAACGTATTGCCAAGTCTTGCTCCAACAAACCCAGTCTTAATCTAGACAATACTAAAAAAAATCTGTGTTTAATGGTCTAATTTGAAATTAAACTACTTTCTTTTAATATGATACTTTTCAAAATATCTTTGAGCTTGACTGATAATGATGTCTACAAAAGTATTATATTTTTTAATATCAGAAAAGCTGGTGTGAATTACGAAGATCACTTCTTGTTAATATAAAGTCAATATCAATATATTTAACTGTCTTTAGCCTTAATTCTCTTTTCAAAATTTCATTTTCTTCTTCTAAATAAGCAACAAAATTCTGCAACCACCTAAAACTCTGTAAGCCTTTTTAGGGATAATTGTGCTCATCTAAAAGTAAGAGATATTTTAAACCAGTGACAAAGTAAATAAAAAAATTATTCACGTCAAAATACTTTACCTTGACAGGCGTAATTGTTAAGAATTAAAAAGTTATAAATCTAGATTTATTGATATTCAAAATTAAAAGGATTCCTGTGATGATGTCAGATAATGTCACTTGAGTAGGAGTCATTGTTTCGATAGTTTTTTTAACGTAACCTAACACATTCTCGAAATCATAGTTGTAGAATTCACTCGTTCACTCGCTAATTATTATATAATGTCAAAATGAATAATAAAACGTAGGTATTCGGTGTATTATTTGTCCATGTTTCCCTTCGGGTCGGTCTCCGAACTTTATATTTGTTATAGTATCTAGCTTTAGTAAACATACGTTATGTATTATATAGATGATAATTGTACTTACTTATTGTTGTATTATTTTATTCATTTTAATTTTAGAAACAATATAAAAAGGTAACAACAGTATTAAATCAAATATAAAATACTTGAATATGATTAAAACGAATTCAAATATCCCTTTTGCTTATTTCGTATTTATAACCTCATTGTTTATAATCATGATTATAGGTTAAATTTTATTTTTAAAAAGTTTGACAGTTGACCAACATGTGTGCCAGTGATTTTTTTCTACTTTTAGAGATACCAACTTAGTTTCGATATGACACTTTTTACCAAACTTTCTAACGTGAAATAGGTCAATTGGAAGATAATAATCGCACACCTGTGCCGAAACAGAAACGGAAGAACTAGAAGCCGGATTTTTCGGAAGAGATTATCAAGACCACCAATTTATTTACAAACATTGGAAACATCCTTCTAAATTCGAACAAGTCTTTGTATTTATCTCGTTTCTAAATTTCTTTCATTTCATTTCATTTCTCTTTCTTATTATTATTATTATTTTTTTTTTCTTTTTATATAAAATCCAGTCACCCTTTATACTCTGTGGCTCCGACACTCACAGAGGGGAGCTGAGTACCGGCAGCCACTCCCCACGTCCGTGGGGCGAGTCACTACTGGGTCCGAGAATCGTGTGCCCTGAGTAGACGTAATGAGCCGAGGATAATGGCCTTCTGCATCCTGCCGGCTAAGATCTCTGCCGAATTTCGGCATGCCGGTATGATCTTTAGTTCTGAAAGCAGTGTGTGTCTCGTTCCACCGAGGGCTCCTATGATTAGGACCACTAGCTTAACAGTATGGCCAGGGTAAAGCCTACGGAGCTCGAAGAGCAAATCTCGATATTTCGTCCGTTTTTCCTCCTCCTTCAAGACAATGTTATTCTCCGCGGGAGCCAAGAACTCCACGACAAACATTGTCTTGAGTTGGTGGTCGAGGAGGACCATATCAGACTTATTAGCTTGTATTTGCCTGACGGTGGGAAACGAGTAGTTCCAATAAATTAGACACTTCTCATTTCCCACAACGGACTCAATATCCCCCGGAGCGTAAGGCAGCACTGGTGTCTCGTCTATCCCATACGAGTGCCTTAAGTGATAATAAAGCACTCGTAATGCTGCGTCGTGCCTCTGGATATAGGCCGAGACTGCATATACTGGACAAGCCGACAGCAAATGCATTAATGTCTCCGGCGCCCTGTGGCAGGTTCTGCAGCTGACATCAGGGACCTCTATACCCATGACACGACTTCGATAGACGAGTGTGTTGAATACACCATCCTGGCACGCCATTATGAATCCCTCGGTCTCAGACTTCAGCCCGGCTGACCTCAAGAAAGCAAAGGTCAGCCTTTCGGATAAGCCCCGGTCTTCTATATTTTTATAGAAGACTCCGTGCAATGGCTTATCTGAGTGTAGCTGCAGAAATAAATCAATTTCAGCAGCTTTGACTTGGGCTTTTTGCCGAGCAGGTTCCAACTCGGTGACAGAGTCGTGATTAACCCGCTCAGCGTCGAAGACCAGACAGAGTTCATCGGCGGCTCTGCGTGCTGCCTTAAACAAAAAGTCTCCAACTCCTGCACTTTCATGGTCTCGGACCATGCAGAGGAGGGGATCCGAACTCCTTATGGCCTTACAGGCTCCATCCAGAACCATCCTGTTATGGAGACTCTCCAAACTCAAGAGTCCACGGCCTCCCCGATGTCGTGGGAGATATAACCGTGGAACGGACGATTTAGGGTGCAATCTCCTATAGAGATGCATCTTTTTTCGGGTTCCTACATCGAGTTGTCGCAGCTCCTCTTGATTCCATTTAATTACTCCAAAGGAGTAGAGGAGGATCGGAACGGCAAGCATATTGGTAGCAGACACCTTGTTCTTCCCCGACAGTTCTGAAGACCAGATCTGTCGGAGTCGGTGCTGATACTTGCCGCGGAGAGCGTTTTTTACTACACTCACTTCTTGGGTGGAGCGTTGCTCGACACCCAAGTAAGTGTACGACTCTCCGGCATCTAGATGATGTAAGATGCTTCCGTCCACAAGCTGCGCATCCTCTCCGTAGTCACCACATCGTCCTCTCTTGAGGTGGACTAGTGCACACTTGTCCAACCCAAATTCCATGCCGACAGCCTGCGTGTACTCCTGTACCACCCTGAGGTACTGGCGTAAATCCCTCTCTCCGGAGGCATAAAGTTTAAGGTCATCCATGTAAAACAGATGGGTGACCTTATGCCTCCTGTCGCCGGGGGTACCGCAGTTGTATCCACGGGTATTTCGAAGCGAAACGGATAATGGTAGTAGTGAGATGCAAAACAGAAGGGGGCTTAGGGAATCTCCCTGAAATACTCCCCTTCTGAACAATACCGGCTCTGTCTGGACTCTGCTATTACTCGATGTTATGGTAAAGCGAGTCCTCCAGAGCGGCATGAGTTCTTCGATACATCTCACTACGGGACCGGGCACCGCAAGACATCTGAGCAAGTGGACAATAAGCTCATGGGATGTCATATCAAATGCCTTGCGGTAGTCGATCCAGGCCATAGAGAGGTTACGCTTATACTGCACGGAGTCCTGCGTGATACATCTGTCGATCAGCAGGTTCTTCTTGCAGCCAGCGACACCTCTCTTTGACCCTCGTTGCTCATATACCCGTTCGTAAACCCGTTCAACTGCTAGGAGCACCCGCATGTACAAGATGCGTGTAAACAACTTGTAGCATGCGTTTAAGCAAGTTATCGGCCGGTAATTTTTTGGGTTAGACACATCTCCGTTCTTCGGGATCAGCACTCTCCGCCCCTCGACAACCCAAGAAGGAATTTGCTGCTCCCCATTTAGCCATGAATTAAAAATTCTGGCCAAATGGTGGTGGGTACTAGAAAACTTTTTCCACCAAAAGTTATTTATCCCATCGGGACCTGGAGCAGCAAAGTTCTTAGAGCCCTCAAGAGCTCTTCGAACCTCTTCTGGGGTTATCGGTTGTCACACCTCGTTTGGTTGTTGAAACCTTTGGCAAAAGGCTTCAAAGTGTGCCAGGGCTTGAGTGTCTCTGTTGAGTGGGAGCTTCTGTCCGTAGAGCGTTTTCCAGAAGTTTTTCACCTGATCTACAGTCGGCGGATTCTCTACAACACGCTGAGGCGGTTCGAAAAGGCGCGAAGGCTTTTTGCGGAATAGATTGTTTTCCGCCAGCCCCCTCGCCCGCCTCACTAGCATCCACTCTGGCTAGGTCTTCTGATCTGGGGGGTTTGATGTAGTGCAACCCCCTTCTGGTGTTGAGGCCCTCTGGTCTTGGTGGAACGTCTAGAACTGCCTCCACAACCGGTTCATTCAGCGGCTCTTCGACCGCCTCATTTACCGGCTGAGGAACAGCTCTCACGTAGCCCCTGCTGCGAAGGTGGGATACATAGTCACGCAGATTTTGCGGCGTGAAGGCGCTGTGCTCTGGGTGTCTTGCACACCACAGAGCGTGCATTCGCGCCATGTATCCCCTTCGCGCGGGCTCACTGCTTTCGTAGCATAGCAGAAGATTATTCCTCAGCTCATCGGTCCACTCGAAGCGTCCATGTAGCTCGCGGTCGTCATTGCCAGGCAATCCGTCCGGTTGGGCCCCACCACCTTGCCTGTGACCCCCATCCGAATGGGGTCGATTGTGGGGGCCCTGTCTTCTGTTGCCTGGAACCAGAAGATTTCGGTCTGTTTCGGTGGTTAGCCTAACAAGCCCACGGCCGACACCAGAGGGGAAGTCTCTTTCCCCTCCCGGGTGCGCTAGCGCTGTCGGTCCGGGTTTTGCACCCGCGGCTGGAGTAAGTGGTGTCGCTACTCATCAAAGGCTAGTGAGATGCAAGAAAGCCCCTCCTGCTGATCTATTAGTATTATTATTATTATTATTATTATTTTTTAGCGAGCTAAAAACCAGTCACCCTTCTCTGGGGCTCCGACCCTCACAGAGGGGAGCTGGTAGTACCAGTAGCCACTCCCCACACCCGTGGGGTAAGTGACTACTGGGTCCGGGAATCGTGTGCCCTGAGCAGACGTAATGAACCGAGAATGACGGCCTTCTGCTTATTATTATTATTATTATTATTATTTTTTCTTTTTGTGAAGCCAGTCGCCCTTCTCTCTGTCTCCGATGCCAGAGAGGGTACGCTGGTAATACCAGAGACCACTCCCTACGCCGTAGGGTCAGTGGTCACTGGGTCCGCGAATCGTGTGCTCTGAGCAGGCGTAACGAGCCAAGGATAACGGCCTTCTGCATTCTTCCGGCTAAGATTTCTGCCGAGTTTCGGCATGCCGGTATCGTCTTCAATTCCGAAAGCAGTGTGCGCCTCACCCCACCTAGACATCATATGATAAGAACCACTAGTTTAACAGTGTGGTCCGGATAGAGTCTACGGAGTTCGAAGAGAAGATCTCGATATTTAGTCCGTTTTTCCCCCTCTTTCAGAACAATGTTTGTTTCCCCTGGGGCGGAGAATTCAATGACAAACATTGTCCTAAGTTGGTGGTCGAGGAGGACTAAATCAGGTTTATTGGCCTGTATTTGCCTGAGGGTGGGAAACGAGTAGTTCCAATAAATTAGGCACCGCTCATTCCCCACTACGGACTCAATATCCCCCGGAGCGTAAGGCAGCACTGGTGTCTCGTCTATCCCATACGTATGCCGCAGATGATAGTACAGCACACGTAATGCTCCATCATGTCTGTGGATATAGGCCGAGACAGCGTATGTCGGACAAGCCGACAACAGGTGCATAAATGTCTCCGGCGCCCTTCGGCAGGCCCTACAGTTTACATCAGGGACCTCTATACCCAGGACATGACTTCGATAGACGAGTGTGTTAAAGACACCATCCTGGCAAGCCATAATGAACCCTTCGGTCTCAGACTTCAGCCCAGCTGACCTTAGGAAAGCAAAGGTCAGCTTCTCAGATAAGCCCCTGTCTTCGATGTTCTTATAGAAGACTCCATGCAAGGGCTTATCTTTATGCAGCTGCAGAAATTTACGTTGCTCTGCTGCTTTTGTATGGGCTTTTAGCTGAGCGGGTTCCAGCTCGGTGACAGAACTCGGGTTTACCCGCCCAGTGTCGAAGTCGAGACCAAGTATTATTATTATTATTATTATTATTATTATTATTAATTAAAACGTGCCTTCTTCACTTTTTTAATTGATTTTTGTATTCAGCAACCTCGAATCCGTAGAAAGTTAAAACAAGATTCGAGATTAAAATAGTATAATTTAGGTTTAATATTAATTAAATTATTAAACATAATCAAAATAAAACGTATACTAAACTATGGATATCGATAGTTATTTAAACATAGTTGATTATTAGAAAAAGTTTTATAGTTAAATTGTTGCTTATAAATGATTTGACTTTAGTAAGTCAGTTTGAGGATTATATTTCTCATTAAAGTAGAAATATAAGTTGAGAAACGAGAAAATTTAACGAGTAGATATAATTATTAGTTTTACGAGTTATAACTACTGATACTATTATGGATAGACTCATCCTGTCGAAATTGGACAGAGTGGAGATGTTTGAAAATGTATCCCAGAAATTATTCTCTATCGACGCACTTTTGAATAATTTGTTACCAGCTGACACGTTTTCAAGAAATCCGCGGCACTGATTTAACGTAATGATCTCACGTGTTCTTAGAGAATTTCTTGAAAAACAAAGGAGGACCATCGATTACTCGTATTTTCTAATAAACACCCTCGTCAAATGATTTAGCCTAATGTTTCTCCTCAATCAATATAGTACATGGTGGTCCATAAGTAATGGTTCATAGAGCAACACTAGGTTTCTGACATTAAAATATTACGATTTAACTAAACTTACATTAGTACGAAAGTTGATATTAACAGAGATGCAGAGTGTTAAAGTCAATATTATATTTTTAATTTTCTCATATAACTTTTGTACCTCTGTTAATATCATCTTTTGTACTAAGGTAAGTTTAGTTAAATCGTAATATTTTAATATCAGAAACCCACTGTTGCTCTATGGATCATTACTTGCGGACCATCCTGTAGAATGCCGAATAATGAGAGTACCTGACTAGCAAAATGCTTAAGTTAAAGGGTGTAATTTTTCCACCATATTTTTTTTATTGCAGTACATAGCACATCACAAGTGTTTCCGTGACTATTTTCGGAAGGGTTATCGCTTTGCCAAAATTGAGCCCAAAACCTTATAACATAAAACGTTTCAATAATGAGATAAAGAATTTTAAAATTATCCAGGAAAATCGATTTCTTGACATTATTTCTAGAAGGGTAAAAACAAATTCTGAAATATGTCATGTTGTTCAGTAACTAGAGGTTTTAACTTCGGAGTAATGCCATATGAAATCGATTTCGTTCATTTTTACTTCCACGTCCAGTGGAAGTATAGTAACGACAAAAAAATTTTAAAAAATTTTTATTGTCCAAATAGTTTAAAATGTCATGAAACGTCGAGATTTTAAGTTTGAGCGAAAAAAAAATTTCTGTCTGTCTGTCGGTCTGTCTGTCTGTCGGTCTGTCTGTAACTTTTTTTGTGCGCACGTTTACTCTGGAACCGTTTAAGATATTGACTTGAAATTTGGTACACGTATGTACTTTAACGAGATCTAGAACTAGATTATATTTTTATCTTGTTCCGTCGAAGGGTTGGGGGGTAAATTGCGGTAAATTTGGGGTAAATGGGTAAATCAAGCAGGTGAGAGTCCATGAAATTGGCATTTAGTATATACAAGAGAAGCTAAGGTCTCAAAAAAATTTTTGGCATTAGCCACCCCCATTACCATCCCCACCTCCTTATTAAAGGGGATGAAAAAAAATTGTGATTTAGTGTATGTACAGGAACCAGAAACCTCAAAATATTTGTTTACTTCATCCACCCCCCACTACCACCACCCTATCACCACCCCCACCCCACTACCGATGTGGAGTATCGTTTTATGGGTTTTTGGGGTAGAGGATTTCAAATATTATATTATTAAAGTTCCATAAGCAATTATTTTCACATACAAAGTTTTTTCGTTGTGAGTGACTTGGATAGAGAATCTGGATGTGGAAGTAGTGATTCCTTGGGCAGCGGTTTTTTCATCTAAACGCACGATAGGTGGATTCGACCCCTTTTCAGGAGGTGGCACCTGAAGAAAAAACAAAAACATTGAAGCTGAAACAGAATCAAATTTTGAGACGAGCAATTACTTCCACATCCAGTGGAAGTACAGTAACGACAAAAAAATTTTTAAAAATTTTTATTGTTCAAATAGGCTTAGAATGTCATGAAACGTCGAGATTTTAAGTTTGAGCGAGAAAAAAATTTCTGTCTGTCGGTCTGTCTGTCTGTCTGTCTGTCTAACTTTTTTTGTGCACACGTTTACTCTGGAACCGTTTAAGATATTGACTTGAAATTTGGTACACATATGTACTTGTACGAGATCTGGAACTAGATTATCTCATCATCTTATTCCATTGAAGGGTTGTGGGGTAAATTGGGGTAAATTTGGGGTAAATAGGTAAATCAAGCAGGTAAGAGTCCATAAAATTAGTATTTAGTATATATAAAAGCAGTTAAGGTCTCAAAAAATTTTTTGGCATTAGCCACCCCCATTACTACACCCACCCCATTATTAAATGGGGCGAAAAAAAAAAAAATTGTAATTTAGCGTGTATACAAGAACCTATGGCCTCAATTTTTTTTTTAGTTAATCGATGTGACATATCATTTTATAGGTTTTTGAAGTAGGCAATTTCAAATATCATGTTATAAAGTTACTTCGAGTAATATGGATGCGCGGTGGCTTTCCTCGAGTACCATCGATGCGCAGTAGGTTACCTCTAGTAGTATGGATGCGCAGTAGGTTTCTTCAAGTATTTAGGATGCGCAGAGGCTTTTCTAGAGGACTATGGATGCGCAGTAGGTTACCTCAAGGAGTATGGATGCGCAGTGGGTTACTTCAAGTAGTATGGATGCGCAGTGGCTTTCCTTGAATACCGTTGATGCGCAGTAGGTTACCACGAGTAGTACAGATGCGCAGTAGGTTACCTCAAGTGGTATGGGTGCGCAGTGGGTTTCCTCGAGTAATATGGATGCGCAGTGGGTTTCTTCAAGAAGTATGAATGCGTAGTGGCTTTCCTCTAGTAAATTGGATAATGAGCGGGTTACCTCGGGTAGTATGGATGCGTAGTAGACTAGGAGCTGACGACAAAAATTTGTGTCAAATCTTATTCACTGGGAAACCCTATATATTCGGTAAAGTATATCCTCCTCATACTGAAAAGTCATTTCTTACACCTGGAGGGTGGGACAATATACAAAGGGGGTGAAAAAATGAAACAGAGGGTTTGTCAAATTTTATTCTCCTTGAAACTCATTTGTTGGTTAGTTTTTAATAAATAATGTATGAAAAAACGTTTCTTAGACCTGGCAAGCGGGAGAAAATTGTTCTTACAGCTTGTAAACAATGTAATATTTTAACATTTTGAAAAAAAATGTAGTATAGGTTTTGCATTTTTTCAGTGGACCATCGAAATCCGAAAAAAACGTCTGATAGAAATGAAAGTTGTATCTATCGACTCGAGAGCGAATTTAGAAAATTCCGTCCGTCGGTCTGTTGGCCTGTCGATCTGTCTGTCACGCTCAGCCCCCCTAATCCGTTTTCGGATTTCGATGAAATTGGATGGTTCATAGGAGGCCTTTAGAAAACCTTAACGCTCGAAGCTCGGCTCCGTTCGGAAGCCGGAAGTACCTTATATAGGCGTTTCAAGTTTTTCGGGAAAAATTGAATAACTCGGTAACGGGCAGTCCGATCGAGATATTTCAAAAAAGAGATGGTGTCGCTGGCAACAATCTACAGATAAGTATACCGGAGACAATGTCGAAAAACAAATGGAAATTGAATTTTTTTGCAAAAAACTGGTTTTCTCGAAATCGGGCTAGGAAGCACGATAACTGTCCAGGATATTGATCGATTTCGATGAGACTTGGTGGGATCGAAGGTACACGACCACAAATGAAGCCTATTGCTGGCGGCCCGAATCCGTTGAAGGCAAGTATTTTTTCCAAGGCCGAGTATGATTTTCCAAAGATATTGATAACTCCCGAACCGAAGGTCCGATTTTGATTTTCAAAAATGGCGATTGTAGAGCTCGATTAGGGCTATTAGGAGACTTTTGTGAGAACTTTGACAAAACAAAAGCGAATCTACAAATCCTGGAAAACTTCATTTTTTTGATAAATTCTACAAATACTCAACAGTTTCCTAATAAAAATCGAAAATTAAGTATTCCGTCGATCAATCTCTATAACCGGTATAAGGCACGGACCTTTTCGGACAAAGTTTTTTGGAAAAATTAAAAATAAACGAGTTATTTGCAAAGATGCATGACCACAATCTAACCGATGCCCTTTCTGTATTTCAAAATGTAGTTAGCCTTTACTTTAGTCAATGCAAAAAGAGAAATAAAAGAAAAATAAAACATGTCAAAATGTACTGAGTCATCCCAACAGGGATAAAAAGCATATCAAAATGTAGTTTTTATCGCTGGTGCACAAGAACGTAATCACAGTTTTCTCTTATAATTAATCGAATGCCTATAGTAACTTGCCTTCGAATTGGCATACGTTAATTAATCATGCTTAAAATTCTGTTATAACTACTATATAACAATAAAGGAAAATTACCCTCAGCACACTGCAGCTCCGGAACGACATCTCGATTTTTAGTTCAGAGCAGTGTAAGAACTCGTTTGGTCCGCGTTCAAGCCATAAGAATTTTTAATATTACATTGTTTACAAGGTGTAAGAACAATTTTGTCCCGCTTGCCAGGTGTAAGAAATGTTTATTTATACATTAATTATTAAAAACTAGCTAATTAATAAATTTCAAGGTGAATAAGATTTGAAAAGTTACATGTTCGCAGTCGTTTTCTGCATCAATGTCCCGCTGACCGACCTCGGCATTATTATGTACCTTTCTTACTTGACGAAAACAGCTAATTCTATTAATATGGAGGAGAATAAAATAACAGTGATTTTGTCGTCAGCTCCTAGTCTATAGGTTTCATTGAGGAAAATACTTGAAGTAGAGGCTCTACTTCTACATCCAGTTAAAGTACACTAACGCAAGAAACATTTTTGAAAATTTGCATTGTACGAATAGGCTTAGAATATCATGAAACCTCAATATTTTAAGTTTGAATAAAATAAATTTGTCTGTCGCGTGGGTCTGTCTGTTAGTTTTGTATCTTTTTGGTGCTCACGATTACTCTGGAACCGTTTAAGATATTGACTTAAAATATTGCTTGATTTACCTATTTGCCTATTTACCCCCATTTAGCTTCAACTCTGCAACGGAATAAGATCGATATATAATCTAGTTTCTGATCTCGTTAAAATACATACGTGTTATGTATTTTAACGAGATCAGGAACTAGATTATATATCGATCTTATTCCATTGCAGAGTTGAAGGTAAATGAGGGTAAATAGGCAAATAGGTAAATCAAGCAATTAAGAGTGCATGGAATTGGTATTTAGTAAATATAAGAGGAGCTAAGGTCTCAAAAACATTTTCGGCAATAACCACCTCCATTACCACCCCCACCTCATTATTAAAGAGGCTGAAAACATATTGTGATTTAGTGTGTATACAGGCACCAGCCATCAAGAATTTTTTTCACTTCATTGACCCACATCACCATTACCACCCCCACTACTGATGGGGCATATTATTTTATGGGTTTTTGGGGTACACGATTTCAAATATTATACTATTAAAGTTCTATAAACAATTATTTCCACTTAGTGGAGTGCAAATATAGTATTTTCATTGTAGGAGACTTAGATAGGAAGTCTGGATGTGGAAGTAGTGATTCCTTAGGCAGCGGTTTTTTCATATAAATTGATAATTTTTAAGTTATAACGAAAATTGGGATTTTAGCTTGAAAAGAAAAATATTTCAAAACGGTTTTCAACAAATGACTCGAAAAGTATGACAATATCTTATTATGCAGTGAAAATCCACATTATAAATAATAAAACAGTGTTGATACAAGGAAAGTGTTATTATTACACACAGTATTGGAATCTTATTTATTTTAAGACACCATTCAATTCTATAAAAGTATTCGGAGAAGACAACTGCTATACATAAAGTAGTTATGAGGACAATTTTAGCCGAGTTTTTCTCTGTCCATTCTCACAAGCGTGTTCACAAATCTTATATTTCTGAATTTCGTTCTTCCTAATGTAATCCTTGTGCTAAAAATATAAAAAGACAGATAGCTAGAAAAGAAAAATTAAATAATCAGCATTAATATTGTTGAATGAGGATAAATCCGCGCCGAATTGTTCCATAGATGTCTGCACAACCTAGTTAATAATGATAATAAAAAAAACACAACATTGTTTAAAAAAACTGTAAACTATATCAACAGTTCTATGTAATTAGTAAGTATCTATGAATATTGAATATAACAAATATATTTTTACAGCTGTGTATTGAATACACAGCGCATGAAATGTTCCAAAACAAATATTTGAGAAAAGAGGCAGATTCGGTTGCCGAAACGTTAGCAATATACATTATTTTTATATTTTTTTAGTGAAAAAAACGCTATATAACTGTTCCCTTGACATAAACGTCACAGTAAAATACTGGATAATTATATTATTTTGTAGATTCCACAGATATTGTTTTTGAAGAAAATACATGTAAGCTAGATTCCCAGTAAGAAGAACAGAAATATTAAGAAAATGTTACAACCAACATTTAGATAATACCTTTCATAAGAATATGCAAATTTAATTTTATAAAACAAATTTATATTTCTAGTTTATCTCACAGTTCTAAATCCCTGAAGATTTGCGTGATATGAAGCCATTCCACAAAGCGCAATGAAGGGTCAAATATATTATATGAATTTAATGAAATTGCTGTATAATGTATGATTGTTGACAACTTAAATGTCGCTTACTTTTAATGTAATTACAGAGTTGACACTCTCCATTAACCTTACGATCGTCGATCATCAACTAAAATATTTTATTATTTTATTGGGGTTAATTCATATTTTATTTATTTTATGATGAAATGAAATTTTTCTACTCACATGCCTTAATTCGTTTATTAGACATTCCCTACCTACACTCTAATGATATTCATTACGATACAGATTTTTCATTACGATGCAAGTTTATAACCAATATAAACGCGACAAACAGCAATATTCTGTCAATATCAACTATTGCCTTGAACATCTGACAGATCTAACATTTATTAATTTTGACAAGTCATCTGTCATCTCATGTTAGCAATTTCAGAAATAAAATTTTAATTTTCTATTTCGTTATGACTATAGCTCAGTCAATAAAGGAGGTGTAGAGTGCGTGAGCAGGGACCTAAGCGATTCCTTCAGAAAGTTGTTCATGGTTCTTAGGAAGTAAACATACTAAAAGGAGGTCTAGGAGGTGAGCCGGATGGGGGGTGGGGAAAGAATGTCCCACTTTTGGTTTTTTCGCTTATATCTCGAAAATGGTGCGTCGTAGGGAAAAATTTTCTTATACCGAATGAAAGCTCATGAAATTCTCGACAACTTTCGTTTTATATATTTTTTTCTAATTCGCAACCGTTTTCGAGCTACAGGCTCCGAAAAAGTAAAAATTTTCGAAAAATAGATTTTTACCTGAAAAATAGAAAATTGTATTTTAAAGATGATAAAAAAAGTCACATATAAGGTAACTAATTTTATTAATTTAATTTTATACACAGATCATATAAGCTTAACGAAGATACCTCTATTTATAGTGCCGAGGCTATGGCTATCCTCAAAGCTTTAGAATACGTCGTCAGAAATGAACATGAACATTGCACTATTTTATCGGATTCACTGTCTGTTCTTCAAAGTATTGCTAACAGTCAAGACATTAACTACACTATTCATACGCGTATTGCTGAAATTAAAATGTTAGTAAGTAAATTAAAAGAAAGAGGAAGGTTAATCAAACTTGTGTGGGTTAAAGCTCATACAGGCTTAGAACATAATGAAGAAGTAGACATCATAACAAAAAAGTATTAACGATGGAGAAATTTTGAACAGTGAACTACACCTCCAAGAGTGTATAAGTATATTGAAAAAAAAAGTAAAAATGCGTGGTCAACCTTATGGAAAGAATATAGTATAACAAATTCTATTCGCTTCGCAACCATTCAGCCAGATATTCCTACTTGTTATTGGCATAAAGATTTAAAATACTCAAGAAGAGAAGTAACTTGATGGTTGCGTGGAAGAACGAGAAATCGAACGTCGCCATCACAATAAATAATAACTTATACTGTATTATAACAAAAAGAAATAAAGACGTTATTTATTTATTTATTTATATTTATTTATTTATAACTACAATAAACAGACTATAATTTGGTCACGGGTGCTACCCGGCGCACCTCAAGAAGATAGGAGTTGTGGACACAGACTTGTGCGATACTTGCAATGTCACTGCAGATTTGGATCATATATTTTTTGACTGCTTAAGTAGAAAGCGATGTATTCCATAAAAAATAAAGTAGTCTGAATATTTACCTTCCTTATAATATCTGTCATTTATTAGCTCTAAATAAAAAAATATCTATGACGTAATACTCGAATTGCTCAAAGACATTAAAATCGACATTTAGAATTGGCTAGATATCCATTCCTTTGTTTTTTCCCTATTGTTATATATTCCTTTCTTTCACGTTTTCATCCTCTTTGGCCGTGAGGCTCCTGACAAAGGTTCCTCGTCCATGGCATCCTCATCCTCAGTGGTGGGTGGTTCTTGCTGAAGGGGCTCTACGTTGTCTTCACCGTCGTCCTCGTCGTAAACAGGCACGCCGCGCCGTTGAGGCATTTCCCTTGGCAGTGGAGGCACGCCGTAGAACAGTTCATCATTGCTTTCCGGCATTCACATTTGCCACTACCACAATCCTTGGTGCAGCGGCAAAATATCGTTTTCAGTAGGACTTCCGGTGCTAGTGGATCTTCTGTTGTAATTGGCACCAGGGTGTCTCCTACATGTTTTCACCCCCACATGTTGGAACAACTGCAACCTTTTCATCGTGAACTTTTATCGATGAGCTGACAGAGGAAAGAGTGAATGCACGATCTTTGCGGTACAACTTGATGTCTGAGAATGGCAAGTCCACTATCTTATTCATTGCCTCTTTACCATCTCGAACAGCATCGTAGCAATTTATTGTGGCTCCTCCCACCACCCCATTCGCATAATGTCACTGGTTTGTGGGAAGGATGAGCAAAATAACTACGATAGTGGCCACAACCGGTGTATTTACCCTAGCTGTGGAGTAAATTTGAGGTAAAAATCTGTTTTTCGAAAATTTTTACCTTTCCGGAGCGTGTAGCTCGAAAATGCGAATTCGAAAAAAGTACATAAAATGAAAGTTGTAGAGAATTTTATGAGCTTTCATTTGGTGTAAGTAAAATTTTTCCCTACGACGCACGGTTTTCGAGATATAAGCGAAAAAACCAAAAGTGGGACATTCTTCCCACCCCTCCGGCTCACCACCTAGGCGTCAGGACTTTTAGTATGTTCACTCCCTAGGTACCCTGAACAACTTCCTAAAGGAATCGCTTAGGTCCCTGCTCACGCACTCTACACCACCCTTTGAGTTATTCGTTGACTGGACTACTAGTCATAGAAAAAATACTGTATGCAACTCACATTTAATGGCTATTAAGACACTCACATTCATTATGACATTCGCCTACGGCTCATGTCATAATTCTCATACTCATGTGACAAGAATACGATGAATAGAAAGTATACTAGAATTACACACTCTTTGTATTTAAACGACGTACCTTCACTTAACCTCTTGTTGCCTGAATTTGGTTTTCAACCTTAAAAAAAAATTGATCGCGAAAATAATATACTTCTAGGTACCAAAAAACCACACAATGCAAAAAATTAAAGAAAAATTACTGGTATGTTCCCAGTTTGACCCAGTAGGCAACTAGCTACAAAATTACAAAAACAAAAAAAAAGCAGTAAAATTATTCAAATATGGAACTCTACAAAGCAATTGCGTTTTTTTTGTGATACACAAATATATGTTACATTTGATGCATTTGAAAAAAGTTTTTAGGCCACAGTTAGGTTTTTTACACCTTTGACGAACATTGTCTTCAGAGGGTAAATGTCCAATGTTGTCGCGTCTTACATCAAACTGAGGAATAGCCTTTGTTGGACCTCTTTTCTTTTTTGCTCATAGGCATTATCTATCGAATTACTAGATGATGGACGACCACGTTTTCTTGGAAGGGATGATTTCTCTACCATGCCTATGCATGGTAGAGAAATCATCCTTCAGCTACTTGACGGCGGAAATCCAGCGGATCATCGGAATATCTTTTTTTACCATTCCCTCTGCCAGTAAATCTCCACGGTATCTAACCCAAGCGTTTACCAAACACATATCTATAAAATGAAAAAAAATGCGAAGATACCATTTTTTAGATCGTATATAAATCCGGTGGTAAGATATAAAAGATCAACTCCTCCCATGAAAGAATTATATTTTTTCACAATATTGGGACGGCCAACATCAATTTGGGCATTATCTTTTTTTGAAAAACGTTTTACTGTATCAATAGGCTGAGCTCCACAAAAGGTACTAGCAAGAGTGAATGCTTTATTATCAAACCACTTCACTATTCTTATATCTACACTTTCTACTTGACTACTGAATTCTTCATAGCTTCCTCTTCCACTTTTTTCATGTCACTGTCACTACTTAGTTCTAGATCCGGAATTCTGTTAGATCGTATAGTGCCTAATGACCCTATTCCATTTTTGTACAGGGCTGCCATCAAAGGTAAAGAAGAGAACCAATTATCGCAATACAATAAGTGGTTTTGGTTGCCTGGTATTTATTATTCCACTCAATTTTAGTATAATATTTCCACTTGCACCAACGTCTGGTTGCCCAGGAACAGGTAAGATTTTCCCTGTATAAATTTCAAAATTATATGTGAGTCCTTTCACATCACACAACACAAATATTTTGTAACCCCATTTGTGTGGTTTCTTGGGATTGTACTGTTTCAAAGATGAATGACCACGAAAGGGTACTATTTGTTCATCAATGCACAATATTTGAGGCACGGGGCTTCGTTCTTTGAATTTATCACACAAGTGGGTAAGAAGTGGTCTGATTTTGAATAATTTATCTCGATCAGGGCTTCTGACATCATCTTCATTATTGTTGAAGTGAATATTTGCTTTTATGTTTTCCCACCTCGAGAAATTCTGTCTGCAACCTGAGGTATTCTAGTTTCCTTCGCCCAAAACATCCTAGTTCGTGGTAGGCCATAAATTGACATATAGATCACAGTACCCAAGAATATTTCTAATTCCTCTTCATCCCAGAGGAGTGGATTATTTGGATTTTTTTGTAAGGCATATCTCTTACTTTCGAAAATAATGTTCCCTATAATATCTTTATCAAAATACAGTTGGAAGTAATGTATTGGTCTTCCTATTTCAGGATTGTGTTTTTGTGGTGTGGTAATAAATTGTGGAATTTGGCGTGGAGGAGACAGAGAAGATACCTTGGTCCATGAGTATGATTTTTTTTATTTGTTTTGGTTTTTCTGCTGCTTATTGGAAATACAGTTGCCCCGGAAGGCTCATCTTCTTCCGAGGATGTTGCATCATTTTCTTCTGAAGAGGAATTCTTCTGTCGAGAATTTGTTATTGGTTTATAGTCAGGATCTGCGTTGCTGTCATCAAAATTGTCTTCTTCGCTATCGGTAGGAGGATGTGCACCAATACGGTCTTCCATTATCTCAATGTAAGCCCTAGGAAAATCAGAGTTGTTTAATAAACCTAAATGCCTAGTGTTCCTAATCGGAAACAAAATAACTTTCCGGCGTGGACGAATGTTCCTTATTAGGAACAAAGTGATTTTTTCATATTATCAGCACAAAAATAGACCTTTATACTGCTGAGAATATAATTCACGTGTCACATGGTACATTTTTGATTAATTTCACTGGTTAAAATACAAAAACAAAAGAGCATAATAGGCTATCAAATCGGTGATAATTTTATCACCGCATATTGACTGTCACTTGTTTTTAATGAATAAAATAGTTTACTGTCAAAGTGACAGAAAGTTTCAATAAACGCGTCGAAATCAGAAAATAATGCTCTTAAGCAGAAAAATGTTTCAACCAGTAGATCACCGTCGATGGGGAGATGCCAGCAAGGAAGAGGTTCGAAAGTTAATAGAGAAAAAAACACCAAAAAATACCAAAATTAATAAAGAATCTCAGTGGAACCAGTTCATGGAATTTTGCGCTTCAAGGAGAATCAAAATAACGCAAGAGACTACGATTCCAGAAATTGCATTACATTTAACGTTGAAAATATGTATTGTAATGAGTAAATAAATAATTATTGTATTGATTGTAATATTTACTGACAGATCGTTTAAAATTTTTGACTTTTTAAAAAATTTATTTTCTGTTAACGTTCATTATATTCTCTCACCAAATATAACACGTGTTATGATTAATAATCGGTGATACCACTCGTTAAAACCTATAGAAAATTGAACTCGTGCTTCGCACTCGGTCAATTTTCATCGGTTTTACCTCGGGCTATCACCGATGATAATCATAACACTAGTTATATTATCCCCGAATATATTACTGAAGCACAACAAACAAATAAAAACTACGTAAGTATTTTTGAACAAAATTTTTACTTACTTTTACAAGTGTTTTGGTAAGCTAAACACAGGCATAAAATAAACTGTCACAATTAACAGCCATTGACTGTGTAGTTCATGCTAGCTGTTCATAGATGGCCACATCTGCCTCTTGAACAGAATAAACCTATGTTTCTAAGCTGGAATCAGGCCCCAAAATTTTTAAAAATAATTTACCTAGTTTTGAGCACGTAAAAAACAAGAGGTTGAGTAATTACTTCTAACAACAAAACTTTGGAATGGCCATGGGTTCTTTATTATCTCCAATATTAAATAACATTTTTGAGCAAAATTTTGAGAGAACTAATATTAATATCTTAGTTTTAATAACCTATTTACGGTGTCTTCTTGTAGATGATATATTCTTATAGCAAATAATATTTAGGTATTTATTTTAAACAGGTTAACGAAAAATGACCATCAATTAAGTTTACAATAGAAATAGAAAATAGTAATGAATTATCTTCCTTAGATATTTTAATTAAAATGTTAGATAACACATACGAAACCAGTGTTTATAGAAAATAAACACAAGCAACAGATATATAAATTCTAATCAACATACTAACGTTAAGAAAGGTTTACTATCGTAATATTTTGTCGAACTCCTCTGTACATTAAGAAAGGTGCTCCTAAATATTTATATGATAGAGCTAAAATAATTTCTTCAAATACGTAAGTTATAACTAACGAGGAATAATTTATAAAAACTGTTTTATTAAATAATCAATATCCCGAGGTTTTGTTGACCTTGACGAATATTGAAAGTAGTGGGAACATTCAACAATTACAAGAACATTTAACAATTACAACCATATTTAAAATACCCTGTATAATATGATTTTATTTGACCTAGATTTCATATGCTCAAAAGCTTTGCAAGAGAATTCCATTGAACGGTTTTGAAGAATTTCGATTAACATAAGTACAAATACATAAGAAGATTTGGTTCACAATTCGTAGGCAGTCTTTATAGCGTTTTGTGAAGTTTTGTGTTAACTTTATAAAGTTTCATTAATGCGCTTTCATGCAGAACAGAAAGATACATATTTGAGAAGCGGAGACTACAACTTTTGTTACAGATGGCAACAACTTTTCATGTTGATATTGTCGTGTTTCTGTCTCAAGAATGACAAAAGATTCTACTTATCTAATTTATAAAAAAAATGAATTTCATGTTGATTCAACTAGAATTAGAAATCCCAAAATAATTTCTAACAATTTCTGTAAATGTGATCATAATAGTAAATTAAAATTTCTTACAATATTTAAGAAGCATTCCGTGGTAGGGAATTTTTAAGAAACATATACAACACGTGCAAATAACCGCATGTGCTCATAGAAAATTGTCTACTACTATGCATCTCTCCTCCTTAAAATTAAGTGATGAAAACCATTTTTAGCTGACTTCTAAAAATGTACAAAACAAGGAGGTACTCAATTCGACTCGTGTGTCTTTTTTATGTTTGTTCAATCATTACTTATTAGATAGTGAAGAGATTATATCATTCTTTCAAAACAATACTCACTCAAACAGCGAAACCAACATTTAATCAGATAACAGAAGATGACATATCTAAAGCATTTAGACAAATAAAATCAAAGTGTATGGGTATTGATGACATCGGATACGAAATGTTGGATTTGAGTTTGCCATTCATCTTAAGTTTTCTTAAAGATTTGATCAACAAATCATTACAGAATGGAGAATTTACAACTATTTGGAAAACATCCAATATAAGACCACTGCCAATAAATATTCTTCCCATTCTAGCGAAAATGTTTGAAAAGATTGTTTGTAATATGATGATCGACTTTATAAGCAGTAATAACATATTACCAGATGTTCAGTCTGGTTTTAGCTGACTTTAGTACCGGTACTGCACTGACTATTGGGGAATTCGGGATTCAGTGAGAATGTAACTTTGGAAGGGAGTATCTTTTCAGGTGATTTCAATTTAGGTGACTTCATTTGATATCTTGCTTTTGCGAACTTTTTGCCTTATGATATCAAGGAAGGTGGGATGATCATATGATGACAGCCTTTTGCTGGATGTTGAAGAGGGAATATGTGATGTAGAGCAAGAGGCGTAAAAGAAAGCCGTTACATAGATCGTTCGAAGATAAAAAAAAGTTCGCAAAAGGAAGAGATCAAATGAAGTCACCTACACAGAAATCACCTGAAAAAATACTCCACTTCCAAAGTTACATTCTCACTGAGATTAAGATTCCCTAATTTGCTTTTATTGAATCCCCAGAATCACGGAGTTATAAGGCTAAAAGTTTTGCTGTTCAAGAGCTAAGGGGTCACGGGCTACTCGATTTCAAGGTTCCGAGAACACAATCTCATTCTCAATCTCAGATTCTTCACATTCTCATATTATATTCCCAGAGTTATACAGTTATGGATTACTGGGTTATGCAGTAGAAGGATTTGCTGTTGGAATAGGCTTACTTGGCAACAAGGTATCGAGGGCACAATCTAATTTATTTCTCAATCAAGAGCCTTTTATTTTTCCATTGAATCTTGAGGGTTATGGGGTTATGAAGATAGAGTGCCATTGAAGAGCTATGGCGCCTTGTTTCCAAAATTCTAATGTTACAATGGCACGACTTACCCTACTTAGAATCTCCATTTTTTTCCGTTGGATCTTCGAGTTAAGGCGTTACGGGGTTATGGGATCTTGAGGTTGTGAATATATGATACTCAAGCACAAGGATTCGAGGTCACAATCTCATTAACTCCTCAATCAAAATTACCCACTCTTTTTATCGGATTCCAAGGATTTGAGAGGTTATGGGGTTAAGGAGTTATAGGGTTTTACGGTTTCCTTTGAGTTATGTGAAAAATACTGAAGTACCACAATGTTATTAAAAAGTTTCTAAGTTGAATCACTGTTGGAATCTGATTTAAATGAGCTGGGTAAGCAATATAACGATCCAACAGACTTTTTTAATGCTACAAAAAACCTGACATGATGGGGAAAAGCTAAGGTCAGATTCGTGTTCAGCATAAGGCATAAATATGGTCAGTACCCCAGCACAGACCCCCATTTTTGTGGGCCTGTGTTATAAATTAAACTGCATAGGACCAAATCCGGTCTACTATTTTGTTCTTTGCAAAAATATAAAAACTACGAAAATTTGTAATATTGCATAAACCGAAATTACTAAAAAAATGGTCAATATTTTTTTATGAAACTTGAATAAATCATAGGTCTTGTAGCTGTAATCTGTTACGGAAAATTACAAATAAAAATATATATTATTTTCCCTAAGAAAAAGAAATTTTTGAAGCTTTATAAAAAAACTGCCATTTGGTCACACTAATACTTTTTTCTTAATTTGTAGCTTCTTGAATATGCTACTTACAATGGTGATAAAAATTAATTTATTATATTAATTAAAAAATTAAAACAAAAAACGTATGTGTTCAGGATTTCAACCGCGGATTTCCGCATGGGAATCCTCACTTTAACCACCGGGCTATGGCCGTGAAACATTTGCGTATTCGATGAATTAAGGCAGAGAAAGCAAAACACGATCAGTTCTTCGTTAATACATAAGTGGGAAGGCCGTACGATATCGATATCGAAAAAGCACGGATGGCATTTTAACCGCATCGTAAACTACATACTACAAATCGAAAATTAGATTCAGCAGGAACATACGAAAAAAGTCATTTTGTAATGTTTCTCGAAACGCGTTTGACATTGCCTGAACTTTCTAGACGAGTAAGTAAAACGCGTGGAAATCATCTCCACACGTTCAGCTAGAATCTCGAAACCTTGGAAGTGGGGGAAATATTCTTGTCGTGGTTTTGACGTACGAGCTAACATAACCTGCATATTAAGAAAAAGAAAATGTTATCTTCGTTTAAACCATTTTTTTTTTAATTTTTGGCAAATTCAAACAACTGTGATTTTTTTATAAAATCAAAAACGGTAAAGGAATTATGAAATTAGATAAAAAAAAATCAATATTCTTCTAAAAAGAATAGTGATCTACTTAAGTCAATTACTTCCACATCCAGTAGAAGTACAGTAATGACAAAAATTTTTTTTTAAATTTTTATTGTTCAAATAGGCTTAGAATGTCATGAAACGTCGAGATTTTAAGTTTGAGTGAAAAAAATTTTCTGTCTGTCGGTCGGTCTGTTGGTCTGTCTGTAACTTTTTTTGTGCGCACGTTTACTCTGGAACCGTTTGAGATATTGACTTGAAATATGGTACACACATGTACTTTAACGAGATCTAGAACTAGATTATATTTTCATCTTGTTCCGTCGAAGGGTTGGGGGGGTAGATTGGGGTAAATTTGGGGTAAATAGGTAAATCAAGCAGGTAAGAGTCCATAAAATTGGTATTTAGTATATACAAGAGAAGCTAAGGTCTCAAAAAAAATTTTACCATTAGCCACCCCCATTACCACCCCCACCCCATTATTAAAGGGGATGAAAAAAAATTGTGATTTAGTGTGTGTACAAGAACCAGAAACCTCAAAATATTTTTTTACTTCATTCACCTCCAGTACCACCCCCTATCACCACCCCCACCCCACTTCCGATGTGAGGTATTGTTTTATGGGTTTTTGGGGTAGAAGATTTCAAATATTATATTATCCATAAACAATTATTTCCACATACAAAATTTTTTCGTTATGAGTGACTTGGATAGAGAATCTGGATGTGGAAGTAGTGATTCCTTGGGCAGCGGTTTTTTTGAGTTTAAGTTATTTATAAATAAACAAATCGATATTTCTTCTTGAAATTTGGACTGCTTTTTCTCTAATGTTAGTGTCTCTATTATTTGTAAATAATCCAAAATTACAATTTTTAAAATTACATCGAACAAATGTGGCTTTGAGAACCTAATAAACGCACATTTTCAATTTTTTTTATAACTTTCTCAATTTTCTTAGAAAAAAGGATAAACCAACCTAATCATCTTATATACTGAGCTCTCTGACTACTAAAGGCTGATTTGTGAAACCAAAATATAACGTTTAGACCTATTCGTTGACTTTTGGATCTCTAACATAATCGCATATAATAAAGGTCCAAAGTCGAGTCTTTAACTCGACTTTCGGACCTTTATACACTATTTTTTAACACTTGTGGTTCTGGATTGTTTTCAACTAGTTGAAATAAAAATAGAATTGAAAAAGTATTGAAGAATAACCAGTCCAAATTTTAAGAAGAAATATCAATTTGCTCATTTATAAGCGACTGAGACGCAAAAATGACGTATTTCTGCCCCAAATAAAAGTAGGTTATTATTTCATCTATTTTCATAACTGATTTGGCGTTGTAAAAACCTTCATTTTGAAAAAAAAAGCATCCTTCTACAAGTCGATGCACTGAAATAATAAGCGATTGAAATTTGGAAATTTCTCGTATTTCAACCCGTTTAAATGAATATATTGCACTAAAATTTCGCAGGTAGGTTTAGTTTGCTTAAGACATGGTTTCACCAATTTTTATTTAAATTGATGCATTATTACACTATAATTTTTGGTAATTTTGATTTTTTTACAAATTAACAAATTATCAAAAAGTTTTTTCAAAGGTACCAGCATTATTCAAAATTGTATTGCGAACAATTTGGTATTTTTATTTTTGCGATGCGATTACTAGGACTCGAAATAATAAGGAAAATAGCAGAAAATTTCAATGATGGAACAAAAATTGTTTATATTCTAGAAGTAGCATTGGATCGATTTAATTTGAAACTCCTCATAGCACTTGTTATTATACCTACAAAATATTAAAATAGTTAAGTTGCTGCAGCCAGTTAATTTCTTATTTACCAATTTTGATGCTTAATTTGACTCCACTTTTGTATTTATATTTACAATTATCTCCAAGTTTATAAAATACAGTTCAGTAAAACTTCAGGATTATTTGGGTTAAATTAAAAAATTATTCGAGAATAATAAACCTATTAACAGGCAGTTTACCAATAGCTCTAAATCCGGATTAATTCAGAGATTTATATTAAATCAGGATTTACAACAAAAGTTCAGTTTAATAAAGTTGGTTTAATAATTTGGTTAAAATTAGTCGAAATTTTTTGGTCGATTAACAATTTGAATTTTTATTTATAATAGCGACGTGATTCATAAAATGATAGTCGCGAGCAATAAGAAGTTTTTCAAATAGTGCATGTAGTTAATAGAAGCAGACACCACGGACCGAACAAAAGCTTCCAGATTTATATACGACGATATACAGGGTGCGCCACTTAAAACTCCCCAGGCTTGTAACTTTCTTATTTTTTAAGCGACGACCATGTTGGGCACATCAAATTGTAGATATTTTTAAGGCATTTAAACATGTGTACAGAGTGATTTAAAACATTTTTTTTTTTGAAGAAATTGTTAAGAAAGAAAACTTAATTTCCTTGAATATTTTTTTACCTCACTCTGTAGATGAACTGCGTTAATGTTTTCTTATAAAGGTTTTAATTAGCTTCAATCTACGTTATTACGTCATATTCGAAATTCTTTTTGGTTTTAGAGAAAGAAATTAAAAACACTCTTTCCGATTCCAAACTGATTTTTTTTTAAATAACTTTGAAAAGAATGTAAATAATAATTTTATGCTTTACTTGTAAGACATATCACAAACAATATTCAACGTAACAAAACAGTAACAAGAAACAAAACAAATAAATATTTTTAAAAACAAACTTATATTAAAATGCACTAAATAGGAAATTGCAAAATTTTTACTTTTTAAAATTTTTTATTTGAATAACGTAAATTGATTGAATTAATTAAAACTTTTATAAGAAACATTAACACAGTTCATGTACATGGTGAGGTAAAAAAATATTCAAAGAAATTAAGTTTCTTTCCTCAACAATTTTTTCAAAAAAAATTTTTTTTAATCATTCTGTATACATGTTTAAAGGCTTTAAAAATGTCTATAATTTGATGTGCTCAACATATTAATCGCTTCAAAAATAAAAAAGTTACAAGTCTGGGGAGTCTTAAGTGGCGCACCCTGTACATTTGCAGACTGCCAACTGGATTGAATAACGAAAATAAGGCGAGCTATTAGTCCAAGCACATTAAATAAAAACATCTGCGGACATTGGGCTTCACGGTTCGCCGTCGCGCGTCGTAAAAAAGAAGTAAATCGCCCAAGGATTAATAATCAAACAATAACTTAAAGTTATTTATCCCAAAGGACTTAAGTAAATAAATTTTAAAAAACAAATATTCTCCATCTGTGTCGATAAGTATCCCGGATTATTACCAAAATAATTTTACGGTTCTGCGTATACCGGACGCGAGGAATAAAAATCAATCTAATACTATTAAATGCAGAGAAAGTCGCGGTAAAATTTAAAAAAGGGACATACTGTTATGGTGGAGAAAGTTCGCTTTGGTGAATTGGAAATGGCTATCAAAAATTTCTGAGCCTTTTTTATTGAAGTACAGGGTGATTTGTAAGTTTTGCCCAATACTTCTCAACTACTTGCTGGGATCAGCTAGCGTTCATGTGTGTGTACCCTATAAATTGTCAATATACAATTATCAAACAGAAAATTCCACACACCTACAAATTTTAACTTTTATTTTGTATCGTTAACCAAAACCACTTATTTGCATTGTTTTGGTCCGAGCTACGTCTAACATAGTCATAAAAAAATTTGTTGGCTCTAAAAATTGTAATAACTGACCTAACTCATATATTATGGTATAATTACTTCCACGTCCAGTGGAAGTATAGTAACGACAAAAAAAATTTAAAAAATTTTTATTGTCCAAATAGGCTTAAAATGTCATGAAACGTCGAGATTTTAAGTTTGAGCAAAAAAAAAATTTCTGTCTGTCTGTCGGTCTGTCTGTCTGTAACTTTTTTTTGTGCGCACGTTTACTCTGAAACCGTTTAAGATATTGACTTGAAATTTGGTACACATATGTACTTTAACGAGATCTAGAACTAGATTATATTTTCATCTTGTTCCGTCGAAGGGTTGGGGGGTAAATTGGGGTAAATTTGGGGTAAATGAGTAAATCAAGCAGGTAGGAGTCCATGAAATTGATATTTAGTATATACAAGAGAAGCTGAGGTCTCAAAAAAATTTTTGGCATTAGCCACTCCTATTACCACCCCCACCTCTTTATTAAAGGGGATGAAAAAAAATGTGATTTAGTGCATGTGCAGGAACCAGAAACCTCAAAATATTTTTTTACTTCATCCACCCCAACTACCACCCCCCTATCACCACCCCCACCCCACTACCGATGTGGGGTATCGTTTTATGGGTTTTTGGGGTAGAGGATTTCAAATATTATATTATTAAAGTTCCATAAACAATTATTTTCACACACAAAGTTTTTTCGTTGTGAGTGACTCGGATAGAGAATCTGGATGTGGAAGTAGTGATTCCTTGGGCAGCGGTTTTTAATAAAAAAAAAACAATTAATTACATCATGCGAAAAAATATTTGCCATTTTGATATATATTTCAAATACATGTTATATACTATATATTTAATTAGAATATAAGCCCTTTAATCAGAAAATTAATTATTCTTCTTGCGCTTCTTAGCCCGTCTCTTATAAGTTACTTCTGGAGCATCTCTTATACATGTCCAACAGTAGTCTGCCAACATCGCAGAAGTCCATTTGCCTTGATATCTTTTTTCCATATTTTGAATATCCTGGTGGAATCTCTCCCAATGCTCATCACTTACTGCACCACAGTTTTCTGGGAAGTAATCTAGGTGTGAATGTAGAAAGTGGACTTTTAATGACATATTGCATCCTAATTTCTGGTAGCAAGAAAGAAGATTCCCAACAAGGTCTCTATAGTTTTCTGCTCTTTTGTTACCGAGAAAGTGTGTTGCTACCATTTCAAAGGAATTCCAAGCAACCTTCTAGAATGTTGTCAAATTCGGCATCTTTGAAAAGGTTCTTGACTTGAGGACCCACAAAAATTCCCTCTTTAATTTTCGCATTACTAAGTCTGGGAAATTTTTGTTTTAAATAACTGAAAGCACGTCCTTCTTTGTCCATAGCTTTTACCAAGTTTTTTATAAGCCACAGTCTTATGTGGAGTGGTGGCAGTATTACCTTTTGTGAATCAATTAATGGAATGTCAGCAACATTTTTTTCTCCTGGTTCAAAACCCAGTCTTGGCGGCCAAATTTTTCTTTTGTAATGTTCTAATCGCGCTCGACTGTCCCACTGACAAAGAAAACAGCAATATTTGGTATACCCTTGCTGCAGACCAAGTAAGACAGATAGCTATCACTTTTAAGTCTGCACAAATCTGCCACTTATACTTGTTATATTCTATAGTTTGTAGCAATACATTTATGTTACTGTAATTTTCCTTCATGTGGACAGCATGGGCGATAGGAATTGATGGCAATTTATTTCCATTGTGGAGTAACACAGCTTTTAGACTAAGTTTCGAGGCATCAATAAAAAGTCTCCAGTCACTAGGTTCATGGGGAATGTGTAAAGCACTCACTAAACCGTCAATGTCCTTGCAGGCAACCAAGTCATTTTCCATTTTGAAAAAATGTATAAGATCTTTTTGACGACTTCGATACATGAAAACTTTAACATTTTCTTGTAGTAAATTCCATTGTTGTAATCGAGATGCCAAAAGCTCCGCTTTTGCCTTGGACAGATCAAGGTCTCGTATAAGATCACTTAATTTGCGTTGATTAATTTTGTGTGGTTCACCACCGCACACTTCGGCAGAGAAATCGGGATCTTGTGATGTTGATGGCTGGACTAAGTCGTCATCTACATTATCATCCGATTCTTCGTCAGAATCAAGGCTGTATTCTTCAGGTGGATTAGGAATAGGTAGTTCATCACTATGGAGAACCGGGCGAATGGCATATGGTAAATTGGGGTATTGTATTACCATCCTTTTTTTCTTGTTAATACCCTGTCTAAAAGGAGGTATCACGCAAAAATAACAATCGGTAACATGATCTGTTGGTTCTCGCCAGATCATGGGCACAGCAAAAGCCATTGAACGTCCTCTTCCACTTAGCCAACTGCAAATATTGTTCGCACAATTGCTGCAGCATATATGAGGTGCCCATTTTTTGTCTTCATCTCCAATTGTACAACCAAAATACAATTGGTACGCCTTCTTAATTTTGGGAGTAAAATTACGTTTCCCTTCCTGGATTGTCGTGCTACTCCCTAAGAATGGAGATTTACAGATATACGAGCAACGTGGATCTAAGAAAGGTGTCGCTGGCTGCAAGGAGAACCTGCTTATTCACAGATGCGTCACGCGGGACTGCAGTATAAGCGGAACCTTTCTATAGTCTGGATCAATTACCGCAGCTAATTGTTCACTTGCTCCAATGTCTTGCGGTGTCCGGTCCTGTAGTGATGCATAGAGCAACTCATGTCGCTCTGGAGGACTCACTTTACCATGACATCTGGTAATATCAGAGTCCAAACAAAGCCGGTTTTGTTTAAGCATGTGTTTCAGAGAGACTCCCTTAGTCCCCTTCTATCTTGCATCTCGCTGCTGCCGTTATTTGTTGAACTTCGTAGAATCCGTGGTTACCATTGCAGTACTCCGGAGATACGAGGCATAAGGTCACTCATCTTAAATTATGCCTCTAGTGAGAGGGATTTACGACAATCTCTCAAGGTGGTACATGAGTACACTGGGGCTGTCAGTATGGAGTTCGGGTTGAACAAATGTGCGCTAGTTCATCTCAAGAGAGGACGATGCGGTGACTACTGAGAGGATGCGTAGCTTATAGATGGAAGCATCTTGCATGACCTAGATGTCGGACAGTCGTAAACGTACTTGGGAGTTGAGCAACACTCCACTCAAGAAGTGGACATAAAGCGAGCTGCGCCAACTCGATGTAGGAACCCGAAAGATAATGCATCTCAACAGAAGCTTGCGTCAAAAATCGTCCGTTCTGCGGATATGTCTCTCACGACAGCAGGGAGACCGTGGGCTCTTGAGTTTGGAGTATCTACATAGCAGGTCTACTCTGGATGAAATCTGCAAGATCAAGCTGCATTGTTCGCGACATGAAAATTCAGGGATAGGAGCGTTCTTATTTAAGGCAGTACAAAGAGCAGCCGATGAACTTGGTCTCGACGTCCTGGGCAGGTAAACCCGAGCTCTGCCATCGAGCTGGAACCTACTCAGCTAAAAGTCCGTACAAAAGCAGCAGAACAACGTAATCTTCTGCAGTTCTATAAAGATAAGCCCTTGCATGGAGTCGTCTACAAGAACATTGAAAACGGGGGTTTATATGAGAAGCTGACCTTTGCTTTCCTAAGGTCAGCTGGGCTGAAGTCTGAGACCGAAGGGTTCATTATGGCTTGCTAGAATGATGTCTTTACATGCTCGTTTATCGAAGTTATGTCTGATGTAAACTGCAGGGCCTGCCGAAGGGCGCTGACGACACTTATGCACCTGGCTTGTCCGGCATAGTCTGTCTCGGCCTATATTCGCAGGCATGATGGAGCATTACGAGTGCTGTACTATCATCTGCGGCACACATATGGGATAAATGAGTGCTGTGCTGCCTTATGCTCTGGGGAATATTGAGTACGTAGTTGGGAATGAGGAAATTCATTGGAACTACTCTTTTCCCACTCAGGCAAATACAGGCCAATAAACCTGATGTAGTCCTCCTCGACCACCAACTCAGGATAATGTTTGTCATTGCATTCTCTGCCCCAGGGAAAACAAACATTGTTTTTAAAGAGGAGAAAAACGGGCTAAATATTGAAACCATCTCTTCGAACTCCGCAGACTCTATCCAGACCACACTGTTAAGCTAGTGGTACTTCTTGTAGGATGCCTCGGTGGAGTGCTTTCGGAATTGAAGACTAACCAGCATGCCGAGAGTCGACAGAAGTCGGAAAAATGCAGAAGGTCATTATCCTTGGTTCGTTACGCCTGCTCAGAGCACAAGATTCGCGGACCCACTGATCACTAACTCTACAGCGCGGCATAGGGAGTGGTCACTGGTATTACCAGCGTATCTGGTATCGGAGGCAAAGAGAACGGCGACAGGTTTAAAGTAAATAATAATAATAATATATTTATTCACCAATAATTTGAATAAAATGTAACATGTGAAAAAATATATACCTAGGTAAATAAACAGAAAAATCCACAAAGGAAAACCTACATGTGAACAAAAACCATAAATCTAAGATATCGGCATATTCATCATTGGTATATTCAAAAGGGATTTCTTAAGAACTAGTAGTAGACAACAGTAGCAAGAACTCTTAGTAACTGTAATAAACAACGGACTAATATTAAATCTTACAATGTGTCAAAATATCAAGGCACACTATTTTATTTAGAAATTGATGTAGCCTCTCATACTCTGATCATACAGTCACGTAGAATTTTCACTATTGAGAAATAAAAAGAAACAATTTACCAAATAGTCAGAGTGAGGACAATATTTGTAGCAGAAAAATTTCCTATAAAGGCGAATTTTTTCACACAAACCTCTGAAATAAAAATTACTTAATCTATTCTCGAAATTTTTTATTTTTGATTATGATTTCATATCAATAATGAATGAAATAATAAAATGTTTCAATTTTCAATTCGAATAAGACAAAGTATAATTTTATTTTACTTTGGAAAGCCCATCGATTTTGACAAAAATTGAACGTTTCTTTAAAAATCACCAAAAGTGTGACAAAAAATTAAAATACATATTTTCGATCGATATTGTATGTAGTTTCAAAAACACGTATACAAGATAACTTTTTTCATAGGAATCGTACAAGCAAAAATTATTCCGACCCTGGAATTTTCTATCTTTGATTGTGCATTTAAATTGTCAATTTATAGTGTAGTGCACATATAAAATACGAGCTGATTCTATTAAGTAGTTTAAAAGATATGTAGTTCGACAAAAAAAGGATCAGATATTAATTTTATTTTTGCTCTTTCAACACGATATTTATTTTGCGCTACACATTTCGAACTAACCCTGTATAATTTGAATTTAGAAATACTATTAATATGCACTCTAGAAAATATTAAAGGCATGTAAGTAAGAAGTATTCCATTCAGTATTCAGTGGAATATATCTATTAGAGTGGCTTTTACCTCAGTGCTCCATGCGATGTTATTCATTGCGTCTAAATGAAATAAACCTGCAGAACTATTGGATGCGCCTGTTGCTGCGGAGGAAGTTTCGCTATCACTTTGTACAATTCATTTTATAAATGTGGTTTAAGAAGTTTTTTTTTTGTTTAACCTTATTTCCACTGCTATGTCAAGCTGTCGGTTGAGACAGAGAAAATATAGTGTGGCTTTATAGCCCTGAGCATTTAGTAATCTAATAACCGCCACATTAGACCCATTTCATTGTGAGTACGGTTCCGTGATAAATTTATAAAATGTTCGAAACACCATTAAAGAATATTTAGAAGCCTAAATAAAGATCCGGTAATTTATTTAATGAACGTCAAAGATATATCATGTTCTTTTTCGCAGACATTTATTCAGCTTCGTTTATCTACAGAGTGACCCACCCATTCGAAACGGATCATCCCTCTAAACATATCTTTTTTTTTGGTTGATTTTAACTATTTTTCTTTTAACGATCTTCAAAAGCTAAATGTTGATACCTAGAGTCATAAAGAAATTCTAATTATCAAGGTCCACTATGATTTTTTTGAATTGCAAAAATCCAGAAAAAGGTTAGCGATTTGTTTATAGCAAATCTGATTACACCACTGGATTCAAGTGGCACATGTCCACTTTATTTTATAAAAAAAATATTCATTTTCAAAGGAGATATAAGACAATGAATATTTTTAATATGCTGTTGAAAGGCGCACTTTAATAGCACGCATTAGTTGCCATGAAAACCCAATGTTACTTCCACATCCACTCGTCTAGTACCTAAAGAAGGTATTTTTTTATTTATGACCGTCAATATGATGAGTGTGTATAATTATGTGCGAGCGCTTCGGGTGGACGCTTTTCGACGGAAATCGAGGTTTTTTGAAATCGCAGGTTACCGATTTATTTTGTTCGTTAGTGCAAAAATACATTCTGTGTGTTCAGTTCAATGAAAAATACCATTGACGGACATTTTGTTGGGAGCCGTTGACTCCCAGTAAGCGTCAAACAATATTTTTTTAAATTTACGAATTTTTAAGTTTTTTTATGCTTGCCTGGGAGTCAACGGCACCCACCGACATGTCCGCAATGGTATTTTTGCAATGAACTGAACCCACAGAACTTGTTATTGCACTGACGGACAAAAATAAATCAGTAACCTGCCACATCAAAATTTACGAGCGATTCCAAAAATACTCGATTTTCGGCCGAAAGCGTCCACCTGGAGCACTCGCACTAGGCGGATAGCCTCCTTCGTGGTCCCACGTTCATCATACTGACGGACATAAAAAAATATCTTTTTTTTAGATACTAGACACGTAATGTAGTGGAAGTATAGAAACGCAAAAAAAAAGAAATTTTTTTTGTTCAAATGAGCTTAAAATGTCATGAAACGTCGAGATTGTAAGTTTGAACAAAAAAAATCTGTCGGTCTGTCTGCAACTTTCTTTGTGCGCACGATTACTATGTAACGGTGTAAGGTATTGACTTGAAATTTGATACACGTATGTATTATAAAATTGAGATTTAGGGTATACACTATAATGCCCTATAATTTTTTATTGTTCAAATAGGCTTAGAATGTCATGAAATGTCGAGATTTTATGTTTGAGCTAAAAAAAGAAAATGTTTGTCTGCCTGTCGGTCTGTCTGTAACTTTTTTGTGCGCACGATTACTCTGGAACCGTTTAAGGTATTGATTTGTTTGGTACACGTATGTATTTTAACGAAATTTGGAACTAGATTATATTTTCCTGTTATTCCGTTGGGAGGTAAATTGGGGTAAATGATGATAAACAGGTAAATCAAGCAGATGAGTCCATAAAATTGGTATTTAGTATATACAAGAGAAGCTAATGTCTCAAAAAAAAATTGGCATTAGCCACCCCCATTACTACCTCCACCCTATTATAAAAGGGAGTGAAAAAAAATGTGATTTAGTATATGTACAAGAACCAAAGGCTTCAATTTTTTTTTTACTTCAGTCACACAGGTAAGAATAGGGATAGTTTTTTATCCACATGATTTTATTCCTATCCATTCAGACTAACTTAATTAACAGCTTTAAACCTAATACCACCAATAAGTGAAAAATTGTATGTATTAAATAACAGTTATAAACCTAAAAGTTTTAGCATAAAGGGGTCATGAATGTTATTGGGTAGTTGAGGGTCATTTCGAAAGTAATTTTTCGCGCGGAATCCAAATTTGGCCTCAGAATTGGCTCATCATGTCAACAATAAAAGCGTGTTTTATAGTTTTTTAAACTATTAATTTTATTTTGTAACTTTTTAGTCTTAAATAAACTTGCATATTAAGGAGGTTATAAAGAAACCAAATTATATAAAAAAAATCGCCCTCAAAGCTTTTGGTTTCCAGGTGTATGAATTATAAAAAAAATATTATTACTTTTTAGTAGTTTATTAGTAGTAGTTAGTAGTTTTTGCAAATAAAAGCTTTTTCGTTAAAATATTTTTTTATATAATTTTATTTTTTACTTTTTAGTCTACTTATTCAGACAGACAGACAAAACTCTTTATTTGCCACCGCCATCCACCCCTTCCCCTCCCCTTTCCCATCTCTCCACCTTTTTCCACCCCATCCCCACCTCTTCCCATCCTTTCCCACGTCTTCCCGCCCATTCTCCTTCCCTTTCCCACCTCTTCCCACCCCATCCCCACCTCTTCCCATCTCTTCCCACCCCTTCCCCACCTTTCCCACGTCCGCCATATTGAATTTAGAATGACGTCACATAGTTTATCGTATTTTACTCGTCAAACCCTTTCATTTCATACCCATATTAAGGGAGTTGTGACTAAAAGCCGATCCGCCATCTTCGGACGTCCGCCATATTGAATTTAGAATGACGTCACATAGTTTATCGTATTTTACTCGTCAAATTCTTTCATTTGATATCCATATCAAGGGGGTTGTGACTAAAATGCCGATCCGCCATCTTGAGACGTCCGCCATATTGGATTTAGACCGATAATGGCTATACTATGTTGCATTGTCACCGGACGTGTGCCAAATTTCAAAGCTCTAGCTCTAATTAGAAATAGTCGAAATTCAGCTTCCAAGATTTGACCTAAACAAACATACATACATACAAACAAACATTGCAAGTTAAATAAAAGCTCTTAAAAAGTAGTCCACCATCTTGGCGACAGACGCCATTTTGAATTTTTTATGATGTAATATAGCCTATGTTCCATTGTCACCTGACGCATGCAAAATTTCAAACCTCTAACTTACCAAGAAGTAGGTATGTGCATTTTAGATGAAACACCCTGTATATATAGCAACGCTACATAGCTTATTGTATTTTACTTGCCAAGCGCTTTCATCTGATACCCATATCAAGGAGGTTATAAAGAAAAAAGTAGTCCACCATCTTGGCGACAGCCGCCATTTTAAATTTTTGATGATGTAATATGGCCTATGTTGCATTGTCAATTAACTTATGATCCCATAAAAATGAATTTGGTACCCATATACATGAACACTCTGTTTGTGACTCTCGACCAAGGAGGAAAACGAGGAATAATTTTTGGGTTAGGTCAACCCAAAGCCACTTTGCCGCAGCACTACTTTAAAGTACAATGTCTTAAGGGCATTTGCCTTTTTTTTAATTTAATTTGATTGAAATCTCTACTATCGGCAGATTATTGTCCAAAAAGGGGCATATTTTTCCCACTGTGCATCGGTGATAGGCCCTGGTAGCGGAAATAGGCCGACGTAAAATAAATAGTTAAAAAAAAATCTTTTAAAATTGGCCTTTGCATAATTTTCAGTTGAATTGTATACACTTTTAATCAACAGTTATCCATAATATTGGCAATTAATTCTTTAGTTTCTTTAAGCAATTATTGTTACAAAGTAACGAGAAATGTATTAGTAGGCTTTGTAAATTCTCCAGTTAGTGGAGTCAAATTAAGCATCAAAATTGCTGAATAAGTAATTCTCTGGCAGCAATCTTATTGGTTTAATTTGTTGCAGATATAATACCAAGTGTTATAAGAAGTTTTGGATTAAATCGATCCATTGTTTCTTGTAAAATTTAAACAATTTTTGTTTCAACATTGAAATTTTCTGGTATTTTTTGCTTATTATCTCCGGTACTAATAATTGCATCGCATAAATAAAAACACAAAATTGTTCGCAATAAAATTTTGAATAAAACTCTAGACCTATGAAAAAACTATTTGATAATTTGTTAATTGGTAAAAAAATAAAAACCACGAAAGTTGCCTTTTTGATAATTTAAGAGATATAATATAATAGTCTAGGAAATAGCGTGCAAATTCGACAACGAGTGGTTATCGTCTGCCAGTCGGTAATCGAAAAGACCATATAAATACAAAATTTTTTACTCTCTGGAACTTTTTGGTATGGTTGGGGGATAGGAAGGGGGTGGGGCATTTATTTTTAAATCGAATGATTATTGATATCTGTCCGCATAAGTAGTTAGTATATGTACTTCACATACCCCAATTACGCTGGCATGCGAAACTTCCGAACGGCGCGGGCGCTAACCGGAAAAAGAAAAAAACATTATTAGTTTCTTTTTCCGGTTAGCACGCGCGCTCCGTTCGGAATTTTCGTCTGCCAGCGTAATTGGGGTATGTGAAGTACATATACTAACTACCTATGCAGACAGATATCGATAATCATTCGATTTAAACATAAATGCCCCCCTCCTTATCCCCCCACCATACCAAAAAGTTCCAATTTTGTATTTATATGGTCTCTTCGACGACCGACTGGCAGACGGTAACCACTCGTCGTCGAATTTGCACGCTATTTCCTATACTATAATAATGCATCAATTTTAACGAAAGTTGGTGGAAGTATGCCCTGTGTTCAACTAAACCTTCCTGCAAATTTTTAGCACAAAATATTTATTTCAAAATAAAGAAAGACTTCGAAATTTCAAACGATTATTATTTAAGTGCATCGACTTGTAGAACTATTTTTTTTTCAAAATGCAGGTTTTTACATGTATTCTACAACGACACTAAAAAAAAAATCTTGATTTAAACCGTTTTTTTTTTAATTTGTTCATAATGTTCAGAATTATAGTTATAAACATATTCATATAACTCTATGGATTTTTTATCAAACCGAGAACGGTAAACGAGTTATGAAAATTAATGAAATATCTAACATTTTTCAAAAAAAAAAAAAGAGATAATGGTTTGCATTTGGGAGCAAGATACATCAGTTTTTGTGTCAGGGTCGCTTATAAATAAGCAAATTGATATTTCTTCTGAAAATTTGGACTGATTATTCTTCAATACTTATAAACAATTCTATTCAAAATTTATTTTGACTCTTCCAAGTTGCTATAGTAACAAAAGTTAATTATGCAAATAAGTTGAAAAATCATATTATATGATAAATGCGTTTATTGTATTCCAAGTATCTGAATTGAGGATGATAATTTATCTTTGCTCGAAGAAATTAAAAAAAGGCGAGTTCGTGGTGATACTAACAGATCAAAAAGAGTAGTATGCCGAATTTTTAATAATTATGAAGTTGTATTCAGCCACATTTTACAGAGAGGTAATTTAGATCGGGGAATCGGTAATAAAAATACAAAATTGAAAGTACATGGCATTACTTTAATTTCGTACCATCCTTTTAAATTAATTTTATTTTGTAATGTTGAGCACTAATTGTTTTCTTCGCAGTTAATTCTCACAAGCATGATGAATCGCTATGAATATTTAAGTCTGCGAAATCATAATTCGTGAATCGCAGTTAATCTGCATGCAAAATATAGGGACAATGCAAAAATATCTGTATCTGTAGCTTCTATCATTATTCGACTGTATTTCAGGTCTGATAAATATTGAATAATGACAAATATTCTAGTATTATTTATGTGTTTCATACTATACGCCTCAGTGCTAAGCAGGTAGTCAACTCGGCTAGAGCGCACGAGACGTGCATGTACATTGCACATACTCAAAACAGGCAATGAAAACAAGGCAGTCCCGTAAAAAATTATCATATCTTTTAGAATAATAAAGCAATGCAGATTATCATTCTTTCACTAAAAATTGCTCAAAAAATTGCATAATTTGACAGCACCTGAATCTAGAAAAATACGCTTTCCGATGGTTTGAAAATCATTAAGAAATGTTAATAATAAGCCTGTAAATGGAGTGTAAATGTATAATTAACAAATTGCCAGTAATATAAACATTTAAAAAAAAGTTTATGCTTTTCTGCAATCGGCGACAGAGTGGAGCCCTCTACATTTAGATATGTAAGTTTCTTGAATTGTTTATATATTGACAATTATAGCAACCTTAAAATTAGAAGAAGATTTTATGACTCAAACGTTTTATTAATATTCATTTTTATTTTATCGTTCAAATATTGATTACACAGCACACAAAAAAATTAAAAGTCATGTACTTTTTTACCGATTACACAGCTCCTCAAAAAAAAAAAAAAATTTGGAACTGCTATCGAGATAACTGTATCCCCATGTAATTTTCGACGCTGAATCTGAATCCGAGCTCAAAAAAAAATCGTACACACCCAAAATCGCTAAAAAACACTCTAAATAAATGACTTAACGCTCCACGAATAGTCTCAAATCTCAATGAATCGAATTAAATATAAACATTCAAGTATATAACGCATAAACACTACTTTCCATTGAAAATCACCCCCATGAGTGGGTGAAAACTACCCCTTATACAACAGGAAACTTAAAAAATGCAGTGATTGTAAGAAAGCTTCAATGTTTATATTTAATTCGATTTATTGAGATTCAAGACTATTCGTGGAGCGTTAAGTCATTTTTACCCGCTTTAAGGAGTGTTTTTTAGCGCTAGGGGTTGATTTTGACATCGGATTCGGATTCAGCGTCGAAAATTACATAGGGATACAGTTGTCTCAATAGCAATTCCAATTTTTTTTTTGTGGGGCTTTTTTGGAACTGCTATCGAGGCAACTGTATCCTCATGTAATTTTCGACGCTGAATCCGAATCTGATGTCAAAAAAATCGTACACCCTCAAAATCAACTCCTAGCGCTAAAAAACACTCCCTAAACAGGGTAAAAATGATTTATCACTCCACGAATAGTCTTGAATCTCAATAAATCGAATTAAATATAAACATTCAAATATATAACGCATAAATACAGAGTTAACACTACTTTTCAATCACCCCTCACACAACAGGAAATTTAAAAAAACTGCAGGTATTGCAAAAAAGCTTACGATGCCTAGTTATTTTAGAAACAGTATGTAACTGCATTAGTCTCGATACGATGCTCAAAAACTACCTCCATAGAGTGGCGGAAACCACCCCCAATTTAAATTGCAGTTGCTTAGATGACTCCTAAAAAGAATTCTCTGAAAATACTATTACTTATTTATATGGCCTCTAAAAAGAATTGTCTAAAAATTCAGAAAAAACATCTATATAATTTTTTAACCAGCCGGTAGGTGGCGCATTGACAACCGCATACGAGTGTTGAATGCGGATTAAGTATACGTCAAGTTGGGCTCTTTATTGGGGCGTTCATTGTTTCTGTTATTACCTTTTTTTCCCCAATTTTCCTTGCAATTTTAATCTAGGGGTGGTTTTCGCCAGTCTATGGGGGTAGATTTTGAGCATCGCAACGGAACTAATGCAGTTACTCACTGTTTCCAAAAAAACTGGGCATCGTAAGCTTTTTTTACAATCACTGCATTTTTTAAAGTTTCCTGTTGTATAAGGGGTAGTTTTCACCCACACATGGGGGTGATTTTCAATGGAAAGTAGTGTTTATGCGTTATATACTTGAATGTTTATATTTCATTCGATTTATTGGGATTTAAAACTATTCGTGGAGCGTTAAGTCATTTTTACCATGTTTAGGGAGTGTTCTTTAGGGCTAGGGGTTGATTTTGGGGGTGTACGATTTTTTATTGACCTCGGATTCGGATTCAGCGTCGAAAATTACATAGCAGTTCCAATTTTTTTTTTTGTGGGTCTGTGTTATCATATCTATATGTATTTTGGGGTACTGAAACCGCTGTTTTTCGAGCTTGCATGAAAATATTGACGACATGTGACAATTCTGACCTCGGATTCGGTTTCAGCGCCCCAAAATACATATAAAAACATGGGTCAATTCATTTAATATTTCAATTTACTTTTTCCCCAGTTTCAGGCTTGTTTTAAGCTGTTTTTCGAGCTTGAAAATATTGATGACATGTGACAATTCTGACCCCGGATTCGGTTTCAGCGCCCCAAATTACATATAGATATGATAGTTGGGAAAAAAGTACATGACCTTTATTTTTTTTGTGTGCCTGTCTTATTAACCGAATCTTTTCAATACACTCTTATCATACAAGGATATAAAGGGCATGTGAAAAGTTGTTAGCACGCCGCGCCGTTAGCAAAGAAGGATCATAAATCATAATGCAGGATAATAAAAAATTAATTTTGACTTGTGATAAAAGTGTATAGTATGTCATAAACTTATTTTAAACGAATTAAAAACTGAGGCTCTTGTCTTAATAAGCAGAGATATACTAACTTATTCGTATATTAATAAATAATGAAATAATTAAGTGTGGACGTGTGTAAATATCTTGGCAGTAAAATGTAACATCTTGACCGCCTATGGCAAAGTTCAAATAGGTATTTGCAATCGGCCACGCCTTACTGTACCTTCGACTCGTTTACTATTCTCTTTGATTCCGTTTTTATTTAGAGTTGCATAGTACCTAAAACGAATGGTTTATTCAGATGAACTCTAATTAGGAGACTAAAATATTCATATTCATTGTACAGAGAATGTATATATTAGGGTTGACAAAATTTTGCAATGATAAACTGAATTGAGCCTAAAATTGGTATATTATAACACAACTGAGGGTTGACTATATTAGGATTTCCGGAACGCATCCGACGGCGATATCTTTATCAGTAAAGAGAATGTGGTAGCGTGCCTGGCGTAAAAGCAAGAACGTAGTAGTCTTTAGCCTACTCTACAAATCAATTATACATTTTAGCTTTGTTTCGAAGTTACTGTAACGTTTTATTTGAATTTATAAAGTCAGTCGAATCTTTGAATAAATAAGCGAAATACATGTTTAGACAAGATAAGAGAGAGTAAAGTTTGAAAATGTAAATAGACTGTTCAAGATTTGCTGAAGTATACTGCAAGTTAACCCTAGTGTTGAATGTAATATTTACATATTACAAACGTCACTGATTTGGATGTCGCATTAGGGTGTAGATAAAATTAGAATAATGTACAGGAAATAACTGATGCTCAGTTTCTTTATTTAAATTTTTCAGTTCACTAAAACCTAGCGTTATAGGTGACAGCTTGCAGCTATTTGATCAAATAGTAAAGAAAACATTGGCATTAGTTTTATTAACAATAAACAGCGACTTTCTTATTCACAGCGTCTTGACAGATGTATAGACTATGACTAGTATCTCTCTATCGTTCAGCTTCGCTTCGTCAATTTGGAACTAACCGAAAATTGGTGGAAATGCAATTTATAACGAACAAAACCAGAGGAAAATTTTCAGAAAGTCCCATTTGTAGTTTTTGAGTACATCCCCCAAAATGGGAACTACTGGAACAGTTTCTTAACCAACTTCAAAAAATTAATAAAAGGAAGAGGTTCTCAATTCGACCCGTATGTAAGCAATTTTTCTCAAATTGCAAGGTATGGCTCGGCGGTGCAGAGTGGGAAAAATATGCCCTTTTTTGGACAAAAATCTGCCGACAGCAGAGATTTCAATCAAATTAAATTAAAAAAATGGCAAATACTCTTAAGACATTGTACTTTAGAGTAGTACTGCGGCAAAGTGGCTTTGGATTAACCTAACCTAAAAATCGCAGATATTACTTCCACATTCAGTGGAAGTATAAAAACGACAAAATTATTTTAAAAATTTTTATTGTTCAAATAGGCTTAGAATGTCATGAAACGTCGAGATTTTAGGTTTAAGCAAAAAAAATCTCTGTCGGTCTGTCTGTAACTTTTTTGTGCGCACGATTACTCTGGAACCGTTTAAGATATCGACTTGAAATTTGGTACACATATGTATTTTAACGAGATCTGGAACTGGGTTATTTTCATCTTATTCCGTTGAATGGTTGTGGGGTAAATTGGGGTAAATAAGTAAATCATGCATGTAAGAGTTCATAAAATCGGTATTTAGTATATACAAGAGAAGCTAATGTCTCAAAAAAAAAATTAGCATTAGCCACCCCCAGTACTACCCCCACCCCATTATAAAAGGGGGTGAAAAAAATTATTTCATCGTAGATGACCATTCGAAAGCTTATTTTAAAGAGGAAGATTAAATGATGTATTTATTAGAAATAAATTGAAAATTTTTTTGAATCCTATACATAATTTCAAAATTTGCCAAAAAAGTCATTTTTTAAGTAACCTAAAATATTTCAAAATCCTGACATGATGGACCAATTCTGAGGCCAGATTCGGATTCAGCGCGAAAAATTACTTCGGAAATTGGATAATGTTAGGGTTAAAACTGAATGAAGTAAAAAAAAAATTGAGGCCTTTGGTTCTTGTACACATACTAAATCACATTTTTTTTTCACCCCCTTTTATAATGGAGAGGGGGTAGTAATGGAGGTGGCTAATGCCAAACATTTTTTTGAGACATTGGCTTCTCTTATATATACTAAATATTCTGGAACCGTTTAAGATATCGACTTGAAATTTGGTACACATAAGTATTTTAACGAGATCTGGAACTAGATTATATTTTCATATTATTCTGTTACAGGGTTGGGGGATAAATTGTGGTAAATGTGGGTAAATAGGTAAATCAAGCAGGTAAAAATCCATATAATTGGTATTTAGTATATATAAGAGAAGCAAATGTCTCAAAAAAATTTTTGGCATTAGCCACCTCCATTACTACCCCCACCCCATTATAAAAGGGGGTGAAAAAAAATGTGATTTAGTATGTGTACAAGAACCAAAGGCCTCAATTTTTTTTTACTTCATTAAGTTTTAACCCTAACATTATCCAATTTCCAATTTATTTCTAATAAATACACCATTTAATCTTCCTCTTTAAAATAAGCTTTCGAATGGTCATCTACGATGAAATAATTTTTTTCACCCCCTTTTATAATGAGGTGAGGGTAGTAGTATTGAGGGTGGCTAATGCTAAATTTTTTTTGAGACATTAGCTTCTCTTGTATATACTAAATACCAATTTTATGGACTCTTACCTGCTTGATTTACCTATTTACCCCAATTTACCCCACAACCATTCAACGGAATAAGATGAAAATATAACCTAGTTCCAGATCTCGTTAAAATACATATGTGTACCAAATTTCAAGTCGATATCTTAAACGGTTCCAGAGTAATCGTGCGCACAAAAAAGTTACAGACAGACCGACAGACATTTTTTTTTGATCAAACCTAAAAGTCGACGTTTCATGACATTCTAAGCCTATTTGAACAATAAAATTTTTTAAAAAATTTTTGTCGTTTTTATACTTCCACTGGATGTGGAAGTAATATCTGCGATTTTTAGGTTAGGTTAATCCAAAGCCACTTTGCCGCAGCACTACTCTAAAGTACAATGTCTTAAGAGTATTTGCCATTTTTTAAATTTAATTTGATTGAAATCTCTGCTGTCGGCAGATTTTTGTCCAAAAAAGGGCATATTTTTCCCACTGTGCGGTGGTCTCATATTATTTCATCAAGCTACGTCCGGTACAAGATGAGAAAAAAATCGAAACAAGATTTTCTTAATTGAAAATTTAGCAATATTTGGCGAACGTGTCTTTCAATTTTCGTTGGAACTGCATTAAAATTGGTAGCCATTTGGTGTTTTAACAGTAGCTGACACCGAACCTATTCCAAAAATTAAGCATTCAAAATGGTGAATCCAATAGGGTTGCGATAATGCAACATTATTGCAGATTTAAAGCCTGTTCGCTGATAGAGTCCCGGTATGACGTCACGAACGTCTGAACTAAGATGCCTTAGGCTCGTTGGTGTTTTCGAATGCATAGTGGCGTCGCTTTGTTTTATATTTTACTTGATGTATTTAATTAGATTTATTTAAAGGAAATTGAAATATAAGCATATATAATACATATATTGTAAATTTCGAGTAATTTAAGTTAAATAAATAAATTGTAATATTGAATTGTTTTGGTTTCAAGTAAAAAATATGACAGAGCACGACAAGAAAATACACGAAATAAATACACTTAAATAGTTGCAGCTAAATCTTTCTTATTCATTAATAGAATTTTGTCAAATAAGTATATGTAATCTTAAAATAAAAATATATATTTAATACTAATTATACCGAACCTATATAAAACAAATATGGCAGTAAAATACAAATACCTAGTATAAGATAAATAAATAAATTTAGTTTTATTCATCAATCTCTAATTCTTCCGAGTCCTCCTCTTCGCTTTCATTATTATACTCTTCGCAAAAACGAAGAGTATATTGTATTTGATCGGCACATTTCTAACTCAGTAAATATCGCTCGTAGAGAAAAAATTTTTATATCGTTATGTTAGTGAACGAATTCTGAACAACTTTCAAAATGTCCGTCTGTCTGTCCATCTGTCCGCCCGTCCGTCCGTCCGTCCGTCCGTCTGTCCGTCTGTCCGTCTGTCCGTCTGTCCGTCTGTCCGTCTGTCCGTCTGTCCGTCTGTCCGTCTGTCCGTCTGTCCGTCTGTCCGTCTGTCCGTCTGTCCGTCCGTCACGTTTCTTGTAAGCACAATAACTCAAGAAAGAACAATCCGATTGTATTGAAATTTGGAGAGTAACTTAGTGTTAGCTAGAGGAAGAACTCTATAGTTTTTTAACAAAATAGATTGGCAAATAAAAAAGTTATTAGTAATTTAAAATTTAAAAAGACATTTTTTACATTTTTTTTATGGTTTGTAATAAATAGAAACCTTGCGAAATGTTATTTCCTATCACTTTTTTTTTTAATACATTTTACTAATGTGTGTTTCCTAATAATCACAATAAATTTTCTAATGGTATATATTACACTCATTAACAATTTCAGTAATAAGAAATGGTGGTGCAGCGGCAAGAGTTTCGTCTCGCAATTCAAGGGTCCCGGGTTCGATCCCTCACATCGTGACTTTTTTTTTCATATATTTTTTTTCACAACAAAGTTGGTATCACAAAATTTAGAATATCCAAAAACTAACATTATTTACAAGAAAAATGCGAAGAGTATCCTATAGAATGTGTAACAATTATATAAAACGTTCAGTAAATCGGCGAAGAGTATAATGCTTCCTCTAGTTGATACTTATAATGAGGGGCATAACTTCTTCTTGCACTTGGACCAAACTGAGCTCGACACTTGAGATAAAGTAAGAACGGCTTCGTCACTAAAATCATCTCTCCCGATGTGTTTGTCGTAATACTCCTTACAAATTCCCCAAACAAGTTCTATTGAGTTGAATTGACAGTGATATGGTGGAAACTGCCGTACTTCATGTCCATGCTGTCTAATTAAAATGTCGACAACAATTCTGATAAGATGATTAACAAGTGTCTGCCGCATAGAACCATTGCAATGTTCTTTAGGTCCAAGCCCTAGCTAAATACAAAGTGTAAAAAATATAACTTTTGAGGCGTCAAGTGAATAAATAGATAATTTCGTACATGCTTAATTTAGATTTGTATCAAAAAGAATGCGTTGTGGTGTTGTATGTTTTTTATCCAAATTTTTAAGGTGTCAAAAGTGAGTGATAGGTTTGAGGAGTAATACATACCTGGGACGTGCTATTAGTGATTAATTTCGTACATGATTTGTGTTTGTAATAAAAAGAGTGTGATTTTGTGGTGTTGCATATTTTTTTGTCAAGTGAACGACAGGTTTGAGGAATAATACATATCTTGGGAGGTGCAATTAGTGATTAATTACGTACATAATTTGTATTTGTATTAAAAAGAGTGTGTTTTTGTGGTGTTGCATTCTGCATCATAAATGCTGTAATAAACTGGTGACGGGTGATTCAAACGACTTTCTTCGAAAATATGAGAAGTGATTATGAACCCATCGACCGCTGTCACCGTAAATTTATAGCAAGGCAATAATGGTGTTATTCCTTAAGAAAAACAGAGTTTCTTAGATAAACAAGCGTTGACTTGGGTAATAAATGGACAATCTGATCAGTGGCGTACTATTGGCTTAATACGCTGGGGGCTGAGTTTCTTACAGTTCAATGAAAATGCATAGTTTTTCTCGGGCAATGGTATCTATACACAAGAATGATGAATCGAATACAGAACATAGGACCACAAAATCAAAGAAACGGGGGAACGAGTCAGGGGCAGTAAAGCGGCTGCAGGGGGGCATACAGAAAAAATTATAACACATATACGAGAAGAGGTATACCACGGCAACAGTGGAGATAAACTGGAGGAAGAAGAGAAAGCAAAAAAAATTAATGAATCAAATTAATACAAGAAGACTCTTCAATAAGCCACTATCCAAGGAATAAATGCTAGAAATCACGGTAGTGGTAATAATTAAAATTAAACTCGAAATAATCAATGAGGTGTTGTGATATACTGCGTCGGGGCTGAGTTCGCACATCACTTCGGCGGAGGTGTGCCTGGTGAGGGTTTCTTTCAGAAGAGTGGTGTTCTCTAGGAGGGCACACACATGCGTCGATAATCTCCTAATCGATGCAGAAGAAGAGTTGGACTAGCGGAGAGGAACACAAAATAGATTAATATTCCCTAAGAATACCGAACAAATTGAAGTACCTAGGAACAGACCGGACGAACCAGCTAGAGCGGAGAGAAACAGTAAAGGAGAGAATCAAAACGGCACAAGGGTAACATACCGTTCATTGAGAAAAATAAACTATCATAGAACCTTACCAAATGTATATACATAGCCGTCATACGGACAACGATGATATATGGACTCAAAAACGCGGCAACAACAAAAGCCAACAGAAGAAGTTTTTGAGAAGAGCAGAAAGGGCATCGTCCAACTAAAACAACAAGACGAAAACAGCTATACAAAACATCAACATAATAGAAATATACGCAATGAAGTATTGGGGACATACCCAAGGAAGGGACCCACCACATTTACTGAAGAAAGCGCTAGTTCCGCACAGCAACAAACTAAAAATAGGGAGACCATGCTACAGTGGAGAACGACAATTGAAACCAAGGAATCAGAAGACTCAGAAAAAAGAAGATTCGAAGAAGCAAAAACGCAAAAAGAGGAGCAAAAACATTCCATATTACGACACAACACGGCAATATATTTCACAAGAAGAGTCAGAATAGGCAGAAGTCCAGAACCAAACACACAAAAAAGGGAGCTTAAACGCTCTCTCACGACGTAATGCGGTAACGCATCTCACAAATACCTGCACCTCCCATCCCACATTCCTTTACCATGCGCCATGTGGCTCTCGCTGCTGGCAACAAGCATGACCATAGTCCAACCCAGCGTGGACGTAGCAGGACCAGCTGTATACCTGGGAGTGGCAGCAATGCCTACCACACGCTGGTAAATCAGTCAATCAACAATTCTGATGAAATTGAAAATCTTTATCACATAATATATAATTTTATCCCTAGCGCATTCACCAAATTCACTACTGTAAATTATATCTCCCAATGTTTGCTCACCTTATACTAGACTTGGCATGATTGCCATGAAACGGCCACCGATGGGTACCTTGCCTTGCAGTTAGAGAAAGATTTCATAGAAATCGCTTAAACCAATCCAGAGTAATAATTGTGCACATATAAAAAAACACCTACGGATCGAATTGGGAACCTCCTCCTTTCTTAAATTTTTTGAAGTCGGTTGAAAATGAATTATAAATACTTAATGATATTAATTTATCTCTATTGGAAACTATTGAAATATTCTATATCAACTAAAAGCTAAAATTTATTGTAAAATTTCTCTCTTTCTGTGATTCAATAGGTTAATAACTCCAATAATTCAAAATATTATATATGATATATATTACTATAAATATTAAAGATATTACATACAATATACCGGGTGACACAGGCTCGTGGCTCACCTCTATATTTCCTTTATTTTCTAACTTATTTCTTTGGAATTTCGGGTGCATAAACTAACCGTTAAAGTGGATTTGTGTACATAAAAACGGTATGAGACCATTTCCGGTTCACCCGGAAATGACAGCAACTTTCGATTTTTAAACGGAACACCCTGTATATTTTTACATATTTGGATTCAAGACAACATTCTGAGTACACCATCGTGAATTTTTGAGTCATCATTCGGTTTTTTAAAGCATTTTAAGACATTCGTCTAAAGTGCTTTGGAATACCAAAATTTGTTCTACGGCAGGTAAAGTACAAGGGCAAAATATAATTTTTCTTCAAGCGTATTAAAATGTTTAAATTATGTCACCAAAAACAGAAGTAGAAGTAGGACATTGTTTTACTAGTAACAAAATGTTAGTACCGAACGCCACCGTAGTGGACATTGTTTTACTAGTAACATAATGTTAGTTCCGAAAGCGCCACCGCAGTGGGTATTGTTTTACTAGTAACATAATGTTAATACCGAAAGCCACCGGTGGCGCGCTATCCACTTGCCACTTGTCATATTGTGTCAACATGTAAGACTGTAGTTTGAATATTTGTACATTTATGATAAATAAATGAATTTTTGCATTTTAATACGCTTGAAGAAAAAATAGTATATATTACACGGAGTAGAACGCCTTTTTTTGTGTTTCGCCCAGTTTGCAAATCCTGGGCTCAACACAAAAAAAGAGTGCGTTCTACTCCTAGTAATATAATATACTATTTTCGTTTAATTTCATTAATAACTATTTACGAAGCCTCCAAAGTTGAACATCCGTTTTTAATGAAAACTTTTTTTTTTCAAATGGGAAGGTGGTGGCTCAATAAATTATAGATTTTTTATGAATTCATTGATATCTATTTCAAATCTATTTGTTTTTCTATTTTATTTAACTTATTTAAAAATAAAAAATCACTTTCAAAATAATTTTTATTGAACTTACTTGAACATAGTTGCCTTTGCAATACGATTTGATACAACATCAAACTAAAGAAAGGTGACATTTGTAAACAATTATTGTTAGCGAAAGACCTGTGTCAATTATTGATTAAAGTACAATCTGCACCAACATTTGTACGAAGGAAATTCTGTAAGACGAATTGTGTTTTGCGAGTAATAATAATTTTGCCTTCAACATCCTGTTTTCCGATAAAGCTCGTTTCACAAATAATGCGATGTTCAACTGGCAGAACGTAAGATACTGAATGAAAATCAAAGATTAGTTAGACAAGGGAGGTTTCAAGAAAGATTTAGGATAGATGTATGGGCAGGTATTTATGGAACACGAATCATTGGCCCAATATTCTTCCAAGATACGCTGACAGGACAAAGGTGTAATGAAGAATTCTTTAAATTCCTGCTCCATTACTAAGATTCCGGATTTACACACGATACCAATGTGCACACTGCACGCAAATCTACCCAGCTCCCATCTAGAGGCAAGGATTTGCACACGACACTAAACTATACGCAGTTCTACGTCACCTGTAAGCGAGGATTCTCGGATATAAAAGCCCAGCCCCAAATCAACATAATTCAGAGTGTGAATAACTCTGACAATATGTCTACAGCGTGCTGAGCTGGACATATATTACAGTTTTGTACATCTCCCGACACAAACACGACAAAACGAATGCAATCTGACCCTGGAAATCCTGCAGCGTGTCGAGTCATTAGTCATTCCCCGACGCCGTTTCGCCGCCAAAACCAGAGCAAATGAGCCGACCTGGAGACCTCCTACAGCGTGTTGAGCTGGGAAACTTCTTGAGTCGACGATATTCGCCCGACGCCCGATGCCACTCCAGTAGCAACAACAAACGTCGCATCGCAATTACACACACTCTCTTTCTCTCTCTCTCAGATAATAGAAAATGTTGTCCTAAGAACCGTAAAAGATATGGATATATAACACTGCCTGTTTGAAGAAGTAAATAAATTGTTTATATTTTTATTGGGCTGTCTTATTAACCAATCTGGACCCTGATTAATCTCCGAACCAGCTACCCAACAACAAACCGTTACAAAGGTATCTCGAATTCTTACAAAATCAAATTTGACAAGAAATCGAACAAGTTCATCTAGCACAATACGGATTGTTGCATTTCCAGCAACACGGAGCGTCACCCCATAACAGCCGCTTTGTTATGGATTATCTCAATGAAGCTTATGCATACAACTTATTTCTAACCAGAACTTTATAAGATGGCCTGCAGAGTCACCTGGTCTAACCCCATTAGACTTATTTCTTTGGAGTTATATCAAGTGACAGATCCACAAAACTCCCGTTATGACCATTGAGGATCTCGAATTAAGAATAAGAAGAGCTTCGAATAGCACCACCCCACAAATGTTAAGGAATGTAATGAATAATACAATTGTGAGAGTAAGAAAATGTATTGTGATGGGAGTAATTTTGAACAATATTTGTAAAATTCAAATACCGTTCACCTTTTATAGGAATTTAACACTTATAATTGTGCATTTGCATTTGTAAAATCGAAAAAAAATCGTATGTCTAATAATGAAATGTTAATAATTACCTTTTTGTGAATAATAGCCTTTTAGTTCTCTCTTTTGTTTTTTAATAGCACAATACCGATTGTTGTATAGTAATGTAATATAGTAATAGGTATAAGTTACTAGTGCAAACAATAAGGACCAATAAAAATTATTTTGAAAGTGATATTTTATTTTTAAATAAATTAAATAAAATAGGAAAACAAATAGGCATATATTTGAAATGGACATCAATAAATTCAGAAAAAAATATATAATTTATTGAAGACTATGAGCCACCTTCCCATTTGAAAAAAAAGTTTTCGATAAAAAAGTGATATGTTCGACTTTGTAGGCTTCGTAAATAGTTATTAATGAAATTAAACGAAAAATTATATTTTGCCCTTGGACTTTACCTGCCGTAGAACAAATTTTGACATTTCAAAGCACTGTGGACGAATGTCTTAAATTGCTTAAAAAAACTGAACAATGTCTCTTGGTATACTCAAAATGTTGAATCCAAATATGTAAAAATACGGTGTTCCATTTAAAAATCGAAAGTTGCGGTCATTTCCGGATAAACCGGAAATGGTTTCATACCGTTTATGTCCAAAATTCCATTTTTACAGGTAGTTTATGCACCCTAAATTTTAAATGGATAATGTAAAAAATAAAGGAAATCTAGGGGTCAGCCACTAGCCTGTGTCACCCGGTATACATATACATATTAAACGTACACGTCGGACATAAATGGGGATATAAAGAGCATTTGTTAATAATTACTGTGATATATTTTAGGGCATAAACTACCGTTCTGTATAGACGATAAAATCTATTGGTAATGATCCCAAAGTGTGATACTCGAAGTTTTATTGCCGACTAAAGGCCAGGTTAATAATATTAATAAAATAAAAAAAAACGGGTATCAAGTAGTAAAAGTATTCTTGTAGCATTGGCCCTATATTAGTCGATAAAAGCGAAAAACATTTCAAGGCTCCTATGTACTACACAATCTGCCGGGTAGAATCTACAGGGTTGTGCTGACTAGCTCTGGTGTGAAATCATGGCTTGTTTTAATACCAAATATCACACACCACACACTGTATCGTGTGTAAGACTTTTGTACCGAATACAAGCTAAATGTGATATTTGAGGAGGATTCCCAAATTCTGCTTCCACCACTTCATTCCCTTGAAATATATGGCATTATCCTACACCTCCTTTGTAGAGCTGTATGTTAGCACCTGTCTACAAGAAAGCACATACTGTTGTACTAGATCCAATAGACTTCCACAGACTAGCGATGACTCATTCAACCTATGCACTGTTTGGCGACATTAACGCAAAACACCTAATCCGTTCTGGAATTCCTTCAACATATCTAATCATTCACTCCTGCACCAATACCTGGACATGCACTCGAATATTAACTTAATAGCTACCGACCCACCCACCCGCTGACTAGTCAGTCATAGACAGGTATCATTAAAAACTTTCCTTTCTCATAACTATCACCATACAGACAAGTATTGTAAATAAATCCCATTCATTAATTTAAACTTCCCAGGCAGCTAGTTGACCTTATAAAAACCAAAAGCAAACTCCGTAAGATATATTAATTACAAGAAACCTCAGTTACTGCCCATTATCAATTCGCTTAAAAATAAGATTCATAGTGAACCTTATTTTGACTCTCGAGTCTTCATTACAGTGTTTTATACGAATACCACCGTTAATACCCCAAATTGATATAGCAGTCACCGATTTGAAAAAAATATGTTTCTTTTTCCACACAACGTCAAATTACGAATTTGTTTTTTAACGCGTAAATTAATTTATATTTTTTTAATCTAATATGGAAATTAAGGAAAAATATTGTATGAAACTCAGCCATAAAGTGACTTGTTTTACTCATGAGGTCGCCGCTCTCACTTACAGCTCGTGCGTCAAACTTCCCATTCCTCAAAAAAGTACCATAAAGTACTATTTTCTACTCCCGTACTTCAATTAGTTTATTAGAGATTCCCTACCTGTACTTTAATGAGATTCATTAAGATACAAATTTTCCATTAAGATACAAGTTCATTACCAATAGAAATGCGACACGCAGCAATATTCTGTCAATATCAACTATTGCCTTAAACATCTGACAGATCTAAAATTTATCGATTTTGACAAGTCCCACTTACTGTTTACCTAACAATTTCAGAAATAAATTGTTAATTTTCTATTTTATTACTGGTCGTAGAAAAAATGGTGTATGCAACTCACATTTAATGTCTATTAAAACATTCGCATTCATTATGATATTCGCCTACAGCTCATGTCATAATTCTCATGCTGGTGTCTTAATAGCTATCATTAAATGGTCGTTGCATAATATACTATCTTCTACTCCCATAGTTTAATATGTTTATTAAACATTTCCTATCTGTACTTTATAGAGATTCATTAAGATACAGGTTTATAACCAATAGAAACGTGACTCACAGCAATATTCTGTCAATATCAACTATTGCCTTGAACACCTGACAGACCCAAAATGCATCAATTTTGATAAGTCATACTTACTGTTTAACAAGTTCTCAAACTTTACGTCTCTTGCAATTAAAATCAGTGATAGTGAAAATGAAATGAAAATAATAATCCATAATATTTGTTACGTTCACTTTTCATAATATTTCTTAAATTGTAATCTATAATTAATAAATTTCAGAAATAAAGTGTTAATTTTCTATTTCATTATGACTGGTCGTAGAAAAAGTAGTGTATGCAACTCACATTTAATAGCTATTAAGACACGGGCATGAGAATTATGACATTATGACATTCGCCTACGGCGAATGTCATAATGAATGCGAGCCTACGGTTCATGTCATAATTCTCATACTCGTGTCTTAATAGCCATCATTAAATGGTCTTTGCGTAATATACTACTATTTCATTTAAATTTAATGGAAATCTATCATAATAAAATTGTTTCAAAGTCTATATATTGTTTTAATAAAATTTAGGTTTGTGGTACGCGATGAACTAAGCTATGCCTTGTTAATATTTTCATTTACACTTTTAAAATATTCCTTTTCATTCGTTAATGTACTCATTACTTCATTCAATTTATTTATTTTATTAAGTTTTACTTAATGTTTGATAAAATCGACTGTTTTCTAAATCGTTAATAGAGTTCTTGACTAGTTTAACCGCAATTTCATTGTTTTCTTATCCACAGCGGCCTTTTATGCATACTACTCTAATGTGTTTTTTATTATTTTAAGTGAGTTTATAGAATTTTTTTATTTGATTTAATGTGTAATTAATTTTTGTGGAGTTTTTAAATTTATCTACAGCATTTCTGCTATCTGGAAGATTATAAATTTTTCGTGCATGTTTGTTTTTTGTATACTTGAGAGATTCCAATATTGACACCAATTCAAAGTTGTAAGTGCTAAAATCATTTTGTAATTTCAATATAGTGTTAATTTAAATTTTGATCTTAAATGCACATCCGGTTCCTGACTTTGATACATTAGTATGTACGGGAGTTTGGAGCTGTGGCTGTTACATCATAATTAACTATAGAATCTCTAATTTTTCAGGAAAATGTTTCGTTATTTCTGAAATATTTAATATTTACTTCTTATAGAAAGTTTAAATGTCTCGTATACAGGAGATAGCATTACTTGTGTATAATGATATTACGTCTTTTATAGTACCGTGCATGTGTATATATTTTTAATGTTTCGTGATAACAGCTTATTAAAAGAAAATATTATTTATTCGACCAATAATGACGTATTAGGACCATTAAAAAGAATTATAATGTATTTTGTTTATGACCAAGCCTTTTTCTCAAATAACTTGATGACGCATCTCGTAGATAACATTTCCCTTCTGTAACAAAATTTCTGAACTTTCCGCTAACATATTAGACTAAAGTTAGTGCACATTTCGCGTCATTACTCGAAGTAGGCTAAAAATTTGCCAAAAGGTTGCCATAGTGGTAATGAGTTGCCATCTCGAACACTTCGACTTGGCGATGGGCAGCAGGGGGTGTAGGAACACTTCAAAGTCGTAAAATAGTAGTCGAAATTTTCATTATTGCAAGTTGGTTGAAACTTCGTATTTTGCTTGAATTAAGGTATATGAATAACCATATAAATTGTGAAACAAAGATTTCAGGCAGCAGAGGGTGTAAAATAGTAGTCGAAATGTTCATTATTGCAAGTTGGTTGAAACTTCGTATTTTGCTTGAATTAAGGTGGATGAATAACCATACTAATTGTCAGACAAAAATTTCAGACAGCAGGGAGTGTAAGAACACCTTAAACATGTATTTTTTTACGTGAAATTTTTATTATTTGCTCCTGTCTGACAATTGAATATGTTATTCTAGAGACCTTTTGCCGTGTAATTTAATTGTCAGACAAAAATTCGGGCCTGCACACCCTGTAAATACGTTGCAAAGTTTCCTTTCGGCCGGCCGCCAGTGACCTCAAGCACACCATATATTTCAAAAAGAGATTTCGATTTCTATGGCGCAATGATTTTGTATTTTTTTTATATTTTGGAAGTGATTTTAAACAAAAAAAAAAAGAATAAAAAGTATTGATATCACGCTTAATTTTGAGGATACACTCCATTCTCCGATTAAACAATTAATCCACGATATCTTTTTAACTATTTCATTTATTAAAAAAAATGTCCATAAGATATTCAATGATTTTTTTTTGTTATCAACTCGAGATGCATAAATATAAAAATTAAAAAAAAATAAACGTTAAGCAGGCTCGTCTTCATCTCCAGTCGCTGTGGAATACTCATCATCAGATTTGTATTCAGTGTAATTGGAAATGTCACCGTCATCATATTCATCGTCAAAAGAGTGATGCACGATCTCGCTTTCTAGTTGTTGTTACTATGAAATATAGTGGAAAAATTATAATATTTATTATACTGTTGTTAGTTAAGTTTAGAAATGTATAGTAATTAGAAAATACCTTCCTCATTTTCATTGTCCATTATTTTGTCCATTATGTCGCTATGTTTTTCTAAAATAACATCGTTGATTGTCGTTGGTAATAGATCGTCTTCGTACCAGATGAAATCATAACTCTTCTCATCATGATGCTCCGGAAGCCGATCAGGACCTCTATTCTGTAAAAGCGTGAAAACACATTCCCGTGAGAAATGGGCGGAGTTCACTTGAAAATGAATAAAAGTCTATTCTGTAGCTACGGGAGTGATCACCTCGTGCGAAAAATGCGTGAACTCATTTCTACTGGTAAATCGTGAGGGAATCCGTCGGTTCCCCGGGAGAACGGTGATCCTAATCTTACTTTTATGATAGTTTGCGTTGGCCAAAAATTATTGTTGTCAAATCTGTTAAACAGAATGGACATTGCGGATTTGCTCATCGCGAATGAGGTTATAATAATATAATTCTTAGAAAATATTACAATTACTTTTAGTTTATTATAGTAATATTTTTTTAAATATATATTACCATTAACGATATCCTTACGGAATTTTTGGTCAATAAATAAATTCTAGGTATTACGAAATCTTCGTGATGCCGAGGAGGATTTGGAAGGGGAACGGCAAGTTTTTCATAGGATTAACCCTTTTGCATCATTAACCGACCAAGCACTTATAAGGAGAATAAGCAAAGAACTTGCGCATGATATAATGGAAGTGGTAACTCCTTTCATACAAGCCCCCCATACTATGTTCAGAAATCACCACAGAGCATAAAGTGATAACTTTTCACTTATATGTTCGAAGGTGGCAACACTAAACTTTAAAAAGAGTAACGACAATAAAATAACAACTGTACACTGAACAGCTGATACTTTTGCGTCAACCTAATTGGTTGTAAATTCGGCTATTCTCGCTTAATCACATCACGTTTACCACCTATTCACTGCACTTACAGAATGCATTCTAGGACGGTCGGGTGAGATGCGTGTGATGGGAGCTCTCGCTTCACACGATGAATGCTCACTCTCCCCATAATTACAGAATAGAGGTCCAGTTGGTCGTTTCAGATCTACGTGTGGCCATAAACAGGTGATAAACCGTGTTCGCGACAAAATTTCGACTCCTATTTTACGACTTTAGGGTGTTCTTACACCCCCTGCTGCCTGAAATTTTTGTCTGTCAATTTGTATTGTTATTCATACACCTCAATTCAAGCAAAATACGAAGTTTCAACCAACTTGCAATAATGAAAACTTCGACTACTATTTTACGACTTTGGGGTGCTCTTACACCCCCTGCTACCCATCGCCGAATCGAAACGTTCGAGATGGCAACTCATTACCCCCATGGCAACCTTTTGGCAAATTTTTAGCCTACTTCGAGTAATTAAAGGAAAATGTTCACTAACTCTTAGACTATATTTGTTAGAGTATTTCCCACTTTTAATCATTTAAGTTGTACCCTATTCAATTTATTCAGTTGGAATTTTTCGTACAAAATTGAGCCGTAATCTATTAATCTTCCTAATGTACGATTTATAAATTAAAAGGCTAAGGAATTGAATTATGTCTAATATATTATAATAATATTTAAGACTGAAAATAGTAAGGTAGAAAGGGAACATTATATACCTTGAGGAGACTTTCTGATCTCCAGAGTGTTACAATCTGGTAACTGTATATTTACTAGATGAATACTAATGCTATCTCTACCATTTAGATATGCATGTTCCTGTCAGGAGAGAGTTTCAGCGACGCACACTGAAAAGTGAATGCCCCTAAGGTTACATGTGGAGAAAGTTAATATATTAATGGCAATGAATGGAGTAATGGCATGATTAATTCATCAAATAGTGGTTGGAAATATTTGGGGAATTTTATGTTGTGTAAATAACAGATAATATAAGGTGGCTCAGAATAGAATTCACTGTTTTAAAAGAGTGTTTAATTTTAAAAAACATCGATAAAACAATGTATTTCCAGATTTTATCTCTATGGATATGCAAACACATTTTCGATCCCATAAGACCACTCTTTACGTACGAAGCATCGCTAGAAGTCGGTTTAAAAATCAATTTTAAAAAATCCCAGTTTATGACAAACCTCGTCCTCAGCGACAATATATATGTGGGTGGATCTAAGGTCGAACAGGTAATATCGTATAAATACCTAGGGCATGAAATTCAGATAAGCCGAGATAACCAAACCTGCGAAACCTACAGAAGGATAGGACTGGCATGGGCAGCCTTTGGTAAATTGAGGGATGTTCTTATGGCAGATATCCCAATGAGCCTTAAACGAAAGGTATACGACCAATGCGTTCTCCCAGTAATGACCTACGGGGCGGAAACTTTAACGTTGACGAAAAAAGCAATCTCCAAAATACGAGTCGCTCAGAGAGTCATGGAACGATCGATGTTGGGTATATCCCTGAGGGATCGAATATCAAACGAAATCATAAGGCAGAGAACAGGCGTAACAGATGCCATAGAGAGAATAACTTCCCCAAAGTGGAACTGGGCAGGTCATGTTGCAAGGTTCAGAGACGGTCGATGGACTAAGAGGATCGTGGAGTGGAGACCTAGACAAGGGGCTTATCGAAGTAGAGGCCGACCCCCCACGCGGTGGACGGACGACATAAAGCGGTTGCAGGGAAATTGGATACAGACGGCACAAGACAGGAATCGATGGAAATATTTACGGGAGGCATATGTCCAGCAGTGGATGCAAATTGCTGGTTGATGATGATGATGATGATTGATGAAGACCATTCTTTAGATGGATAATACTATTGCAAAACGACTCATAACAGTAGTGTAGTGGCGCTCCACAAGAAATCTCCTATGCTAAGTTTAAAGATTAGCGTATGAATAACAGAAGCAATTAAGATTAATCCATAAGGTAAATTGACTCTCAGTCAAATTGTCTGAAATTGAGATATGTTATAATTTATGAGGTCCTGATCAAAAGTTCTCAACCCAAAGTAATGACTAGATTTTCACGATTTTCATACAACATAAATATTCTTTAAATACATATATGAATATTTTATGAGTTATATATTATCATATATTTTCTAAAGCATGTTTGGTAAGCCTCTGAGTATGTCAGAAACATGCCATGACATATCTGTGTAAAGTTTGATAACCATTTGTAAAGTAAATAAGTCATCAAACTTAATTATTAAGAGTACAATTTATTAATATCCCTCTACGTATATTCATTGCTAGCATAATACTAATCAGTGAAGTATAGGTTCAAGATGTCCTAAAATTACACGGTCAGTAAACTATACGGTTGCATCATCCAGTAGCTTTTAGACGAAGGAGCGCGCGGGGGTAACCGAAAATGACGTAGCCTGTAGACCCAGCCAGGACCGGCACTAGACATTTTGCTACTCACTCAATTAATAAACACTGATATAAACGAATAGTATACACTGGGACGACAGCAAACTAGTTTATTACACCGGACAGTGACAGTGCGACGTGCGAAAAACAATATAAAAATAAACACACTGTCGTTGTAGTATGCCAGACAAATTGAAAACACGACACGCGGCAATTAGTGCCGGCTCTGGATCTACCTAGACTTTGACCTTGATATGAATAATTAAACAAATAAAGTGTGCAAGAGAGACAGATATCCTATTCCCATGCAAAAGATAGAGACAAAGATATCGGTGGCTACATGACGTAGGCGCTCGACCCAAGTTCCCCCCCCCCCGTGCGCTCCTTCGTCTAGAAGCTACTGGATGAGGTAACCGTTATAGTTTAATGACCGTGCTAAAATTATATCTTAAGAATGAAATACTGATAAAAAAGTTAAATCACAACATAAAGAATAATTACAAATATTAAAAAATACCTTCGTCTTGTGTAATCCACAAGACAGGCATTACAGATGCTACAGAATTACTCGATCACTTAGATATAAGGTACCACATGCCACACTGACTACAAAGAGGACAGCGTCAATTATCGAGCAGAGAACCCAATAACTCCAGGTTAGTAACAGAAACTAGCTGGATTGTAGAAAGTCGAAATGGTCATATTATAGTATATTGTGTATTTAGGTGTGAAAGCAATACATTCCCGGATGACGATGCAAATTGTTGGCCGAGGCGCTAGCCGAGGCCAACAAGCATCGAAGTCTGGGAATGTGCTTTCACACCGAAATACACATACTATTTTTTCTGAAATCACAATCAATAGTATTATAAATTAATGAATTTGTATTAATACATAACATTTCTTCATTACAATCTAACTGTATTCTAATAAATGCAATTTTAATGTGAGTTGGTTTGTCTGCGTGTATTTATTTACTGTCTAAAATATACATAAAAAACCGTACGGGAATGTTACTTTTTCTGAAATCGATCGGCAATGTCTACATTTTCGGCGCGATTTCAGATCGAAAAATGCACAATTCCAGTGTTTTAGTCCGTTGCTAAGAAACTATCAGAAAACAGACTGGAAAAGATCCGTTGCCAAGCAACGATCAACAAAACCGTACGGGAATGTTACTTTCTCGGCCTAGGCCGGGAAAGTAACATTCCCGTACGGTTTTTATATATATTTTAGACAGTAAATAAATACACGCAGACAAACCAACTCATATTAAAATTGCATTTATTAGTAAGCAGTTAGATTGTAATGAAGAAATGTTATGTATTAATACAAATTCCTTAATTTATAATACTATTGATTGTGATTTCAGAAAAAATAGTATGTGTATTTCGGTGTGAAAGCACATTCCCGGATGACGATGCAAATTGTTGGCCGAGACGCTAGCCGAGGCCAACAATTTGCATCGTCGTCCGGGAATGTATTGCTTTCACACCTAAATACACAATGTACTATTCCCGGCCTATGCCGGGAAAGTAACATTCCCGTACGGTTTTATTGATCGTTGCTTGGCAACGGATCTTTTCCGGTCTGTTTTCTGATAGTTTCTTAGCAACGGACTAAAACACTGGAATTGTGCATTTTTCGATCTGAAATCGCGCCGAAAATGTAGACATTGCCGATCGATTTCAGAAAAAAAGTATTTTCAATTTTTTTGTGATACCTAAGAATGACAAGCACAGCTCATATTGGAGACTTTTACCGTATAGCTGGTGCATTAATTAAACGATTTCATGGTCCTGTACTGATGGAAGGGGCAAATACAGAGCTAACATTAACCTTATTACAGAGAGAGATAAATATTGTCCACGCACGCGTGGGGGCAGAATATTTATTACGTCGAAGGGGAGCTGAGTGGATTCGTCTTGAGCATAATCAACTTCTAGGCTTTCTTGAACTCTCTCTTGAATACTTGGAAGATCTAACTGTTGGTGCATATCAATTATATTTGGCATCATCATATATTCAAAATAATTTAAACAGGGAAGATGACATTTTTCAGGTAGATGTACATGCACTGGTGCCGGGTGTTGTGTAGACTGCATTCACGTTTTAGAAATGCGACCGTTTATCAACAATGAATTGCTTATAATACAGAACGAGAATACAATTACGACGAAGAGAATCCAGTTGACGGGTATTACTGTACTTGCATATCTGGAGCAAGGACATTAGGTACATGTAACATTGCCAGTATTTTATGGTATCTTGGTTTTGCTCGGCATCAACAAAATATCATATATCCACCAACTTCTCTTCTATACCAAATATTAGACGCTGCTGAAAGAGCTTTACTACTAAACAACGATGGTTTAAATGATGTAGATATTCGATAGACACAAATATTAATTGTAAGTGGAAAAGGGACACAATAATCAAGCACCCCATGCGTGACATTTCATTTCATTTACGTTCTATATTCTAAACATGATCAGACACATTACAGACACGCTCAAACACGTTTGGTAGCCCAACAAAATCTGTAGTGCCTGTCTTGAGGATTACACAAGACGTAGAATTTTTCTTTATGTTGTGATTTAACTTTTTATCAGAATGTTATTCTTAAGATATAATTGTAGGACATCTTGAACATATACTTCACCGATTAGTATTATGCTAGCAATGAATATACGTAGAGTGATATTAATAAATTGTACTCTTAATAATTAAGTTTGATGTTTTGTTTACTTTACAAATGGTTAACAAATTTTACACAGATATGCCATGGCATATTTCTGACATGCTCAGAGGCTTACCAAACATGCTTTAGAAAATATATGATAGTATATAACTCGTAAAATATTCGTATATGCATTTAAAGAATATTTATAAGTTATATGAAAACCGCGAATCAGTGAACCTTATCTCGTCTCTAAGTCAAAATCTAGTCATTACTTTGGGTTGGGCCCATGAGAACTTTTGATCAATATCTCAATTTCAGACAATTTGACTGAGAGCCAATTTACCTAAGGTTTCTGCGGGGTCCTTTATTTATTTACTTATTAATTATATGGCTGAGCTATTTTACATTTTACAATTCAATACATGACAATATAAATACATAAAAATAGTTTTGAAATAATAAATAAAACAAGAGAAATAAAAACTTTTACAAACACAATAAAATTCAGCTACACCATGTTTTAGACCCAATTTTAATTACTTATACAAGATTTAATTTGGTTTTTAAATGAATATAGTGACGAGCCAAAGAGTTCTATATCTCTATGGAATGAGTTTGCTGTTCGGAGTAATCTGATTATGAGCTCATTTTGACCATAATTTGTAAGATGAAAAGGTATTTTAAAGAGGTCTGATTTTCTTGTTCTACGATCGTTTAAAGTAAAGCTAATCAACTGAAGTATCTCTGGACAGTTCATATTACAATTAATTAATTTATGCAAAAAGCATAAATCGAGTTGCACTTTTCTCCGCTAAGTGATAGAAGGTTGAGGTCGCGTAAGATATTACTGTAGTAATATTCGCCTATCCGATGACCCATCATTAGGGATTGCAATACCGGTTAACCGGTTAACCGGTTAACCGGTTATCAGGACAAAAAACACATGATGATAATTACCGGTTATTTTAATTTTTTACCGGTTATTTCGGTAAATTCTTAACTTACGATATGTCACGTATTCAACGTTTCTATTTATGTCAGTGACTAGTATTCACTAAATACATAGTGACTGTTCCAACACTGAGCACTTTTAACAATAAATAAATAATATTATCAACAGACTTGAATCTGCACAAAACAAATTTGTCCGATTTATGTGCTATAAACTGAGCATGAGGGGTATATTCTTAACCTCTGAGGAGCAAAATCATATTTGGGAATTACTTCCTTATATAGCAGGCGCCAATATTACGATGTTTGTTTCGCCTTCAAAATTATCAACAACTGCATCAGTTCTCCTGATTGCTTGGAGTCTATGCGTTTTAATGTACCATCTTTTAACACTAGAAATATATCCATTCTGTCTGTACCTTATTGTCGAACAACTTACGCTATGTTCAGTCCGGTGAATAGAATAAGTTCAACAGTCAACAAATACTGCACTGAACTTGACTTATTGAGAAAATCTCTTGGTGGTTTTAAAAACCAGGCTAAACGCGCTATATCGCAGTAATTGTCGTTAATCAGTTTTTAATCTTATCTTTGTATTTCGCATTTTCTCTTCATGTTTATTTTAGTTGTCAAGTTTTTAGGATTAGTATCACAATATGTAAATGTATTTATACGTAAATAAATAAATTATAAAAAGTAAAATCCACACACCAAGCCCTATGAATACAAGAGAGACACTGACAATATCTTGCGACTGGAAATTGAATATTTCGCTGCCGCAAATATCCGTGGAATACATTTAGAAGTATGTTATTACCAATTTTTTTTACCTTATCGACCAACCAATATTGATTGAGGAAGGGCATCTTCAGCTGATGGTATTCTATGCACAAATATCAGACGACTAACAGATACAGCTTTGAAAAACTAACCGGCTATTTTTAAAAAATATTGTATTTTTAGATTAGTTATTCAGTAAATGCGCTATTTGAGTTTATGTTTATAATTTTTGTTATTTAAGTTGATATTTTTGTTATTTACAGAATAATTATTTATTTAAATTTATTTAATTTATATTTTTTCCTTTTGATAAAAAACCTTTTGTTTGTTCATTATATTAAATATACGTATATAAAAATGTTTTTTGTTAAATTTAGATAATTTTGTACATCAAAAAAGGCAATTGCCATTTTCGCCACCCTAATCATTCATTTTAAAAATTACCGGTAAATACCGGTTAACCGGTTATTTACATTTTTATTTACCGATTTACCGGTTATTAAAACTTCCGGTAAATTGCAATCCCTACCCATCATGAATGCACATTGTCTAAGGAATTTTGATTGGACAGTCTCAATGGAAATATGGTGGATTCCATATCACACCGCCATATTCTAGTAGACTCCTCACCAGAGAAGAGTAGAGCAATTTAACTGATGACTAGAGAAGTCATCCTTGTAATTATTAATTTAATAAACACCTAAACACCTCTTGAATTAAAAGTTAAGTAATACGGTTGCATTATTTTATTTCAATTTGTTTTGATTAGCATACTATACGAGTATTTTGTTCTCTTGTCTTCTCAACGGATTTTATAGCATTTTACTTTTTGCATTCAAATTCTAGCATTGCATTGTAATTATAAAATCCACTGTACATACTTTTTTTTAAATTTTAATTGCCTTATTTATATTAACGTCCTGGCGAAGTTTAGCTTATGCTACTCTACCAGTTAACCAAGACGGCGAGATGAGATACGGTCACCCATCCAAGTACCAAACTCGCCCGGCGTGCCTTGACTTCTTCGTTCGAGGTCTCGCCATAGGCAGGCAAAGCAAATGAAATTTATTAACATTCTGGAATACATATGCGCTTAGCGCCGTGCTTGGTAACAGTAATAAAAAAGGACAATTAAAATTCTTTCCCACCTAGCGAGGAAAAGAAATAATATGTTTAAAAATAATGCTGCCCACATAAGCTTAAAACTAATACATATAAAATTTAGAACTACTTACTGGTTGTAGCACTGAATAAATTTTGGCTGTTGACTCGGGTGAAAAACTACACGAAGAAACCCGTACGAGAACTGCCGACCTGGTGGTCTCCCTGACGCCAGGAAAATGTGTTGAAAAAAGAATAGGGTTTAAGATGTTTGAATTTTTTAAAGGTTTATCGACCAAAATAGAATTTTTGATGACAAAAAGAACAAAAAGATTTAAAAAAGGGACAAAAATAGAACATAAAGAAATAAAATACAGAGGATTGGAAAGATAAAGTTGTGGAAAGATCAAAGGTGTTGAAATGGTAGGTTGTGGTATAAGAAGGTAAGAGGTTGCCAGAAGATAGGCAAGTTTGGTATGGTAGGGGCTTTTTGATCTGCATTCTGATTTGGGTTATGTTGCTGGTTAGCGGACTATCGCCCAGTTTGAAAGTGTCGAATTTTTGGGATATTTTTTGGACATAGTCCGCTAGTGGGGTTATGTCGTGACATCGTGTAGCTACCGACATCAGAAATGAGGCGCATAAATTTGTGTTCAAGAACTTTGAGTTTTCGCATTCTCGTAGCCGGAATGCTGCACCACACCGGCACCACGTATGTGATGGCCGGCCAGATCACCATGATATACAACGATTTCTTATTTTGTCCTGTTAAATCCGCTGGCCAGGAGCGGGTACAGACTCCTAGACATGGAGTAGACCTTGCGTATTGTTTCGTTAATACGTATGTTAAACCTCAACTTGAAGTAAAATTTACTGTTCCAACCGATGACGTCATACTGTCAATGTGGCTTATCTTGTATGATTACAAGTATGGTTCAAATTTGGCATTATAAAATAAAATTATATAAAAAAAATATTTTTAAGAAAAAGCTTTTATTTGAAAAAACTGCACTAAAAACTAAAAATATTTTTTTTAAAATTCATACACCGGGAAACCAAAAGTTTTCGGGATGGTGTTTAGGCCGGTTCAAATGTTTCAAAAATTTGTATTTTGTGTTGCCGCTTCCTGTAACGATAATCCAAAGAGCGAGTAGCGGCCTCTAGTTAGAATTTAAATTGTAAGAAAAACCACGTGTTGAGCAGGAACGTTGTTTTCGCGCTGTAGAGATAGTGAAGTTGCCGTAGATTAATACCAGTTTCCAATTAATCCAATTAATTTTAATAACTAGTGTCGAATAGTATTTTAAATATTATAATAATTTTGAGTTAGTGCAAATTTTGTGCTTGAGGTGCCCCTTCCCTAATCCTTGCATTCTTTCCTTTTCCTTCCTAGGGGTGGAGCAACAGAAGCGATAAAAGGGCAGCAAAAAGGTAGGACTCAATTATTATTAAATTACCAAATTACAGTCTACTTAAAGCCACATCATTGTTTGCTCCTTATCAGAGCCGGATTGAATCATTTTTAGTAGTAGTTTTCCGATTCAAGTCCATATCCAATATAAAATTTTGATTAGTTGAGTTACTGGAAACTTAGTTGGTAATAGGAAATTGCATCCTATCACGTACCTAACTTATTGCCGTACCTTTTTGGTTAGTATAATAATTTGTTTGCCATAATTATTTAAAATTCATAGATAAACAAAATTATCTAGTTAAAATAATAAATCTCTGGCATATTAACGTGCTAGAGAGAAACGACGAGTTTTTGTCGGTAGACAGTTTTTACAATAAATCTGGAATAAATGCCTCCGCTCTTTTTGTGAAGTTATAGTAGATATAGTCAGTTTCAATAAGGTTGAAACTTATATTTTGGTATTCTAGATTGACTAAATTTTAGTTTCTATATCATTTACCTATATTTAGCAAACGTTAATACCGAGTCTCACCATCCATCCGATTTTACCGCTGCAGTTTGGTTACCGATTTTAAACTCAATTATAGTTGATATTTCGCTTGTTTAACCCTCTGATAAATTCGTATTTTATTGATTAATTATTTCCTTGCCATAAGTATTTAATATTGTAAAAAAAAAATGCCTGCCACTCAAGCTGAGTTAAAGTTAAATAGATTAATAGCAAAATGAGAAAACCTTTTTATACGGGTTCAGTGTTGTTATGAAGCTGGTGAGGAAAAGCAAAATAGGGAAAATCCTGCCAAACTAGAGAATTTTAAACTTCGTTATGGTACAGTAGCCAAAACACAGTTAGATTATCAAGAGGTCATTCAACAAATAATTATCGTGAAAAAGGAAATTAATCCTGAAGAACCTCCGAATTATAGTATTATGGATGCCTTTGAAGATTTGTGTGATCATATTAAATATATGACCGACCAATTACTGGGGGATGCAAATAATACCGCGTCCAATAATAATAATAATGTTGATGGGAGCCGTAATGACAGACCTCGAATTCATATGCCAAAAATTGAGTTAATCAAATTTGATGGTAGTGACTTGACACTATGGCCATTATTTCACGAAAATTTTAAACAGTTAGTACATATAAAACCATAATTTTCTAAAGCCGAAAAGTTACAATATTTATTAGGTAGCTTAACTGGGAAAGCCTTGAAAACTTGTAATGCAGTCGCAGCGATCCCTGATAATTATGAGATCATTTGGAAATTGTTAGAAGAAACGTACCATGATAAGAAATTTTTATCTAGTATATATTTAGATCGAGTGTTAAATTTTAAAACTGTTCCTAATAATAACCCTAGTAATCTACAAATATTATTGGAAAAATTTGATACTAATATTGTTGCTTTGAAACGCTTAGATTTGAAAAATGTAGGTGATTATATTTTAACTTACATTGCCATGTCCAAATTATCACAGGAAACTTTGAACGCCTTTGAATTAGTTCGTGCTAGCCCAGAATTACCGACCTATGATGAATTAATTAAATTTGTTCGTCAGCAAAGTAAAATCATAGTTAAAAAAACCTCGTACAAATCCGTGGAATCATAATTTTAGTCATAATAATCCTAAAACTACCAAAACTTTTGTGTTCAATATGAGCAGTACCGAGGAAAAAAATTGTATTTTTTGCAGTAGAGGTGTCCATTTGTTAAAGGATTGCAAACATTTTAAGGATAGTTCCCACGAACAAAAATTTAAATTCGTGAAAGAGAAAGGTATATGTCTTAATTGCTTCTCGTCAAAGCATAAAGTAGCTTTGTGTCCGTCTAAATTTAGCTGTCAAATATGTAAGGCGAAATATCACACTTTATTGCATAGAGGTGAGCTATGTGATAATGATAATCGAAATAATATTTCCCTAAATTCCACTGTTATATCAACTCCTAGTACGAATCGAGAAAGTAATAACCCAGTAAACGAAAATAGTCTTAGCTTATGCACTAAAATTAATGCTGCCAGAGCTCCAGCCGGAGTTAATAAGCAAGTTGTATTGTTAAGTACAGCCCTGGTAAAAATTGTAGATAAATGGAATCGAGAACAAAACGTTAGGTTCTTAATTGATAGTGGTTCAATGTCCAATTTATTAACTCTTGATTGTTGCAAAAAATTAGGTTTTTGTTTTTCGAAATTAACATCGAATATCATTGGTATAGGGGGAGCGCAAAAATCGATAATCGGCCGAACGAATTTAACAATTTGTTCCCATATAACTCCAAATATTAAATATCCGATTGAAGTGTTACTTGTAGATAAAATAACTAGTTTCTTACCAGATGTAGCTATAGACACCAACTCGTTTAACCATTTAGAAAATTTGCCTTTGGCCGACCTTAATTTTCACACTCCTGGTGTAATAGACGGAATTTTAGGAGCGTCTATATTTGCTGAAATAGTGAGTTCTCAACGCGTGACTGGATTACCTGGTACTCCCACTGCCATCCAAACCGCGCTCGGGTTTATAGTGTTAGGTTCGCCGCCTTCTAAGGAAAATAATTTTTTTCATAAAACCTATTGTACATTTTTAAGTTTAGATTCTCTTGTAGAAAAAATGTGGGAACTAAAAAATTACACCCCACCCGTTCCTACTAGTGAGGATGCCCTTTGTGAAAATTTATTCGTGGATACGGTCGGTAGAGATCCTTATGGCTGGTATAAAGTGGCATTACCTTTTAAAGATGACCCCTCCAAATTAGGTAATTTGTATTTTTTAGCAGAAAAACGATTGCTATACTTGGAAAAACGATTAGATAAATCTCCCGTTCTTTGAAAATTGTATAGCTTCATACTCCAAGACTATTTGGACCCGGGACATATGTCTATAGTTCCAAAAGAACAACTTGACATTCCCTTATTACATCCACTGTATATTTAAACTAAATAGCGTTTCTACTCCATGCCGTATTGTTTTTGACGCCAGTATGAGAACGGAAAATGAAATTTCATTAAATGATACTTTATATACCGGGCCTAAATTGCAAAATAATGTATTTACCATTTTATTAAATTTTCGCTTGCATGCCATTGCCATGACATCTGATGTTAGACAAATGTATAGACAAATTAATATTACTAAAGCCCATAGACCCTATCAAAGAATATTGTGGCGTTTTAATATAGACGAAGCCATTTCCACTTTCGAATTGAATACCGTCAGTTTCGGTGTTAAGTCTTCTCCGTTTTTAAGCCTCCGTACTGTGAAACAATTAGCTGTTGATGAATCGGAACTATATGCCCAAGCCATTGTATATATCGATCGAGATATGTATATGGATGATTTAATTTGTAGTTTACCTAGTACACAAAAGGCATTTGAAGTTCATTCCCAGTTAGTTAATTTATTCCAATCTGGTGGATTTCAAATGGTTAAATGGATGTCAAATTGTCCCAACCTACTGAAAAAAATTCCGGATTGTTTAAAATTAACCCAGCCTGTTGAATTTGACAAAGGTCACCTGAAAGTTCTCGCTTTACAATGGAATCCATCTACTGATAAATTTAGCTTCAAGCTTAATCTCGATGTATCACCATGTACCAAGCGGAATATGTTATCTTTGGTAGCTCGCACCTTTGAACCTTTAGGTTTTTTATTGGGAGTTACATTTAGAATGGGACCAACCCGCTTCTAGTGAAATACAAACGTTGTGGTTCAAATTTCAAAATGAGTTGGATACGTTATATAGTTTAGAAATTCCTCGTCATGTGTTAGTTTTCGAAAATACCTCCTTGATTATTGGGGGTTTTGCCGATGCTAGCCCATCCGCATATGCTTCAGTAATTTATACTAGAACAATAGAATCTTCTGGTCGAATAAATGTTACTTTCCTGTGCGCTCAGTCCAAAGTTACCCCCATGTCAAAGGTTACCCTTCCTCGTTTAGAACTTTGTGCTGCGGTACTATTAGCCAAACTTATAGCACATGTTAAAGATACTTATTCTCCTAGACAAGATATCTGTGAAATTTTTGCCCTCTCTGATTCTATGATTACACTAAATTGGATACACTCATCCCCTAATAAATGGAAGCCATTTATTTCCCATGGAGTTTCGAAAATTCAAGATTACTTACCATCACCCCATTGGTATTTTGTACCTGGTAAGCAGAATTTTTCGGACTTGTGCCTAAAAAATCATCCCTCCTGATTCTCTGGTCCCTCATGGCTTTTACAGCACCCCTCGGAGTGGCCAATCAAATCCTTCAATGAAAGTGACGTTGAACATGCAACAGATGAAATGCTGGTACATGTTATTTCCAGAGAAATAAATTCCCCCTTGTATTCCTTGATAGAATATTTCTCGATCTGGTCCAAATTACTTAACGCCACCGTTTACGTTTTAAGATTTGTTAAAATTTTACCCTACCATAACAAAATATTGAAATCTGATTTAAACAAGGCCGAATTAGCGTTAATTCGCGCTGTAGAGCAGCGTCATTTCCACGTAGAATATAAAACTATTTCGGAAAATAAAATTTTGCGATCTAACTTACGCCGTCTGAATCCATTTATTATTGATGGAATTATTAGAGTAGGTGGAAGATTGTCGAATTCCACCATTAGTTTTGACCAAAAACATCCGATCTTGTTACCAAAATCCGACCCGTTTGTGAATCTGCTTATAGACTATAACCATAGAAAATACTGCCATACAGGTGCGCATTTATTACAATCGTTATTGCGGCAAAATTACTGGATTTTCTCTAGTCGAGACATTGTCCGTCAATGCGTCTGGAGATGTAATCATTGTTTTAAATTAAATCCAAAACCTCGCCACCCTATAAAGGCAGATTTACCATTTGAGAGAGTAAACCAAGCTAAAGCCTTTGTGTCAACCGGAATTGATTTTACGGGAGCTTTCCATATGACCCTAGGTCGACGTAGAGGTGCAAAAAGCCAAAAGGCTTATGTTTGTTTGTTTATTTGCCTAGCGACAAAAGCGGTTCACTTGGAACTAGCTTCAGATCTATCTACTAATTCCTTCCTAGCTGCTTTTAAGAGTTTTCTATCTCGTCGTGGTAATTGCGCCACTTTATTCTCAGATTGCGGCACTAATTTTGTAGGTGCACGTTCAAAATTAAGCGATATCTATCAACTCACGCAGTCCCTTGCATATTAGGATGCTTTTCAGCGTGAGCTAAATATTCACAAGATTAACTGGAAGTTCAACCCCCCTTCATCCCCCCATTTTGGGGGGATTTGGGAATCCACTATAAAAAGTGTTAAGTCTCATCTCTTTAAGGTTATTGGAAGTGAAGTACTAACATATAAAACATAGAATTCAGTACGGTACTTACACAAATCGAGGCCCTACTGAATTCAAGACCATTATGTTGCGTTGGAAGCGATCCCAACGACCCAGTTGCATTAACCCCCGCACATTTTTTGTATGGGTCTCCTTTAAATTCATTCCCAGCATAGGATTTATCTGCAGAACCTCCTAATCGCCTAAATAGATACAAATTGTTAGATTCTATGGTTCAACATTATTGGAAACGTTGGCATCTGGAATACCTGTCCACACTTCAAGCTCGGCAGAAGTGGAATTCGGAGAGTAACCCTGCGAAAGTAGGCACTGTGGTAGTTATTATGCAAAATAACATTCCCCCTTTACAATGGCCTTTAGCTATAATTGGAAAATTGCATATCGGTGAGGATGGTGTTGCTCGAGTAGCTACCGTAAGAACAAAAACTAGTTCTTATCTGCGTCCGGTTGTGAAGTTATGTCCACTTCCCAACCAATAACTGTTTAAATATAGAAATGTATCCATTAGTTAGTAATAGTTATAGTTAGTTATAAAATTAGTTATGTTACTTTAAACGCAAGATATTCAGTCTAGAATGATCATTTCTTCTGCTTGTTCTGTTGAATTACCTTTCAACCCGGCCGGCAGGATGTTTAGGCCGGTTCAAATGTTTGAAAAATTTGTATTTTGTGTCGCCGCTTGCTGTAACGATAATCCAAAGAGCGAGTAGCGGCCTCTAGTTAGAATTTAAATTGTAAGAAAAACCACGTGTTGAGCAGGAACGTTGTTTTCGCGCTGTAGAGATAGTGAAGTTGCCGTAGATTAATGCCGGTTTCCAATTAATCAAAATTTTAATAACTAGTGTCGAATAGTATTTTAAATATTATAATAATTTTGAGTTAGTGCAAATTTTGTGCTTGAGGTGCCCCTTCCCTAATCCTTGCATTCTTCCCTTTTCCTTCCTAGGGGTGGAGCAACAGCAGCGACAAAAGGGCAGCAAAAAGGTAGGACTCAATTATTATTAAATTAGCACCAAATTAGAGTCTACTTAAAGCCACATCAGACGGTCATATAGCGCTATTGTATAGCTACTTTACTCAATTGACCGCCCCCAAAGCTTTTGGTTTCCCGGTGTAAGAATTTAAAAAAAATTATTTTTACTTTTTAGTAGTTTTTTTAAATAAAAACTTTTTCTTAAATTTTTTTTTTATATAATTTTATTTTCTACTTTTAGTCTACTTATTTTACAGACGGATAGACAAAACCCTTTCATTTGCCACCGCCATCAACCCCTTCCCTCTCCCGTCTTCTCACCTCTCTAGCATTACTTCCCACTTCTTCCAACCCCTTTCCCACCTATTCCCACCCATTTCTCACATTTTCCCGCCCATTCCCCTCCCCTTTCCCACCTCTTCCCCACCTCTTCCCACCCCTTTCCCACCTCTTCCCACCCCTTTCCCACCTCTTCCCACCCCTTCCCCACCCCTTTCCCACCTCTTTCCACTCCTTCCCATCCCTTCCCCACCTCTCTCCACCTCTTCCCACCTCTCCCACGTCCGCCATATTGAATTTAGAATGACGTCACATAGTTTATCGTATTTTACTCGTCAAACCCTTTCATTTAATACCCATATCAAGGGGTTTGTGAAGAAAATGGCAATCCGCCATCTTGGGACGTACGTCATATTGAATTTAGAATGACGTCACATAGTTTATCGTATTTCATTTGATACCCATATCAAGGGGGGGTTGTGAAGAGAAAGGCGATCCGCCATCTTTGGACGTCCGTCATATTGGATTTAGACCTATAATGACTATACTATGTTGCATTGTCACCGGACTTATACACGTGTGCCAAATTTCAAAGCTCTAGCTTAATCAGAACTAGTCGAAATTAAGCTTGCAAGATTCGACCTAAACAAACAAACAAACAAACAAGCAAACTAACATACAAACATTGCAAGTTAAATAAAAGCTTTTAATAAAAATCGATATCCGCGTGGACTTTATTAATACCACTATTTTTTTTCTAATTGTGTCCATACCTTTAGCGGCGCGCAGTATAATCCACTTTGAATCTCAGGCTTGATTTAATAATAGTAATAATAATATTGACCGCTTTATTAATCGACAATCGAAGGGGAATTGACCAAGAGCCTTCAGCCCGGGCTTGATGTAAAAATACATATATTTACAATAAATCGTTCGCTCCAATGCAAATATTACAAAATAGGTTAATTAAATGAAAATAAAAACAGCTTTTACATAAACATGTTCCGGTAATATAATTTATATTCCAGGCACATTTGAATAAAACAATGTTATTCTTATTTTACGAAAATAAAATGAGTGTTAAATTTTTAATAAGTCATTGAAACTTTCCTCTCAAATCTTGGGGATAAGTTATTAATATGGACATCGATTGCCATTGAGCCTGGAAGCTCTTTAAGTAAAGATGAAGATTGTTAGAAGGCGAGAAAATCATTGCCGATAATAATTATTAAGTCACCCGTCGTCTATGCAAATAATAATGGCAATCTTATTTAAGAGACAACTTTCTGCGTTATTTGACGTACAGCCTTAATATTAATGACAGAATGAGAGCTAATGAGAATATCATTTGCTATGTGGAACGGAGCTAAGCATGATCAGTGTTTAATTTTTGATCTTACTTTAAAGCTCATAATTTGCAATAAGGTAAGGTATAAACAGATAAGAAATAAAAAAACTGCATTATTAAAGGTATTAAGTATGAAAGAAGAAATCGAATATTACCAAAAACATTCATATTTTAAGATTCATTTCCCCAGAAAAATGTGAAAAAGATCAGTCTTTAAATTTACATATAGAAAAATATCACTGTAAGTAAGCTTATAATGATACTATAAAAAGTATTTAATACAGGATGTCCACTGTATACGTACAAACATTCTGCAGGATGACATGTTGGCCCAAAAGAAGTAAAAAATTCTTATAATTTTTTTTTATTAAAAATTAATTAGAAATAGGCAATGTTTTCAGTTTCGACAGTACAACTATAAACAGGAGACTGAAGAGACAAGGTTATCGCGCTAACTTGTCGTATAAATAACACAGATTTTACAGCGTTGCAAGGCTGTCATTTAAAAATAATAAAACAGTTTTACTTTTACCTTGTTTAATCAGTTTTGAAATGAAAACAATAACTAAGATATAATATTAATTTACTCATTGCCATTTTAGCAATTTTTGACAAACCTCAATTATTCCATAGGATTTCGTAGAAAAAGTAGGACGGCCAGATCGGTTTTTTGAAGCTCCTTGTGTCTTTATTGAAAAAAAATAGCTCAGATCGCAGTAATTTACTGTCTGCAGAAAATGTATTTTAAAGATGAGATTAAAAAATTACCATTATTTTTATTTATTATAGAAGATTACTTTAACCACTGTAGTAATTAAATTAATAGTGGTTAATTTAATTTCAATAAACACTTAATTCGCACACACCGTTTTATTATTTTTACATTAAAACTAGATAAATCGAACACATTGACAACACTGTATGATTGGAAGCGGCGGCATTCTACGGCTAAACAAGGAAGTGTGAATCTTTTCTTTGAACCGCAGATGCCGACAGTGGAGGATTCCTTTTATGAAACAGACACTGGCGTTCTTCTTAAGCTTTTTATGTCTCATTATCAATACAATAAACATAATAAAAAGGGTTATGCAGGTCGCAAGTTGACATTGAACTGTACTGAAATACACAATATTTTATATATTAAACCCGAATACTACCTGGCCTGAAAATATCGTTTTTTTTTTTAAATAATTAATTTAAGCAAAACCGTTGGAGTAAAGCAAACATTTATGACTTTTTTGCTTCTTTTGGGTCGATATATTGTCATGCAAAATATTTGTAGTATACCCTGTATAAAACAATCTTAAATGTAACAAAATATATACATTTTTCTTCTTTCACAAAAAAAATTAAAATTAGGTCTTACTTATTGCAAAAATATTGAAACCATCTTTTCAGTAGTTATACATTTTATATAGGTGTATGTCATGTCAATTCTGATTAATACGAAACCGATCGATTGAATGTTTTATTTTTCTATCAATGCACTATTTTTATCCCTTAATTCATAAAACGTATAAATTCATTATCCATTGAAATCCACTGCAAATATTGAATTAAAAGATTTTGCGGCTAGGGGTTGAACGGATTATTATCCTTAATGGTTTTATAAACTTATTTCATCTGAAGGTATTAAAGGTTAGCCAGAATATCGAGAACACGTTCCAGGAACCTGACAGGGGCAGAACGCGACATGAATTATTATTTTCTGTAGTTTCATATTGGGGAAAATTAATTTTTATTTAAACTGAATAAAGTCCTACATAAAAATATGTAAACGTCAATAAAATATACTTATTAATTTCAACCAACACCAGTAAATACAAGGACTTGTAATCGTAGAAAATAAATGTGTATTTTTAATTGCATAGGTCTACAAAAAAAAGCTCTTTTCCTAATACATTTAAACAATTTAAATATTGTTTATTGTAAATATTAATATTAAACGCACAAAGTGTTGGGGAGTGCGGGAAGTTTAACAAAATAGTCAGGTACCGTCTACAAAAGACCCTGAATATGGTGAACAAATGGATCGAGGAAGGGCTGAAAAATCAGTCCCTAAAAGACCAGCATCATCCCATTATAGAACCAACACCTGGATAGAGTAATACATAAGTCTGTTGTCATACTGGCAACATGCAGATGATTGTATGGGAAGACATGGGGGCTCAAGCTTGGTATGGTGCACTGGCTTTACACTAGCGTAATAAGACCCACAATCACATACGCTGCCTTAGTTTAGTGACACAAGGCTACTCAAACAACAGCAGCTGACAGGCTGAGCTGGGTGCAGAGACTGGCCTACCTGGGAATTATAGATGCAATGAAAAGGACCCCTACAGCAGCCATGGAGACCCTATTACACCTCCTTCCACCACATGGTACCAAAACTTACATTCAACAAGTCCTTCACTATCACCATTGGAGATAGGAAGGTGCTCCTGATGCTTTACGCAAAGGCCTGGCCTGGTATACTGACGAGTCCAGGATGAAAATAGGAGCTAGAGCAGGAATATATGGCGGCACTTAAGGTACTAGTCTCTAACAAGATCTCCCACGAAGAGCTCAAAATTCTGGGTGAGCGGAACATAGTAAGACTATTCTGCTTGCCGGAACATACCAGTATATAGAGCAACGAAAAAGCTGACGAACTTGCTAGACAAGGAGCAGCTGATATATCCTAAGGTCCAGAACTCGCCCTGAGCATCACAAAGGGCTCGGCCAGAAGGGTAATCAAAGACTGGGTCAAGAATAAACACAACCACTACTGGAGAAATATTTCAGGAAATCGACATGGGAAAACACTTATTAATGAACCATGTTCAAAACTGTGGAACTACTCACAAAAAAAACAAGATCCAGTTGAGAGCCATAATAGGTCTTCTGACGGGGCACTTTCCCGTTAAGAAGTACCTGCATTTAATCGCAAAGTTTGCTGGCGACCTTAACTGTAGACTATGTGGTAAGGTACCAGAAACTGCGGAACGTATTATACAAGACTGCGAGGCGTTGGGCCGCAGAAGATATAATATCTACGGGCAAACACAAACCGTCCCAGAAACCATCAAAACTCGTTCATATTTAGACCTGTTTTACCTTGTCAGTGATACAGGAATATCAAAATGGACGGTGTAAACTCAGGCGCGGAGAGCACAATAAACCCAGGAGGCTGCAGTGTCCTCGGAGTATTTTACAGACGAGCCCCAGAAGAAGGGGTTTTATTCAGTTAGAGACTGACTTTCAGATTCATTCCAGCGATGGCCAGCCCGTGTGTTTTCCCCTCCTCGAAGAAAAATAAACTAAATCAAAGTAAATTATAAAGTTTTAGAAACATTTTTACGCTGTCTGCTGGATTATAAAGTAATACGTTTGCATCGAAAATCCTAATATTACACATAATTACATGAAAAATGTATCTGAATATATTCAATTTGATATAAGCTTGAAGCTGCACGCTCTTTTTAAGAGCTTATGTAGACAATACACGGATTTTAATTTTGTCCTCTTTTATATTTTGTTATACATTTACGAATTCTTTTTGAAGTGGCCATTGTCCAGATACTCCAGTTCTGTTACAAGGCTTATAATTTTTTTTTTACAGAACTATATCTACATCGACAAAACAAAATTCAGAATGAAATCGTTGTTCCGCAGTTATTAAAAAACGCACATTCCTCAAATTTATACTTAATTTTTGCTATACAGACAACTAATGTACTAGCCGAACGACTGTTTTTCAAAAGCAGTTTTATTGTTCGCAGCAAAAAGTGATGATAATTCTGCTAAAGCACTGCTGTGTTTGTACGCTTGACAGACGAGAGAATTTATTAAACATTAATGAGGAGAAATTACACTTATATTATAATCTTATACATACTCTAATCACTCATAAATAAAATTAAAAACTGTATACAAATAAAAGTGGTAAAGAGCATATCTAGCTAATATTTATCAATATCTGTATTCCAAACACAGCAAGTACAGCCAAATTACATCAACATATTAAATCAATAAAAATCGGAACTACATATTTCAAGTAAATGTTAACTGTACAATTATGATTGTTTGATATTTGAATAGTAATAATAATAATAACTTTATTGCCGTACCATCTTAGGAAGATATTAACAACGTCATTAATTAGGTATAAAAAATAGAATAGCAATAATTAATAGACAAGCATAACAATAATGAACACTAAAGGTAAAATCTTAGGAATTAAATGATTAAAATAAATAAATAAAACAAAGAGGTAAAGTATTCAAGGTACGCAGCTAAAAATGTAAAAACATAATGCAATAATGCAGTTTAAATTACTTATTGTAGCATCCTTGGATAGAGTAAAAACATTTGTCGAGAAGGTAGCCCCTTATACATTTTTTAAATTTGCTTACCGAATTAATTAAGTAAAAAAATATTTTGAGGTTTCTGGTTCTTGTACACACACTAAATCACATATATTTTCCTATTCCCTTTAATAATGGGGTGGGGGTGGCTAATGCCAAAAATTTTTTTGAGACCTTAGCTTCTCTTATATATACTAAATACCAATTTTATGGACTCTTACCTGCTTGATTTACCTATTTACTCCAAATTTACCCCATTAGATGGAACAAGATGAAAATATAATCTAGTTCCAGATCTCGTTAAAGTACATACGTGTACCAAATTTCAAGTCAGTATCTTAAACGGTTCCAGAGTAAACATAAGCACAAAAAAGTTACAGACAGACAGACCCACAGACAGACAAAAATTTTTTTCGCTCAAACTTAAAATTTCAACGTTTCATGACATTCAATTTGCAAAATGTCATTGAGTTTGATTGTCAGTTCTGGAATTTTACGTCTGTTAGAAAATATCATATAATGCATTTTTGATGGATTAAAAATGAGCTTGTTTTCGTTGCACTAGGTTGCGAATGCAGAAAGCAATATTTGTGCATCGTTGGCGAATTCATTTTCTGACGAGGCTGATAATGCAATTGTGGTGTCATCACAATTATTTTCATCCCCTTTAATAATGGGGTAGGGGGTGGCTAATGCCAACCAATTGCATTTTAACTGTATTGCTTATATATTTTTCCAGATCATTGATAAACAGCGTAAATATAAGTGGAGACAGAACGCTTCACTTGCAATGTCGAGGTCTGCATTTTCACTAGCTATATGAACAACATGTTGATGCAGCGTTCGGTATATTAACATTAACAGAATATGTTTACACAGCACCAATTCCTCATGTATTAACGACTCCAGCAATGAGCTTCGAAATTTCGACTTTGTTCACTTTAGACTCCTCAATATAACCAGAAGTAACCCTGGAGGATTTCCAACTTACTTGACGTTTAAATTCATCGACATCCATACCCCCATTGGCCAAAATTGTGGCAGACATTCACCTGAAAGCGAGGCCGGTGTATTTATCTACGTCTTGTAAATTCACAAAAATTGTACTAAAATGAACCACAAAAGGTACCTGTTAAATTTCTGAACATATTCAATATTTGGATGGAAGACCCTAGTGAGTTTTCTCTTGTGATGTCATTCGTGTGCAAATTGCACATTTGTACCTCTTACAGGGACCAAAAATACCACAAATTGCGACAACTTTCAAAAATAAAGCATTATCTGGAGCATGAATGAAAAACTTACATAGATCTTTTTCTTTAAAACTAAAGATTTTTAGATTCAAAATCTTTGTTCGCTCCTCTCATGAATGCATGTAATTTGTGGCAGGATGCTAAATCCATTTCACTTATTCTCAGCATTGCTTGTAGTTTCGAATAGACACGCCAAAGTGTGGAAGATTTGTATTTCTTGGACATTTCCATTATATATGCTAATATTACTGGTTCATTAACACTCTGGATCTCTTTGTTCTCCATCCGCCAACTTTTCATATCCTTTATAATAAAAATCCCTGGATTTTTTAGGAATTCATTTTAACTCAGCCTCCGCGGCTAAATTTAAACTTTTTCTTCATTCGTAACTATTTTCAACAATGATAATTATTATCTAAATGAACTACCAAACAAAATTTTAAACAACAATTGCTGCCTCCATGTCAAAAATTCGTGAGAACATCAGGTGGCCTATTTCAAAAAATGTATTTAAGGAAAAATTATTTTAATTTCATGCTTTATTTTTCAAGTCATACTTAATGTAGGTATAATAAAAAATAGTTATTCACAACAATAATTAATTCACTGATGCAGGGAAATAAATAAAACACATTGGTACTGATGAATTTGGAAATTTGATAGATATGTTTCCAGATGATGAGTATGGTTGTCGAAACGTCAAGTGATAGTATTTAAGTATAGTACTCAAGTGTTTTGATATTTGTAAATACTACTTCAAAGTCAGCATCACACCGAAGATTCCGGTCTGCTCCAAGCATACTATCTAAAATTCCGAACATTATCTATATATAGTTTCTTTACTCACTTGTAAATTAGTCTATTTTAATTCACTGTTTGACAATGACTTTATAGGTTAAAACTGCTGTCACAGATTTTGTGAAAACAGTGATAAAAAACATAGTAGTGTAATTTGTTTGTTTCTACAAGAATCAACATATTTCTGAAAAACAGATATTTGTCTTTAATAGTCAAGTAATAATGAAATATTAATAGGTAGTTGAAGAGCAAGACCTCTGAATTCGGCACATGTTAAGCAACTCTCGAACATACAAAAACAGACAGTTGATTCCCATGTAAAAATACGTAGAAAAAAATTTTGAAATCGCGATTTGACTTGGAATTGCGAAAATGGAGAAAACTGCACTTTTTTACGTTGCCGCCTCTCTACAACTGTCATTTGTTGACCTCGATATTTAGTATATTTAACCCATTACTTCCCATGAATATTTTCTCTTTAATCTTATGAGTTTTTTGGTTTAGTTGGCCACTCCTATGCACAGAGTTATACTACAAAAATTATTTCAAAAAATTTTTTTTTGCAAGTTTTAAAAAAAATGGTGTACTCAAATGGGTGCAACGGGAGAATGTATAAGAAAATAATGGAAAATTTTAAAGGTCATAAATAGTTTTCATTTGTTTTAAAAATGCATTACAGATGAATATTATTTATTTCTTTGAAAGAAATGCTATGAAACAATCAAGCACAACATATAAAGTGACGTCACACTTTCGACAACTCCATCTTGCTACTAAGTGACATTGACGGTTGTTTTTCGATTTTTTTCGGAAAATGACCCTCGCTGTCTTCCGCGATACTTCTTGGAAGAGAAGCAGGTCGCCTTATCAAAAGCTTTTAGGTAATGGCGAGCAACATCTCTCATAAACCAGGTAAATCACTTATATCGTTATGAACCAGTAGGTGTACTCTCCATGCATTTACGATTCCAACGGTTAACGAATGAGTAAAGAGAAGCTACCACCATTTCTTTCTGCGAATAGATTCTCTACAGTTATTTACTGCTTGGTCGAGCAGGTCGACCTCACCCACAACTTGAAAACATGTGGCTGAGGTACTCAATTTTTTGTTTTTCTGCCAAAGACCACTGTTTAACTTTTAACCAGGGGCTCTATATTGTCATGATTTGTTACCATAGTGATCATCATCACTACCATAGTCACTTTCTGCAGGTTCCCCATTTCTAGCAGCTACGTCTGAGGAATAGTGAAGTTGTACTTCTCCAAGAATATCGCTGGAAAAGTTGAAAATACCCATATCATTCGTCGAATCCTTCCTTATCTGTTTATATATTTACCTCAGGCGGGATAATAACTATTTCTGGCTCGTGCTTTGCAGAAGAAACTTCTTCCACTGCTTCTCCTAAAGTTTTGGAACGTTTGCCGTAAAAACTTTTTGAAGCGATTGGGTGGAATTCAGAATCCATGTCGAGGCAACTTCTGAAAAGATATTCCGAATTTACTTACATATATCTTCCCATTGTACTTAAATGGGTACACTGCCGTTTTTTTTTTTTTTTTTAGAAATAATGCAAAATGGTCTGTCCCGATATTATAAACCACTAAAATACATACCTCAAAACCTAATTTACCACCTCAAATGGAATATTTTAACTTTCACGTTATAAAAAATAATTCTTGAAAGTACCGGATTTTGCACAACGTATTTACTCAATCTCTTAAGTTGTTATTTCCTACAAATGTCCCATCCATAAAATAAATTTAAAGCTACATGTTTCCTACACATTGCAGAGTCCTACCAAGACATTAGTTTGTAGAAATATTTTAATTGATGTTGCCGGGAGGCAAAAATTCATGGAGTACTCAAATACGTACAGTGGGAGGTAATGGGCTTTAAATGACAAAAACAACATTGGCAACAGTTTTTTTAACATATGGCCGCCATTTTGAAAGTACAGCCAGTGTCTTAAATTGTTCCTTAGGCTTTAATCTTTATGAAAAACACCTAAAAATATATAAACTGAAACAAAATTGTTAAATGGTAAATAGAAAAAGTTCGAAAAATAGTTCTTTTTCCGTTATCAAAACTTTCACTTTTGGCAAAATACCAAAAAAATACAAGAAGTAATTCTGGCAATTGAAAAGAATAATACAGTTGAGTGTCGTCAGCGTAACCACAATGTTCTAAGTTATTGTAAAATTTGCATGTGTAAATTGTGTACAGCAGGGGCCACAAAATCTGTGAATAGATATCTAAATATCAATTGTGATAAATATAAGCTATCTACCCGTTTTGCACCCACTATGCAAGCCTGGTTCTCGTGTGACTTAAATAAAACACTAGCCGTTTAATATACGATATGTATATTAACACTAAACGTACAAATTACTTATATAACTACTTAACACTACAATAAAAGGGTTAGAGTTTTCTTAACAACAACAACAGGTCAAAAACAATGGTTCATTATACACTTGCCGCGCACCTTGCTTCGTTACGTTTTTGACTTACACTGAGACACACCACACACTCGTATATGCGCATGAGTTGATGACGTAGGGCTCGGCACGATCAGAGGCGTGCTATGCTATGTTATTTTATTTTCCACATCAATAATCTAAAAAACCGCTGCCCAAGGAATCACTACTTCCACATCCAGATTCTCTATCCAAGTCACTCACAACGAAAAAACTTTGTATGTGAAAATATTTGTTTATGGAGCTTTAATAATATAATATTTGAAATCCTCTACCCCAAAAACCCATATAACGATACCCCACATCGGTAGTGGGGTGGGGGTGGTGATAGGGGGGTGGTAGTGGGGGGTGGATGAAGTAAAAAAATATTTTGAGGTTTCTGGTCTCTGTACATGCACTAAATCACATTTTTTTTTCATCCCCTTTAATAAGGAGGTGGGGGTGGTAATGGGGGTGGCTAATGCCAAAAATTTTTTTCAGGCCTCAGCTTCTCTTGTATATACTAAATACCAATTTCACGGACTCTTACCTGCTTGATTTACCCATTTACCCCAAATTTACCCCAATTTACCCCCCAACCCTTCGACGGAACAAGATTAAAATATAATCTAGTTCTAGATCTCGTTAAAGTACATACGTGTACCAAATTTCAAGTCAATATCTTAAACGGTTTCAGAGTAAACGTGCGCACAAAAAAAAGTTACAGACAGACCGACAGACAGACAGAAATTTTTTTTTTCGCTCAAACTTAAAATCTCGACGTTTCATGACATTTTAAGCCTATTTGGACAATAAAAATTTTTAAAAATTTAAAGTTGTATATTTTACACTTTGCATTTAGCTAGGGTTTCGACCTAAAAAAGCACTGCAATGGTGTTATGTGGCAGACACTTGTTAGTCATTAAGACATAAATAAACTTGGATAAATAAACTTGGATGGTGCTTTAAAAATGAGAATATAGTTAGCTTGTTTATATTCCTGTTATTTATTGCCTGATCCATTAAGCTTGTTTCTTTATGCATAGCACGGCACTGGTCGGTTCTGTTACTAAATAACTCTGTATTAGTTATTTTGAAATATTAATTTTATTTATATTTTGTTCTTTTGTTATGATATATCGATTTACGCGCAATTCTTTGAGCTACAAATTCATTTAAGTTTCATCAAATTTAGCAGACTTTTAGCCGGCGTTTTCGCGTTTTAATGGGAGCGTTTTTCGGACGCATCCGTTCTCTCGAAAAGCACAATTCGAACTGGAGCTATATGATTTACTATTTTAAATAAAAAAATCAAGGTAAAATAGTACAGTCTATTTCAACTGAGAACTAATTAAGAGATGTCAACATTGAATTAATTGGAGTAACGCGACTTGCCTTTAAAATGACGATTCCACGATTTTGCAGTTTTTGCAGCATATTTAATTTATTAAGATTGAATAAGAATAATATTGATGCACAATAATCAAAATGCGGCTGAGTAACAATATTATCAACCATAATTTTAATTTCAGTTGATAAATGTTGCGCTATTCGACTAGAGAAATAAAGTTTTTTAGATATTTTATTGTAAATATAATCAAAGTGATGGTCAAAATTCAAAAAGTTATCAAGTTGAAACCCCAGATATTTTGCTGTAGAGACAATTTTAATTTGTTCACCATTAGTATTCAAATTTATGTTGTCAATATCAAGAAAACTATACTATTTAAGGTGTCAAGTGAGTGATAGGTTAGGTTGAGGAATAATACATAACTTGGGACGTGCGATTAGTGATTCTGTGATTAATTTCGTTCTTAATTTGTATTTGTAATATAAAGAAATTATAACACATACACGAGAAGAGGCATAACACGGCAACAATGGAGATAAACTGGAGGAAGAAGAGAAAGCAAAAAATTAATGAATCAAATTAATACAAGAAGGCCCTTCAAGTAGTGGTAGAAGTAGTAATTCTTTATTAGCAACTTTCTGCTACAGCAATAAGCCACCATCCAAGGAATAACTGCTAGAAATCACGGCAGAGCAAGAAGAAATACTGCACCTGGAACAGGCAAAATAAGCAATGAATTAATGCACTATGGAGCCAAAAGGACAAAAGAGCAACCCTCAGAACTCATCACCGGTGCAAGGCTGGAAATGTTCACATGGTTTTTCCCAAGGAAATGGTATCTACACACAAGAAAAATAAACCAAATACGGAATCTAGGAACGAGAGATCAGATTCTAGTAGGCAGAGAAGCAGGGAAGCGGGGCCAGGAGCGTTAAAGCACGGGGGGGGGCAGAGGTAACTGGGAAAGAAAAGCAAGGGGAAAAATGAATTCCACGAAGAAATCACAGCGATATATGCTCTACCAAATCAGAAACGGAGGAATCAGAAGAAGAAGAAGAAGAAGATTTGCAGAAGCGGAAACACAAAAGAGGAACATAAACACTCCATATCACGACACAACACATATTTCATAAAAAGACTCAGAAGAGGCAGAAGTCCAGATCCAAAAACACAAAAAAGGGAGCTTAAACGCCCCCTCACGACACAATGCGGTAACGCATCTCACAAGTACCTACACCTCCCATCCCACATTCCTTTACCATTCGCCATGTAGCTCTCGCTGTTGGCAACAAGCATGACCTTAGTCCAATCCAGCGTGGACGTAGCAGGCCCAGCTATATAACCTGGGAGTGGCAGCAATGCCTACCGCACGCTGGTAAATCAATCAATCCTCCATTTATGAGATATTAGCGATTAAGGTGAGGGTCTGCTCCATTGGTAACCCAGGATTTAATATAGCGCGTACAACTATCAAACTTATACTTCTATGACCACCAAACTGTTATAAACAGCGACTCTTTGTTTTTGAAAATTTAATCAGACCTTAAACTACATTTCACTCGCTTTTACTAGTACTCTATCTTCAATAATAGGAAAGTTTTCTCGCTACAGACTTTTTCAATGCCGTCACTGAAAAATCCATGTGATCTAGAATGAAAATATTTTTTCGCACCAGATATTTATTTTTGGTAGAATTTAATGCATGGCGATCGATTCTTTATATATCAGAATTTATGTGTCCAAATTTTCAAGCCGAGTCAATAATTAGAAATGAAGTTATGGGATGGGAAATGTGAAATAATTTATTTCCGAAAAGTTTCATAAAAAAGTGGAAAAGTGCGATTTTTTCCGATTTCGCAATTCCAAATCGAATCGCGATATCCATAATCGAATTCGGCCGGTCACATAAGAATATAACAGTTTTTGAATGTTCGCGAATCGCATAGGCCTCGTTTATTTTGCTTATTTTTCTCTGGCTATAACACTACGTTGAACGTTTGTTTTCAAGCTGCATAAAAAATGTCGGTACAAATAAAGAGATAATGGAACAAATTATCGTAAGCGTTTTTTTTCTTTATTGGTGCTCGAATACTATTAAAAACCAATCTAACCAACGTTTATGTAGGTGGACATAAAGAAAACACAATTTCATTATGTATTGAAGGCCCTACGTTTGTTTATTTGGTAAACATTATTACGTATGTATATTTTCATTTTAGAATTATTGCTGAAGGTACTACGAAGGGCAGCGGTATTCTTTTATCAAGGAGTCATGAAGGTGTGGTATTTTTAGTATGAATTATTATACGTGTCAATCACTTGGAAAATGGGAGTTATGTTCTATTCGTGGTGTCTATTATTTGTGTGAAAGCAAGTTGTATTAAAAATATATATATATCGTAGCTTCGGTGAATGACATGCGTAAAAATCATAAATATATTATAAGAGATATGTACAGTGTACACTGCGATTTTAGTATATTATCTTTTGTAAGATGCATTGCTTAAAGGTATTATTAAACCAAAACATTTATGTTTATTGTTTCTTATTCACAACGTCTGCGTTTTTCTAAACATTTTGTGATCTATGCATTATTCTACATTGAAAAAAATATCGTCCATAATATTAATGACAAAAGTTTATTAAACACAGGAACCTATTTATTAATGCCACGTACAGTTGTTCATTAGTTTAAAACTGAGTTCGTTGATTCAATATAGTGGCATTTATTGTATTAATAAATACTTTTACATTGATCAATGAAAAATATTTTGTAAAAACCACTTTTCCGTGTTTCTGGCACCTCAGAACCTAAAGATATGCTCTTATCTCCATTTCCATTTGGCACCGATTTCATATCTTCGTCGCTTTTATGGATTAATAGAGGTTAAAAAATAAACTAAATGTGTAAGAAAACTAAAAACTATTTTTTTTTAATTTTGAATACATACTGCAAAAAATAAGATAATGTAAAAGTTTGAACAAACTATAATATAGCGTGCTGCGATAAATAATTTACTATGCTTATATAGAACATAATTGAAATTTATACGCATCTGCAAGACAATATTCGTTTTTTTTTTTTTTAATGAAGACGGGATTGGGGATTGAGTTTTGAAATGCAAAACATGCACTAAATACAATATACAGCGCGACCCACTTTTAATGGCTTCCCCTCCCATTTCAGTTATTGGTCATCCGATTTCAACCAAATTTCGATCGACATCAAATACCTTTATTATGTCCCTTTGTGTAAAACAAAGGGGGGGGGGGGGGGGGGGGGGGGGGGGGCGATTTTACGAGGAGTCATATTAGGCATTTTTATTGAAAAGCTAATGAATATTGTCGATCAGCATGCTGTAGAAACTCTATATCCCAAATTTAACAACATTTTGCTTTATGGTTTTCGAATAACGGCCCCTTTAAAATGACATTTTCTAATTATCACATAATCAATGACTTGGAAACGAATTATTTTTAGAAAAAATTGCCCCTTTTGGGGACCTCATGAGTTTTATTTAAAAGTGGTCTAAATGATAATTCATGGTGATACTTTAAAATAAGCGAAATTTCAACTTGAGCATAGTTTTTGTTTTGGAGATATGACGAGTTAAACTCGTTATTTGATTCATCCACGCCAAGGTGAATCAGACATTATCGGTGACCTCTTGCATTATCTTAAAATCCTTAACAAATAAAACAGATAAAAAGTCAAAAAAAAAAATTAAAAAAACAACAAAACAAGAAAAAAATAAAAAACAAACCTCTTCCTGGATTAGTACCGTGACATGCTGAACAGGCTTACATATTATTGAAATACATTTCAGTAATATAACCAAATCTAATCTTTCTTAGAAATATACATTTACTTTTTAATTCAAAGGCCATCGGATGCAAGATTTGGCGTATCTATCGAGATTTGCTAAACGGGTATTAAACGTTGGACACGCTGTATATTGTAAATTTCAACTTCCACCCCTCTTGTCACCCCTCCTCTCTATCCACGCCACTGGCGAGGAGATTTAGGAGTCCTAGATATGTAGTCAGTAGCATTGATATGTAATAAATATGTTGATACCTAAGGTGCTTGTATACTAAAGTGAACTTTTACAGTTTTAAATATAATTTAGTATAATAATAAATAAATTGATTGTACACTTGAATTTTCAATAAAAATAAGGTCGTCCGTTTCTTTTCGGAGTAATCGATTCGGAAAGTTTGACTTTCGTAGGCAAAGAAGCCATATTTGACATAGTAGAGCTCGGCTTAAGTTAATTTTCGCTCTTAATACCACATTTTTTTAGAAATATGCTTCAAAAACTAACATAACATTAAGTAGTTTCTTTTTTTTTTAAACTATTTAACGTTGGCCTATTTCCGCTACCAAGGCCTATCACCGACGCCAAGAGACCTGGAAATTTTGCCGAACCTCTTCCCTTAAGAAGAGTAGGGATCTTTTACTTGCCTAACATTTAATAGACAAGGGACCGCCTGCTTTACATCCCCTCCGAAGGATGGTACATCCACTACGTAATCCTCGTCTGAAATTACGTAACTTCCGAGTATACACTGATATACAAGCCTCTAGAAGGTGGAACGAGAACGCTGTATTTCCCAAGATGGGTACCCCATCCAAGTACTAACCGCACTCGACGTTGCTTCAACGGAATATCGACTAATATTCACATTGAAGTCGCCTCTACGCTCGCCCCAAAAGTAGTTTCTTATTAACATTCTGTTAGAACTCTGAAAAAATCGTCCGTCTAGCATAAAAGTTATTAGAACTTTAATCAATTTTAAGTCCTACATTTGTGTAAATAAAACAGCTGTTGAAATTGATTGGCAACGTTGCATATTAAGAAGATGGCGCGAATATTTCAATTTTTAAAAAGTATAAAATTAAAAATTAGTATAAATGCTCTTTACATTTGTTGCCTACAAATTCGGAAAAACCGATAAATATTTCAGTAAATGGAGAAAAGTTCACGTTGTCCTAGAAAATGCATGTAAACCTTAAAAAAATCATTTTGTCAGAAACCTTTGTTTTGAAGGGTATTAAGTGGACATTGTATATGAGATCGATTTTAATTAATTACCGATTGATTACGGTGACAAAATGGCGAAATTTTACCGAAAAAAAAAGTCCCAATTTCCATCCCCTCTAATTCCCTAATTTTTGTCGGAATAAAAAAAAATGGTTTTGGAAAACTATTTAAATTAGCTAGAGTAGTCTTTTGGAGTAGGAGTCAAGAAGTTCTCAACTTTTGAAGCACAAAATTTGCGATTTTTTGCCCTACATCGTCGATATTTCAGTAAATATCTCCGTAACGAAAATAAAAATCAAAATATTGAAGGCAGCAAAAGATTCGCAATGAAAAATGCATCTTTGACCTAATTTTTTTTTCATTCTTGCCGTTTCGGAGATATCTGCGAAAAATAGTAAAAAAACACCTGTCATTTCAGAGACGAAAAAAATTACAAAAACATGCGATCTTGACACGTTCATATCTTTCGAAAAAAACCAGCGAAACGGCCGTACGATGTCGCGATGTAAAGAGGAAGACTTCCAGTTAAACCTCATCGTAAATTGCATATCAAAATTGGAAAATTCGGCTCGGCACGAACAAAATATAGCCATATTAAACGTAGCAGATTAGTATATATGATAGTTCGTATTTAATACAGTGTTGCCAAATCCTTTTACTCTATCTCTCTCGCGCTTTAATTTATTAAATGCACCCCTAAATTCGCTCTTATCTGTATACAAGTACCTTAAAGACAACTCCGGTACCCTGTGCTTTAACTCCTTGACGCCATTTTTTAAGCCATACATTTTTTCCCACACTATTTACAGCTTAGTACCATGTCAGTTCGCAACCTACGTTTCTTGACGAAGAGATTGATACCAGGCTCATACCTGTATCATTCAAAATTCCAGGGAAGTACATTTGCTCACAAACTAAATTAACTAGCGTAGTTGTTCAGTTAACACATTTTCGTTCATACAACTTACCGTTTATAAATTAATCAACTCATTTATCAACTAATGCACAGATATACGTTGATTTAATAAAATCATTCGTCCGTTCAATTTTAATGAACAAGTTCATTATATTAATGTACTTTTTAATTATATTTATGGACATTTTTTATTCAGTGTACTTGACGACCGCTTACTGTACGGCACGTGTGACGTCACGGTTGCCAGTTAGGCACAAACCCTCACCAATCATCTTTCCCATCAGCACTTTAATGGCATCAGCTCAACTTCGCCTCTTGCCATCTGGTTTTCCCTGAACCATCAACTGTTGCACATTATCCTCTCTCCAATTGATATGGTCAAAAAATGAGAGACTCCGAGAGAATACGACGCTGGAGAGTCTCTTTTTGTGATGCACGTCTTGAAGAATCGAGCAATTGGTGCGGTGCGGCGTGCTGTCCAGATAATCCGCAGCAAACGCCTCCAGATTTGCATCTCAATAACATTAATACGTCTAACTGCTTTCTAACGGTCCATGTTTCAGATGTGTAAAAAAGATGTAGCAAACTAGAGAGTTGACAAATCTAATCTTTGTCTGCCTTGTCCTTCTCTCACTAAGAATGACTTATCCAAATTACCCAAATAAACCATCATTTTAATATGTTCAATAGTTATCAGTTTGAGTTCAGAGTCAAAATGTTCACTACACTAGCTATAATAACGCTAAGGGATAGGGTAAATTCATAGAAAGCGAAACTTTATGCTCAGTTTTTACATTTAAGCAACCCATTTGACTGCCTCTCTAATGATATATTGATAAAAAAGTTGTTTTTTCATAAATTTCCATTAGCAACCAGAAGTTACTATCATTGTATTTTTAAGAGATGTCCCAGTGTGTTAACTATGATAATATAAATTCTAAACCTATAAGATTTTGGTGTCCCCTAGACCATAATAACATTATTTCAGCAAGATCTGTTCTTTTGCGGATGATACCACATTAATACATAATGATAAAGATATCAACAGATTGCTTTTAAGTGTGCATGATACTCAATCTACTACGGGATATTCATTAATCCATCCGGATATTCCCAAAAAGTATGATGATCTTAACATTCCTCGTATATATGCCAGCACAATCAATAGATTAAAATTTGAGCATGAATGTCCACTTGGCCAGACTTAAAATTATAACATCAAAATGTGAGCATTGTAATACAGAGGGCGAACAAGATCACGTAATATGTAATTGTAGTTATATAAGCGAATGTATACCCTGTATATAAACTTCATTAAATATGGCGTAGCGGCGCCTTGTAACTTACTCCATGTTCTATGCCAAAATCAAATCGAGATAATCGAGTGTTTAATTAGTTTTTTGAGTAAAAGTGGAGTAAAATATAATTGTAACAGTTCCTATTGTCTAAACTCTTGTTGTTTTCCTTACAACCCGAGGCCTAAACCAGTATGTAATAGAGAATGACTTGACTGACGGCCCCCAAGGCAAGAAGTGTATGTTCCTGTATATTCATTACTCCCAATCCTTGTTTTAAACTTTATTTATTTACTCTTTTCTGCGAGTGTGCTTTTGTTTGGTGATCTATAGAACTGAATTAAAAAAAATGTAATAACTAAGTTCAAATAATATGGAAGCTTGGAGCCCTTAAATCAAATTTGTCTAGTGTTTAATATAATATGACAAGAGTAAGAATGTTGATTGTTGGCGATAGATTAACGTCAGAATTGTTGTACAATTGTACATAATAATAAGCTAATATCAAAGTTTTAATTTGAAAATTTATATCCTGATTGTGGCTGATTGGACTTGATCCAATCACAAAAAAACAACAACACTAAATAAAATAACAACCACCGATTGTATCTAATTTCTAGGCGTCCATTTAGACAGTAAATTAACATGGGAACAACCTCACACATCATTTGTGGCAAAATGTCAAAAAATATTTATTTGTTACGTAATCTTGCGAATTGTATCACAGACAACGTTATTAACAGCATATTTTGGCTTAATTCGCCGTGTACTTATACAGTGCGTAGAATTGCCCATTAGGTATGTACATTCACGTAGCGCGAGAGATATGACAACACAGCAGAGAGCAAACTCGCCCGTCTTCGCCCGTCGGCGAAGCATCCCAGCTCTCAGTTATTTCATTTCAGCCAGCTGGCACACGCGATGTTGTAATTCTTACTCCCTATACCTAGCCCGCCACTACACACAGTGTATATACAATTTTGGTGTGGAGTCACTCTCCACATGCTACAACTGCTTTTTCTGGACAAAGAAAATCGGTAAGGGTGATGGCAGGTTTTGAGTTACAAGGAGTGCAGGGGGTCATTTAAAAAATTGAAAATCCCAACATTGTATAGTACTTACATTTTGTAATGTCTCCTGTACGTTAAATTACGTGAATCAAAATGTATATCTCGTGCTCACGATCACTCAGTGGTACAGCGTACTATGCAGACAAGTTTTTTAACGTTCTACCATAATAAAGGAACTGGATTATAATAGTATATTACGTAATGAGTGATGTAAGAAGCATATTACGCACGAATGGAAAAGTTACGCACGATGCCGCGTAGCGACGAGTGCGTATTTCCATGAGTGCGTAATTGCCTTACAACTCGAATTATGTACTATACTTTACCTACGATCATATTTATTTAGTTTTTTAGCAAAATCTAGATTTAGTTTACTAGTCAACAATATTATTCAACAAATATTATGTCAGTTTTGACAGCGTTTGAAAATTAAGTAGGCGCATTTGTTTTTATAAACCCCGCGTCTATAATTGCGTGTCCCGTGCGTTTTGTTTACCGTGCGATTTGTTTACAGTGCGTTTTGTTTACAATACGTACAATTCAACTTACATAGATGGCAGGTAGTGTGTTTTTTACTATTTACAGTAGTGATCGTAGGTAAAAGTTTTTTCATTAAACGACTTTTTTTATGCTGATTTTTCTACTTTATGTAAGTAACATAAAGTTCATATCATATTTATTGTGCAAATAAAAAAGGCTGCTCAAACTGCCAATCAAAATATCAAAGACGAAACTAATATACTGACAAGAGCCGTACTTCAATTTTTTGTGTATTACAATGAACATAATAATATTAGAGATTTAATGTAATGTAAAAATCGTCGAAAATACAAGCTGTACACATTCACAGTACTGATACACTGACAAAAATTCCTGACCTAAATCTAACATAATAATAATACCATTAACCATCCTTCGAAAGAACTTTGAATTTATCAGTTAGTGTCGCGAACATAATAGAAATCTGAGACACTAATCAGCTTACCATTTCCCAACATACGTCTGCCTTATTCCAACGATCTTTCTGTTATCAAGCTGCAACCACTTACAATTCTATACAAGAATAATTGTATTTAGAGAATATTATTTAGGTATTAAGCAAATCACGACTTACATACGTTTTCATTTATTACGGAATTACCTACTTTCTGTATACTGCCCCCATAAGGAAGAAGCCCGTATGTTAAAAAAACATAGAATGTAGATATTTAAGGTTAATCATTAGAGCGATCTTAAAACGCACATGAAAAATTTGTTTTATCCAATATTTGCGTAAAAGGTTAGATTTGCTTAAATTTTATTATGAAAAGGGATTTTATTACATGTATTTAAAATAATGATATAGAAGTTATTTCAATTTTTCAAAGATACGGGGTTAGGCACTCTCTGAATTGGATACATAGTACAATGCAAAAACCTAGTACCGTGTTTGGCATTCTTATGACGTTTCTTGAAGTATCTCTGTAATTAATTATAAAAATTAAGACTTGATAATTGAAGTTGAACTTTTATTAAAATTAAAATTCAAAACATTTTAAAACAAATTATGGGTCCACAATTATTTCCTAAGTAACAACATGGTATCTCAAGATTCCTCAGAATAAACATGGTATATCACAGAAATATGCCATGTTTTGTCTATGTAATGAATAGATAGTGTTCTTGTGTAGTAACAAGATAAATTCGCTCCAGATACGAGGTCGACAAAATGTTAGAAAATAATGTTCGGGTTGTATTTTACAAGTTTCTTTTGATGCAATTGATGTATTTTTGTCTACTGAGTTCGTTGAAACTAAAATCTCAAAATACCCAAAAATGCCACATACAGGGTTCTTTCTTATGGGGGCAGTATATTGTTGCCCTAATCTGGCACGCTAATATACTAGTTAGGAAAATACTTTAAAACACTCATTATTGCTGAACCACTGAGAACAACTACTCTTCTAGCTAATACTAACGAAGTATTGAATTACATGATATGATTCCTAGCATTTTAAAGAAAAAAATATATATTGAATATACTTAAATTATTCATTTAAATTCAGCCATTCACATTCACGTATTTAACATGAAATTATCTACTTTCTGTATATTGGTACCTTAATCTGGTTACGCTAATATACTACTTAGGAAAACACTTTAAAACACTCATTATTGGAGACCAATCAAAACAACTACTCTTCTAGCTAATACTGACGAAATATTGAATTACACGATAGGATTCCTAGCATTTTAAGGCAAGAAAATATATTGAAAATACTTAAATCATTTATTGAAATTCAGTCAACAATTATTGAACCTTACATTCTATTTCAATTCTAGAAAAGTTGTACAAGTTTTTTTGGACTCGTTAGTTCTCATCAGTAGAGTATAGAAAATATTCCTTCATTATTTACAAACCTATACTTGATTTATTTTTACAATTAATTATTTTTTATTTATTTGCCTTTATCATGATTAGGGAATATTATTTAGGTATTAAGCAAATCACCACTTACACACGTTTTTATTTATTACGAAATTACCTACTTTCTGTATATTGTTGCCCTAATCTGGTAACGCTAATATACTAGTTAGGTAAATACTTTAAAACACTCATTATTGGAGAACCAATCAAAACAACTAAATAAATATAATTGTATTTCTTATATAATACAGTTTAAGAATGTTAATTATTTATTGTATGAATTGTCTTGGTTGAGTGATAGCGCAGCTAGTCTAAACTCCACCAAGACAGAAATATAAAAAGACGATTTATTATAATAATTATTATTATATATGTTTGTTTGTTCTAAATTATATATTGTGTAAATCATATTTGTTTGTTAATCTATAGATTACATTTATTCCATTTTTTGCTTGTGACCTTATACAGGGTTATTGGTAACTCGACATATTTCTGTCAAGGGGTGTTATAAGACCTTATTTGCAATCATTTCAACTCACGTGTTATATGCAAAAGTTTTTAGTGTTTGAGATATTTCAATTTTTCACTTTTTATTAAAATACTCCAAATTTGCACATTCAAAATTAAATTTAAAAATTACCACGAATTCAGTGGCACAGATTTTTATTTTCGCACTTAGATAATTTTTCAACAATGCATCACTAACAGTAAAATGTCAAAAAATACCTAGTGGTCCAAAGTTGCGACAAAGAATTAAAAAATAATGTTCGATTTTTTAATTTCTGTTACAACGACGGCAATTTATTACAAAAATTCATTAATACATTAATCGCAGAAATCATTTAAATAACATCTCTTTTTTATTAACTTTCCAACGAGGTAAAATGTTATGAAAAAAAACTGGTTCCACGAAAAAGTTCAATAACAGGTGAGCAGGTAGAACGCGTTTATTGTTTCAAGGGAGCTTAATGTTGGCAATTAAATGAAACAATAGTCTTAAGTTGATAACTAATTTATTTATTATTACAAATCTTGTTCAAAATCAGAACCTCCGTTCCTCACTTCTGTTTTGGTCACTCTTGGAGTAAAATTATCTTTCATTTGTTCCACCATTTCGATTATCCTCTGTCTCAATTTTTCTACAGAGTTCACCGGTGTTTTGTATAGCAGCTCCTTCATGTGCCCCCAGACATGAAAATTCAATGGAGTTAAGTCAGGGCATCTCACAGTCCAACGAATTAGTCCTCCCCTACCGATCCCATTATTTGGATACTCTTCATCCAACCACTAACGTATTGTGATTCGAAAATGAGCTGGACAGCCATCGTACTAGAGCACCATTTTTGGATAACAATGAAAAAAATAAAGTAGAGGAACTGCGTAATAGCCAAAAAACAAACGTATTTGTGCTTGAATATAGCATAGTGCTGCACTAAAACTGAATGTAACTGGTGAGTGATTTTTGACATATGTCAAAAGACCAATCCCGAAGCTGTCGAAGTATTTAACTACTCGTAGCTCCGTTAAAAGCAGTTAAATGGGACTCTCTTTAAAATATTATACAATGAGGAAGTTTCCATTTTTCTCATTTTCTCGTAATAAATAGTCGTAAAAATCTAAAAAATATCTGTAATTTTTTTTTAATTGTCTCTATAAATAAAAAAATTATTGTCCTTCAAAGTTTAAAATGCCGCGCTCATCTGGTCTAAGGCTGGACTACGTCACAGTACATACTTCCGTTAACAGCGAGCTGACGCCTTTAGTTTAGTTCATTTAGTGTTATTCCTACCGGACGAGAAATTTTAACCTCACTAAATGAACATGAGCGAGCGCAAACACTAAATAAAGGGAATATATGGCGTGCCGCCGCGCCGGATTGGCGATTTCAGTGAGTTGTGCACTGTGACGCCACGGGTGGATCACTGGTGGACTTCAGTCGAGCGCGAAGTATTCAAATAAGATTTTCTATCCAAGTCACTCACAATGAAAAAAATTTGTATGTGAAAATAATTGTTTATGGAACTTTAATGATATAATAAAACGATACCCTACATCGGTAGTGGGGTGAGGGTGGTGATTGAAGGGTGGATGAAGTAAAAAAAAAATATTTTGGAGTTTCTGGTTCTTGTACACACACTAAATCACAATTTTTTTCATCTCCTTGAAACACTCGATCCTGGCTAAACGAAAATTATCAATATTTATATCTGAAATTGATACAAATAAAAACAATTCCCGCCCAAGCAGGAGCGGTGTGCACCGACTAGTCGATCTGGTGCGGTGCGGGGAACCGTGAGTCCTATTTTAACTGAACCAGAGGAAAAACTCAACAGTTTCACAGAACTTTACCGAAACAGATTGCCTCGCTATATAAAGAAAGTCTGCAAAAAATATAAAGATGTGGATTCAGGCGCCATCCACAGCGTGAATAGAATTATACAACTCTCTTTAGTATAGCGAGACCAGCTGCTGTGGAACAGCCTGGAAAACAATCGGACGACACAACATAAATAATAAAAAAAATTTGAAGTTAAGATAAAAATGCACAATTTATTAAATCTTCAGCAAATATGGTATTTGTACATTTATGTTAAAGCAATTATCAATGGATCATAAATAAGTATGACCGAATGGTCTTAATGTTACTGCACAAAAAAATGTATCAATTATTCATTGTAATGAGCGAAGCACAATAAAATTAATTAAAGACATGTACACATTCTCACCACCTGAAGATGGGTATCAAGGAGACGAGTCCTAGGTGAGGTCGAGTGGTCCCTGCTAGAATACCACGCTCTACCCTCTTTACTGAACTGCGATGGTAAGGTTTCTCGGTACTGCTTAGATACTGCTTTGCCTAAATCTTGCCTGAAGTTCTATTCTAGTTTTCCCCGGAAGGTGAGTTACAAAGTGAGATGAATTCTCTTATTCAGCTACAGACTTTATTGGTTGATTGAAAGATAATCAATCTTCATAGTTACTTGAATGCTTAGGTTACGTAATCAAATTACGCAGTAAAAAAAAATGATTGATTGTCTAGTAACTCTGACAATAGCAAAAGACTTCAACTTTATGAATTTTCCAAAAGTTTTCCAAACGTTTTTCATATAATTAGTCAAGAATTTTCAGAGATTTTTACTGAGATTTTCAGAGATTTTCAGAGATTTTACTGAGATTTTCACGGTAGAACTCCTGGCAGATTAAAAAAAAAAAGGAAGGAGAAACACTTATTATCACGTGGTAGTAAAAATAAGGTTATGATAAAAAAAACTGAATAATTTCCACAAGTTGGAAAATATAGCTGAAGGCTGCAATATATCGTTAATCAAAATCAACTAAGAAAATAAATTACCTTCTCTATGTATGACGACACTAAATGAGGAATGATAATTATATAATAACACCTGGCATCTGCCAATTAGATTATCAAACGGAGTTACTGATTTATACCGTTGCAAAAGAATCAATGAGTTAGTAATTGTACAAACTCGATAAGGAAGACTCATGATATCCCCTCTAAAAAGAAAACTGCGCGGCAATCAACTCGTTTGCTAACTGAGATCGACAACCTAATCTTCTACAATAGAAACAATATAATTTAAACCTTATTTATTTACTACTAGTATTTAACAATTCACTTGAATGTTTTTCAATATTAATAACGTAAAGAGGTATATGAGTGTATGGAATGGTAGCAAGAGGCTAGAACATAAATTAAATACATATTTAATATCACACCCCTTACAATTAAACTGAAATAAAATATTAGATGAAAACATTCATAGTACGGGTGATTAATCTATAAAGATGGTAAAATATTGCACAGTAAATTCAAGTAATTGAAAGGATTTAGTGTGTTTTAACTAAAAGTGCATATTATTTCAAAAGGTATGCTACACACCCCCCTCCTTCGAAAAGAAATATTGAAGCTTACTGAAATATTTCTATATCAAATTTAAACCAATAGAAAAATAAATATGTAATTAAATGAACTGGACTAAGTCGAAAGTGTAATGAAAAATAAAAAATAAAAAATTTGTAAGCGTAAGTTATTTGTATCATCGTATTGTATGATTGGTTGAGTGGTAAACACTTCGTATGCGTGGTTATAAACTAAATATTATTAACATTGTTGAAGTACCCTTGGGTAAAAATTTCAAACAACAAAGTAAAATAAACGTTGTCGAAACACCGAAAGGTCTAAGTTCGAACAACAAATTTAAATAATTTCTACAAAATTATTTAATACAAGTCCCACCATAATGGTGACTAATAATTGAGAATCCAACTTCCTTTAAAGAAATTTTTGGAAACACAAAAGTATTCCTATCCACTAGGATTATACTTAAAACAACCACGTGTAAAAAAAATTTTACACAACTACGTATAAAGTGTTTTTAAAACCACCACGGAATAAAATACAACTACGATTCACAATTCAACTACGCATTAAATATGGTACTAAGTACCCTGACTATTATCCTATTGCTGTTAATTGCAGTATAAAATCAAAAAAAATTTTAAAGTGCCCGCGGTAATGAAACTGAAGAATTAATAAAAGTAAGTTAAAATTCTATCAATCGTCAAACCACAAACTTCGTAATTAAAATTATTAAAATATTTCCATAAGTGTTAAGGATATGCATCGATCCAAACACACCAGTATGCAAATGGTTAGAAATAGAATAAAAAGAAAACAGAACAGTGTCTGTCTGTATGTGATTGTACTCGAATCTGATCGATAGAGACAAATCACCTAAATTCAAAGTCTGACGATTTTTAAAAGCAGATATTTTGTGTTAAGTATCGCTTTGTTATGCGGTCTAGTTGAAAGTTACGCATATTTTGTGGCCCTGTTTACAGAAACCTCCTCCCTACCTCCCTAATGGTAGTATTATTAGTGACGAAAAGTAAAAAAAAACGTTTAAAATTCTTGCACTAGTCAAGAGGTATCACAATGGTGCATATGAGCAAAAAAAACTTTTAAGTCACTATTTATGTGCGTTGTTATGCACTGGTGAGTATCCAATTTAAATTAATACTAGCAAAACTAAATCTAAGGTAACTACTATTAAGTGGACGGCCATCGTTATTAAATCTAGACTAAACCTAAACCTATCTATGAATTTAAACCTAACTACCCTAACTTAAACCTAACCAAAAGGTGTAACCCAATAAGGGTTTAAGGAATCACAAGAATTCTTAACGAGAGATATGGTTGCTAATCAACCCTCTCTATAACACAAAGTGTTGTCTAGTACTCAAGTACTCTAAATGAAACAATATTCGGCCCCAAAATTTATAAAAATTTTTGCAAAGATAAAAAGGCAGCTTGACTAAAATGCAAGTCAAGGAAATTGTTTGGGCCTAGCTCATGTTCGAGACTAAGCTCTACAAAAGAAATAAATTTGACTATCGAGTCAACGCTCGAAATATGCGTCGCGACGCATGACGTCGCCGTCAGTAAATAGTCGGATTTATGCCCGAACTGAAAAATAGAATTAAATAATTATTAGTAACGGTTTTTAATAACTAATTAAAAATTAATTTTATCCATGGTTGATCTAGAGATTACCAGTCTCACTGAAAATCAATTAATTATTTATTCCTGCCCAAGAATAAAAATTTAGTATATCCCTTCTCGTGGGAATATTAAAGTGTTATGAATAGAGAGAAGCGCTTAAGTGTGTGTTTTATAACAAAAAAAAGTTCACATCGATAGCTCAATTCATTTTTGAGACATGGCAATAGAAAAAAACATGATTTAAAAAAAATTAAATTTTACACTTTTTTTTTAATAAGAATATCTGTGACCACTAAAAAATGTCGTATTTTGTGTTTTTATATGTAAAATGATGTTGTTGGTAATACCCACTGAGTCTGATCTTGTTCTAAGCTCATAAAAAAAAACGACACAATTTTACCTCTGTTTCGCTCCACTAGTTATAATTATTACTTATAATTATGTGATAACTAAATAAATGTTAAAATACTCACGTATGTGCAGTATTAATAGTTTTATTATCTAATAAAGTTTATGCTCACAGTTACCGTGTTTTACAGCACTTATCTTAATTGAATGATAAAAGTTGTAATTTATCAGTTAGCCATTAGCGAATTAATACAAAAGAGAAGTTTTACATATGCTTTTAGTAGTAGTAGTAAGTTTGATAACGTTGTTATTTAGAACTTTATGATGCAACAACAATACCTTTAATTGAAACATAAAATTAGTCATTCTTCTTGATATAAAACCATAAAAATGACAGATAGTCCAGTGGAATTAGCAAAAATACGTATTGTAATTCGATTCAGGATGCCACGTGGATTAAACTATAGTTTTATTGATTACGAACATGACCCTGAATTTGGTCCACTTTTTGACCACCGGAACATTGTTTATTTAACGATTTATTGTTGAAAAATTTCAAAAAATCGACTTTTTTAAAGATAACCTAAAGACCTTTAACGATAGGTTTTTCAATTTGTAGATACTGTTAGAACTTTGAAAAACGGTTGATTTAAGAGGTGTCTCATTTAAAAAGGCTTGAAAATTTGTTTAAATAATTGCAAAAAACCGCGAAAATTTTCACAATTTGCAAATATTTTTCATTCTTTAACAAAAACACTTTAGTGCTTGAAACTTTGACAAAACATGTCTTTTATTACCCCAAAGTTACCCCCAAAATTTCGTAAAGAATTTTTAATTAGTTTAAGAGATATTTAATGTGTTTATTAAAAACATCAATAATGTAAAATACAAATTCACCCAGTTCCCGTTGTCGTAGAGGGTTGATCTGGACATCAATTTTTTCTTTGTTGAGACTTAAATTTTATGTTTTCATTAATAGTAAATCAAATTTTCATTATTTTCAACTTCAAAATGGCGTTTGAAAAAGTATTACATTTTGAGGGTACGTTTTTTGCTAATAACTTTTAAACAAATGAAGATATTGCAATATCGTTCTCATATCTTTGTTGCTGTGGTTTTTTTCACACATTTTCAAAAAAAGCCTACTAGAAGCCGAGATGATTTTTTTTTTAATAAATTCGTAATTTGTTTATTAATAAACATTAACAGCTGAAACTTTGCGAACAACTAGTTTAATAGTCTATCTTTGTAATAGAGCGTTTGGGGGAAAAATGCATTTTGCAACGATAGCAATTAATTTTAAATCGGCGTCAGAATGGGAGAGAGAAGCATGAGTCTTATCTGTAACACGTTCATAAATTGATCTAGACTAGTTCAAATCCGTGCGTCAACAAAAAATGTACCGTTTCTCCGTCAATTATAGACCGATTTTGACGTTTTTTTTTTAATCTGGGGTAGAGTGATGAAATAATAATATCTGTCATGTCGTTTTTTTCTTAATTAAACAATAATTTGTTATAAACAATTATTTTTGTTAAAAAAAAATTGCTTCTTTATTACCGAAAAATAATTTTTCAGAAAATAATTGTTTCTAATAATAAAAAAAAACAATTTTGTATTAAACAGTTATCTCGACAATATCGTTTTTCAACATCTTAACTAAATTGAAGAATAGTAAATGATCATTCGATATTTATATATTTTTATTCATACATTTGTAAATATGAATTAATGTAATGTTTCTTCAACTTTATAATTATTTCTGAGTCTTAATAGTATACTAGGCGATGAAATGGTCCTGCGTGTTAGTGTAGCAAAATGTGTGTAGCAAAATTTCCGTTACAAGCTACATAGAGGAGCCTCTATGCAAAAAAAGAAAAATATAATGTTTAGTAAATAAATAAAAATTTGTTTTTATTCTTCACACATTTTTCCTTAATTTTTACAAAATTAACTAGTTGAAAAAAAATTACATTAATTCATATTTACAGTATATATTTTATGTAGTAAAGAAATGTTTGCTAATATATGAATAAAAATGTATAAATATCGAATGATCATTGAATATTCTTTAATTTAGTTAAGATGTTGAAAAACGATATTGTCGAGAAAACTGTTTAATACAAAAGTGTTTATTTATTTTTGTTAAGAAACAATTATTGTCTGAAAAATTGCTCGCAAAAAAATTATTTTTCGAGATAATATAGAAAAATTTTTTTTTTAACAAAAATAATTGTTTATAACAAATTCTTGTTTAATTGGGAAAATATCGACATGACAGATATTATTATTTCATCACGCTACCCCAGACTAAAAAAAAACGTCAAAATCGGTCCATAATTGACGGAGAAACAGTAATTTTTTTGTTGACGCGCGGATTTGAACTAGTCTGGATCAATTTATGAACGTGTTAAAGATATGACTCATGCTTCTCTCTCCCATTCTGACGCCGATTTAAAATTATTTGTTATCGTAGCAAAATGCATTTTTTCCCCAAACAGTTCTATTATAAAGACAGACTATTAAACTAGTTGTTCACCAAATTTCAGCTGTTAATGTTTATTAATAAACAAATTAGGAATTTATTAAAAAAAAAATCAACTCGGCTTCTAATAACAGTCACTATTTTTTTGAAAATGTGCGAAAAACCCCCAGCAACAAAGATATGATAACTATATTGCAATATCTTCATTTGTATAAAAGTTATTAGCAGACTCAAAATGTGATACTTTTTCAATCGGCATTTTGAACTTGAAAATAATGCAAATTTTATTTACCATTAATGAAAATATAAAATTTAAATCTCAACAAAAAAAAATTATGTCCGGATCAACCCTCTACGACAACGGGAACTGGGTGAATTTGTATTTTACATTATTTATGCTTTTAATAAACAAATTAAATATCTCTTAAACTGATTAAAATTTTTTGATGAAATTTTGGGTAACTGGGGTAATAAAAGACATATTTTGTCAAAGTTTCAAGTACTAAAGTGCTTTTGTTAAGGAATGAAAAATATTTGCAAATTGCGAAAATTTTCGCGGTTTTTTGGAATTAGTTAAACAAATTGAAAAACCTATCGTTAAAGGTCTTTGAGTTATCTTTAAAAAAGTTGATTTTTTGGAATTTTTCAACAATAAATCGTTAAATAATGTTCCGGCGCGGTGCGGCGGTCAAAAAGTGGACCAAATTCAGGATCATGTTCGTAATCAATAAAACTATCGTTGAATCTACGTGGCATCCTGAATCGAATTACAATAAATTTCAGTCTTTTTTTTACTCATTCCACTGGATTAAGACTTCTCATCGCAGAGGTACAGTTTGAAAACGATAGTATAGAACAGAATCTATACTCTCTACGAATAAATTCATGTGACAAAAACAATTAAAATTAATAGACTAAGTTGAACAGAGTAGCATATTTAGCTGACTTTTTCTTAAATACAAATGAAGTTTACTCTGAACTTCAAGGAAAGTTAGAGAACATATTCACTCTTACTGAAAAAATTTTCGCTTTCAACAAAATGCCATAATTTCAGACTAGTTGTAAACTACGGCTCACCGCCGCGATCTTGATTGGTTCCCATTTCTAAAGAACTTTTTAAAGGAAGTAACATAGGACAGTACTTGTATTAGAAAACCTCAAATACAATTTCAAGAAAAGTAAGATAATACATTTTCATTGCTGGTGATAAAATTACTTTATACCTAATCCCCCAAATATTTTCTTGCCTTCGAAATTATACAAAAAAATTGAATGGTACACTCGATGGCACATGGACTATAACTTGTGAAACCAATTTTTCTTTTTGTTTTAAGATCTCTTTGGTTCTAATTTCCAGAATTGACTTTTCTGTCTAGATATAAAAGTATTAAAAAAGCCAGCAGTCGATTCATTCAGAAAAAGTCACAAACCCCTTGGCCTCTGGATACGGCTGTGTCATTTTTATAGGTATCTGTAATTCTGTCATACTGCTGATAGAGGAAGAAGTGTTTCTACAACTTAAAATAGTAACTGGCGCTCGAAATAAAATGGTATCTAAAAAAAGTACTATACCGGAAGCATAAAGTCTTGACAGCAGATCCATTGGCGTACAAAGTAGGATGCTAAAAAGTGGCTAATTTTAGTCTAAATTGAACAACGGAAAATGAACACGGTTTTTGATAGCATTTACAAAGTCCTGTCTGAGATATTCACAAGTTAAACTTTTAAGATCTATAATATTTTATTTTAGATTAAGGTGGTTTCTTTTAGTATTTTTCTCATAGAATATGATGCTCTACTTCGCTTTGCCGAAAAATGTCGAGAAAATGAGAAAATGCTTAAGAATTCACAAATTCGATCCTGTAATATTCAAAATGTAAACTTTTTAAGATTCAGAGTTTATTAAGCGAAATTCAGGTGGTTTCTTGTAGTATCTTTCCCGTGGGATACGAGGGTCTACTCTCTTTTGCAGGAAAACGTTAGGAAAATGCGAAAAAATTTAAAAAATGTTTGAAAACTCACAAAATCTAGTCTGCATCATTCCCAAGTGAAATATATTAAGAATGAACATTATTAGCTTGAGATAATAGTTGTTTTATCTAACTTGAAATTAAGTAAGATACTCTGGATCTTAATGGGTTTAACTTGTGGTTATTACAGGCTAAATATTGTAAGTTATTATGTACTTTTTAACTTTTCCGAATTTTCCCGGATAGCCGTGTGAACATTCTCCTTTCACTGAATAAGTACGAGAAGTCACTATAATCTCAAGTTATTAACAGTGCTTCCTAATATATATATCATTTAGGAATGATGCAGACTAGATATAATCATCGCACGTTCTCCTGATTTTCTTTATTTTTCCGGTATTTTAAGGCAAAATAGAGTAGACCATCGTATTCCAAAGGAAAAATACTATGAAAAACCACCTCAGACTTTAGCTATATACTTATCTCAGGCTATATTTTGTGAGTTTTCAAGCATTTTTTTAATTTTTATGCCTTTTTTCAACATTTTCCCGCAAAAAAGAGTTGACCATCGTATCCTACTGAAAAACCGCTGCCCAAGGAATCACTACTTCCACATCCAGATTTTTTATCTAAGTCACTCACAACGAAAAAATTTTGTATGTGGAAATAATTGTTTATGAAACTTTAATAATATAATATTTGAAATCCTCTACCCCAAAAACCCATAAAACGATACCCCACATCGGTAGCGGGGTGGGGGTGGTGATAGGGGGTGGTAGTGGGGGTGGATGAAGTAAAAAAACATTTTTAGGTTTCTGGTTCTTGTACACACCCTAAATCACATTTTTTTTTCATCCCTTTTAATTTGGGGTGGGGGTGGTAATGGGGGTGGCTAATGCCAAACATTTTTTTGATACCTCAGCTTCTCTTGTATATACTAAATACCAATTTTATGGACTCTTACCTGCTTGATTTACCTATTTTGCTCAAATTTACCCCAATTTACCCCCCAACCCTTCGACGGAACAAGATGAAAATATAATCTAGTTCTAGATCTCGTTAAAGTACATATGTGTACCAAATTTCAAGCCAATATCTCAAACGGTTCCAGAGTAAACGTGCGCACAAAAAAAGTTACAGACAGACCGACAGACAGAATTTTTTTTCGCTCAAACTTAAAATCTCCACGTTTCGTGACATTCTAAGCCTATTTGAACAATAAAAATTTTTAAAAATTTTTTTGTCGTTACTATACTTCCACTGGACGTGGAAGTAAAAGTACTACAAGAAACCGCCTGAATCTCGCATAATAAGCTATGGATCTTAAAAGTTTAAATTTTGAATGTCACAGACTCGAATTTGTAAATTATTGGACATTCTCTAAACTTTTCCGCATTTTCCTGACATTTTTCGGCAAGGTGAAGTAGAGAATCATATTCTACGAGAAAACTACTAAAAGAAACCACCATAATCTAAAGTAAAATATAATGGATCTTAAAATTACTTCCACGTCCTGTGGAAGTATAGTAACGACAAAAAAATTTTTAAAAATTTTTATTGTCCAAATAGGCTTAAAATGTCATGAAACGTCGAGATCTTAAGTTTGAGCGAAAAAAAATTTTCTGTCTGTCTGTCGGTCTGTCTGTCTGTCTGTAACTTTTTTTTGTGCGCACGTTTACTTTGGAACCGTTTAAGATATTGACTTGAAATTTGGTACACATACTTTGGTACTTTAACGAGATCTAGAACTAGATTATATTTTCATCTTGTTACGTCGAAGGGTTGGGGGGTAAATTGGGGTAAATTTGGGGTAAATGGGTAAATCAAGCAGGTAAGAGTCCATGAAATTGGTATTTAGTATATACAAGAGAAGCTGAGGTCTCAAAAAATTTTTTGGCATTACCACCCCCACCTCCTTATTAAAGGGGATGAAAAAAAAATGTGATTTAGTGCATGTTAAGGAACCAGAAACCTCAAAATATTTTTTTACTTCATCCACCCCCCACTACCAACCCCTATCACCACCCCCACCCCACTACCGATGTGGGGTATCGTTTTATGGGTTTTTGGGGTAGAGGATTTCAAATATTATATTATTAAAGTTCCATAAACAATTATTTCCACATACAAAGTTTTTCGTTGTGAGTGACTTGGATAGAGAATCTGGATGTGGAAGTAGTGATTCCTTGGGCAGCGGTTTTTAACTCGTGAATATCTCAGACAGAACTTTTGTAAATTCTCAAGCATTTTCTTAACTTTTCCACATTTTCTCGCCATTTTTCGCAAAACCGAATACGTCATCGCATTCTACGGGAAAAATGCTATCACGAACTATGTTCATTTCCGTTGTTCAGCTTAGGCCAAAATTAGCCTCTTTTTAACATCCTGCTTTACGAGCTTCGAAAATTCCATCATTTGTTTTGGTTGCTATTTATTATACTCTTCGCAAATACGAAACCGAAGAGTATATTGCATTTGATCGGTACATTTCTAAAACCGTAAATATCGCTCGCAGACAAAACATTTTCATATTGTGTTGGTAAACGAATTCTGAACAACTTTCAAAATGTCCGTCTGTCCGACTGTCTATCCGTCCGTCCGTCACGTTTCTTGTAAGCACGATAACTCAAGAAAGAAAATTCCGATTGTACTGAAATTGGGACAGTAAATTAGTATTAGCTAGAGGAAGAATCCTATTGTTTTTGAACAAAATCGATCGGTAAATAAAAATGTTATTAATGATTTAAATTTGAAAAAAATATTTTTTGATTTTTATGTTTTTGTAATTGAATAGAAATCTGGTGAAATGATATAACATATAAATATATTTTACAAATATATATTTCATAATGTAATATACAACCGTTAAAATATGATTTTAGCTCGTGTCCTATATTGTAAAAACCGCTGCCCAAGGAATCACTACTTCCACATCCAGATTATTTATCCAAGTCATTCAAAACGAAAAATTGTTGTATGTGGAAATAATTGTGTATGGAATTTTAATAATATAATATTTGAAATCCTCTAGAATGTGTAACAATTATATAAAAAGTTCAGTGAACAGGCGAAGAGTACGTTTTTAGCTTGTTTAGTAATATATCATATTAATGTATTATATTTAATAAATAGCCCTACGAGTTTTAACAATCTAAGACCGATAAATCTTTTACTTGTTCTAAGTAAAATCTTAGGGAAGATGATAAATTTAACGAATAATATGTATTTCGAGAAAATCAAAGCCTTCGATTATGTTAATCACGTATGTTTATAGAAATTCTTTAGAATTTTAAGGCAGGATAAAGTGAGGGGGATATTTAAAAAGCTAAATAGACATCTGGAAAAAGAATTAAGCGATTTCGAGAAAAATGTAATTCGGCTAAAGTTCATAAATCTTCTTTGATAATGAAATGCCTACGTTAAAGAAAATTTTACAGTCCTTTAATGAAGATGAACATATACCCAGATGACTCAGATGAGCCAAACGACGCTTAGAAAAAAATTACCTGATATGAACTTTGTATTTACAAAAACCAATAGGAACAGCGTTTTACTTTTAGGGTAGAATTAACAGAAAGAAAATAATTGACTATCATTTTTTCAACATGGTGGCCGTAGTGCCAAAGACATTTCTGTAGAAAACATTAATTATTGATTGATATATTATCAAAAAAAAAAAAATCCTTGTATTTATTCACGGGTCAAATAACAGATTGACTGTATTAAATATTAATTTTCAAAAATTCATAAATTAATTATTATTCAATGTTAAAAAACTAATTATAAACAATGTGTATGAAAAACAATATATTTAAAGTGCTTTTAATTTAATTCGTGAAGGATAATAAAACAATACATTTATAAATAATTTTGATAGATGACTAATTAACTAAAATGTTACCAAGCCTCTTCGTGTATTAAATACGTTTGTTTTTAATACCTCTGGCAATACTACCTAAAATGTTATTTCGTTGTTAGCGGCATTTAAATGTACATTAAACGACCTGTCGTCAAGAGACTTAGTCTGTGACTTCATTAAGCTTTTTTCTCTCCTGTCTGTCTTATAAATGTCATTCTTGTACAGAACGCAAATTTATCTTGAAACAATGTGAAACTAGTGAGATTTACTTATTTCGCTATGATTTAACATGACTATAATACATTTTTATTGGAAGCACGAATCAAAATAAGAATAACGATAACCATCGCATGAATTTGTAATGGTAATTTCTCGCATGGAAAATTTTCCTTTCTTACACTAATTAAGTTAAAGAGCGACAGACTGCTTAATCGGTATTTAGTATCGTGGCAACAGGTAGCAAGGTACAAATAGGTTGATAATATTTTCCGTCAGTTTTTTTTCAACTATTCTATAATTTTCTCAGTTAAATTTGTAGTATTTATATATTTATCTATATCCATAAACATTTGTTTTAATCACACTTCATTTTTTTTCTAGATACTCTATAGTTATAGCATAAAATTTATAGCTATCCACACAATGGTACTTAACTTTTAGGCACACAGCCCATTTAAACTATAACAAGAAATATCAAATGCCTTCGTTTCTACAGAACAAAATTATAGTAAGTAAATTCATAAATTTTAAATTTAATTTAATTTACTTAAATTAAATAAACTAAATAAATCAAATTAAATTTCAATGTGATAGATCTAAAAAGCGAAAGCGTTATACTCATGAAATAGGTAAATTAATTATATTAACTTACGACATGAAAAATCCATTATAGTAAGTACAGTAAGTGAAGATTTTATTGCTCTAACTTCTTATTAATTCAATTTTTTTTAAATCCTAGATATTGTTCATGCATATTATTACTAACATCAATTTTTTTAGAATTCTTAAAATAATTATTTTTCATTCTGAATCCATTTTCAATAATGAAAATTTTCATTATTTTTTTTAAAAATCGGGTTTTTGGAAATGGCTCAGAAAATATTTTTTTTTTATAAGAAGACGGTAAAAGTACAAAAATGTAGCTTATAAAAAACGAATAGTTGTTTTTTTTTATTTTCCTACGGACTAACTGTTCCAGAGATATAAAGGTTTAAAGTTGGCGCTTGAGCGCATACGCAAGAAAGTTATGTATTTTTTTTTTTTAACTATTTAACGTCGGCCTATTTCCGCTACCAGGGCCTATCACCGACGCCAGGAGACGAGCTACCCCCAACCTGGAAATTTTGCCGAACCTCTTCCCTTAAGAAGAGTAGGGATCTTTTACTTGCCTAACATTTAATAGACAAGGGACCGCCTGCTTTACATCCCCTCCGAAGGATGGTATATCCACTACGTAATCCTCGTCTGAAATTACGTAACTTCCGAGTATACACTGATATACAAGCCTCTAGAAGGTGGGACGAGAACGCTGTATTTCCCAAGATGGAAGCCCATCCAAGTACTAACCGCGCTCGACGTTGCTTCAACGGAATATCGACTGATATTCACATTGAAGTCGCCTCTACGCTTGCCCCGAAAGTTATGTATTTAAAATTGAAATATCTCAAAAATTATAAAAAACCGCTGCCCAAGGAATCACTACTTCCACATCCAAATTTTTTATCCAAGTCACAACGAAAAAAATTTGTATGCGGAAATAATTCTTTATGGAACTTTAATAATATAATATTTGAAATCCTCTACCCCAAAAACCTATAAAACGATACCCCAAATCGGTAGCGGGGTGGGGGTGGTGATGGGGGTGGTAGTGGGGGTGGATGAGGTAAAAAAATATTTTGAGGTTTCTGGTTCTTGTACACACACCAAATCACAATTTTTTTTTATCCCCTTTAATAACGGGGTGGGGGTGGTAATGGGGGTGGCTAATGCCAAAACTTTTTTTGGGACCTTAGCTTCTCTTGTATATACTAAATACCAATTTTATGGACTCTTACCTGCTTAATTTACCTATTTTCCCCAAATTTACCCCAATTTACCCCCCAACCCTTCGACGGAACAAGATGAAAATATAATCTAGTTCTAGATCTCGTTAAAGTACATATGTGTACCAAATTTCAAGTCAATATCTCAAACGGTTCCAGAGTAAACGTGCGCACAAAAAAAGTTACAGACAGACCGACAGACAGACCGACAGACAGACAGACCGACAGACAGACAGACCGACAGACCGACAGACAGAAATTTTTTTTCGTTCAAACTTAAAATCTCGACGTTTCGTGACATTCTAAGCCTATTTGAACAATAAAAATTTTTAAAATTTTTTTTTGTCGTTACTATACTTCCACTGGACGTGGAAGTAATTGATAAAAACATGTAAAAATGAAATGACAGCTTGAAATAACGTTGAAGCTTTTCAGTTTGTACGCGCATTTTAAATGTCTATAGTAGGTAGAGAAACGAGCAATAGCCGTCTATTTTTCGAAGAATACGCAGAAAAAGCTAGTGCAGGCAAATCCAGTTTTGAGTATGAACTATCTGGGGACAGCTATTTCTTTATGGAAATGGATAGCTTTATTCATATAGAATGAGGATATAGAATGTCCCGAAAAATCCCAATGTGAGCTAAAGCCACCATTTAGAAAAAATGGCCACCAGAACTATTTCTTTTAGAAGGACATAACTCAGTAACCATTGCTCCGATTTTAGATTTCTTTTTTTTTTGTTCTTTTCCCCTTTTTATGTACAATCGAAAGTGTTATTACATCTTTGGGCATAAAATAGAAGATAACTGAAGAAAATAAGACTTGAGTTCTTGGAAATATCCAAGGTGTCCAGTTAGTGCTTCCTCGGAAGATTGTGCAAAAACGGGTAACTTTATAAAAAAACTTTTTTAACGAAACTTTCAATGTTTCATGTCTACTACAGCGTGAAATTATTTTCAATTATACAACATATCACAAAAGGGAGTTACACAAAAATGTATAATTTTTTTAATAGAATACCCTCTAATTTTTTGGCGCCAATTAAGCCTCTATGGGTCCTGAATTACACCTTAAAATTTTTTGCCAATTGCATGCAGCGTTGCCAAGTTATAATTTTTTCCTGTTTTTTTGTCAAATTACAAACATTATTTTGACTACCATATCTCCGCAATTTATTAATTGTTTTTTCTAAAAATATAGGGTGTTATTCGATAATGATGCATTTACTGAAAAACATTTTTGAAATAAATTATTATTATACCGGGTGTCCAAAATATTTGTTTACATTTCTTGTTATTTAATTATTATTTTTCTCAAATTTTTTAAATGGAATGCCTATATTTTTTTACATGGATGAATAAAGCATAAAATTCCCCATATTCTAATATTATATATTTAATTTTTATTTCAAACCGTTTTTGAGATATGATTATTTCAAATAAGTTTTGCGTAAATTAAGGTGCTTTTTATTTTAGCATTAAAATCTAGTATGGCTTTGGTCTTTTGTTTTGCGTTTGTTTTTCACTCTATGACATTTTTCTAATGTATTTAAGATTATCGTGATTAAGTTGAATTAATATTGTTATAATTTAAAAATACGAATAATAATTATTGTCAATAAGATTTAATATCTATGGTAAATGTTATGTTATTGGTGAATGTGATGGAAATTATTTATTGACATCAAGAATGTATGGTCAAAAATACCCCTATAGAAGATATCCTGATGTAAGGTCTCTGGAAAATTTGAAAGAACGTTTTGAACGTACTGGAAATTTTGCATATGAAAAGAAGGCAAGACGACGAAATGTATTGTAATGAAGAAAATGAGCTGGCTGTAACTTTAGCGGTAATCGAAAATCCTACGGCAAGTGTTCGGGAGTTAAGTAGGGATTTAGAGGTCAGTGAATCTAGTGTTTCCCTATCTCTTCGTAAAAATAAGTTTCACCCTTATCGAGCTCAGCTGCATCAAGAGCTTCGGGATGTGGATTTTTGCCAGTGGGCTCAAAACCAAATTGGAGAAACTGAAGAATTTTTAAATTTGTATTGTTCACGGATGAACCAACGTTTCATCGCAGCGGATTTGTAAATAGGCACAATTTCCATTATTATGCCAGAGAAAACCCTCATGTTGCACAGAAAAATCAGAACCAGAGTTTAAATGTAAGGGGAGGAATTGTACATGATTATGTTATTCATCCTCGCTTTTTCGAGGGAAATGTGAATGGAGCAGTCTTCTTAGATTTTACGCAAAATACGTTTCCACATATAATCGAGCATATTCCTGATTACATTACAAATAATATATGATTACAACATGAAGATGCGCCACCACATTTTAGTAGAAATGTTCGTTAGACCATTAGTAATCAGTTTCCTGAAAGGTGGATAGGAAGAGGAGGTCCAATATTTTAATAAACTGTTAAATAATATCTAATTTATTATTTTATTAAATTATGTTAGGTCTCATTACATGGCCGCCTAAGTCACCCGACCTGACTTCAGTGGGTTTTTTCATTGGGGATTTGTGAAGTCAGACGTTTATAAAGTAGAACCAACGACTCGAGAAGATATGATGGAAAGGATTCGTCGGTATTTCAATCATATAAATGTTGATATGTTATGTATAAGGCGCTCATTTATCAAGAGACCTCAGTGTTACCTGAATCAAAATGGTGGATATTTTGAGCAGTTGTTAGGTTAGTTTCAATATCGTGAAAAAAAATTATTGCTCAAGAACCGTCCATAAAAGAAAGTGTACGATATCAAAATGTGAGAAATTGTAAGCGTTACTCATTCATTTAAAAAAATTATAGGCATTCCATTTAAAAAAAATTGAAAAAAATATAAAACAAAATATAGATTTTAATGATAAAATAAAGAGCACCTTAACTTACGCAAAAAATATTTGATACAATCATATCTCAAAAAACGTTTGAAATAGAAATAAAGGGATATTAAAATGTGAGGAATTGTATGTTTTATTCACTCGTGTAAAAAAAAGTATACCTAGGCATTCCATTTAAAGAAAATGAGAAAAATAATAATTAAATATCAAGAAATGTACGCAAATATTTTGGGCACCCGATATACTAAAGATTTATTTTAAAAATGTTTTTCAGTAAATACATCATTATCAAACAACATCCCACATTTTTAGAAATAACGATTAATAAATCGCGGAGATATGCCAGTCAAAAATGTTAGTAAACTGCCAAAAAAAAAACAGAAAAAAATAACATTGGCAAAATATTTTGGGGTGTAATACAAAGCCCTTGGAGGCTTAACTGGCGTTAAGGAAATACAGGCTGTTCTATTTTAAAAAAAAATGCTTTCTTGTGTGACTCGTTTTTGTGACACCTTGTATAATTGAAAATAATTTTAAATTGTAGTAGAGACGAAACATTGAAAGTTTTGTTAAGAAAGTTTTTTTTATAAAGTTAGCTGTTTTTCACAATCTTCCGAGAGAACACTGACTGGACACCCTTTTACCTTAAGAGGGATAAGGATCAGCTGATCGAACCTATCGAAGCCACCAATACTCCCCGCGCGTCGCAGATTTCCCATAGTTACATTTACGTTATCACAGAAATACGTAATTAGAGTCCGTTGCTCTCAGAGTTCAGCTAGAGAATGTGATGCAACTAACAGGGAATGTCGAGTATTAATCGTACCTTTATTCCGTCAAAATATAGCTGGCAACATTGCCTTCTGCAATGAGTCTGTGGTTATTTTATTATCGTCAAATGTGAATATTTTGAATTGTTTTAGTTTATATAATGATTTTTGGATTACAAATAAACTGATTATTTAATGAAAAATTTTATGTTAAAGTTTTTATCTTATATTTTTCAGGCCAAATGAAATGAACGATATTACGTTATTTTTCAGCTTCGAGGACAATCAAAACATAACCTATAAGGTGGCAAGAATTTTGTTTTGAGTCATTTGCAGTATTTTCCTACCTACATTTTTTAAAATTTGTAAGTGTTGCTAAAGACCTAATGCTGTGTTTAGTGTTTGCGACTCTCATTTGTTATTTGGATCATTTTTAAAATAGTACATGAGAAATATTTTTTATAATTAAGGAAAGCGTATAGTGATTCATTTAATAAAGTATTACCAGTGTAGCACTAAATTAAATAATTTCGCAAAAGTAATGTACCCAGAAGAGGTATATAGATTACTTTAATCGTTGAATATTTTTTTTGTCTACTGGTTCTTTACTTGTATCAAAATATAGTTAAAGAGGATTATAAACTAATTTAAAATGTTTTTTAGTCGAGGACAAACGACGAACAGTACAAGAGATCTGTTGACAATGTGTTACGTTCGCCATTTGTCCTCGTCTCAAAAACATTTTAAAGTAGCTTTTCAACAACTGTCTTCGAAAATGACAAATAACGCACAATAACCGAAATGACTCGAAACTGTTTCTTTTCACACGATGTATGCAATAATCCAAAAAAAATAACATGTTTTTCACACCGTTCTGTCGAAAACAGAACAGACACCTTTCATTTGTATTTTTTGAAGTAGGCTAGCCTATTCAAATTCATAGCAACTGACTTGTTTAACTACTCCAGTTTTACATTGAAGAACATGGCACAATTTTAAGGTATTTTGGCCCTCAGTAGAAAATTTTGAAATTTTAACATATAGTTCATATTAAAGGAAGTAATTTTATCATTGAAAGAAAGTCCTAAGTGTACAGGGTGTATCTGAAAAGTTAAATTAAAAATAGTGATTTTAAGACATCGCATATTTATTACTGGCGTCAGAAATAAAAACTAATAACTATTTCAATTATTTATTTTCATTATACAACGTGTAGTACAGTTTAAAACATGTATAGTTAATAAACCATACAGTATTCCAAAATTATTATCATCATAGGTTTTTAGTTTTCTTATAACAGAAAAATTAAATATATTTTAATTAATATTTAATTAGTGGTATTTAGTTGTATTTGGGTCCTATCTATTTATGTGGTTAATTTTATGTTATTTTATGTTTAGACAAAAATTATACATTGTATTACATCATACAGTGTTCCAAATATATAATGATTACCTAATAAGCACGTTTAGAAAAATATATTTTTATCCGAGGAAAAACTGCATTCGACTGTTTTTTGGTTGCTCGCTCTGATCTACCCTTAACTTTGAACATTATTTGCAAAAGTTAGGTGGTTACCTGAAAGATCAATAGAAGGTTTCTTGTGTAGAATTCTTTCTTATATTCTTTTTTTTTGGCCGAGCGGCGGGTAATAAGAAAAATGAGAAAAACAAGTATAAGTCACCGTCGTCGTGTCGGGTGGTGGTTCTTCACAAAATCAGGGATGTTTCATCCACTCGGATCTTCATTACTCCCCCTATTGAGAGTTCATAGCCGAAATTTAAACACTTTTTGGGTCTAAATTTGCGAGTATTAATAACTTTTTCTTTGATGCTCAATTATTTGTTTCTGACATTTTTCGTCGCATCGGATTCCTCCAGAAAGTATGTTAGAATGACATTTGAAACATAAATTTATATCAACTGGGACACTCTATTGATACAGTAACAGTAATCGTTGCAACGCAAAATTCAGTGCGGATACCACCACACGAACTAGTAAACAGACGCCCTAGTGACAAAATCCAAATTACTAAAGAGCTCAGACGGGGATGTAGTATCTTGAATATCCGACATCCTTAATCCCGACCAAGCAATGCAAACGTGACTAACACAGTGCAGCGCTTAAAGTCTAAACGTACACGAAAACATCTTGTTTATAATCTATTTCCGGGATGATCAGACTCTAAGTTCTAAAGAAGAAGATAATCTTAACTGCGTGCTACATAAACTAAAAGAGAATAACTGATAACAGGAGTAGAAGGAGTATACGTTTCAGTCACATCACGACACTACAATATTGAACGAAAAGGATGTAGCCGGATAAGCATGGACAAATAGCCCCCGATAGAAAGTCTATTACTAACAAAATTAACTTGTAGGTAAGGTTATGAGTAAACAATATATCTAATTTTCAGTGTCCGCTATTGTCTTGTTCTGGAGATATTTTAATAAAACTTTAAAAAGTGACACGTTTTTCAAACATTTATTTTTCGCAAACTATTTAGCACGATGAATCAAAAACTTAATCAAAATGGACATTCTAGAGAATATAGCACGTATTTTTTTATCTGCATCCCTAATAAATTATAATCGTAATAACCACCAAAAATATTTCAAGCTTATTTTCATGTGACTACTAAAAATTACCGTAAATGATCTTAGATGTCCTCTATTATCTCCGAAAATTTCATGAAAATTTAAGTGGTACTGGAGAAAATGAATATATTATAGTTGCACATGCTAACTCGAAAATGAATTTTTGAAAAAACATACACATATTTGATTAATTTTCACCACTATCACATATTAATGTTGTCTATATCAAATATTTTTGAAGGTATTTCTGCCTGTCTAAATATTCTAGATCGGTATTTCACACGCCAAAGATAGATAATTGCCGCTATATGTGGACAGCAGAGACAAAAAACAGAAAAGAAACTAAAATCTGATGAGTTGTCGAAGCTGTTCATGGTGTAACGGCTGAATAATGCAAGCTTCTACATAACACTTAAAAAAAAAATCGTGTAACTGTGTAGAATAGTTGGATTTTTGCAAAATTCTCTTGGTAAAAGACTAAGTTCTGACGGGGAATTAAGGGACGAGATCATAGATTTAATAAACAGTAGCATGAAAGTGTTAACAGGGCCGTCGAGAGAGTGGTCAGCCTGGGTAATTAACCCGGAGTCCGGCAGATTTAGGGGCCCGCTCAACAGTCACTTTTCTTATTGTTATAAATATTATGTAAAAAATTGTAAATTGTACTTTATCTCTTATTATTGCTGAGGGAGTGCCTGGAATGTCAAATGTCCTAGGACCCGACCTGAGTCTCGACGGCCCTATGTGTTAAATTCTCTGAGTACTGAGGCTTCTGACAAACAGTGAAATCGACGACATTCTGACATAACGGATTTTCCTTAACTGACTGCAAGAACCGTAAACGCCAAGGATAGCCAGATCAAGAAAATCTGTCCGCACGGTGCCGCCATTACTTGTCATAGCCGCGTGCCCCATTCCAGCGCGCTGCCATTTAAAATGCATTGTATGGAGCATATTCTTTTAATAACATTAATGCACACGCACAATTTATTGAAATAATTATGGAATATAACATTTTCTGTATTCTTTGCATATAAATATCGTGAACTAAACGCGTGTGGAAATTTGCAAAAATGTGGCAATTTTTTCTTTTTCCACTCAATGTCAAATTATAATATATTGTTGATTACTCAGTTTGTTATTATTTAATTTTCGATTTTTTTCTGCTTGAATTAGAATCTATATTTTTCCTCTTTATTGTCTTAACCTGATTAGCTCTTAAGTTTCTGAAATTCGTGGGAATTACAGTACAAGTAGACAAAGCGTGGAAGTTTCTGACAAAAATTGACAAAATTATGTCAAATTTATTAAAAGCTAGTCATGGAAATGAAATGCCTGGTTTAAGGAAACATACATTTTTGTTCTTCTATACGGCGGATATTGGTCCTTGATTCACAAAAAAAAAACTGATAAAAAATTATCTTGTCTGTAGTGGATTCTGATTCAATTCACAGAAAAATTTGATAAAAATGATCTAAACAAAATATTAAATTACGGAAAATATTTATCATAAAAATTGTAATGAAGCAAATTCCGAGGCCCAAACAAGTACCCTATTTTTACATATTATAAACATTGTTAATTAATTTTGTGTTACTTATTTAAACCCAACCGGCTACAAAGCATTTATTATCGCGTAAAATTACATTCCCGCACTAAACCCCCACCTGCACAGAAAAGACCGTCCGCGCTCACGGTGGCATCAGGCAGTCGATCCGAAGCAGTAGCAGCGAGCAGAGGTGCCCACCCATAACCAGCCGTCAAGCGTAAGTGAATATTTCCGTAAATTATTTCAAGTCCAACTTTTCGGACTCTGTCAATATTTCTTAAAATATACCATTTCCCGAAACTGTCCGTAAAATTCATTATAACGAAAATTTCGCAAATTCCGTCTACACCGCTCATGGCCTACGCGCATTCACTTCTCCCACTACCGGGCGAGAGAAGGGATACGAGCCTACTAGCTATTGAAAGCGGCACCGAAAGTTAAGTTCCTCACGAGCTTCCGAAACGGTTAGACGTGCCAGTCCAGAAGTTAGTTGGTGTACCGCCCCGTATTCAACCAGACGCGCCAGGAGCAACTAGAGGATATAAGTAAGAATAATAGTAATAATTACAATAGGTAGCGGTTTGGCTGATACTGTGAACTTTTATTTGTCTTTGTATTTATTTTACTGGTTGTGTCCTCAAGGTATCCGTAATATTTGCTAGTGTGGGTACCCTGTGGTCATAAAGTAGAGGTTCCTGGAGTCTTCGTAGTATCTGCTAATTCGGAGAAATCAGGCCCTTTAATTCTAATTACTGTCTGGGAACTCTTGTGTGCCCAGGGTGCGTGTAATATCTGCTAGTGCACGCAAACTGTGTCCATAGAGAGAGCGTTTTGGAGTCTTCGTAGTATCTGCTAATGCGGAGAAAGCAAGACGCTGACTTAATTTCAGGTCCAGGGTACGAGCTCATATCCAGGTGCCAACAGTCGTGCTAGCGTGGCTGACTCCGGTGTACCCAGGGTATTCGTAATATGTGCTAGTGCGCTTACCCTGTGGGCACAGAGGAAGCGTCTCCGAGGTCTTCGTAGTGGCCATATTATTATTTTTAACTGTTTTCAGGTTAGGAGCTGCAGAACGCCGTCTTGTCTTAACTAATCATACATCTCTTTCCAGCTTTAGGGTTCCTGGTATTAGCCAACCTTTCTTATTGTTGCATTAGTTATTGTTTGCTTGCTCCTTCCTGGTATCCAACGTCTGTACATAACCTAACCGTTTTTCGTCACCTACATCGTAACTCGTCACCTTTTCATTTTCGCGCCGCTAACCATCCTTCACCGCCATACCTCGAGTCCACGTCATACCGCTGCTTCGCTCCCGCCTGCCATAAGTAACATCGCTGTAACTGCACCGTAACTGCACAATAGTCATATCATAGCCTGGGTACTGGTATATATTAGTAGATTTAGACTAATTTAGAGTTGATATTGTAGCTTATAGGAAATAAATAGATATTGTTTACCGAATTATGCGTTTTACTGTGTGTGTGTGTGTGTGAAAGTCTGATACATCCCAATTGACCTACTGGAATTTTCTGTTTTTCTCCACTGTAGCTACTCCAGCTCTACTGCAACAGGCTGTACTAAGAGGCTAGTGTGGGACCTTTGCCCCACGTAAATATTATAAAGGTGGCGCCCGAGCAACCGAACCGTTGCTAAGGTGTCAAAAGTGACCACTTTCCGGCCTCACCGGAAAGTATACGTCACAAAATTAACCCCCAGTATAACAGAACATCTCGGAAAAGTGGGTGGACATATTATAAAATAAAAACAGAAAAATTTGATAAAAATGATGTAATCAAAATATTAAATTATGAAAAATATGTATTATAAAAATTAACATCAAGTATAACAAAGCATCTCGGAAAATAATAATAATAATAATAATTTATTTCCATAAGACTTACAAAGTAAGTATAGAATATTGTCATACACATCTTACGGTATAAAAATACAATCACAAAAGTAATAAATATAAATATAAAATTGTATACATTAAGAGTTAAAGTAACAAAAATAAAAATAATAAAAAGTAATAACAAACCTAAAAAACCTAAAATACAAATAGTCATAAACCCGACGTTACTCTTCCATATTGGCACAATTAAAATATTCAGATATAGAATAAAAACTGTATTTTAAAAGCATAATCTTTACTCTGTTTTTAAACACTTTGTTGCTAGTCAATGTTTTTAGAGACAGGGGTAATTTGTTATATAATTTAATAGGCATTATCAGAGGTCCATTAGCTACCAGTGAGAGTCTATGATGGGGTATGTCTACATTGTAAGTGGGCCTTAGGGAATAATTGTTTATTTCTGATCTGTTGGTGACAAATATATCTCGATTATTTTTTAAATAACAAACACAGTTAAAAATATATAGACAAGCAATCGTTAAGATGCCCAGCTCCGAGAATAGATTCCTGCATGAGTAACGTGCATCTTTAAATGTCATGGTTCGAACTATTTTCTTTTGCAAGATGAAAAGTTCCCCGACTCTACTACTGTTTCCCCAACATATTATGCAGTAGTTCAACCTTGAATGTACATATCCAAAATAATACTTCTTCAAAATATTTATACTGACATGGTTCCTTAATTGCCATATAGAAAAACAAGATATGTTAAGTTTATTTATTAAAGAGTCAATGTGATAACCCCAGGATAAGTGAGAATCGATATGAAAAGTAAGTACATATACAATTTAAAAAAATGTATTTTTACCTAGTATATCATTTTGCCCCGTTCATAGTCGGTCTCCATAAAATGAACCGAACAAATCCTACTTGTATCTGGGTTAAATTTATCCTGCCTTTTGCACCTGTTTATCCATTCACGCTCGCATTCACCTCTTATGGTTTTGAACACCAGATTTTTGAGTTTTGGAAAAACGTTGAAAATAATTTTTTGACCAGTAGATTTCTTTGTACAATACGTGTTATTGTCATACACTACACACCTTGTTCCCGAAATTTTTCTTCACTTCTATCTGACAATAAATAAATCTAATACATGGATTAAGCTTCTTTTACATCTTATAATACATACAAGATCACCATAGAACACTAATAATAATAATTGTCTTATAAATCCTATAAAGGTTCAAAATAATGCAAGCAATAGTATGTCCCTGTTTCTGCACACAATTTCACTAATCAAGAATATTATTATAACTTAAAGAAACGTATAAAATACACACGAAGATGTACATATGAGATTTACAAAGAAAAACCAGTAATTAAGTAGACAAAACTTAATACACACCACTAAACACGGAGAAACAATGCCGTCAGAAACAGATTTGGGTCTCGCCGTGACGTCATAGCTTTGCCGGCTAGTGGCGAACGTTGCAGCATAGGGAACTGGCTATCCTCCCTCTGTTTACGATTCTTGAACTGACTGTAGGTGAGTTAAAAATTGTGTTAACTGGTTCTCATGAGTTGTCACAGGCCTGTTATACCAGGCTATGGTAACTCAATGCAAAATATTTTATGAGTCTTTTGGTTCATACTATGACTCCAAGCGGCGCTGCCGTCACTTTTCTGATTTAATTATTGTGGACTGACCATAGAGAATTAGAAGTCTACGGGCTCGCAAATGCGCTGTTTTTATTTATTTAAGTGTTATTATGTTAATAAAGTTTGCTTTTAAGTTGTGTTTGCTGCATCTGTTGTTGGTGTCGACAGGAAAAAGGAACCATTATGGTGTTTGCTGTGTGCCTAATTGCCAGCCATCAATAGCATATTTTATATATACACATGCTTTAGGATGAAATGTCAAGCTTACATTTTAAAATATACTTCGCAATTGGATATTTCTTATTTTATGTACACAATGTACATTTGGACGGTCATATTTTGTGACAAATTCTTGTTTAAAAATATTTTTTGTCTTTATTTACTATCGTTAGGTATCACCAGTTTTTACCAATTACATTTTAATGCAATTGGTAACAATGGGTGAAAACACCTAATTGTTATTTAATTAAAGATAAAAGATAGTTTTCAACAAGAAATTGGATCACAATATGAGATCGTCTAAATCTGTCTTTACCCAAAATCTCAAGGATGAATTTAAATCTCCCCTCCCCCGGAGCCTAGAGCGCGTAAATCTAACGCTACCAGTGCCGCAGGCGCTCATATTATGAACCCAAACAGGTATTGGTCGATGGAGAGGGAGTCACCCATCTATATCCTATATAAATCTCTAATCTATGTTAGTGATGGGAATAATCGAGATATTTCAATATTCGATTATTTTTAATCGAGATATTTTGATAATCGACTAATATTAGTAGTACTAATTTTAGTAGTATACAATGAAAACCTATTTCAAATTTAAAATACTACTTTTATATAACTGCACACAAATTAAATATGTACTTATTTATTAAAATTAAAAAACAGTTTGTTTTTACTTGCGTATTGAGCAGTGTGCTTGCAGTGCTAATTGATTACCTTTTTTATATCCGTATCCATCATCAAAACCATTCCAACTTCGAAACCTAGAGAATAATCGACTCGCCGCCGTCGCATTCATCGAGTGTATCCAACGAATTTTCTTAGTAGTATACTAATGTAAGTATATACTAATTTCAGTCATCCCGAGAATAATAAAATAATCGACTTTCGGTTGCCATCGGATTCATCGAGCATAGACGAACAATTTTCTCAGTACTACTAATTTTAGTATATACTAATTTTCAGACTCATAATCGATTATCTCGAGACATTTTAATATTCGACTAATTCGATTTTCGTATCTCGATTATTCCCATCACTAATCTATGTGTTATACTAACTGAACGTAGTCCACTAGTGGGGTTATGTCGTGACGACGTGCATATAGGTCTCTTAAGAAGGTGTATCTTGATAAATTTGTAATGAGGCGCATAAATTTGTACTCCAAAAGTCTATGTTCCTTTAGAGTCGTCGCCGATGTGCTGCACCACACCGGTGCACAGTGGTCCCATATTGAGTTTTTTGGTTCAAAAATGGCTAGAGAGTGCAAATCTTGTCGAAAATGAACTTACCAAAAATCTAACAAATCCTCGAAGCCCGAATTTAAAAAAAAAAATCCGTTTTTATTATATTAAGTTAAAGGCCAAAGTAAAAAATGGCTAGAGAGCGCATATCTGATCGGAAATTAACAATTTTTTTTTAATTAAAGCTTACGGAAATTATAACAAATCCTCGGAGTTCGAATTTTGAAAAAAAAAATTACTTTTTTATTATATTAAGTTTCTTCGCTCTTTAACTTAACATAATAAAAAAGGAAATTTTTTTTTTTCGAAATTCAGGCTCCAGGATTTGTTGGAATTTCGGTAAGCTTTAATTTAAAAAAAAAAATGTTCATTTCCGACAAGATCTGAGTTCTCTAGCCATTTTTGAACAAAGAAACTCAATTTGGGACCACTGTGCGGTGGTGCGTATGTGATCATCGGCCTTATGGTAACTTAAATTTTTTATTTTGTATATTTCATCTGCTATTTTTTGCCAGTAGCGAGTTCAGACTCCTGGACATGGAATAGACAGTCCGTATAACCCCGTTAATGGGAGTGTTAAACGTCAGGTTCCTGTCCAGTCTAATCCTCAGGTACTTCACGCACTGCTTCATATGAATCTGGCTCTCCTCGATCGAAATTGGCATTAACACTCTATTTTCAGTGTGGTGGCGCATGAATACTGTCACCTCTGATTTTTCAGGATTGACTTGAATTTTCCACCGGTCGTAATGAGCCATGGCAGAGACCATTGGACTTTTAATAACATGTTTGCAGTCTATGGGTTATGCGAGTGGCCGTGTTATCGGCGTACTTGGCCAGTTTCGTATTCGAAAGCTCCAGAAAATCAGATACTTATAAATTATACAATTTTGTTGTTAGACCCGACCCTTGCGGGACTCCCACGCGAATGTTCCGTATCGTTGATCCGTTTGTTATTGACTCGTATCTGCAGCGATCTACCCGTCAGAAATGAGTGAATGAGTTTAATGATGTAAGTCGGGAAGTTGTAGTCGTGCATTTTGTAGAATAGGCCCGAAATCCAGACGGTATTGAAAATCTTTTCAAAATTCAAGAGCACCATCATGGTGGTTACGTTAGGTTAGGTTAGGTTACGTTGATATGTAAGTGGGCTAGTAGCAGACCCTCCACCGCGACCATCTGGTCTATTGTGGCTCACTCCTAATTATACTTCACCCAATAGGTTCAGCTTTTTGATAAAGCCGACTAACTTATTGGGTGAGAGGTTGTCCAGGTCCCCTGGCAGCAGTTGCTCTTTGCCAAAAGGTGAGAACCTGGTTCTTTCCGCAGCAGGACAGGTACATAAAACGTGCGTTGCCGTTTCATCTTCCTCCAAACACAGTCGGCATTCAGCGTTGTCCGCTATTCCGAGTCTGTGTAGGTGGTGATTAAGTGTGCAGTGCCCAGTGTATATGCCAACTAGAGTTCTTAGGTGTAACCTGTTGAGCTCTAATAGTTTTTTAGTTCTTGATTTCGAAGGGTATGTGATAAACTCCTCTGAATGGACTAATCCTGGTGGTTCTTGCCAGTACTGGAGGATTTTCCCCTCAGTCCAGGCTAAGATGGTTGTTTTCGCAGTGCTTTCCGATATGCCAAGCACTGGTTCTGGTCCGATAAATTTTGATGCCGCACCGTCCCTGGGTAAGTAGTCGGCTATTTCTTTGCCCCCCATGCCAGAGTGGCCCGGTATCCAGACCAGAGTTAATTTGTTGTATCTGCTCAATCGGGCTAGAACCTTTTGGCAGTACCAGACCAATTTAGAATTGCAGCGATGCGAGCCAAGAGCTTTGAGAGCTGCTTGGCTGTCTGAAAAGATTTTTATTGATCTGCGTCTAGGATGCATCTGCTCAAGCCTCCTTGTACACAGTTCAATGGCATGAACTTCTGCCTGAAAGACAGTCGCATAGTTACCCAGGCTCGAAGTGATTCTTACCTTTCGGTTGCGACTGTATGCTCCAGCTCCAACTCCCTCAGGAGTTTTGGAGCCGTCTGTAAACCAACAGATGTCTGCTCTTTGTAGGTCAGTTTTGTTCCGATCTCATTCGTCTCTTCCAAGAAAAAGGACGGTAAAGGGCAGTTCATAGGTGGTCACGGTAGGCATCACATCTGAAAGCATTCCCAGGATGTCATGACACTCCATGTCATCTGACAGCCTGTTGCGTTCCATAACGCTAGCTTGCGGCATATTATTTACGGCTTGTTGAAGTCTGTATGTTGCCCACCTGGCCTCTCTCTCCAAGTAGATGTGGAGAGGGGGTAGATCGAGGAGGACTTCCAGAATTGCTGACGGTGTGGTACTTATCGCACCAGTTATCGCCAGGCATGCTTGTCTCTGTAGATCAGAGAGTTTGGCTTTGGTCGTCTGTTGTAGCCCTTTCGACCACCAAACTATGGAGGCATACGCTACCATTGATCTTATGACCGTAACGTATATTCAGTATATTTCTTGGGACCCAGGACATTCCTGCCCTGTCCCAGGACATTTCACAAATTCTGCGACATGTCCACAAGGAGAGTCGTGCTTTGTGGATTACCTTTTCCAGATGGGAGTTCCAGTTGAGTGATTTATCTAGTGTAACACCTAGATATTTCACTTCCCCCGCAATTGGAATAGTTTCACCTGCTAAGGAAGGCGGCACTAAATTGTTCAGCTTCCTTTTTCTGGTGAAGGGTACTATTACAGTTTTGTGGGGGTTCACAGTCATCTACTCCCTCTCACACCAAATGTGGACTGTATTTAGCATCTCCTGTACCTCTTCGGATTTTCCTCTAACCATAATGACTAGATCGTCCGCATACGCCTGAACCTCGACTTCCCACAGAGAGAGAATGGCCAGCAGGTCATCCACAATTAGTGACCACAGAAGGGGGAAGAACCTCGTCTTGTGGGCACCCTCTTGCGGCCTAAATCTGACCGTCTCTTCCTGTAGAGAAGTCGTTATGATTCTGTTTTCAAGCATAGCTTGAATCCAGCCAGTTATAGTTAGTTCAACCCCTTTAGCAGCCGCCGCTGTATATAAGGAGTTGGGCAGTGCATTGTTGAATGCTCCTTCAATGTCGAGGAATGTCGCCACCGCAATCTCTCTTTCCTCAAGAGATTGGGTGATTTTCCCGAATAGGTTATTTAGTGCTAGTTCTGTTGACTTTCCTGGTTGATAGGCATACTGGTGAACATTCAGAGGATAAGTGCTCAGGATGTTTCCTCTGATATGTCCGTCCAGAACCTTTTCCAGGCTTTTCAACAGAAATTATTGTCAGGCTGATGGGTCTTAGCGATTTAGGGTCTGGTTCTGTCCGACCCATTTTTGGTATATATACCACTTTAACCGCCGCCCAACTGGATGGGATGTAGTTCCATACCAGACCAGCTCTGTATAGTCTGATGAGGAATGATAGCAGTATTTCCAGTCCGTTTTGCAGCGCTGGAAAAATGCCATCCTCGCCAGGTGATTTGAATGGTTGGAAAGATTTGATTGCCCATTCAATCGCTGGTGCTGTAATAACCTTTTTGGCCACCAGTCGATCGTCTTTGTGAGGTCGTTTGATTCGTCCTCCCGATGGTGGTGGTTGTTGGTTATCCAGGATCGAACTCCCTGGGAAGAGGTTCAGTGTAAGGAGCTCAAGGGTTTCCTTTCCAGATTCAGCAAATGAGCCATCTGGACGTTTCAGCATACCAAATTCCCTTGCCGGCTCTCTGGAAATGATCTTGTGGATTCTGGTGCTGCCAGGTAAGTCAGTAATACTCTCGCAGAACTTCCTCCAAGATTCCCTTTTCGCCCTTCTGATTTCTTTATTATAGACCGTTAGCGCAGATCTATATTGTTCCCAGTTGCCCGAATCTTTAACTCGATTACAGAGACGTCGAACTGCTTTTCTCATTTTATCTAGTTTTTTGTTCCACCAAGATGCCCCTCTATTTCAGTGGAGAGTTTTCGTGGCATGCTGAAATGATTGCGTTCCGGATCTGTTCCGCAGCAATTTCTATTTCATCACGATTCCTGATTGTGGTGAGAGTGGATTGAAGGTGTGACTGGAGGGATTGTTTGTACCCACTACAGATGGTACACCTAGGATCCCTGTACGTCACCACGGTCTTGGTCCAGTTTCTATGTTAAACCATGTGGTACTCTTTCAAAAGTTGTATGGTACCTTAACATCGTTGAACTATTCTAACAACTTGCTGTACTGTACTTCGGCCTTTCGTGAAACCGAATTGAGATACGCAATGGATGCGAAGTTTATCCTGCGGCATTGCCTACCCTGCTCAGAATAACCTTCTCTACCAATTTCGAGACTGTCGACAGTAGCAAGATGTGTCGGTAGCTGCTTCCGTTCTTCGCGTTCTTACTTGTTTCACCACAGCAAACCTCCACTAGCCAGGCCAGTGTTGTATTCGCAAAATCGCGTTATAGATGTACGCCAATTGTACAAGAACTTTCCTTGGAAAATATTTCAGCAGTCTGTATTTGACACAGTCTTTCACCGTGCTTTGTTGTTTGGCAAAGTCCGGACAATTGTAGCTATCTCCCATGACTATTAGAAACTTTCGTCTCGTTAGTTGGATGTCATGGCCAATAACAGTGTTGATGTCAGTTTCCCTGCGGTTGTGTTTTAATGTGTTCATTAAAACACGTTATGGATCTTTTCATAGTGGTCAGCTAGTCTATTGACGTTTGCGCCTCTGTCCGTTCATCTCTGCCAAGCCGTGAAAAGAACCTTGTTAGACATTTCTTTTACATTATTACAATGTGTTAAAACAATGTTGGTAATAATTTGTGATATTTAAATCTTAATTAATTTCTTTTATTTTCAACCCTTGGGTGAAGATTTATTAATTTCAAACCCGTTTCAGGAGAAGTGGTTGATGACTGCACGAAAAGCGTACTTAACTCACTCTTCTGTTACTGGAAAATTAATGAGAACATAAATTCTTAATTATTCATATCAGTTGTACTCCTCATAATGTACTCATATATAATTTACCTTTCATTAAAGCCACTACAACATAATGATTTCTAATGCTTCAAACTAAATTAAACATTGTTGGGAAGCACCCCAGCACTAAAGTTGGCAAACCTTACTAATCCGAAGGTGTTTATAGCCTGCCTACGAGTAAATAAACCTGCATCAACTTGACTTAAGACCATTGCTATTTAATGAACCAATTCTGTCTCAATTATTTAAGCTGCCTACGCAGTTTTCCAGGATGAAATCAGATCGACGTCGACGCTATTTAAATATAAAAATACATCTCTTTTTCTTTAGTTTAATTATTATTATGAAATAAAACGAATATAATTTGCAGTCAGGCGTGGCAGATTGCTACTTGATAAACATTTTGCTTGAATACGGCTTAGTTCACTTTCACGCGGTGTCACTGAGATTAAGTACACAGTCAGTAATTTTTATTTTTATTTTTCAAATACGTGTTTTCAACTGGCAAAGCTCTACTGCAATTCTCATTTGTTTCGTAATAGTCATATTAAAAATACCTAACGTTTTAAGTTAAAGCCTAATCTACATAGAGACGCAGTGCCTTCACTTCAACAGTACTTATTGTCGAACTAAAAACGATACTAGGGAAAGAGCCCAAGTGAAAATCCTTTGAGAACTACCCCAAATCCACCCTCAATGGTGTGGTATTTAGTTTTTTCAATTCTCTCAGAAACTATTCATCTTTCGATAGAAAGTTAAGAGTGATCATTTAAAAAGCACATTCTCTAACGATTGCTGTGTCTACTTCAATGTAAAGAGGGAAGGAACATGTAAAGAAAAAAAACGGTAATTAATGGAAAAAATTAGTTTAACCCATTAATGGCCAAGACAGTAAAAAGTTGCCATATTAGAGATATTTTATAAAAGTGCATTAAAAATACATACATTAAGACTAATTTAGCATTAAAAAAATATTATATACTTTGGAAAAAAAACACGTAGGTGCATATACCCACATTTGGCATATACGCACCTTTGGCTGAAACAGACATTTAAATTATTAAGCAAAGAAAAATGAAATAAACCAGACTATTTTTTTTTCTGAAAAATCTCGAAACAATCTGGGTGCAATCAATCAATCAATCAATCAATCAACAAGACTTTATTTATAATTAAAAGTACAGGTACGCCTAGTCGGAACCTGACCCGGAGCCAACCTGGCAACCAGGATGCGCAGCACCGTAGTGGCTGTAAGGTTAGGCGGAGCAGGTCCCGTTCGGCTAAGAACGGTAATTCAGGTGAGGAGTTGTAACTCCTATTCGCCGAGCGAATTTAAAAACAACAATGCCTTAAAACTATGCTGCCCATAAGAGCCTAAAACTAATTAACGTATATTTTAAAAATTGTCGCACTGTGCACGCACAAAAAACACTAAAGAAATTTTGGTTACTGTCACGGGAAAATAAAACACAACGAAAAACCCGTTCGAAGTAATTCTCCACCCTCCCTGGTGGTCTTCCTGCCTCCAGGAAAGTAGAGGAAGTTAACAGTTGTAGGTTTTAAAAGTTCAAGAAGGTTATCGGCCGAGGGATGAATTTTGGAACAAAAGAGGACAAAAAGAACAAAAAAGATAAAACAATGAACAAACAGATGTTTACATACCGAGAGGGGGTTAAGATTATAAATTTGATAGGTGAGGATAAAGATAGAGTAAAGGTAGATTATAGTAGTGAAGAAGTTGGCTAAGGTGGAAGTTGCCTGAAAATAGGCAACGTCTGGTATGGTAATGGGTGTTTCAAATGAAATAGAATTGCATTATGCTGTCTGATGTGTGTTATGTTGCGGTTCAGCGGACTATCGCCCAGTTTGAATTCGTAGAATTTTTGTGAAATCTGTTGAACGTAGTCCGCTAGTGAAGTTATGTCGTTACAGCGGGCGTACAGATCTCTGAGTGAGGTGTATCTGCCCGAATCAGAAATGAGGCGCATAAATTTGTGCTCTAGAACGCGAAGTTTTCTCATTGTCGTGGCCGGGATGCTGCACCACACCGGCGCCGCGTATGCGATGGCCGGCCTGATCACCATCGTGTATAACAATTTTTTATTAGTCCTTTTCAGTCCGCTACCCCTGGCCAGAAGCGGATACAGACTCCTGGACATGGAGTAGACTTTCCGTATAGTCTCGTTGATGTGAGTGGTGTACGTCAGTCTCTTGTCCAGATTAACCCCAAGGTACTTCACGCACCGTTTAATAGGAATTTGGCGACCCCCGACCGAAATAGGCGTTAAAATTCGGTTCTCAGTGAACCGGCGCGTGAAGAGTATAGATTCTGACTTTTTGGCGTCGATCCGAATCTTCCACTTGTCGTAATACGCCGTGGCACGAGCCATGTGCACCTTCAGCAGCATATTCGCCGCCTGAGCGTTGTGCGAGTGTGCGTACATGGCCGTGTCGTCGGCGTACTTGGCAAGTTTCGTATTCGGAAACTCCGGAAAGTCGGAGACGTATAAGTTATATAGCTTAGGTGACAGGCACGGCCCCTGGGGGACGCTCGCGCGAATGTCCCGCCACATTGATAGTTTATTATTCACCCTAACCTGCAGCGATCTACCTGTCAGGAAAGAGTGAATGAGTTTCGTTATGTGTATGGGAAAGTTCAGTGCGTTCAGTTTGTGTAGAAGACCCGGGATCCATACGGTATCGAAGGCTTTCTCGATATCGAGGAGCACCATGACGGTGCTCTTCCCGAGGTTGCATTGTACCTTGACGTCATTAACGATCCTGACAACCTCTGGGTGCAGATGCATTTTGCACTTATTACATGGATAAATAGTATTACTTGACGTTTTGTGTTTAGCGGTTGCTTAATTCGTCATTTCTTCATTTCATTTTTTCATCGTCAGACATTTCCTTCTACGCGGCTCGTTTTCCGCTTTGTCGTAGTTATCCTATTTCATCCTTAATGAGTCTAATGTCAGGTGGACTCTTCGTTGGCCGATCTTAGCGTATGCTATTCTGGTCTGCCATTGTGTTTCCATCATCGCGACAGTTTTCGTCGATTTTTCGAAAACGGAAGGGGATATCGACTTGTGAATATGAAAGCGATATCGTATTATTTTGTGCTAGAGCCAAAATAAGTTAAAAATGACGGTTTCGCTCTTATTGTTTCCATCATCGGGTGTTTTTTCTTTCGATTTTTCCTAAAATAATAGCGAAATTACAGTTTCAGGTATTCTAGCCACATCAAAGTAGATTTTATTATATTTATGTTGCGTGAAGCGGAAGGCGATATTATTCGACAAAATAATTTGGGACAAAAAATAAATAGTAGACCCGTGTCTGCTTCCATGCACGATGTTTACATACCGAGATTTTCGACTTTTCCATACTTGAAATAAAGTACATAAAAATGTTAACTGTTATTGGCCAAAGGTGCGTATACGCATTCATTATACAATATCGGAAAGTGTTTGATTTGGTACGGCAATAAGAGGAAGCGAGAACGAAGCAAGCAATGATGTACAAGGGGCGTGTCACACTTTGCCTCTGCTAGGGTACCGGTAGACGCCTTTATTGTGGGCGGTCAGTTAAGTCGTTGAAGCTATGCAATCCCAAAAGCAAAACTTTCCAATTCTGTATATATATGGCAATATGGACGTCATTTTAAAACTATGAGTGAATACAAAAATATAGTTATCACAATGTATGCATTTAATTTATGTATAGCATAAAAAAATTGCTGTTATTTTATAATTGCTAACGCAAAAAATGATTTTATGGTGATGTACACAACCGGTTAAATTGTGGCATATTCAAAAAAGTTTTAAAAGTTGAAAGAAATATATTTTTAATAAAACGAAAATATTCGTACACTCTCTGAACTGTTGATATACATTATGTAAAACGTAGAAGTGTAAAATATAGGTCTCGACCTTGAAAAAACTTTGGTTGAAAAGTTGCGTTTACCCACCTTTGGCCAAAGGGTTTAAATAAAAATTCAAAACATAAAATATGAAAATAACGAATAAAAAAAATAAATATATGGGTCAAATTGAGAGCCTCCCCCTCTTTTAAAACTTTGTGAAGTCGATTAAAAAATCAAGATTTCGAATACAAACATTTGCATGGTACAAATATTTTTTTCTTATAGCCACTGTCCTTAGACAACCCTTCTTGCAGCTACACGTTACTCACTCGAGGGATTTATTTCCATTTTGAAGTCAGTCGGCCATCAGTTGATTTTATCCAGCCGAAATCGTATGGGTCAATGGTTTCCAAGCAGAAATCCATCTACTCGCCTAGAGCTCTTTGTATAAATAAAGATCATCCTGCTTGATTCTCCAACGTAAATTTAAACAAAAAACACTTCCAATTCTTTAAATTCAAGCACCGAATCTGTTATCTTCTTCTTATCAAAACAAATGCGAAGCGCTGCTAAATTTGGGTCCTAAGCCGTGGCCATCCCCATATTTATTATTTTTTTGTATTTCCCTGTTCCAAACAGAGGTGTAACCAGCTTCTTAGGACAGTCATTTAAAAGGCAGTATAAAAATGTTGCAAATAAAAAAACCGCTGCCCAAGGAATCACTACTTCCACATCTAGATTTGCTACCCAAATCTCTCACAACAAAAAAATTTTGTATGTGGAAATAATTGTTTATGGAACTTTAATAATATGATATTTGAAATCATCTACCCCAAAAACCATAAAACGATATCCCACATTGGTAGTAGGGTGGGGGGTAGTGGGATGGATGAAGTTACAAAAATATTTTGATTTGGTTCTTGTACACACACTAAATCAAATTTTTTTTCACCCCCTTTTATTATGCCAAAAATTTTTTTGAGACATTAGCTTCTCTTGTATATACTAAATACCAATTTTATGGACTCTTACCTGCTTGATTTACCTATTTTTACCCCCATTTACTCCAATTTATTAACCAGTGCTTCAACGGAATAAGATGAAAATATAATCTAGTTCCAGATCTCGTTAAAATGCATAGTGTACCAAATTTCAAGTCAATATCTTAAAGGATTCCAGAGTAATCGTGCGCACAAAAAAGTTACAGACAGACTGACAGACAGAAATATTTTTTTTTGCTCAAACTTGAAATCTCGACGTTTCATGACATTCTAAGCGTATTTGAAAAATAAAACATTTTTAAAATTTGTTGTCATTACTATTCTTCCACTGGATGAGGAAGTAATAAAATACGGATTTTTATTTACAGGTGTGGCCACATCATGGGGGCGGGGGTGGGGCAGAATAGCTCTCTAGCCTCCCCACCCCAGCTACGCCGCTGGTTCCAAAACAAATGTGTATTGAATAGTCTGGAACGTTGTTGGGAATACGAAAAAAGGAATGTAAGAAACCCAACAAATATACCGTTCTCACTTGAATTGCCTTTGATCCAGTTTTTAGTGCATGAATCACATGAACAATTTTTTGTGATAGCAAATTTCGTACATTTCTGAACCCGATCCAACATAACCTACTATCTTACCAAAGGTATAAAAATCAGAATGAGTCGCTATTTTCAGTTTTTATTTCCACTTTTTCGGTATTTTTGTATTGGGAGTAATCCTGATTCTTGAACTTGTACCTCATTTATTTCCTGCATCGGATTTGATAGATGTTTCTCAATACCTATCCCAAGCTATGTACAAGGAGTTTTTATATTGTGAAGTTAAGTATTAGGCCAGTCGTCAGGTAAATTAACATCGTTTTAAATCGTACAAAGGATTTTACTATTGGAACCAGTTCATTATATGCCTTTTTTAGACATACTAATTTTTCCCCCTGCCCCCCCCCCCTCGGAACACCCTCAATTTGGGGGAATATCGCTTAAAAATAATTTTTTGCCAATATCTCGGTTCTGAACGGTCCTACCAAAAAAAAGATGGTTATCAAATTTAAAGATTCGATTTCTTCGGTTTGATCTGAGTCGTCTACATATATTTCGACATTTCCACACGATTGTCGTTGACATCCAGAACAAATAACGGAATAAAGTCCAGCTTTTCTACAAGTACGCACGCAGCTTTGCAGCGTTTTGTACACTTGTAGCTTATTGTTTTTAATAGTTCTTGTGGAGCAGCTTCGTTTTTGGTAGTAACAGGAAACAAACCATATTTTTTATCCAATCTTGAGGACTTTTGGTAATTCCATACCACTGCTGAATTTGATAATACGTTCTAAAAGAGTGTTGACGTGCAGCAGACTCAGTAGGAGGTAATGATGCAAGGTTACATGTAGTTTTTGCTACTGACTCAATTAAGCATTTGTACCGGAATTCATTCAAAGAATGCTGATCGGATTCTGCCCCATAAAGGGCTAAGATAACTTTTTGACCTGCTATATCTATAATATCAGGGTGAGAATTGGGGTATTTAAAACATTCCACATTTTTTTGTAATCCTGCAGATTTTTTTTAAGGAATTTTGGTTTACCTTGCCTAAAAAATGCAGAAGTTGTGTCACATCCATTGAATGCGTGGAGGAATAATATGTTATCCGCAACTTCTTTTGAGTATTTAAAAGAGTTCGATGAATAAATTCGTCCGTCCGCTTTCCCCATGTTAGTTTTATAAAATACACGGTAGAACAACGTGCGGATAATCCTGTCACAAAGAAAAATAAAAATGTTTCAATTTTTCAATGAAAATTCTTGGCCTGTGAAATTTGAAAGTATCGATGACACTATGCGGTAGAAAAAGTGAATTTAAATAGAAAATGAAGAATGACTTTACTTCGAAATAGAACGAGTTTGTTGGAAATACGAAAAAAGGAATGTAAGAAACCCAACAAATCTACCGTTCTCACTTGAATTGCCTTTGATCCAGTTTTTAGTGCATGAATCACATGAACAATTTTTTGTGATAGCAAATTTCGTACATTTCTGAACCCGAGCCAACATAACCTACTATCTTACCAAAGGTATAAAAATCAGAATGAGTCGCTATTTTCAGTTTTTATTTCCACTTTTTCGGTATTTTTGTATTGGGAGCAATCCTGATTCTTGAACTTGTACCTCATTTATTTCCTGCATCGGATTTGATAGATGTTTCTCAATAACTATCCCAAACTATGTACAAGGAGTTTTTATATTGTGAAGTTAAGTATTAGGCCAGTCGTCAGGTAAATTAACATCGTTTTAAATCGTACAAAAGATTTTACTATTGGAACCAGTTCATTATATGCCTCTTTTAGACTTACTAATTTTTCCCCCTCGCCCCCCCCCCCCCCCCCCCTCGGAACACCCCCAATTTGGGGGAATATCGCTTAAAAAATGTTATGCCAATATCTCGGTTCTGAACGGTCCTACCAAAAAAAAAGATGGTTATCAAATTTAAAGATTCGGTTTCTTCGGCTTGATCTGAGTCGTCTACATATATTTCGACATTTCCACACGATTGGCCTTGACATCCAGAACAAATAACGAAATATAGTCCAGCTTTTCTACAAGTACGCACGCAGCTTTGCGGCCTTTTGTACACTTGCAGCTTATTGTTTTTAATAGTTCTTGTGGAGCAACTTCGTTTTTGGTAGTAATAGGAAACAAACCATTTTTTTTATCCAATCTTGAGGACTTTTGGTATTTCCATATCACTGCTGAATTTGATCGTATACGTTCTAAAGAGTGTTGACGTGCAGCAGACTCAGTAGGAGGTAACGATGCAAGGTTATATGTACTTTTTGCCACTGACTTAATGAAGAATTTGTACCGGAATTCATTCAAAGAATGCTGATCGGATTCTGCCCCATAAAGGGCTAAGATAACTTTTTGACCTGCTATATCTATAATATCAGGGTGAGAATTGGGGTATTTAGAACATTCCACGTTTTTTTGTAATCCTGCAGATTTTTGTAATAATTTAACGAATTTTGCTTTGCCTTGCCTAAAAAAATGCATTGAATGCGTGGAGGAATAATATGTTATCCGCAACTTCTTTTGAGTATTTAAAAGAGTTCAATGAATAAATTCGTCCGTCCGTTTTCCCCTTGTTAGTTTTATAAAATACACGTTAGAACAACGTGCGGATAATCCTGTCACAAGGAAAAATAAAAATGTTTCAATTTTTCAATGAAAATTCTTGGCCTGTGAAATTTGAAAGTATCGATGACACTATGCGGTAGAAATAGTGAATTTAAATAGAAAATGAAGAATGACTTTACTTCGAAATAGAACGAGTTTTCAAGTTATTAATTAATCAATATTTTAAAAATGTAATTTTAGAAAACGTAGAAAACCTTAAATTAAAATGGCATTAAATTTTGAATCAAGGGGTTTTAAAGCCTGCTGATCAAACATATTGCTTTAGTTTTGCTCCACTTATTTTAACTTCTGTTTTCTCAAAGAATTGATAATTATTTTCGCGGAAATCTGTATCGGAAGGCTTGTTTGTACATATTCTATGATATTATTCAATAAAAAAAAAATTGGAAAATACCCCATTGCCAACACACCTTTCCGTAATCGCCAAAATTTTCCCGGAGTTAGGAATGAAAAGATGTATTAAAGCACCACCGTTTATTCAACTGTCTTCTATTTCCGAATTTTCTATTTAATTTTAGTACCGCTGTAATTAATAATGGTCGATTTTTTTAGCGAAATACCTAATCGATACTCTCTCCAAATAGACCAGTGCCAAACCGGTTTCCAAAGGCCGAAAGTCTGAAAAATTCTTAGCAGTATGTGGATAGTGGGAAAATTTAGGATTAATGGTATATAATTGGGGAAAAATCGATTGGACCGCAACAGATAACCGAAAGTGGGATGGGGGTGTGAAAAGGTGTGTGTTTAGTGGTAAATCGTGGTTTTTTACAATTTCTGACAAAGGTAGACCTCATATCGAAAAAAGTTTAATGTAAAAGCTATCGAAAAAAGTTTAATGCAAAAGTTGTAGATAATTGAGAGATCTGCAACTTTTATTTGAACTATTTTTTTACATAACCTAAAAAATATTGAGAAAAACGCGAAACGAAACGAAAAACTAATTTTTTGTTCTTTTAATTCTATCTTCCATAAAAATAATTTAATTTTGATGAAATTCGGTGAAAATGTACACTGTTATGCATCAAAAAAGCTGTAATTTTTTTGAGGCGTAATATTCATTTTTTGATTTTTTTGCGAATTTAATTTGAAAAAAAGGCCTAATTTTCAGTCAAAAAAGTTGATTAACAAAGTTCTGATTTTTGAAAATTTCAGGACGGTATTTTTTTCGTTATAACCTCTACTTTAAGATGGTGTAAAAAAAATCATACTGTTACTGTGGAAAAACATTGTCAAAAATTGAAAAAACCAAAAAAACACTTTTTTCAAGATCGATTTTTCCGTAAATGTCACTAATTCTTCATTGTTCATTTAAATGAAGTGTTTTAAGTGGTGCAAAACGGTAATTTCAATGTAATACATAATAAGGGAACTTTAATTAAATGTTTAAGGCTCGGATTGCTGAAAACCGAAATGTTTAAATAATAATTTAATCTAAGAAAGTGCTAAAAATGACCATTTATAGGCAAGAAAAAAACTTTTTTATGCTTTATGGGCACAATTTTATTGATATACATATTTCAAAATATTCAAGGTTGAAAAATTGAATTATGGCGGGGTAGTTACTACTAAGTGCTCTCGAGTGCGCGCGCATTCTTTTTCGTTATTTTCTTCCAGCTCGCTTGCAATTTGCCTTTTCACGCGTTCACAACTGTCACGTCGTTATTTACACCGTTATTCATCGTAATTTTCAATATTAACTTCCGTGTTTCTCCTCATATATAATTTGCTTCATATGATATGAAAAAGTATTTGGAGTATGAGCTTGCTCCATTTCCATTGTCAATATTTACAGAAAATGGCCTCAGAAAAAATGTGAAATCGCATGTTTACGATCAATTTACGAGCACTGATGCATTGCCGATCTCCAGTAATACTGTACACGTTGTTGTTGGTGGATTTCTGCTACACAAAGTAGTTTGGCAAAAAATAATACAATTGATGAAATTGTTAATAAGTATTTGGATTACGTACAGAGTCACTACGCAGCAAACAGTTACGTTGTATTTGATGAGTATCCCGAAGCTGATGTGACAATTGTAAAATCATTACTGGCTAACCAAAATTTATCAAAGCTCACAGAAATTTTTTATCGGAGAAATGTAGACAAACAAACAATAGCCGAAAATGGATTGAAGCTAATAGCGTCTATGATAAGACCCATGCTTTGTTACGCAGCAATAGTCTGGTGGCCCAGAGTAAGGCAAAAAACAGTAGCATCTCAACTGGAGCATGTTCAAAGACTGGCATGTCTCTGCGTTATAGGTGCGATGAAAACGACGCCTACAGCTGCAATCCCCCCTCTAAATCTGTACATAGAGGAAGTGGCGTTGAGGACTGCTCTGAGATTGCAATCTGTAGGCCAATGGAATATTAAGGGCACGGCTACGAGACATGCCCTTATCCTAGAGGAGGCTACAAAGCAAATTCCTCTTCTGGGAATGGGGACCGACCGTATCCCCCCTATATATAACTTCGACAAGAACTTTGACGTGAGTCTGAATGTGCCCGGTAATGGTGAGCCGGATATATCAATCTACACCGATGGTTCAAAAATGGACTGTGGATCAGGAGCTGGGGTCTACTCAGAAGACCTAGATCTACACTCAATAATACCGCTAGGCACACATGCTACTGTTTTCCAGGCGGAACTAGTAGGGATCCTGCAAGCGGTAATAGAAACCATGAAGGCAAACGTCAGTGATAAAATGATGCGCATATCAACGGACAGCAGAGCAGCCCAGCTTGCCCTAAACAACTGTAGGACAGGCTCGGGGCTGGTTCTGGAAATTAGAAAGGCCCTAGATGTGCTCGCACAAAACAATAGTGTCCAGCTCCGTTGGGTGAAAGGACATGATGGAATTCAGGGTAACGAAGAAGCGGACGCTTTAGCCCGCAAGGGATCTGAGAGCGCCCTGCATGGTCCGGAACCTGCAATAGCGCTCTCAGATTCAGTTCACAGTTCCCTGCTAAAGAACTATACACTTAGATGCCATGCGGACTGTTGGCGTGGTCTAAGCAGCTGCAGACATAGCAGAATGGCTTTGGCCACATCCAGTCGTAAGCTAGGCAAACACTGTCTTCAAATGTCCAGGGGTAATCTGCGCATTTATGTAGGATTACTAACTGGACATTGCAGACTAAACAAACACCTCCATACGCTGGGTGTCATAGACAAACCGAAGTGTAGAGGATGCAATCTGGATGACGAGACTGCCGAGCACGTGATCTGTCACTGCCCTGCTCTCTCAACGAAAAGAGGATCCATACTGGGGGACTTCTGGCCCAGTATGGCCAGCATAGGTGGCATCTCACCTGGCCTTCTCCTCAAATACATCACATGTGTGGGTTGGCTTGAGGAATGAGGGGCTTGGTAGACATGCCACCACTTACGGGGGCAGCACAATGGGCCCGCTTATGAGGCCTGAGTGCACGTGAGCGCAAGCTCACCCCCCGCCAAACAATCCAGATCCAGAATAGCGTTTATTTATAAATGTAAGGAAAAGGATATGTCACTGAATGAATTGAGGTTTGAAATATATCAAACCGCTAGGGTAAGGACTTCGTTTAATTTAGAAAAACTACCACCAACTGAGAGAGCAGCTGAACAACACTGCTACAGGACTTATTTTCAAATTCAAACTTGGCTTGCTAACAAACTTACAGCTACGGATTGGGGATGGAAACACCATCTGACCGGAATAATGCCTAAATTGATAGAAAAAGAATTAATTCCTGAAATATATCTGCTGCAGCTGTGAAACTGGTTGTGGTAGTAAAAGATGCGGCTGTCGAAAGCATGGAGTAAAATGCTCTATTCTATTCTCGAATTGTTGTTCTAACTCTGAAATACAACCATTAAAAGAAATCATCGATTCGGAGATGTGTGACGAAACAAATGTTCAAAATAATATTAAAATTAAGATCTAGATGAACTTGAGAACCTTCACGAAGTCGAAGACCTTATCGAAATTCCTGAAGAAACCGAACAATGTGTTGAGACTGATGATGTAGAGCAGCTTCCCAAAAAAATTAGATTATTATAAATTTTGATTGTGTATTTCTACTTTGAAAATTGATTTAATGTAAAATGCGTAATAAACTTATTTTTAATGTGAGAGTGCCCATAAAGCATAAAAAAGTTTCTTTCTTGCCTAGAAATGGTCATTTTTAGCAATTTCTTAGGTAAAATTATTGTTTAAACATTTCGGTTTTCAGTAGTCTGAACCTTAAACGGTTAAAGTTCCCTCTTATTACGTATAACATTGAAATTACCGTTTTGCACAACTTACAACACTTCATTTAAATGAACAATGGAGAATTGGTGAAAAAAATTCATATTACGCCTCAAAAAAATTACAGCTTTTTTGATGCACAACAATGTACATTTTCACCGAATTTCATCAAAATTAAATTATTTTTGTGGAAGATAGAAATAAAAAAACAGAAAACTGTTTTTTCGTTTCCTTTCGCGTTTTTCTCAAAATTTTTGAGGTTGTGTAAAAAAATGGTTCAAATAAAAGTTGTGGATCTCTCAATTGTCTATAACTTTTACCTTAAACTTTTTTCGTTAGGAGGTCTACTTTTGACAGAAATCGCAAAAAACCACGTTTTATTCTTAAACACACACATTTTCACACCCCCGGTTATCTGTTGCGGTTCAATCGACTTTTCCCCAATTATATACCATTAATCCTAAATTTTCCCACCACCCATATGTTGCTAAGAATTTTTTTTTTGTCAAAAACTATTGGCACTGGTCTAAAAAGTAGGCAGAAATTTTTGTGCCTCATGGGCAAAAAAATGCCATATGTCACAACCGTGACACATGATATGATGCTGTCAAATGTGCCATACATCAGAGGGAGGCCAATTAAAATAAACGTCTGTCAAGACGTTCTCAATAAGAACAAGTGGACGGAACTATAAAGTCATTATCAAGTTTGATAAGAAGTAAGATTGATTATTGTTTACAGTAACTATTATTTAATATTCCAAGCTGTTTCAATTTTTGTTTGATTTATTTAGTAAAAATTAAAACTTCCCCCAATGAAGAATATTGAAACGGAAGTTGGAAATTTCAGAGGTTCAGTGAAAATCTGTAATAACGATCCAGATGTTACTTTAATATTCTACACCTCACCGCATCCGTATTTTTATTAGTAAATTTGCGTTCAGTCTTCTACGGATGCTAATGGTACAAAGTGATCTTTATTCATTACGGATTTTATGGATATTATGTCAAATGGAAAGAGAATATTTTCGGTATACCTAAATTAAGTTTTAAGTTGCGTTAAAACAAACCACATTTAATTAATATATTTTTTTTATTTTCTTTTTAGGAATCAGTTTAATTTTAAAAATTTTATTAATTGAGTTAATATATATTAACTTTCACAGGTTATCACAAAAGTATTACAATTTCCAGATTAATAATATGGCAGCCATAACTTGTTGACCGACGCGACGCAGAAAAATAAATTACTGTTCTTAAAAGAGAAAGTTTTGACAAAATCTCCAGTACAGACTTAGAGAATGTATTAGTCGAATACATTTTCAGTCATAATTAATAATAAAAACTCTTCACCAATTTACTGAGCTTTTTATATAATTGTTCCACATTCTATAGGATACTCTTCGCAGTATTCTCGTAAATAATGTTAGTTTTTAGACATTCTAAATTTTGTTATACCAACTTTGTTGTGAAAAAAAAAATATGTAAAAAAAAATTGAAAAGGAAAACATCACCACCGGTCTGGGATTCGAACACACGATCTTTGGATTGCAATCAATCAATAACAGTTTATTAAAAGTTTTTAATCATTTATGTGCCTCGTCGGAACAGGTCCGGTTTGGCTTAACGACAGTTAAGATATGGGTTAGAGCTCCTGTCTAGACTTAAAAACTAAATTAGAAATTAAGAATGTGTCCACGAAGACCTAAAACTAATTAAAAGAAAAACACTGTAAAACTATCACTCACTAGACGAAGTACTTTTAGTTGCTGGCACGGGAAAACAGAATTCAATGAAAAAAAACGTTCGAAGCAATTCCACCCTGATGCTCTTCCTACCGCCGGGAAAATATCGTGGAAATTTAAAAGATATGGTACGAAATATTTTAGTTTTGAGAATTTTATAATAAGATAGAATTTAGAAACAAAAAGGACAAAATAACAAAAAGGGCAAAAACAAATAGAATGTGTAAAGGGAATAAAGAAAGTTGATTATAGGTTTTAGTAAAGGTTAAAGGTAGATTGCAAGGCAAAACATTAGCCACTGGACCATCACACATTACTACAAAAATTAAATGTCTGTAATATACATATTCCGAGAATCATATTTCAACGCATTAGATATATTATTATGAAATAAAACTATTGGAGGAAGAGAACACTGACGTACTAGTCAAGCAATTCAATAATATTGATGATACCGGTCATATTCCATCTGACTGGTTACAGTCCAAATTCATAATGCTCCCGAAAAAGGTAAATGCTACAAAATGTAAACATGAGTCACCTACTAAAAATATTTTTACGTATCCTGAATACAAGAATGTTCAAAAAGCCAGAAAAACTAAGCGGAGAGACGCAATTTGGCTTCAAAGGTGGAGTGGGAATACGGAAGGTGGTATTCTGCGTGAATACATTAGTCCAAAATTGTCTAGATCAACGAAAAGATGTGTTTATGGCATTCGTTGACTACGAGAAGGCCTTCGACAATGTCAGGCACGACACTCTCCTGAGATCGTTGCATAACGCTAACATCGACCAAAAAGACATTAGGATCATACAGAATCTGTACTGGGATCAAAAGGCTCGAGTCAAATTGGACCTCTCAATCAACACAGACGAATTTAAAGTGAGGAAGGGTGTTCGTCAAGGGTGTATTATGTCACCGATGCTATTTAACCTTTACATTGAAAACATATTTTCTAGAGCTCTTGAAGATGAAGCATGCGGGATAAAAGTAAAGGGTACTTTGATATCAGATATAAGATATGCCAACGATACAGTAATTACAACTGATAACCACGAAGATCTGCAGCGGCTTTTGAATAAAATAAACATAGTGGGTAGGGATAATGGCCTGAAAATTAATACTCAGAAAACGAAATTCATGATTGTGAGCAGAAATCCTTTACCTCTACAAAATGTCGCCATAAATATCGATAATGCTCCCATAAACCGAGTACATACATTTAAATATCTGGGTACCTTATTGATGAATGGGATCCGCAGTATGAAATAAAATGCCGCATACTGCAAGCGAGACAGGCATTCATTAAATTGAGGCCCTTCTTATGCAACCAAAGTTTGTCCTTTTTGATCCGGTATAGAATGGTTAAGTGCTATGTGTGGTCTATTTTACTTTATGGAATGGAAACCTGGACACTTAAAGTCACATCAATTAATAGACTGGAAGCCTTTGAAATGTGGATACTGAGAAGAATGCTTCGCATATCGTAGAAAGAATACGTAACGACGACGTAATTCAAAGAGCGAATGTGGAGAGACAGCTCTTTAATTTGATTAAAAAACGCAAGATAAACTACCTGGGACACATTTTAAAAGGTTCGAAATACAGAATTCCACAACTAATTCTACAAGGAAAAATTGAAGGTAAGAGAGGAGTAGGGCGTAAACAAATGTCCTGGTTACGGAAAATTAAACAATGGACTGGTATAACCAACACCCGCGAACAATGTCACGCGGCGAAAGAAAGAACCCTCACTCTGAGATAGTCACCTACGCATAAATTGCATGGTATTCGAAGAAGATATATTAGTAAAATGTATAAACAAAAAAAAACGTATTATAGAGATAACATTTCGCAAGATTTCTATTCAAGTTCAAGCGACAAACATTAAGAAAACATATTTTTTAAATTAAATGATTAATAACTTTCCTATTTACTGATTGATTTTCTTCAAAAATAATAGGGTTCTTCCTCTAGTTAACACTAATTTACTTTCCAAATTTCAATACAATCGGACTCTCTTAAGTTATCGTGTTTACAAGAAACGCGACGGACGGACAGACGGGACGGGACAGACGGACATTTTGAAAGTTGTTCAGAATTCGTTCACTAACACAATATGAAAATTTTTTTCTCTACGAGCGATATTTACGGCTTTAGAAAAGTGCCGATCAAATGCAATATACTCTTCGTTTTTGCGAAGAGTGTAATAAATGACTACAATGATGACTTACAGCGCCGCGATCGCACGAAGTACGTCATACGTTGCTGAATTAAACAAGTAGTTGTTTTCGTTTTGTTTTATTTCTAATTTTGATAGCAAAAACAAAATTTCCGTTCATACCCAGGGACCGTAACCGAACCGAAACCGTAACCGAAATCAGCACCATAATTTCAATTTTTTTTCTAATCATAACCGAAACCGAAAACCGGAATAAGAGCTTCTGGTAAACCGAAACTGAAAACCAAAATGACAGATTCTGGAAAACCGAAACCGTAACCGAAAACCGAAAATGGTGTAGGTTAGGTAACCGTAACAGAAACCGAGCCGAATTAAATTTCGTTTTCGGTCCCTGCAAACATTAATTTAATTTTAACCGAAACCCTAACCGAAAGCAGCAGCAATTACGATTTTTTCCTAACCGTAACCGAAACCGAAAACCGGAATGAGAGTGACTAGTAAACCGAAAGCGAAAACCGGAATGTGAGATTCTGGAAAACCGAAACCGTAACCGAAAACCGAATTGACGCTGCTTTGAAACCTAAACCGAAAACCACATTAACGCTGCTTTGAAAACCGAAACCGTAACCGAAAACCGAAAACCAAATTAACGCTGCTTTGAAAACCGCAACCGTAATCGAAAACCGAAAATGGTGTACGTCAGTTAACCGTAAACGAAACCGAACCGAAATAGATTTCGGTTTCGGTCCCTGGTCATACCTATGGTAAATACTGTATCTAATTAATGAAGTATAAACTAGAAAGTTAAAGCTTATTTCACTTATTAAGCATGTATTATAATCTGTAAATAAATGTTCATGTTTTCTTGAAATTTTAAATGACTAAAACGGCATTTTAACCAGGTATCCAACAAAACTATAAATCGCTCTTAAAATTTTTGTATGTAGTGTAGTAAACTGATCGGGGACAGAAATGGTATAACGCTGATTTTTTGTATAGATCTGGACCTCTATTCTGTAATTATGGGGAGAGTGATCATTCATCGTGCGAAGCGAGAACTCCCATCACACGCATCTCACCTGGCCGTCCTAGATTGCATTCCGTAAGTGCAGTGAATAGGTGGTGAACGTGAAGTGATTCAGCGAGAATAGCCGAATTTACAACCAATTAGTTTGGCGCAAAAGCATCAGCTGTTCAGTGTTCAGTTGTTATTTTACTCGTTCCACTTTTGGAAATAAAACTTAGTGATAGTATTTACTTTATGCTCTATGGTGATTCCTGAACGTCGTATGGGGGCTTGCATGAAAGAACTTACCACTTCGATTATATCACGGGCAAGTTCTTTGCTGACCCTGAATCTCCTTATAAATGCTTGGTCGGTTAATGATGCAAAAGGGTTAATCTTATGTAGTGCCGTTCCCCTTCCAAATCTTTCTCGGCATCACGAAGATCTCGTAATACCTAGAATTTATTTATTGATCAAAAATTCCGTAAGGATATGCCCTCGTTATTGATAAAACATATTTTCAAAAATATGACTATAATAAACTAAAAGAGAAATTATAATATTATTATCAACTCATTGGCGATGAGCAAATCCCCAATGTCCATTCTGAGTCACAGATTTAACAACAATAATTTTTGGCCGATGCAAACTGTCATAAAAATATGGTTAGGATCTCCGTTCTCCCGGGGAATTGACAGATTCCCTCACGATTTACCAGTAGAAGTAAGTTCACGCATTTTTCGCACGAGGTGATCACTCCCGTAGTTACAGAATAGACTTTTATTCATTTTCAAGTGAACTTCGCCCACTTCTCACGGGAATGAGCTTTCACGCTTTTACCGAATAGAGGTCCAGATGTTCCTAATTTGCCTAGGAATGATAAGACAGGCCCACAAAAAAAATTTCGTGAGCGAAATTTAAGACCCAGAAAAAATTTGGAAGACATGGAAATATCATTTTTGGAAGAAAACACAGTATTTTAGTATTTTCCAATGTATTGCATTACTTGATAGAGCCTCATGTAAGGTGTGTTCGCGGTGCTGAGCAGAACTGCGCATGCGGAAAGAACAATGAGAAGAGGCGGGAATTAGATTTCGGGATTGTATGGAACACTCAGTCTGTGAGATTCGACCCTCGCCGGCATCAACTTGTGATGAAACCTTTAGACGCTTACCTTCGGACGACCTTGCACCCCCGTTACAATTACCTTTTTATTTGAGCGTTTCAACATATATTGGTCTGAATTTATCTTTTATCTATTTATCTATTTTCAGTGTGGTAACTTAATTCGTTTATCAAAACGCATTCCTCTAAATTTTTAGATCAGTTATTTTTTGCTCGTTCCCTGACTCTTTTATCATTGAATGATCTACGCAATGGATTTATTTTTCGTTCATGTGTTTCTCTCTTTAATGACCAACAAAAGTCTGCCATCATATTGATTCCTTGATATCTTCCATCCATTTCCTTGATATCTTTATGGAATCGCTCGCCCTACTATTCACTGAAGTATTATTAGCCAAAAAAGAGGAAAAAAGAAGCTTCTGGTACTTTGGGAATAATTTATGCTATGAAAGCAATTGGTTTATGTCACCTAGATTGTCATGGAAGATTGTCATGGAAATAACTTATAGACCGTAGGATAGTGAGAGATTTTTTTAAACGTTTGGTTCCTATCTGGCCTTTTGGTAGCCTTTTGTGCCTGATTTGTACTAACCATTTTCGTGTTTATCAAACGGTTATCCAGGGCCCCTCAGCGGAAAACAAAAAAGAAAATTTCATGAAAATGAGCAATTTAAAACGTTTTGTTCCTATCTGGCGTCAAGTTAGACTTACGTTTTAAAGAAAAACATCCGACGGAAGCTTATCGCCAGACAAATTCCGTGGGCCGGAAGGCCCGAAATTTCAATCCGAAGTTGTAAGAAAAAATGGTCAAAATCAAACGATTTGGTTCTTATCTAGGAATTGTATATATAGGTAAATAGATTATAATTATCGCGATATAACAAACGCCAGACAAATTCCGAGGGCCCAACAGTGAAAAAATTATTGTTCAAGTTGTCAACTATTCCGCGAAAATCAAACGATTTACATTCGTCTGGCATTTGTTTTTTTGTTAATATTAGGCAATAAGTAGTTTCAATTTAAGATTCCCAGACGAATTGGCTGGGTCCCCTGGATAGCCAGACAAAAAGAAAAGCGCGAAAAAATGCCATTTTTCAAACGATTTATTCCTGTCTGGCATTTTAAAAAGATATGTTAATAAATAAGCCATATTTCTAGTCCCAGATAAAAAGCTTGGGCCCAGACGTAGATATGTTGAGCGAAAATATCGAAAAATCAAAAAACAGTCGTGTAAAAATCGATGCATTTTCAAACGATTTACACTCGTCTGGGATTTGTTTTTTTAAAAAGATATGTTAATAAACAAACCATATTTCAAGTGCCAGACAAAAATCTGGGGCGCAGCTGTAGATATATCGCAAATTTTGAGGTTCTACAGTTGGCAACTTTTTAATCCTGGCTTCTACGCCAAAAGACTACTCTAGCTAATTTAAATAGAATAAAATTTGCTAAAACTCTTTTTTAAATTTTTTTAATTTCGACAAAAATGAAGGAATTAGAGGGGGGGCGGGATTGGGGACTTTTTTTTTTTCGGTAAAGTTTCTCCATTTTGTCACCGTAATTAATCGGTAATTAAATGAAATCGATCTCATATATGATGTTCACTTAATAGCATGTACTACTTTGACGTTCCGTTAATCTCGGTCCTTCGAAACAAAGGCTTCTGAGAAAAAATATTTTTTTTAGATTTACATACATTATAAGAAAACGTGTAATTTCCTACATTTCCTCGAATATCTCGATAATTATTGTTTTTTTCGAAAAATTTGTAGATAGCTTATGTAAAGAGAATTGATTGAGCTTTCCGACGCTTTTTTTATTTTTTCTCTAACATAAAGAGCAAAAGACCAAATATGCGGACGTCTCAAAGCCAACCGCCACCCAGTCTATTAATTAGGGTGAAGACGTACCGCTCGGCTAAAGTACACCATCTGTGGGTCCCACACGAGACTATAGTTTCTCGATCTGACGTCACAGTGCTTTTCGTGAGGAGTAGCGAGAATTTCAACTTTAATTATTTATTGCAAAGTAAGTACTGCGATTTAAGAGCTGATATTCGATGTGGCGTGTTTTTATACATAAACACACACTTTAATGAAATACAAAAAAAATGGGCAAGTTCCCCATTAGCAAACGATAAATAAAAATCACCCCGGGACGAGCGGGGAGTATAAAAAGCAGCGTCGCTCGCAAACAATGCATACCATATATGTTTCTACCACATCACATCTTACGTGTCTTATGTCGCGTGCATTAAAATGAGAGAAGAAATCACTTTTGTGTGGTTGACTACCTACGCCAAGGGAGAATGAAACAGCTACGGACTTACGAGGACTCTCAGTTTCTATGGTGTAGTGCAGAGTTGTAAATTATATATTAATATGTAATAATTTATATTTGTCCTTTTGCTAGTATGTAACTTATTTATTGTAAATATTATTCGATCGAGGGATTATGAATGTGAAAGTGACAGTTATATTGATTGCAGTGATAAAGAAAATCAAATTCCAAATGAGTTTCAAGTGAGAAAAAAAACGGCATTTCAAGGGCGGATCTGGAACTTGAGCTTGGGGGGGTAACATAGCCGCGTGTTGAAAATAACAAAAATGTTTTTTCTCGAAAATTAAAATTGATGAGGGGGGGGGGGGAAATCTCAAAAAAAAACTAAATATATTCAAAAATATAAAATAAAATAATAAAAATTATGAAATTTTAAAATGAAAGTTGATTGTTTACGGAATCTTGTTACCCCGTTACCCCCATGAATCCGCGCTTGCGCCATTTGAGTAGTGACGCGAAACACATTTGTTTAAATGTGTATAATACTCTTATACAATGACAAGCTAATGAAATGCCAGACGAGTGTGAATCGTTTGAAAATGCATCGATTTTTACACGACTGCTTTTTGATTTTTCAATATTTTCACTCAACATATCTACGGCTGGGCCCACGCTTTTTGTCTGGGACTTGAAATATGGTTTAGTTATTACCATATCTTTTTAAAATCCAAATACCAGACAGGAATAAATCGTTTGAAAAAATGGCTTTTTTTCGTGCACTTCTTTTAAGATTTAAAATATGTTTGGCCCACGCTTTTTGTCTGGGACTTGAAATATGGTTTATTTATTACCATATCTTTTTAAAATCCAAATGCCAGACAGGAATAAATCGTTTGAAAAAATGGCTTTTTTTCGTGCCCTTCTTTTAAGTTTTAAAATATGTTTGGCCCACGCTTTTGGTCTGGGACTTGAAATATGGTTTATTTATTACCATATCTTTTTAAAATCCAAATGCCAGACAGGAATAAATCGTTTGAAAAAATGGTTTTTTTTTCGTGCATTTCTTTTAAGATTTAAAATATGTTCGGCCCACTAAAAATGTCTGTGAATGATACAATACATTTTCGTTTTGGTTAATTTTTACAGAAAAAATCATTTCACATGAGAACCAATCGTTTGATGTTCGCGGAATAGTTGACAACTTGAACAATAATTTTTTTACTGTTAGGCCCTCGGAATTTGTCTGGCGTTTGTTATATCGCGATAATTATAATCTATTTACCTATATATACAATTCCCAGATAAGAACCAAATCGTTTGATTTTGACCATTTTTTCGTACAACTTCGGATTGAAATTTCGGGCCTTCCGGCCCACGGAATTTGTCTGGCGATAAGCTTCCGTCGGATGTTTTTCTTTAAAACGTAAGTCTAACTTGACGCCAGATAGGAACAAAACGTTTGAAATTGCTGATTTTCATGAAATTTTCTTTTCTGTTTTCCGCTGAGGAGCCCTGGATAACCGTTTGATAAACACGAAAATGGTTAGACCAAATCAGGCACAAAAGGCTCCCAAAAGGCCAGATAGGAACCAAACGTTTAAAAAAATCTGTCACTAGCCCACGGTCTATTAGATGCGAGTTAAGGAAATGTATTTTAAATTCATTAAAATGGCCGGTTTTATAGGTACAGTTTAAACCTAAGTTTAACTAGAAGATTCTGTTGAGGTTCGAAATAAAAGTAAATAGCGTAGTTAGCAAAGTGTATATTAGGCACATTCATCAAATAGGAAATTATTAATTAAATTTGAATAAAGATTCTGTGGTATTGATAGTTGTTATTGGGTTATTATCGATAGTTATCGAACGACTTTTATAGTAAAAAAGCTGCTGTGAGAAGCGTCTTTTTGAGTTCTTGTTAAAAGGTTCTTGTTAATTTCCAGTTTGATGAGTGTGCTTAATATACACTTTGCTAAACACGCTATTTACTTTTATTTCGGACCTCAACAGAATCTTCTAGGTTTAAACTGTACCTATAAAACCGGCCCTAACCACTTAATTTTTGGTCATTCTTGGTCATCTCAGCTACAATGCTTTCGTAGTCATCAGGTCTATGATTCCCTAGGAACTGATGAACTACTGCCTTAAAGCTTTCCCATGTGGCTTTCTCTTTTAGTCAACGTTGTAATGAACATATTATCCTTCAAAATATTTCAAATCAAAAAATGCCTTCCTTAAGTTTAGCTTCCGACAACTGACTGAATGTTCATCTCAAATATTCAGAGCAGTCACCCCGTTTATCAAGCGCTTTTTCAGGGTGGAAGGAGGATTTTCTACGATTCAACCAGTGGTTGCTCTATTATATTCTTATCACTCAGTAAGAGGCACGATCGCTTGGGCCAAATCTTTTTTGTAGTGATTATTTCGATCTCTACTATCCCATTCACAAAGGAAACAAGAATATTTTGTAAATCCTGACTGTTGACCTAAAGTCATGGAAAAAATTTTAAGATCACCACAAATTTTCCACTTATGCTCTTCATATTTTATTTTGTTTAATATCATCTCTAGATTGGTGTATTTTTTATTTTCAAATTTTTTTTGTCGTACTTGGACACACACACTGGATGTGAAGTAAAAGATGATTGTAACAGGTGCAAGGTGTCCGAAGGTAAGCGTCAAAAGGTTTCTTCACAAGTCGATTGTGTCAAGGGTCAAATCTCACAGGCTAAGTGTTCCATACAAGATATAATGCCTGCCTCTTCTCATTGTTCTTTCCGCGTGTGCAGTTCTGGTCAGTACCGCGAACACAAGTACAATCCCAAATCAATCTGCATGAATATGTTTATAAACCACCGTTGGAAGCAATATCCTCGGAAATTTTGTATAATAGTGTAGTCCAAAGTGAACTCACCGTACCTGAGGTTTTATCAACTAATGAAATACATTGGAAAATACTGAATTTTCTCCCAAAAATGATATTTCCATGTCTCCCAATTTTTTTTCTATTCATTTCGAACCTCGAAGTTTTCACGATTTTCATCCAATTTTTACCTCTAGCTCGACTTCAGATTCGTGTTCAGCGCCCCGAAAAACATAAGGAAGAGTGGGTCTTAATTCTCGCTCACGTTTTTTTTTTGTGGGCCTGTGTAAGCTATCGAGTCCCCACGAATCCGCTGTGAGCTTTCGCCGCCATATCTAAAAAATAGCTGAAAATTATCTGTTTTTACAAGCTTTTATTTAACTTGCTTTGTATGTATGTTAGTTTGTTTGTTTAGTTCAAATCCTGCAAGTCAATTTCAAAACAGTTATCCCCAACCGATTGATGGTTAGCTAAGCGACGTCATTCTAAATCCATATGGCGGACTCTCAAAGATGGCGGACCAGTTATTATTTATGCACACACATGGGTGTGCATCCCTTTCATTTGATACCCATAATATGGGTATCAAATGAAAGGGTTTGCTGAAAAGAATACGAAAATAAAATGACGTCACACTAAATTCAATATGGCGGACGCTGGCGGACCAATTATTTTTTATGCACCTGAAAGGGTTTGCTGAGAAGAATATGAAAATAAAATGACGTCACACTAAATTCAATATGACGGACGCCCCAAGATGGCGGACAATTTTTTTTAGTTTTAACTATAATTTGATCGTATAGTGTATTCGCTCATACGTTGCATTCTAAGAAATGGTGAAGGATCCGGTTTAAACTATAAGTTTTATATCGGTTAGGAACGACGCAATGAATATATAAAACTAATTAAGGCGTAGCTAAAAATTTAAAAATAAAATTAAATGTAAAAAAAACTTTTTTAAAAATAAGCTTTTACTATTGAGGTGTACTAAAACGAAAAAAATAGAAATAAAAAAAAATTAATTGTCTTAAAAGCTTGTTGCGTGAATAGAAATAAAAAAAAACTTACTTAGGTACTTACAATCTCTGTCAAAAAAAATTAATGCCTGTATGAACTTCTCGCACGCGACAAGCTTTTAAGACAATTCTTTTTTTTTTTTCGTTTTAGTACACCTAAATAATAAAAGTTTGTTTTTAAAAAAGTTTTTTTTTATATTTATTTACTTTAATCAAAATTATCCTGAGTTCCATTAGATATATTAAAATCTTACATGAGTAGCTTTTTATTCATAATAAATTGCTGCTTCTATTGACATATAAAATGATGTACTTCCCCTATATTTTAATTTTTTGAAAAATCATTCTTTGTAAAATATTTTGCTTTTAAAAAAGTATTGGGAACTGTGTTAAGAAAATTTGTTTCTTTATACAGGGTGCCAAAATATTACAAAAATATTAATTTCACCTAAGAGTAAACTATCTTTATTTTTCATTTTTAATGAAAATTTCATTTAAAAAAGTTGCTTATATTACTCTCGCAAACAAATCGTATTTTTTTAACAAGCAAAATCTTTAATAAAGAGACTTTTTGTCAAAAAAATAAAATTTACATCAATTTGTGGTGCGGACACCCTGTGTATTTATATGTTTAATTACATGAAATCCAATATTTTTCTGGACCCACTACATATGCTCAGAAATGTTAGTGTTACTTATTTGGAATTATTACATTGTTCATATCATATTTATTATTTTGAATATTATTAACGATATCAGTTCTAGCTACAAAAATATACACAGAGTTACGAAAATTTTACATATTTATTACGATTTATATATTCAGAAAATTTCAAAATATATACAGAGAAATGTAAGTGATAAATATAGTTAAGAACTGAAAATGAAAATAAATACAAAATTCTCGACAAAATTATTATTGATTATCTGCAACCAACTCTTTATTGAAACGATGGTTTTAGATTTTCACATTTTCTGTCCTATACGCATATGTTCTACACTTTTTTAGGTAAATTGCCCGCCATATAGTAAGAAGGTTATTAGTTATAGATATTAGGTGTTTGGTCTAAGTGCACATAACAGTACATTTACAACTGATAGTGTCCTACTTGCATTATCCTTGAATGTCAGATACGACTCTTTTACTAAGGAGGGCAGTATATCTGACGACTAATTTCGTATCCATACAATTTTAACTAGGAAGTATCTCGGCGATTTCTTCACTCCGCAAGAAAAAGGTTGGTTTTTCTATTGCTGTATCTGTATATCCATTCGTGAACAATTTGGAAAGAAAAAGATACGAGTATTTATTAAATATAATATTGCGACAGTAATGAAGTGGAACATGGCACTTTGAATACGTAATTAAAAAATGAATTCTTTATTCCTATAAATAATAATTAATAACTGAAATAAAAGAAAATATAATTCCTTTGATAAAAGATTTCGAATTTCTTCTCCACATGTATATTTTCGATTACCCGCGTATCCTTAGGCTACCAAAGTTGAACATTTTAGTGGAAATCTTCAGTCGTCGGCCTTATGTGCACACTTTTTCGCTGTTTTTTAACCAAAAAATTTTTAGAAATTTTCAAGTTTTTCTCCGTATGTATATTTTCGATTACTCGCGTACCGATTTTAAAAATCAATGACTACCCAGGTTAAATATTTCTGTGGAAATCTTGAGTCATCGGCTTTATGAACTCCTTTTTAGCTATTTTTTTAAAACATAATATGTTCAAAGCTTTTATGTTTTCTTCTCCATATGTATATTTTCGATTACTTGCTGTTTTAAGAAAAGGCTGCCAAAGTTGAATATTACTGCGGGAATCTTGAATCATCGGCTTTATGTACACACTTTCTAGTTGATTTTTAATCGTAATATTGAGAGTTTTTATTGGCTCGCAATTATTCAGTATTTGCAAAGTATTTCGCCGACCATTGAAAAAAGCTGCTACTTGGTGCTTCTGAAGGGCTATTCGAATTTGCAGCGTTTAATTTCGGAAGTATAAGTGCTGCTATTGCCGCATTTACAGATTCCTAAAATGAAAAAGTAAAAAAAATGTGAAAGGTGTGTGTTTACGCTTTCGAAAAGACACTAATACAATGGGCCTAAAATCATTAAATTCGTATTTATAATTAAATAAATCTACACATCTATTTTACTTGTAATTTTACCTGTAGATCTGCAATTAATTTACAATAAGTACTTTTTTTTTCGATTTCAGTTTATAAGCCATTAGTTCACTAAATGGGTTTTTTTACTGGACAAAAATGGTATAAAGCTGAATTTTGGGACGGACGTTCAAAATTGGCTCAGAAACAATAATTGGTTGAGTTCTCACGAATCCGCTGTGAGCTCTCGCTACCGTATCCAAAAAATGGCCGAAAATGATCTATTACTTCCACGTCCAGTGGAAGTATAGTAACGACAAAAAAATTTTTAAAAATTTTTATTGCCCAAATAGGCTTAAAATGTCATGAAACGTCGAGATTTTAAGTTTGAGCGAAAAAAAAATTTCTGTCTGTCGGTCTGTCTGTCGGTCTATCTGTCTGTCTGTCTGTAACTTTTTTTTTGTGCGCACGTTTTCTCTGGAACCGTTTGAGATATTGACTTGAAATTTGGTACACGTATGTACTTTAACGAGATCTAGAACTAGGTTATATTTTCATCTTGTTCTGTCGAAGGGTTGGGGGGTAAATTAGGGTAAATTTGGGGTAAATGGGTAAATCAAGCAGGTAAGAGTCCATGAAATTGGTATTTAGTATATACAAGAGAAGCTGAGGTCTCAAAAAAATTTTTGGAATTAGCCACCCCCATTACCACCCCCACCTCCTTATTAAAGGGGATGAAAAAAAATGTGATTTAGTGCATGTGCAGGAACCAGAAACCTCAAAATATTTTTTTTACTTCATCCACCCCCCACTACCACCCCCCTATCACCATCCCCACCCCACTACCGATGTGGGGTATCGTTTTATGGGTTTTTGGGGTAGAGGATTTCAAATATTATATTATTAAAGTTCCATAAACAATTATTTTCACATACAAAGTTTTTTCGTTGTGAGTGACTTGGATAGAGAATCTGGATGTGGAAGTAGTGATTCCTTGGGCATCGGTTTTTTTTAATTTAATCAAAATTATCTTGAGTACCATTAGAGATATTAAATGTACTGTTATATGCACTTAAAACAAACAAAATAATACCTAATATCTATAACTAATAACCTTCTTACTATATAGCAGACAATTTAACTAAAAAATATAGGTATGCGTATAGGACAGAAAATGTGAAAATCTAAAACTATCAATTCTTATAGATAGCACGCTTTTGCTTAGGATGGAAGTATATCAATCCTTATACTAAGACTAATTAACCACTTATCGGAACCGGCACGGTAGCTCAATCGGTTAAGGCGTATTGAGTGTCGAATACGCTGATCGAATTGCTACCGCGCTCTGGGTTCGACCCCCAGCCCCGGTATTGACAACACCGGTGGGTGTGGATGTATGTCTGCGTTTTTCCGAATGTGTAACCCCCTTCCGGACAGCCTTGGCTTTGGATTTGGGGGTTGTCTACTATCTGTGGTGTGTTTGTGTTTATCTACGACTAATGACTAACCAATTAGTCATTAGTCATGACTAATAAATGAATGATTAGTCATTAGTCATGATTGATTAGTCGACTAAAAAATGCCCGCCTCTGTCTCCTATATTAATTATGTGAGTATATTCGTCAACATAGTGAATATAAAACATCAGATAACATGGAGGGCGAATTTTATTGACTACATTGGTGAAACGGGTCGTAAAAAATCTCCATCTAAAGCCTTGCTGCATAATAACGCGTTAATAATGATAATAATATTACTTTATTGGTGTTTTACAGTTAACCTAATTACTGAGGTTACACGGTACTAATGGAAAATTATTAGAAAAATAACTTTAAAAAAATCCAGAAAGTATTTATACAAAGCTTATCTTTCTATTTAGTACCTTTTATTTATTATTTATTTCCTCTTTTGAGTAACCACCCTGTGTTCTTTTTCGCTAAACGTATATCAAGTTTTCTTCCTTGTTGATAGTGTATACTTTTAATATGCTATTTCCCTCCGTCTTTTCTTAATTGATAGTAATATAATAATAATATAATAATAATATAATAATAATATAATAATAATATAATAATAATATAATAATAATATAATAATACGTTTATTTACATAAGAAATTAACATGTGTTTTACAATAATTTTGTATATAAGAATATATTGTAAATAAACAGGAGATAACCCACAAAAGTAAACTTGCATGTGGGTACAATTTGCTTATTTACCTTTCGCAAAATATTAATAATTATAAATAATTATAATAATTGTAATAGTAGCAGTTAGACAACGTATTTATTAATGTAAGTAATAACAACTAGGCTAAATAACAAAACCTAAAAAAAAAGAAATCTTCTACATATAACTTTTGCAAAAGAAAAAGAAAAAAAATGGATACAAATTTTTGCATATTCTGATTCAAACTAAACAATAATGTATATTAAAATCAATTTTATCACTCAATATAACATATCTTTACTTTTACACAAATAAAGATTGGCATAAGTTAATTTTTAATATTATCCAAGTTATGTATTTCTTGCCTATTTAAGTTAAGAAAGAATTTTTTAGTCTTTTTTTTTAAATAACTTTTTTTGTTTTAATTACTTGTAATTCAGTTGGAAATGTATTGTACAGTCTAGATGACAAATAAGTATAATTTCTTTGCCCTACTGTTTTGATTGCTGTCGGTACCATTGCCTTACCTTTATTTCGGGTTTCATATTGATGTTGGGAAGAGGATAGCGTGTGTTTATTTTTATGTTGGTTAGATACTGCACTAAGAAAATATAATTGCCTTATGTCCAGTACTTTCGCTTCTGAAAAAAGTTCATCACTTGGGTAAGTATTAGGTTTTAAAAAGAGTATTTTTAAGAATTTTTTCTGAATGATGTCTAATTTTTTAAGGCGACAGTAAGCAACTACATCCCAACTTAGAATGCCATATATTAATCTAGATTCAACTAGCGCAAAATAGACCCGTTTTTTTTTTAAATTTAGGGTTGAAAGTTTATGATTAAACCAGTCCATTATATAACCTAGCTCACGTTCCACTGTTTTTTTTTAAGTTATCCCAATTTTCCTTTGAAGAAAATGGCAGTATCATCTGCAAAACTAAAAATAGAAGCATTGACGCTGAGATTAAGTAAACTATTTATGTAAACAACAAACAAAACTGGGCCTAGCACATTTCCCTGAGGTACTCCATAAAGCACAGTTCTTTCCTCACTTAGAGTATTGTTAATCATGACTACTTGTTTACGATTCGACAGATAGTTTTTAAAAAGTTCCAGTACATGACCTCGAAAGCCTAGATACTCTAAGGCATCCAACAACTGCGAGTGACTAACAGTGTCGAATGCCTTAGCCAGATCCAGAAACACACATAAAGAGACTTTATTGTCGTCCAGTGCTCTGTAAATTTCTGCTGTTAGTGAAGAAATTTCATCTTCCGTAGACTTCCCTTCTCTAAAATCAAATTGTCTAACTGATAATAATTCGTTAGAATTGATATATTTCATTATTCTATTTTTTATTATTTTCTCGAATATTTTTGCGAAATTGGATATTAATGAAATTGGTCTATAGTTAGAAACTTGCAGTTTATCTCCATTTTTGTATAAAGGCTTTATAAGAGCTGTTTTAAATTCTGAGGGGCAAATATCGGTTTCTATGATTTTATTTATTAAAAATGCATTCGCGGAGGGGGTGTTGGCGGTTTAACGATTTTACGTGCTAGGTTCATTCCAACATTAGAAAAATAATCATTAAAATTATTAGCAATTTCTAAATCACCCTGTATAATATCGTGTTCTACGTGTATTTGCTTAACATGAGTTTCTTTATTTTTTGTATTACTAATTTCTTTAACTACATTCCAAACATTTTTACTATCATTGTTTTTTTGAATTTTTGATTAAAATAATTGATTTTTGCAATATTAATTAAATTTGTTAAGTTGTTTCTATATTGAATAAATTCTACCCTAAATGCAATATTATCTGACTTGTTTATGTTTTTTATAAAGTTCATCTCTTCTATTTATTGATTTGACTAGCCCTGAAGTAATCCAACTTTTTCTTTTAACCTCTTTACGTTTTATTCTTTTTATATCCGTGTTGTTTTTTATCACTTCATTTATTACAGATAGAAAATGTGCTGTTGCTATATTTACATCAGATATATCGTAATAAGAATTCCAATTATATTTTTTTAAATCCGATTTTAAATTTTTGAAGTTTATACATTTTAATATGTTTTGATGATTAACATTTTGTATATTTTCCGAAATATTTGTTGGTATGCAAATTGTGGTAGGAAAATGATCTGTTAGATATGTTTGTAGAATGTATGTTGAAAAAGCATGGTTTGGATTCTTACTATTAGTTTTTACGAATATATGATCTAGGCAACTTCCCGAAATTCCCTGCGGTCTAGTGATTTTATTTATAGTGGATATAAAATTGAATTCATATAAAGCATTTAGGTAGTCATTTGTTATATCATTATTATCTTGTAAAATATTTATATTTATATCACAAATTATTATATAGTAGTCCGAGTTTAGTGACTTTGATCTTTCTAAATAATTCCTTAGTTCCACAATAAAATTTTCTGGATGGTGGTCTATATATTGCTGTTATAATAATAGTTTTATTTTCAAATACCATTTTAATTTGTAAAACCCGACATATATCAATAGAAATAATATCAACAGTGTAGTTTGCTGAACTTTTTATGTATGCCACGACCCCATCGTTTTTGTTGCTGTAAACAATGTCATAACCATCTATGCTTAAAAAAGTTGGATCCAGAATTTTCCACGTTTCTGATAAAATTAGGCAATCAAATTGAACATGAATTTGGCTAATTAAAACTTTCAGTTCATCTAATTTTTTGCTTTTTTGATGATATAAATTGAAGTAAGATTTCTCATATTTTTTCGTAATTTCATTAAACTTAACAACATCGTCATATACTGTTGTATTAAAAGGTGCGTAATTATAATCTCTTATATAATGATTCATTATTTTAAATTTTTATATATAATTTTGAACAGATTTTACTAATGAAATGTTATAAAATGCATTAATTTATAAAAATACAATAATTTACATCTGAATTCGCTTGGTTTCTATCATTTTACAGATTTTGAAGTTGATGCCAGGGTTTCTTTAGGGGACGTCTCCGGGATCTTCTTTTGTGGTGACCTCTTTCCTTTTAATGATTTGGTAAATATTCTAGTTGCCGGTCTAAATTTTTTTAGTTGACTCTTATTTATTTTCCTTTTCTTAATTACTTTAAGATTTTCTAATCCATCTTCTTCTGCAGTTTCGTCTAGTGTTTCAAAATTATTCTCACTACTTAGCCCCACGGGTGTTGTTGGTGCACTTTTTGTTTCTTTTTCAAATTAAGTAATTAATTTTTAATTTTTAAGATGAACACGCTGTATATTTTTATTAAAAATGCAGGTTCCTCCCTTCATATGTGCATGGCAAATATTATTGTTCACCGATACATTTTAATCATCAATTATTAACCTCCCCACAATAAAATTGTGGGAGGTTACTACAATTAGTCCAAAATCGAAAATTGAGATAACATCAAATCTTTACGTTTTGAGGTCCCAGGAACCCAAAAAAATTGTTTTTGAAAAATGTCTGTGTGTGTGTATGTGTGTGTGTGTGTGTGTGTATGTATGTTAGCACGATAGCGGCGAAGCTACTAAACGGATTTGGATGAAACTTTGCATGAGGGTTTCTTTAGTGCTCCAGAAGATCTGAAACGGTTTTGGTTGAGATCGGATTACGTTGAGTGCCGTTTTGGCACAACAAGTTGTTTATTTTATGATTACTTACAATTTGTAATTGAACCATTGAAAAGCAGTAAAAATTCCGATTTCAACGATATATCACACTTGCACTTTTTCGATTTGGTTTCCGTGAAAAAAATTTAAAAAAAAAATTTAATTTGTTTTGTCCTCAAAGCAGTGCAATGTACAGGGTGATATTCTAATAATGACAAAGGTGTTCAGTGATTTCGGCTGATAACTCGGGAATGGTTGAAGATATCGAACTGAAATGTGAAACGTAGGTATAAATATTGTAGACGGACGGATTACGAGTGAATTAATAATACACCTATGTCACATGACGTCACAAATAAGAAAAATTCTTAGAAACTGGTGCAGATATCGACTTAACTGGAAACATCCAATTAAAGTTTGAAACGTAGGTGGAAATATTGTAGATGGATGGAATACGAGTGAATTAAAAATACACCTACGTTCTGATGACGTCGTAAAAGCATAAAATTCTTATAACAGGCGAACTGATGATGATATCAAAAAAATATTTCTACAAGACGAGTCACGAAATTTTTTTTTTTTTTTAATTTAAAAGAAATATAAAATTTTCGGAGAAATGTCACTTTTCAGAAAAATGTCAAATTTTCGAAAAAATGTTAAATTTTCAGGGAAATGTCACTTTTCAGAAATATGTCAAATTTTCAGAAAAATGTCACTTTTCAGAAAAATGTCAAATTTTCGAAAAAACGTCAAATTTTCGAAGAAATGTCACCTTTCAGAAAAATGCCAAATGTTTGAAAATTGTCAAATTTTCGGATTAATGTCACTTCAGAAAAATGTCAAATTTTCGAAAAAATTCAAATTTTCAGAGAAATGTCACTTTTCAGAAAAATGTCAAAAATTCAGGAAAATGTCAAATTTTCGAAAAAACGTCAAATTTTCGAAAAAATGTTACATTTTCAGGGAAATGTCACTTTTCAGAAATATGTCAAATTTTCAGAAAAATGTAACTTTTCAGAAAAATGTCAAATTTTCGAAAAAACGTCAAATTTTCGAAGAAATGTCACCTTTCAGAAAAATGCCAAATATTTGAAAATTGTCAAATTTTCGAAAAAATGTCAAATTTTCAGAGAAATGTCACTTTTCAGAAAAATGTCAAAAATTCAGGAAAATGTCAAATTTTCGGAAAAATGTCACTTTTCATAAAAATGTCAAATTTTCGAAAAACGTCAAATTTTCGAAGAAATGTCACCTTTCAGAAAAATGTCAAATGTTTGAAAATTGTCAAATTTTCTAATGTCACTTCAGAAAAATGTCAAATTTTCGAAAAAATGTCACTTCAGAAAGATGTCAAATTTTCGGAAAAATATCACTTTTCAGAAAAATGTCAAATTTTCAGAAAAATGCCAAATTTTATTAAATGGACTCAAAGGAAAATTCCCAAAAAATACTTCGGGTCCATTTGTGGTATAAGTTCTCTGCTAGTGTGTTAAAGCGTGCAGACTGTATGCTGAGTATTTTTGACGTGTCAAGTGCATCGAGAGATTACAAGTTTTTTCGACGTTTATAAAGCCCACGGATGGTGTGAGAGGCCATCCTGAACCGCTTACAAGCCCTACAAGTGTAAGCAACCCCACCGGAACGCTTTCGGTGAGTTTTTTTCAATAAAACTTTAAAAGTGACAGTGACATTATATTTTAAAAACTATTTCCGCTACTTCCGGCATCCAGCCGGAAATTCTTCCGGCAACATAACCTAAAAATAGTAGTACATAACCTAAAAACAATTTAAGACATTGGTACCCACCTAAACATTTTTCAAAAACCAAATTCCCCAGAGAAACATTGGAACCAAAAATTTGACAGCTATCACTTCCTCGACCGATTTAGTGAAAAATTGGTCGAGGCCAAAAGATAAAACAAAATATACCAACTCAAACTTAAACAAGCCACCATGAACACTACCCTGGCTACATCTGGCAGGGAAGCTGTCCACCAAGAGTTATATGGTTTTTTCCAAAGATGGCCATCCCTGCCATCCATCCCATTACCAACGAACAGGTTTTTTCGTTTAGTTGACGGAGCTACTTTTCTATTTTTCTCCAAGCCAAACCGGACCTACCCCGTCCAGCCTCACACTCGCCACGGCGGTGTTCACTATGGTTGTCTGGCTGGCCCCGGGCTAGGATCCGATGAAGCATATATTTGTATTAAAAACATTGAATAAAATATTAATGTTGTGCAGACTATAAATTTAACACTCAAGTTCTTAGGTCCAAATCCCACCGAACGCAAGACTTTTTTCTGATTTAATACGAAAAAATATTTCAACTTAATAAATATAATTAAATGAGATCGTTCATATTGTTTAGTGCTCTTTTCGGCTTCAAAGATTCACCGGGTGGGGAGGTTCCAGCCGCTTCCAGTAGCTGCCGATTTTTTTTTACTATATCCAACCTGTATGTTTTCACCAAAAGTATATCCGATTTTTTCCTTGACAAGAGCGTCAATCTCCAGCCAAATATTTTTTTTTCCATCATATATTTTCTTAGATATAACGACAACATATTGCATGACAGAGAGACAGACTAATAGAACTTACCTTAATTTTCGCATTTTTGATAATCTGAAACGTAGAAATGCGAAGAAATTTCGAAGAGTTACATTTTCACGATTATAGTACTTCCCTTCGGTAAGTGAGGGAAGTAAAAATATACAATTTAATCCCACAAGTAGGTTATACATAAACATTTGTTTATTCACTCTTGTTTTACACTTCTTGAAGCTCAGCGGATTTACACGACGGCAAGATGTTATGAAGTGTTATTTCATAATAATTACTATCATCACGTGTCTTTCCTCGTCTTAAGAAATTAATATTTATTTTATCTCAGTTTCCAGCAGAATAAATATATATTTTACTGAATGGTACTATTTTTCCCATTTATTATGATAAATAATAAAACAGTGAGGGGCGAGCGTAGAGGCGACTTCAATGTGAATATCAGTCGATATTCCGTTGAAGCAACGTCGAGCGCGGTTAGTACTTGGATGGGCTCCCATCTTGGGAAATACAGCTTTCTCGTCCCACCTTCTAGAGGCTTGTATATCAGTGTATACTCAGAAGTTACGTAATTTCAGACGAGGATTACGTAGTGGATATACCATCCTTCGGAGGGGATGTAAAAGCAGGCGATCCCTTGTCTATTAAATGTTAGGCAAGTAAAAGATCCCTACTCTTCTTAAGGGAAGAGGTTCGGCAAAATTTCCAGGTTAGGGTAGCTCGTCTCCTGGCTTCGGTGATAGGCCCTGGTAGCGGAAATAGGCCGACGTTAAATAGTTAAAAAAAAAAAATAATAAAACAGTGGGGGATAAGAATGCACGTTAATATAATTGCGTTAAATATTTAATGTAATAAAGTCAGATTTATGTAGTCTCTAATTTTAGACCCCCAATGATTTTAAAAATAGCAGAAACCATGCTGTTAACAGGTGAGTGTCTCCAAATTAGAATGGCGCAAGATACGCTAGAGCCCATGATGTGCTTAGTAGAGTTTTTTGTGACAGGTTTTAAAAAAGGTTGCGTAATAAATATATAAAGAAAACATTTTGCTAAGTTGATACGTGACTTCCAAAATAATTTTTTGTCTGCTCTGAGAAATATTACCTCATAAAAAATTATATCACTGACAGTGTTTTTTAATTTAAAAACCAAATATTCCGGACTCATTTTTAACTATAATCTGTGAGTTATGTAATTCAGAACAGTAGAGGATGCAACAAACCCAAGCCCAAGTGGGTTGAAACATCTAGATCGAAATTCTAAAAATGTTAATATTTATTAAATTCTTAATAAGACGATTGATTTACTGTTGAAAATAATCATAATCAGCCCCTTTGATAATCCGCCATTTTGAGGTTAAGAGAAACATAGATAACAACACCAGAACCAGAAGAGGAGAGCGTGTTGTCCCCCACACAACTGTGGTCTAGCCACTGCTACCGTCTCGTGAATAACGCCACTACACACCCATGTCTTATTAACCAGGATTCCGTAAATTCCTAAACCACTAAGTCGGTATTTATTATTATTATCTTATATAATAGTACGTAAGTATGGTATGAATGTAAATGAATACATTATTCCAATTTAGAACTTTTGTAGATCAAAGCTTTCTAATCTTGATTGTATCTTCTTTTAGTTTACATTTTACCATTGCTACTGATATGATGTTACGTTCACCTGGGAACTTTACGTATTTTTATTAAATTCCTATGTATCACACCTAATATTTAACAAATACTGTAAAAGTATTTACCATCTTTTAGTTATTTGTGCCCAGACATATCATTATCCTGCACAATGTGTTTAGATTTAAGATTGATTTCTTTTGTATACCTACTTTTATTTAAACCATTATTTGTTGTCGTGTTACAGTTTTTGCTAGCAACACATTAACACCTGGGCTATTAAAAGAAACGAATTTATTCGAATTTAATTATGTCTTTGCGTACTGAGTCTATCTTACACACAATACATTGGGTAGTGTAGTGGGTTGCGTAGAGAAATATATTCCCTAGGTTTACAAATCTGGTTATTTGATATCTAGAAGTTTTTGAAATATTATAATGTGGCAGCAATAGTCTAGTTAGAGGGGAGGCTACCTTACTAGCTAACACTGAAAGAGATTCATTTTATTGCCAGTTCTGTAGCAGCGATATTCAGTCACTCCACAGTCGCGATAATTAGTTAAGCAAATATTTTTCTACTTTTGTCATTATCGAGTTTTACTTTAGTGAATCGAACAGTAAAAGGTAACTAAAATTATTTATTAATTTTATCTCTCCAATATTTGACGGCTCCAAGCCATATTTTTCATAACTGCCATTTTTAAATCTAAATTATCTAAAGATAACCTCAGTTTTGCAAACACATGCTAACGAAATTCTCTTTTTTCTTCCCGAAAACGTAGGAGTTTTGCTGTTTTTAAAATTATTTTAATATTATTTAAAATATAAATTGATTAATTGTTGTTTAATTGATTGATCAAGTTGAATACCACGTGGATTATTTGATTAAACCAGTTCAATCATTTTTGGGATCCATGCAGACACGTTTTCCACGTGTCGATGAAATCAGATAAACATACAGCAGTCAAAGGAAGTCATTTGGTTCAGTTTAGTTGGGTTGGTTAAATAAACGTTATATACCATAAAGCCATAGTCCAGTCACTTTAGTCAGTTTGGGGTCAAGATTTGGTAGATACTGAGTAACTTCAGTTTAGTCGTATCAGCAAAACCCCAGCGTATATAGGTAATAGAGACATCCAAGTACATCTTGAGCCGTGTTAACGAGGTCGCTGACAGAAATTGCCGGAATCCACCGGGATCCATCTTGTAGCGTCCATTCCTCCAGGGATCGGTGAGAAAGTGTAAATCTCATTTTTCTAGTTAAGTTGTGTAGTTTGTTGCATAAAGACATTTTTACTATCAACAAATTTTTATTAAGTCATAACATACTTGTCAATTTTCTTGTGATTTAAAGTTAATATTTTATTGCACTTAATTATTTATTTAAGATTCAAATAATGCCTGTCATCATTTTTACTGATACAATCTTAAATAATAATTATCAAAAATATTTTAATGATCTAAGATTTTGATAATTTTTGGTTACCACCATTTTTCTTGCTTTAATTGTAAAATTCGTCATTTTTCAAGTTTGCTAAAATAAATTGTGATTTTTTATCTTAAATTTATTTCCTTATTTTTCTTGTTTGTGTCTGTCTCATAAATATGATCAGTTCTTTCCACAGCGGTTGGCTTCACCACTTACAGGGTAGTGAAATTCTCTTAAATTTTTCTGTAGATGGCGCCCTCAATTCAACATCATTATTAAAACTACCCCTAAGTGTTGGGACAAACTGGCTTGGCAAGATATCGAGAAAATATTGATTTATTCTCCTACTCACCTAAAATAAAAATCGAACCCACGACTCAGCCCCGCAAGAGATCGGCTAGCCGAACGCACACAACATTTGTGTTTCACCTGAATCTTTTTCGGACTTTACCTTAATCGGTATTTCCGAATTAAATTTTTGTAAAGCCAGTGGTGAGGTAACAATGATGTAATATTGGATTGGCAGATACACAAGTACACAAAATAAAAAGCTGTCTGTTATTGGAACTCCATTTGGTAACCCCTATGTATTTCGACGTGCTGAACACGAACCAGGTGCGGTTTAGCTCCATCATCCACCATTTTTTTTGTAAATGGTGAAAATAACTTTAAAAAACTCATAGTTTAGGTTATTTTTGCGATTTACTAAAATTTGGTGGGTGATGGAGCTAAACGGACACCCGATTCATATTCAGCATGTCGAAATACATGAGAGTTACCTAATGGAGTCCCAGAAACAGACCACTTTTTACTTTTTTTGTGTGTGTCTGTGTAATTAATATATTTGAATACGCGGTTTTATAGGAAATGACGGAGGATCCGGTGAAATTTAAATCGGTCATTTGAGAAACGACACTAGTCCTTAAAAAATAGAACTAAGAAAATTAAGAAAAACGGGGAGTAAGAAGGAAAACGGGGCGTGTACAACAACAACTACTATGGTACGGTCATGTAATGAGGATGGAGGAGACGCGATGGCCAAAGAGAGCTTTGAAGTATACACCATACAGCAGGAGAAGGAGAGGAAGACCGACAACACAATGGATAGAAGGAATTAGGAGAAATATGAGAGATCGGGCCATCGAAGACGATGATTAGAGGGATAGAAAGAAATGGCAATCGAAATGCGGGATGCGGCTCAGGCTGTAGGACCCCTGCTTATATATATATATATATATATATATATATATATATATATATATATATATATATATATATATATATATATACATGCATTTAGTACTCATACACCTCCGAATGTTATATGGTTAGGTGGTGTTTGCCTCCGATTTTACGCGTTCGCCTCCGATTTCGGAGGCGGAGACGTTTTGTGTTGTTTTCATCGCAAATGTCTTGATAATTAGTAAATTCATGACTCATTATTATCAATAATGATCAGCTTTATTGGTGCGCATATAAGATTATGACAAAAAGGGAAGAAATAGAGAGATAGAAGCATTTAACGACACTTTTTTTGGAGGCGGAAAATACCTATAAACATATGTAAACATACACCATAGTCCACTACATTTTTTACCAGGTGGCGCTGCTGTTTTAAACACTTGATGTATATAGGTATTAAATGCTTCCTTACAATAAAGTAGCGATATCGCCTCCTAAACTTGGCAACATAGTAAAGAGGCATACTATCCCTAAATACATCTATAGATATGGTAACTAAAATTATCTTACTAAAAATATAAATAACTTTTATACACAGAAATAATACTTTCTAGAGATCAATGGGTTTTTAAATTTACTTATTATTTATTTTCTGCTAAAAAGCAGAAAATAAAAGAATAATAATAACACAGGTCAACATTTAGTTTAAAAAAATACACAGGACTCTACCTAGGTACCCAGGGGTTTTTGGGGTCGCTGATTCCGATGCCGAGTTCGGTTAAGCTCTATCACGTCAGGTTCAAGGACATCTGAAGCTCAAACTAAGAAAAGGTGGTTGAAAAAAATCTGAGAAAATTTACACATAGGTTTTTGGGGTCGCTTACCCTTAAAAGGCATCCGGAGGTCATTTCAAGGTTAATTTGAGAAAAACGGAGAGGAAGCTGTTAAAAAATCTGAAAAAATTCACATATAGGGTTTTTGGGTCGCTGAGTCTGTATCCGATGCCGGTTGACCTCTATCACGTCAGTTTCAAGGTCACTTGAAGGTCAAGCTAAGAAAAGGTGATTGAAAAAATCTGAAAAAATTCACGCATAGGTTTTTGGGATCGGTGAGTCCGAATCCGGTGTTCGTTTACCCTTAAAAGGCATCCGGAGATCATTTCAAGGTTAATTTCAGAAAAACAGAGGAGAAGCTGTCAAAAAATCTGAAAAAACTTATATATAGGTTTTTTGAGTCGCTGAGTCTGCATTCGATGTCGGTTGACCTTTATCACGTCAGTTTCAAGGTCATTTGAAGGTTAAAGTAAGAGAAGGTGGTTGAAAGAATCTGAAAAAATTCACACAGGTTTTTCGGGTCGCTGAGTCCGAGTCCATTGTTCGCTTACCCTTAAAAAAAGAGGCATCCAGAGGTCATTTCAAGGTCATTCTGAGGTCATTTCAAGCCGGCATTCGTCCGCCAGCTTTAGCTGCACATGAAGATTCTTCGGCTATCTCAGTGCAAATATATTTAACTCAATGAATCACCTACCTATTTTCTTCTGTGAAAGGATGGCCTTTAGGTATAGTTGCAGAAGCAGAGCGAACATGCAAGTAAAGAGTACCGCGGGCGTTGGCTTCACTCACTTGGAGCTCAATCAGTGCTGGTTTTGCCTATAAGCTGCGTAAACGCCAGCTTAGGGCCTCGCATTTAGGGGGCCTCAGAACTCAGATTTCATACGCAGATATGCACGTTTATTTTATTAGAAGAGAAAGCTTCAACAAAAAACATACCTAGAGCTTAGGACCTCCGGTTACCTAAAACCGGCCCTGAGCTCAATCCTGTCAGGGTCAAAGTAATTTAATGGTTTCCTGAGTCAGACAAACTGACAAGGAGGCAGACAGACTGTCAGATAGAAACATTTAGTCATTCAGTCAGACAGAATTACTGACAGAAAGGCAGGATGTCAAATAGATGGACAGAGAGAAAATGCAGGCGGATGATAAATACAGACTAACAAGCAAACAAACAGGTGTGCAGGTATAAGGGCAGACAGATAAACAGACAATAAGTAGGCAGGTGAGCATTCGTATAAATTTGTTCTAATTTTTTTCACCTCCTATTCTTACTTTAACCTTCAAATGACCTTGAACATGAGGTGATAAAGGTCAACCGACATCGGATTCGGACTCAGAGACCCCCCCAAGAGCCCATGTGTGAATTTTTTTAGATTTTTTCAAAAACCTTTTCTTAGGTTGACCTTCAAATGACCTTGAACCTGACGTGATAGAGCTTAACCGACCTCGGCAACGGAATTAGCGACCCCAAAACCCCTGGGTACCTAGGTAGAGTCCGGTGTATTTTTTCAAACTGAATGTTGACCAGTGTAATCTTCCACCTTCCAAAGATATTTTAAAAACCTAGATTATTCTGGAGCAAAAATGTAAATATTTCCCTCTAGCAAGAAATAAAAATGTTTAGAAAGCATTCGAGACCAAAACTCTAGAATATATTTGTTGGTTAATCATAAATTTTGCTATACTAATTAATGATAGTTTGTTGGAGTCATCTCGAATGCTTTTCAAAAATTTTTAAACAATTCAAAAATATTTCTCTCGCTGGAGGGAAATATTTACATTTTTGCTCCAAAATGATTAAGTTTTGAACATTTTACTTCTTTAAGTATATCATCTCTTTGAAATATTTTATATTATTTTCTGCTTTTCTGCATTCCGTTGGTTCCAAGTTTTCTCCTCGTCAAACATGAATTTGGAGAAATACTCTGTAAGAATGTTGACGTAATGCCTCGGATGTTGCTGGCAGTCTTCGTAGAATCCCGGTAGTACTAGATTGGCGGACTAACTTATTGAAGATAATGAATCTTTGATGATTCAAAGATGTAATCTCTTTTTTCGTTGAGCTACGGTTGTTGAATATACGGACAACCTCTTCGAGATCTTTTCTTTTATTGACGCATTCCACCGTTTGCACTTTTCCTTTACTAAAGAAAGCTGAAGTGTTATCGCATCCACTGAACGTGTGGCCATACAGCTTTTTAAAACTTTCGAGGACTGCAAGTCACGAGAACTGTAATCTTTATTTTTTATTTATCTCTGAGCCTCTCTTAAGAAACGGATATCTTTATCTTCAGGTGCGAGAGCGATAATCATTGCAAGAAGATCAATATCTTGTCCGAGGATGACCACAGTATCGTTTCCATGAGATTCGTTTAAGGCGGTTTGAACTATGAGTACGTCAACGTCGTCTACAGCAGTAATTGTTTTGATTCCCTCTTTTTTAAATCTCTCCACCAATTGCGAAATAAACCGTTCCTTTTTGTTAGATTGTTTATCATTTTATTTTGCGTTTCAGTCAGTGGCGTGTTCTCATGAAAAACAATTTCCGGTGAAATGCGTTTCAAAAGACGCTGCTGTCTTTCGATGCTCTTCATACTGCAGTCAGCATATCCGTCAAACACTACAGTCACTTTTTGGCCGTAATGTTTACGAATAAAACTGCTTCGGCCATACTACACGATGAATCAAATTGCCGCCATCAACAATGAACTGGCAATCGGAAAAATCTATTGGCCTCTCTCGTTCAGCATTGAAAATATCATACAGACGATTTCTTAATTTTCCTCATTAACCCTTTCTTATTGAAGAGAAGAAGTGGAATTGAAGCAAGCTCAGAGTTGAAATATGACTCCAAATCTTCTTTTGTGTGAACAGTACAGATTATCCTCTAATATAATTGCAAAAAAGGGGAAAATACATAAACTACTTGCGACAAAACCCTCTATATATGCATCTAATAGAGAAAATTCTGCTCAATAAATTCATTCCTGAGCATTTTTCTCGTTAAAGTAACCGGTTTTAAGATATTCGGAGTCAAACTTGGAATAGGATGGATTTTTACCTCTGCGCCCCAAACTACGCCTCTGTTCGGATGCTGTTAGCGCGAAATAGGTGAGGATAAGCTACAAGGTTAATAGTACATTTTTTATGCAGAATTTTTGCAGAACGGTTTACAAGATAAAAGTGAAAAACCAGCGTTAAGTCCCCGTAATATGGCCGAAGCAGCTCTATTCATAATCATTACGGACGTTTCACCCCTAAATTGTGGGGAACTATTCGGGTATCTATTTCGAACCCTATCTAGATTACGCATCCCAAATATTATTACTTTATAAATTATTTCTTCTAAAATATCTAATTTACGTGGACTAATATGTAACAATTGTGTTACAAAATTGAACTGATTCAGTGATATCTTTTGAAAAGCATTTTAAATAGTAATAATAATTCCCTTAAGAACATATTTTGAATTACATACATTATTCTACAATAGATATTTAGCGTGAACGGTTCATTTTAAAACAGATAATCGCACATTATCGGGTAAAACACCAATGTAATCTGATAGAGTATAACTTACACAATATGAATCATCATAATAACAAACGCACACGATTGCATAGCGCAACTAATTGCGCAAGCGCTAGAGCATTTTACACTATAGAAGTCTGGCAACCTCGAAGGAGGCAAAGTCTACCGATATATATAACAGTTTTAAATACATTGAGTCAGAGAGGTACTATTTATATAACGAGGTGTAAACATACCAATCGTATGAACAAAAAAGTGTATGTAAAAAAAGATAAAAATCCTTTCCCCTCTCCGCGTGCCCTTGGTAAGTGAAATTTGGTGGTTATGTATATGTAAACAGAACTAATCTATCTATATTATTTCTAGTGGAGGTGCGGGCGCCACAAATTTGTAAGGAGGCGGACACGATACAAATGCATATATATATATATATATATATATATATATATACATGCATTTAGTACTCATACACCTCCGAATGTTATATGGTTAGGTGGTGTTTGCCTCCGATTTTACGCGTTCGCCTCCGATTTCGGAGGCGGAGACGTTTTGTGTTGTTTTCATCGCGAATGTCTTGATAAATAGTAAATTCATGACTCATTATTATCAATAATGATCAGCTTTATTGGTGCGCATATAAGATTATGACAAAAAGGGAAGAAATAGAGAGATAGAAGCATTTAACGACACTTTTTTTGGAGGCGGAAAATACCTATAAACATATGTAAACATACACCATAGTCCATTAAATTTTTTACCAGGTGGCGCTGCTGTTTTAAACACTTGATGTATATAGGTATTAAATGCTTCCTTACAATAAAGTAGCGATATCGCCTCCTAAACTTGGCAACATAGTAAAGAGGCATACTATTCCTAAATACATCTATAGATATGGTAACAAAAATTATCTTACTAAAAATATAAATAACTTTTATACACAGAAATAATACTTTCTAGAGATCAATGGGTTTTTAAATTTTTTCAATTTGGGAATAAAAAAACGTTTATTTTGTTCAGAAACAAATATTTTTGTACCATTAAAAAAGGTATTTGTTTAAGGTATTTATTTAACAGGACACGAACATTCCTTAACGTAACTAGTTGCCCTTAATCCACTATTTGTCACTGCTGCTGGTCTTATATAGTAAAAGTAAAAAAAAAATTAGAAGACGATTTTTATTGGGGGGGGGGGGGCCTAAAAAGCAGAAAATAAAAGAATAATAATAACACAGGTCAACATTTAGTTTAAAAAAATACACAGGACTCTACCTAGGTACCCAGGGGTTTTTGGGGTCGCTAATTCCGATGCCGAGGTCGGTTAAGCTCTATCACGTCAGGTTCAAGGACATCTGAAGGTCAAACTAAGAAAAGGTGGTGAAAAAATCTGAGAAAATTTACACATAGGTTTTGGGGTCGCTGAGTCCGAATTCGGTGTTCGCTTACCCTTAAAAGGCATCCGGAGGTCATTTCAAGGTTAATTTGAGAAAAACGGAGAGGAAGCTGTTAAAAAATCTGAAAAAATTTACATATAGGGTTTTTGGGTCGCTGAGTCTGTATCCGATGCCGGTTGACCTCTATCACGTCAGTTTCAAGGTCACTTGAAGGTCAAACTAAGAAAAGGTGATTGAAAAAATCTGAAAAAATTCACGCATAGGTTTTTGGGATCGGTGAGTCCGAATCCGGTGTTCGTTTGCCCTTAAAAGGCATCCGGAGATCATTTCAAGGTTAATTTGAGAAAAACAGAGGAGAGCTGTCAAAAAATCTGAAAAAAATTATATATAGGTTTTTTGAGTCGCTGAGTCTGCATTCGATGTCGGTTGACCTCTACCACGTCAGTTTCAAGATCATTTGAAGGTTAAAATAAGAAAAGGTCAAATCTGAAAAAATTCACACAGGTTTTTCGGGTCGCTGAGTCCGAATCCATTGTTCGCTTACCCTTAAAAAAAAAGGCATCCAGAGGTCATTTCAAGGTCATTCTGAGGTCATTTCAAGCCGGAATTCGTCCGCCAGCTTTAGCTGCACATGAAGATTCTTCGGCTATCTCAGTGCAAATATATTTAACTCAATGAATCACCTACCTATTTTCTTCTGTGAAAGGATGGCCTTTAGGTATAGTTGCAGAAACAGAGCGAACATGCAAGTAAAGAGTACCACGGGCGTTGGCTTCACTCACTTGGAGCTCAATCAGTGCTGGTTTTGCCTATAAGCTGAGTAAACGCCAGCTTAGGGCCTCGCATTTAGGGGGCCTCAGAACTCAGATTTCATACGCAGATATGCACGTTTATTTTATTAGAAGAGAAAGCTTCAACGAAAAACATACCTAGAGCTTAGGGCCTTCGGTTACCTAAAACCGGCCCTGACCTCAATCCTGTCAGGGTCAAAGTAATTTAAAGGTTTCCTGAGTCAGACAAACTGACAAGGAGGCAGACAGACTGTCAGATAGAAACATTTAGTCATGCAGTCAGACAGAATTACTGACAGAAAGGCAGGATGTCAAATAGATGGACAGAGAGAAAATGCAGGCGGATGATAAATACAGACTAACAAGCAAACAAACAGGTGTGCAGGTATAAGGGCAGACAGATAAACAGACAAAAAGTATTCAGGTGAGCATTCGTATAAATTTTTTCTAATTTTTTTCACCTCCTATTCTTACTTTAACCTTCAAATGACCTTGAACATGAGGTGATAAAGGTCAATCGACATCGGATTCGGACTCAGAGACCCCCCAAGAGCCTATGTGTGAATTTTTTAGATTTTTTCAAAAACCTTTTCTTAGGTTGACCTTCAAATGACCTTGAACCTGACGTGATTGAGCTTAACCGACCTCTGCAACGGAATCAGCGACCCCAAAACCCCTGGGTACCTAGGTAGAGTCCGGTGTATTTTTTCAAACTGAATGTTGACCAGTGTAATCTTCCACCTTCCAAAGATATTTTAAAAACCTAGATTATTCTGGAGCTAAAATGTAAATATTTCCCTCTAGCAAGAAATAAAAATGTTTTAAAAAGCATTCGAGACCAAAATTCTAGAATATATTTCTTGGTTAATCATAAATTTTGCTATACTAATTAATGATAGTTTGTTGGAGTCATCTCGAATGCTTTTCAAAAATTTAACAATTCAAAAATTTTTCTCTTGCTGGAGGGAAATATTTACATTTTTGCTCCAAAATGATTAAGTTTTGAACATTTTACTTCTTTAAGTATATCATCTCTTTGAAATATTTTATATTATTTTCTGCTTTTCTGCATTCCGTTGGTTCCAAGTTTTCTCCTCGTCAAACATGAATTTGGAGAAATACTCTGTAAGAATGTTGACGTAATGCCTCGGATGTTGCTGGCAGTCTTCGTAGAATCCCGGTAGTACTAGATTGGCGGACTAACTTATTGAAGATAATGAATCTTTGATGATTCAAAGATGTAATTTCTTTTTTCGTTGAGCTACGGTTGTTGAATATACGGACAACCTCTTCGAGATCTTTTCTTTTATTGACGCATTCCACCGTTTGCACTTTTCCTTTACCAAAGAAAGCTGAAGTGTTATCGCATCCACTGAACGTGTGGCCATACAGCTTTTTAAAACTTCCGAGGACTGCAAGTCACGAGAACTGTAATCTTTATTTTTTATTTTTCTCTGAGCCTCTCTTAAGAAACGGATATCTTTATCTTCAGGTGCGAGAGCGATAATCAATGCGAGAAGATCAATATCTTGTCCGAGGATGACCACTGTATCCATGAGATTCGTTTAAGGCGGTTTGAACTATGAGTACGTCAACGTCGTCTACAGCAGTAATTGTTTTGATTCCCTCGTTTTTAAATCTCTCCACCAATTGCGAAATAAACCGTTCCTTTTTGTGAGATTGTTTATCATTTTATTTTGCGTTTCAGTCAGTGGCGTGTTCTCATGAAAAACAATTTCCGGTGAAATGCGTTTCAAAAGACGCTGCTGTATTTCGATGCTCTTCATACTCCAGTCAGCATATCCGTCAAACACTACAGTCACTTTTTGGCCGTAATGTTTACGAATAAAGCTGCTTCGGCCATACTACACGATGAATCAAATTGCCGCCATCAACAATAAACTGGCAATCGGAAAAATCTATTGGCCTCTCTCGTACAGCATTGAAAATATCATACAGACGATTTCTTAATTTTCCTCATTAACTCTTTCTTATTGAAGAGAAGAAGTGGAATTGAAGCAAGCTCAGAGTTGAAATATGACTCCAAATCTTCTTTTGTGTGAACAGTACAGATTATCCTCTAATATAATTGCAAAGAAGGGGAAAATACATTAACTACTTGCGACAATACCCTCTATATATGCATCTAATAGAGAACATTCTGCTCAATAAATTCATTCCTGAGCATTTTTCTCGTTAAAGTAACCGGTTTTAAGATATTCGGAGTCAAACTTGGAATAGGATGGATTTTTACCTCCGCGCCCCAAACTACGCCTCTGTTCGGACGCTGTTAGCGCGAAATAGGTGAGGATAAGCTACAAGGTTATTAGTACATTTTTTATGCAGAATTTAACGACGATTTTTTTATTTCCTATACTTTTTTCTCTTTCGACGAACGGTTTACAAGATAAAAGTGAAAAACCAGCGTTAAGTCCCCGTAATATGGCCGAAGCAGCTCTATTCATAATCATTACGGACGTTTCACCCCTAAATTGTGGGGAACTATTCGGGTATCTATTTCGGATCCTATCTAGATTACGCATCCCAAATATTATTACTTTATAAATTATTTCTTCTAAAATATCTAATTTACGTGGACTAATATGTAACAATTGTGTTACAAAATTGAACTGATTCAGTGATGTCTTTTGAAAAGCATTTTAAATAGTAATAATAATTCCCTTAAGAACACATTTTGAATTACATACATTATTCTACAATAGATATTTAGCGTGAACGGTTCATTTTAAAACAGACAATCGCACATTATCGGGTAAAACACCAATGTAATCTGATTGAGTATAACTTACGCAATATGAATCATCATAATAACAAACGCACACGATTGCATAGCGCAACTAATTGCGCAAGCGCTAGAGCATTTTACACTATAGAAGTCTGGCAACCTCGAAGGAGGCAAAGGCTACCGTTATATATAACAGTTTTAAATACACTGAGTCAGAGAGGTACTATTTATATAACGAGGTGTAAACATACCAATTGTATGAACAAAAATGTGTATGTAAAAAAAGATAAAAATCCTTTCCCCTCTCCGCGTGCCCTTGGTAAGTGAAATTTGGCGGTTACGTATATGTAAACAGAACTAATCTATCTATGTTATTTCTAGTGGAGGTGCGGGCGCCACAAATTTGTAAGGAGGCGGACACGATACAAATGCACATATATATATATATATATATATATATATATATATATATATATATATATATATATATATATACTTTCCAGATTCACCATTTCAAATAATCATATATAACAATAAAACATAATTCATTAAATGTAGTTAATTGTAGATCAGAATATTATATCTAGATACACATTTTGGCAAAATCCACCCGGGATTTTCCAAAAGAAAAATTGGACTTGTGTTGTTTTTATAGTGACTCTCTGGACTTGTGTGATTTTTCTAGCGACTCTCAATAATCTAAAATGAAAAACATTACTATTGATACATGTGTTGAGGTACTGACCATACCTGTCCCTTGTATTTTGAGTTGCTGAACACGAATCTGGCCCGTGTTTTGCCCCAGCACGTCAGGTTTTTTATAATACTAATGGTGGATCGTAAAATTGCTTACTCATTTAAATCAGACTCCAAAAGTGATTCAACTTTAAAACTTAACAAACCAGTAACATTGTAGTACTTCAGTATTGATTACATAACTCAAAGAAACCGTAAAACCCCATAACTTCTTAGCCCCATAATCCCTCAGCCCCATAACCCTGGGAATCCGGTGAAAACAGTGGAGAATCTGGATTGAGGAGTTAATGAGATTGTGCTTGGGTATCATACATCCACAACCCCATAATCCCATAACCTGAGCATCCCAAAACCCCGTAACCTCTTAACTCTGCAGATCCAACGAGAAAAATGGAGATTCTAAGTAGGGGAATTCGTGTCACTGTGTCATTAGAATCTTGGAATCAAGCACCCTATAGCACCGTAACTCTTTCACAGTAAATTCTCTAACCTCATAACTCCATACCCTTGAGGATTCAGTGCAAAAATAGGAGACTTCTCGATTGGGGAATCAAATAGATTGTGCCCTCGGAACCTTGTTACTTTATTTGCAAACCTATAGCGCTCCAGCAGCAAACCCTTCTACTACATAACCCAGTAACTCCATAAACCCATAACTTCATAACTCTGGGGATATCATAGAAGAATGTGAAGAATCTGAACAGGGGAATTCATGAGATTGTGTTCAGCGTTCTATAGAAAAACAACACAAGTCCGGACTTGTGTTGTTTTAAAATGAACTCATTATTTTAAACGCGCCCTGCTTATGTACTACACACGATATATGTGTGGTTTATCTATGAAATGATGCGTTTAGGCTTCCAGAATGCATTTCAGCAAAAATGTCATTTTCGGTAGGTGGTGGACTCGTGTGGTTTCTCAAATGACCGATTCATTATATATTTCACGGGCACACACACAAAAAAATGGTCTGTCTCTGGGACTCCATTGGACAACCCCCCATGTATTTCGGTGTGCTGAATACGAATCAGGTGTCCGGTAGGTCCATTAGCTCCGCCACCCACCAATTTTTAGTATATTTCAAAAATAACCTAAACTACGAGTTTTTTGTTTTGTTATTTTCGCGATTTAAAAAAAATGGTGGGTAATGGAGCTAAACGAACACCTAATTCGTATTCAGCACGTCGAAATATATAGGGGTCATCCAATGGGACAGACCACTTTTTTCATTTTGTGTGCTTATGTTTTTTATAATATATGTTCCTATTAAGTTCCTAAATGTTAATAAACCAAAGTATCTTAATTTTCCTACTGCATTACTTAATTTTCTACTTAATTTTCCTACAATTTCAAAAATGTAACTTTCCCATGTTATATAGTCATTTATTTTATCTATTGACTGGTCACCAATTGCTACTTATAAATGTACTAATGAAGCATGTTCATATTTTTCCTCGGTACCAGAGTCCGCTTTTGACCTTTTGACATTTTGTAACTCCGAGAAGCAGCAAAAGAAAATACCCCGTTTGGTATACAAAAAATATTATAAACGATATTAAGAAAAAAGAACGTATTTTTAAAAAATTTAGGCTGACCAATGATATCCAGTACTACGAGTTCAAATTTCTTCGTGCTAGAATAAAAAACAATACATCTGAAGTTTATTGACAGCATTTAATCAGTATCGAACAAGGCATCCACTCCGATCCGAAAACTTTTTGATGGTACAGAAACTCTAGAAAAGGGTAATTCTCGAATCCCTGGGAAAGTGAACTTTCATAATGCGAGTTATGAAGATCCCAAGACATAGTTAATGCTCTAAAAAAGGTAATTCTAAAATCCCTGGGAAAGTGAACTTTCACAATGCGAGTTATGAAGATCCCCAAGACATAGTTAATGCTTTTGCCAAACATTTTTCTAGTGTTTATATCCAATTTCATCCCTTTGATGTTCCATTAAATGAACCCTGTGCATCACAAAATATAAACATTAATTATTATATATCTGAAAATGATATTATCACAGCGTCAAAAGAATTAAACTGCTGGTGAAAACAAGGTGCCTAGCTTTCTTGTGAAAGACTGCATAAGAGCTTTGGCTTACCCTCTCTGTATTTTGTACAACTTAGTATTAGAGACACAATTTGGAAAGTAGCTGAGATTCCCATTCTTAAGACAGGCAACCCAAACGGTGTTACGTGCTATATCCATAATTTGTAACTTCGCCAAATTATTGGAGATCATTTTATACATATATAATAGTATTCGTAATATCTTATCTCCCTGGCAGCACGGATTTATAGAGAAATGGTCAACTACAAGTAACTTGGCTAGCTTTACCGAATATATTGTTGGAATATTGGACACTAGAGGACTGGTGGATATTTTTTACACCGACATTCAAAAGGCGTTTGACCAAATTAACCATTATATTCTGCTGTACAAATTTGATAAAGTCGGACTTAGCTCAAGTTTCTTAAAGTTATTTGCGCCGTATCTTCTAAACAGAAAACACTACGTTTTTTACAACGGTTTCAAATCAAATATATTTATATCCACATCAGGAGTCCCGCAAGGGTCTAACCCAGGACCACTGTTGTTTTTAGTATTAATTGATGATGTACTCAAATCACTTGACTGTGATAGACTAATGTTGCTGCTGATTTGAAAATTTATTCTTCGATCTGTAGTCCAAATGACTGTCATAACTTGCAAATTAATTTATTTATTAATTAATGTTTCTAATTGTAAAATAGTAACTTTTACTCGGAAAATTATGCCAATGATATACGACTATAAAATAAATAATGATTCTCTTATAAGATGTACAGAGATTAAGGATTTAGGAATACACTTTGATACATCATTATCATTTTGTACACATGTTAATCAAATATGTAAGTCCGCTTCAAAAATTCTGGGCTTCATAATACACAATACTCAATCGTTTAATACTGTTGTTTGCCTAAAAGTACTATATTTTGCATACATTCGATCAAGATTGGAATGCGGTGCATTAATCTGGTACCCAATCAATGAATGTCATAAAAAGAGAGTTGAATCAATTCAACGTAAATTTGTCAAGTTTCTGTACTACAGAGTTGACGGGTACTGATCACATTACATTGTTGAATAGATTTGACCTACTGTCTCTGAATGCTAGTAGATTGCATATATCCCCAACATTCTTATATAAGTTAATACATTCTCATATTGATTGCCCCAATTTGTTGGGTGAAATTAACTTTACTGTACCAAGGCTTTCCACGAGGCAGTCAATTGCATGTTAATTTCCCCAACTAATATCATATGTAAAAACTATAATAATTTAAGTAGGAACTGCGACATTAATGTTTCCAGCCTTAGGTCCATTTTACATTGCAATAATATTAATAGATAATGATGTCATATTCATATCTCACTGAAAATACTTATCTTTTCTTTCTTCTGCTGTATTTTTTTTGTTAGTTCATGTATAAATTATGTCTTATGTTATTTACAATCTTACTTCTAATTGTATTATCCTGTAATTGCTTTTTACTGTTGGATAATAAAGAATAAATAAATAAATAAATGAAAAAGAAGATCGACCAAAAGATAAATTTTTGTGAGGAAGTAGAAACTTTATTTTCAACATGTCTTAGATCTCTGCTATGAATTTTATTAAATAAATAATTAGGTTTTCATGTTACGAAAATATTTAAAACGAATCCTACAATGTGTATAATGAAACATCTTTCACACATTTAATAGATTTAAAGCACGTAAGTGCTGAGTACTATGACCATACTGGGGTACAATCGTAAAATATCGGATACAGCAGATTTTTTATATAAACGTTATTTGTGTTCTTGTATAAGACAGAGACCGTATGCAATATTTGTGTAATATAAGTATGATAGAACTATAGTTTCGAAAAGCAATATATTAGCATTTGTATCGAGATATTTCTTAATAGTCCTGTCAATGATGTTTTGACTGGGATGTGTTTGGACTATTTAGGAGGTAAACATACCAAAGTCCCCGAACGTAGGAGATGGGGGTGCAGGGGGCACGAAAAAGGTCCCGGTTTTTGGTTCTTCTCTCATATCTCGAAAACGGTTAGCTCTAATCAAAAAGTGGCTATATGCACAACTAAAGCTGACTAAATTTTCAAAAATGATGTTTCTATTAATTTTTTTCGTATCTGTTATGGTTCACCATGTATTACAGATATGGCCCAATTTCAATAGGGATTATTGTAATATGCTGTTTACATATGTTCCAAATTTTAATTAAATATTTTAAGTCTGACAGAAGTTATCGTGTTTTCATGAAACGGTATACACGCACACGCACACATACATATACACGCACACACACACACACACACTTACAGACGCAAACACTTTTTTTATTCGATATCTGAGTTCAGTCTGCTGTGAAACGAATATCTGTGTAAGACATTTTTTTCTACGATGGTTATTACAATTTGTATTCAATTTATAATAAATTTATAACACAGTCAAAAGATATACAACTCATTACTGAACCATAACAAATACGAAAAAAATTAATAGGAACATTATTGTAGAAAATTTAGTCAGCTTTAATTTTGCATATAGCCACTTCTTGATTAGGGCTAACCATTTTCGAGATATGAGCGCAAAACCAAAAACCGGGAGCTTCTGCACTCTGCACTCCCCTCTGCACGTCCCCCCCCACCTCCTACGTTGGGGGACTTTTGGTATGTTTACCTCCTAAATAGTCCAAACACAGCCCCCAAGTCAAAAATTGTGATCTCGGCATTTCCCTCTAGACCCCCTTATTAAACGTTCATTGACAGAGCCATAAAGGCATTGTGGTGCCCCACCTGATAGAGTAGAATAATAGAACGATGCGATGTTTAGATGTACGGGATGAGCTTTTAAGTGATAACGATAATGTCGAAATGTCGGAAGAAGAAATATTATTATCACCTATTATCATGACACAGGTAAAAAATAAATATTTTAATTGACGATTTGCATGAAAGAAAGTTTGGTAAAAAGTATCTAGATTGGTATCACTGTAATTCACTGCACATATTGACCAACTCGTCTAATTTCCAAATTTTACAACAATTAAATACCTATAATATAATAATCATAACATTGTTTTTATTATCTTTAATGTTAAACCTACTTCCATTGAATATAAATCATCTTTATTGGGTTGTTTCGTGGTCTATAATAATTAAAAAATGTCGAATTATCCAATTTGTCAAACACTGTTTCCAACTCTCAGTTTAGAAGAGTTGGCAGCAGTGATTGACAAATTCTATGATTCGACATTTTTTAAATATTGTAGACTACGAAACAACCTAATAAAGGTGATTTATATTCAATGGAAGTAGGTTTAACATTAAAGATAATGAAAACAATGTTATGATTATTATATTATAGGTATTTAATTGTTGCAAAGTTTGGAAATTAGATGAATTGGTCAACATGGGCAGTGAATTACAATGATACCAATCTAGACACTTTTTACCAAACTTTCTTTCGTGCAAATCGTCAATTGACGATTTGCATGAAAGAAAGTTTGGTAAAAAGTGTCATGGCGCACAGTATAATGGTATCACTGTAATTCACTGCACATGTTGACCAACTCGTCTAATTTCCAAACTTTGCAACAATTAAATACCTATAATATAATGATCATAACATTGTTTTCATTATCTTTAATGTTAAACCTACTTCCACTGAATATAAATAATCTTTATTAAGTTGTTTCGTAGTCTACAATATTTAAAAAATGTCAAATGATGCAATTTGTCAATCACTGCTGCCAACTCTTCTAGTAAACTGAGAGTTGGAAACAGTGTTTGACAAACTGCATAATTCGACATTTTTTAAATATTTAAAAAATGTCAAATGATGCAATTTGTCAATCACTGCTGCCAACTCTTCTAGTAAACTGAGAGTTGGAAACAGGGTTTGACAAACTGCATAATTCGACATTTTTTAAATATTGTAGACTACGAAACAACCTAATAAAGACTATTTATATTCAATGGAAGCAGGTTTAACATTAAAGATAATGAAAACGATGTTATGATTATTATATTATAGGTATTTAATTGTTGCAAAGTTTGTAAATTAGACGAGTTGGTCAACATGTGCAGTGAATTACAGTGATACCATTATACTGTGCGCCATGACACTTTTTACTGAACTTTCTTTCGTGCAAATCGTCAATTGACTCCGGGAGCCAGTGTTCAGCAGTGTCGGATAATTTTTTCAGAAAATTACAGGTTGATTCGGAAAAATTACCTGTGATGCCGGTAACCAATTTAACTATATCAGGAGCGATTTGTGCTAAGAAACGAAAAATACTAGAACAAGTATTATTGCCTGTTTGGATTGGTAAAGTAAAATTTGATATATTGTGCATTATAGTACCGAACTTGAATAAAGAAGTTATTTTAGGTTGCGACTGGATGACGGCAGAAAAGGTGAAACTAGATTTTGAAAAAATGAGTTTGAGAATTCCAGGTAGGGGTTTGAATGTAAAAATGCAAGTTAAATAAGAGCAAGAAAGTCAGTTGTCGGTGAAGCTAATAGTAGGAGAAAGTAAGGCAAGTAATAAGCAATGTTATACCGATTTTAATTTTAGACAGATTGCGGACAAAGCCGAAACTTTTAATGATGACCAACGCAAAATCTTATTTAGGTTATTACAAAAATATCGGGGGGTATTTTTAGAAACTTCTGGTAAAACAGATACGAGCATGCGATTCTGATGAGGGAGGAAACGCCGCTTTTTAAATTGGTTTATCCAATAGCTGTGGCACATCGCGAGGTAGTCAGGGGGCAAATAAAAGAAATGATAACTTGGATATTATTTCTCAGTCTCAAAGCGAATATGTGTCACCATTAACGACAGTTACAAATTTCCCTGTCCCGAGCAATATACAGAAGCTGAGTGTTTTGTTTGGAATGGTTCATTACGACCGTCGTTTTGTGCATCAATATTCCGACCTAACTGTGCCACTACTTCGCTTACTAAAAAAAAAATGTCAAATATACTTGGGGGGTGGAAGAAAAGGGGAGTACGAGATATGTTCCACCATTTTTATTCTATTGGATGGACAATTCAAATAATGTTCATAAAATTATTCAGTTCCCGATTGATGCCGAGTATGATCAGCAACCGTTAACCGAATGTTGGGAGATTGCATGTAATACAATGTTGACTAAGTTCGAGAAAAAAAAATATGAATCTCGGAACAAAGCCATTACTTTTGACACAGGGGAGCAAGTGCTGGTGAAAATACATCCCTTATCCTCTGCCACCAATTCGGACATAAAAAAAGCTTTTCTTTACTGTACGAGGGCCCGTACACGGTGACAAAAATATTGGTCAAAATTCTTGTCTTCTAGTTACTGCCAGTGGTATTGTTCTTGGACCTCATAATATTGTGAATTTGAAAAAATATAAAACCATACCAGATGTTTTGCACTAGTGGTATTCCTAAAAATGTATTCAGAAGTTATAGTTAGTTTAATTAGTACTTAAGCACCTTATTGTTTTGTATTAAATCGAGACACTTTTGATTGATTTTCGTGTCGCGATTGAAAAGGGGGGTGATGTGGTGCCCCACCTGATAGGTACAGCTATTTGTATTAGAGTATTGTGTGTTGTATAAATTTTGGGGCAATGATGCGAATTTGAGGTCTTGAGTAGAGAGCCTACATCAAGTAGGTGAAGACGAGAACTGTCAGAAAAGGGACGCGAGGTTTGAAGGAAGGTTTTGGCGGAGAGAAGAGTGATGGCAGAGGCGTCTGGCATTAAGAGAGTAAATGTAACAGAAATGAAATAAATAATAGTTGGAGAGATAATTTGGAATAATAATTGAATCCAGTGGCGGTTTACGAACAGTCTGCATCAAATCAAGAAATCTTGTGGTGATGCTGATAAAACAAGAGGTAAACAAAAACTGTTGTTGTGTTAAATGTAAAGAAGTTAATATAAATTTGTTAAACACTGATCTTTTCTTTGTTTCTTTTGACGCAAGCGCGTAACCACTTTTAAATTTCCCTGAGATACTAATTAAGAGCATCTCAGCATATAACTGTTTTAAAGAATAAAAAGCTTTTTACACATAATATTAATGTGACAAGAAAAGTTTATTAAGGAATCGAAATTAACATCAAGATTTTTAACGCTGTTGGTTGATGTAATAATCTCATTATTTGGTTAAATATTCATTCTCTTAAGAAAATATATATCCGATGTATGTTAGGATTACCTAGTCGTACACCGCGTAAACCAGATTTTATTACTTTAGGTATATTATCACTCCCCTTTATATATTTGCCGTCTAGTAAACTTTGCTAAATCAAACATGCGCTTCTTTTTAAAAAATAATGTAATTAATAGTAGGACTTCTAACTTCTACTACTATTATTATTGCTATTATTATTGCTATTATTAGATAGAGTAGCTGCTGAGAAGTTTCAAAAAGAATATCTTGACTTTGTTCGTACCTATTTATTATAAGATACCATTCATATATAAGACTAAAATCATGATTGATATAAAATTCGATTATTTAAAATTCTAAAGAGGAAAAAATGTATATTAGTTTATTGAAAATGTCAGAAGCCTCGAAATATCTACCAAAAACATATCTTAAAATTGAATAAATTCTTACTAAATACACGACACAATTGATCTATTTTGTAAGTATCGAGTTTCCTATTTTAACAATAGTAAGCCATTATCTGCAATTGAAATAATTTTGTAACCAAGAAAAGTATTTCCAGATATAGCATAATAATAAACTTTGTAATTACGCAATTAATATTTAAGCAGTCAAAGCTTTAGTCATAGTAAATAATATCAAAGAAATACTTTCGTGTTGTTGATGACTCGTAAAATTTATATTATTTCGTAGTATAGACGCACTTTCGAAATCCATACAAATTAGAAGAACTTAGTGAGTTTTGAAAGACATATTCAGAAAGTAATTAATTACAACTTTTAGAGGAACCGAAAGCAAGCTAATGGGGCATAAATCTCCAAGTTATTTTTTATTAGGAATATGTTTAATACAAAACACCTAAACCTAATATATTAATAAAATGGATCAGTGGGGTACCATACGGTACCAATATCGTAACGTCTGTATTGTTTGAATTTTGTAAGAAAATAGTTTCCAAGTCTTTCTGCACAATCCGTCATAGAGAACAATAATATGTAATGAAAAAAAAACTACTTCTTGTATATTGTCTGGAATGCTAATTTCATTCTTAAAATCTGTTTTTGGCATCAGCCTTTGTTTCATATAATTAAACACACTGTATGTTTCATCATTTCGTTATTCAACATTTTTTTATTTTTTATTTTATTTCTGGTAAACATCTCTTGATACCCTACGCACCGCAAAAAAAAACAAAATTATTGACAACAAAAATTTCTAAGAAACTGATGCATTTAAGAATACTTTGTGAAACTTCACGCAAAAATGCTTTATAATTGAACTTAATCGTCGTGCCAATTTTTAAGTTAAAATATTAGTTGCAAATTTTGATGATATATCATATCCAACATAAGAATTTTAACAATTGGAAACTTTTGTTGGCTATACGTGCATTGAATGAAAATATATTAAACTTCACTTACATTTCTTAAATATTACCCTAGAGAACTCATTTGACATCTTGATTTCTGATTTGATAATGCGACAAAATAATTTCGGTCTTATGCTACACAAGAACTTTAATCATCATTTTAGTCTAGATGGAAAAGAAATATTAAATTTATAGCGTTGCGTTGCTAAAAATAGAGCGGCATTGTTGGTTAGACTACGTAGGTTTTGTTATTTCAACGCATTCACCAGTGAAATTGATGCGTGGGATATAAATTCACAAATAAAATGTTTGCAAAGTCGTTATTTATTTGGGAAAATGTATATATTTGCTGTCTGCGACATCTACAGAAAATAGACTTTAAAATATCGTGCTTAGAAACGGTATATCCTTATTTATATATTCTCTCTAAAACTTTCTTTCGACTTTTTTTCTGGTTCAATTGCATCTTTTTATTATACATGATGTATCGTAAGTCACTGTAAAATAATAAAATATTAACGCTTTTCCTGCGGTTTCCGTAGAGCCAGCTAAATTGAATCTACCAGTGATGTAAGCGATGTGCTCCACGCACTTACAGACTTACCAGGCAATTATATCAAGTCAAAATTGGCCGTTTATATATAGATTTATAAGATCTACTTAAATACTCTCATCCTCCACGCAGATGACATTACCCTCTTGTTAAATTATCGGGAACTCAACTCCACTTAGCGAGTGAAGTCAAGTACTTGGGGGTTTATACTTGACCGCAACTTAAATTGAAAGAGACATATGGAAGTCAAGATAAACAAGACATATGCCATGACCCCGGAGACCATAAAGCAGTGCCTAGAAGTAGCTTCCGATATGACGCTGGACATCCTAAATGGTTTGCTCCGAATACAAATCTTCCCGGAGAAGTGGAAAACGGTGAAACTAATTCTGATACTCAAGCCCGGGAAGTCCCAAAACGACCCGAGCACCCATAGGCCTATCTGTATTTTGGACGTCATGAGCAAGTTGTACGAGATCCTGATCAGGAACAGGATAGTCCGTGCACTCGAGAGAAACCAGGGCATCGCGGATTTAGAAAAGGGCAGCGCTGAAAGTATCGGAACTAGCTAAGGCCCCGGGTAAGACCTGGTGCCTCCTCATCACGTTTGATGTCAAGAACGCCTTTAATTCGGCTAGTTGAGGCCTTATCATTGCGGTACTTAGGAGGAAACACAAACCCAGGTACCTGGTCAATACAATTTCTGTCTACTTCAAACGACGGAGGATAAAGATAAGCGGGGTGATGCACGATATCACCGAGGGCGTCCCGCAGGGTTCGGTCCTTGGCCCAACCCTGTGGAACATCATGTACGATGAGGTGCTACGGATCCAGCTGCCAAGAGAGGCCCACCTCATCGGATACGCCGACGATCTGGCCCTGATCGTAACAGCTGACAGCATACCAAAACACAATAGGAAAACGAGCACGCAACTGAAATAGTCTGCATGTGGATGGAGGAGAATCATTTGACCCTTGCCCCGCAAAAAACCGAGGCGATGATCCTGAAGGAACCCTCGGAAAAGAAAAGACATTGAGATCAAGATAATGGGCGCAGTCGTCGTCCCACGCACAACACTAAAGTACCTGGCGATCGTCTTCGACACCCGGGGTACCTCCGGCGCGCATACACTAAGCGCAGTGGAAAAGGCGGAAGGCAGGATCACCGCCCTGACAAGGATCCTCTCTAACATAGGAGGCCCCCGCTAACCTTGGCGGGGGTGGTCTCCACTTTACTATACGGAGCTCCGGTGTGGCATAACGTCCTAAGCATCGGCAAATATAAGAACAAACTGGTGAGCACGCAGAGGAAAATATTGCTAAGAGTTGCCAGGGCGTTTCGAATGGTGTCCGCAATGGCCCTGCAGGTTATCATGGGTTCCCTCCCAATAGACCTTATGGTGGCGGAAAGACGCAGGATATATGGAGTGCCCAAGACTAGTTGGCACAAGCTAGGGAAGATACTAGGACAGCCATGATGGAAAGATGGGAAGAGGCCTGGAGGGATAATACCGAGACGGCACAATGTACGAAGCGCCTAATAGTCCAATTAAATAAGTCGGCAAATCAAAATTTTGAGGTAAATACTTGAATTTTTGATATAACTTACTTTGATGTATTAGAACACGATTAATGAAAGAATTTTTTTTCTGAACCCCCGGGGAGGGGTGTAAAAAAATAAAATAAAGTGTTTTTTCAAAATTACTCAAAATGTGTTAAAGCTAGTAAAAAAAGTTTCAAACAAAAATTGTAAAGCATGAAATTTTATATAAAAATGATCTCTAGACTTTTTTTGGTATTACTAAAATTAACGGAGTTAGGCTGGTTAGAAATTAAGGGCTGATATGTACAACTTTAAAAAATCATAGCGTGCTGAAAAGTTAATGAATTTAAAAAAATTTTTTTTCTATTTACTCAGAAAAATGTGAACATTCGTTTCAGAGAAAGGGATTTTTTTTTAAATTCTTAATAAAAAAATTATAAAAATTTTAATTTTTTTATTTTCAATTAAAACCACTTTGAACGGTGAAACGATTTTTTCTTTATACCATTCTGTTCATTATTCAATATATTGATCATTTGCTTTTGAAATTTTTTTTTACCCATCATTTTCGAGCAGGTATGAATTTATTTACCTGTTTAATTTTTTTCCAAACGTAAGACACTGTTCGTGTGACGTCACGATAACTGAAAAGAAATAAAGATTGCGTACGACAAAGATAAAATGGCGTCGTAGCTGCTGCGTTGCCTACAAGACGCGTATACGTCACATCTACTGCCGTCATAAGTCATAAGGAGAATAGCCCATCTGTAAATTGTCGGTTGGCGAGGAAAGTAACAAAGGCGTTTGTTTTTTTCCCAACTAGTAAATATTAATTAAGAAAATCATGTAGCTGCTTTTTATCCACTTATGTTTTTGTACTTTATAATTTTTTAATAATATTTTCAAATGCAGAACTCTTGGGTGCTCATTGCTCATATATCATTAGAATCTCATTTATGACAAATATCTAGATGCGGCTTTTCACTTTATGACGGCAGTAAGGGCATCCGCGCGTGATGTCACAACTAACCTCAAAAATATGTGTTTCTTAAGATTTAAGAGTATTACGCAACTATTATTAAAATTTCTGCCTGGTTCCCGCATTTTCAACTAAAATCTAGTTCAGTGTAATGTTTATGAAGTTCTAAATACTTTGTCCCAATAAATAAATAGGACTCCTTTTGTAGGTTGGAAATCTAACCTGTAATTAGCAGTCTATTTCTATTAATCAACAATATTGAAAAATTATTTACGCGAATTTTTAAATACTTGCTTAGAGCCAATACCGGCTCCAAGCTAAAAATGCGTATACAAACATTAAAAATGAGAATAAACTTGAAAAACTTAAAATGTAAGGTTATGTTGGTTACATGATGCAGAGGCCCGATATCTCAATGCAGCAGTTGTGAATGTTTTATTGAATAAATGCTCCTACAAATTGTTAACAAAATTTTTAATTGTGGTCAAGTATAATAAGATTGTTTTGCGAAATCTACATACTTATACACGCTTCGTTTTATGTACATTTTGGTTATAGGTATTAGACACGTGGAATTTTGTTTTCATGATCTAAATATTTTTAAAATTAATCTTTGAATTGTAATGAAAGAAATTATTATTACTGTCAATACTTGCTGATTTCTACTAAATTTAGAATTATTTCTTTGACATTATTGATATAAATTAAAAATAAAGTACACAATATAATTTTTTTTTGCGAGAAAATTTTGCAGACGAATTATTAGAGTATTGGAAATAATTGTTTGAAACATCGTTTTAAATTAGTCGAAATTCGCGTATTTTAACCAAGGTTGCAAAAAATGTTTTTTTTATGCATTTTCGATTTAATTAATAAACTAATCCGTAATGTAGAAGTAAAAAATTATTTGCAAAAATGAATATTTGCAATAGTGAAAATTATTTTTTTTCCACATTAACAATTGAAATAATTTTTCTTCTTAATTTCAAAAAATTGACAATTACAAATATTTACATTACTTATTTTTTTAGATTACAAAATTTCAATTATTTTAATTTATTATTTTTTAAGACCCTAAGAAATTATTATAAAAATTATTATAATTGTATATTTTAAAAATTGTGTACACAGAAATATTAATCAACATTTTTTTTTGGATCATTAATTTCAATTTTGAATGAAAAAAAATGATATTTAAAAAAAAATGATCGATACATTTCCATTAAAATAGATCATTGATATTATTCTATTCCTAATCGAAATAAAAATAAACAGTTTAAAAAATAAAATTGGATAAATTAAATAATAAATAATTAAACCATTTTTTGGATGGATGGATAATAATAATTAGAAGAAAATAATTCATTCTTAAAACAAAATGTATGATCCATTCTATATTAAATTAATTTTATGAAAAGTTAAAATAAGAATTATTAAAAACAAATTTGTTAACAATTTTTAGGAGCATCTGTTCACCAAAACATACACCATCGCTGCATTGAGATATATAGACTAGTTCACAAGTTCAAAGCCGTGTTAATGCTTAATAAAGCTCGTGAAAATATGAGTGATTGAATTCGGAATGACACCTAGAAAAATGTGCAAAAGTTTCAAACCCGCATATAAACAATTGCAAAAGTTATAAACAAATGAAGATTGAAAAAATAACGAGTTTCGTTTTTTGCAAATAACTCGAAAACTATTAACATTTAAGAAAATTCAAAGGAAGATTTTTAAAGAGGAATGAATTTCAAATAAAAAAGACCGAACTCCCGATACTCTATGTCTATTATTAATAATTTCAATTTAATGTTGAAAATGGAGCTCTTCGCAGCGAACACTAAGCCGTTACGATGCTCCGGCCGTAATAAGTAAAAATATTTTTTATGTTATTAAATATTAATTTAAAAATTTTAAAAAATTATGGTATTATTTAGACACTTAAAGGAACAATATCCCGTTGGAAAAAAACTATTTCACCGATTTTTCATAAAATGAGCCTATTGTTGTTTTGAGTTTTGCTCGAAAAATGTGCATTTTTCTTATAAACACGTCAATAGAAAAGTTGTTGAGAATTAAATTTTCAATCGAAATGGTACCTTCAGAAGTCATATTTTTTTTTTTACAAAAATACACCCAGAAAACTAAACAAAAAAAAACGAAAAAATGCAATTTTTTTTTTTTTAATTTTAGCCTGTAACTTTTTTCGGGTACTTTTAGGCATAGATATTGCTGCATAAAAAAGCTGGCGTTTTACCGTTAAAATGATTATTAACGGGTAAAACACCAGCTTTTTTTATGCAGAATATCTATGCCTAAATGTACCCGAAAAAAAGTTGGGCTTAAATTAAAAAAAAATGCATTTTTCCGTTTTTTTTTGTTTTGTTTTCTGAGCGTATTTTTGTAAAAAAAAAATTGACTTCTGAAGGTACCATTTCGATTGGAAATTTAATTCTCTACAACTTTTCTATTGACGTGTTTATAGGAAAACTGCATATTTTTCCAGTAAAACTCAAAAATGTGAAAAGTGGACATTTTTTACTTCGATCTCAAAAACGCACCTCTTTAAATGGTAGCACTCAGCGGTTTTCTCATATTTTGGGGTCAATTGAACATAAGAATTAATGAAAACCCTTTAACGTTTTAGTTCCTTTTTTTGGACATAGACTAAAAATATTGTGATTAAAAATTAAAAAATCTTCTTTAAAATTTTTTTTTAATTGTTTATAATATTTTGTTCCATTGTTTCATTATTTAAACAAATTATTAAGAAAAAAATGTATTCTTAAACTTTATTATTTGCAATTCTCTACAAGATGGAAGAAAGAAAAAAAATGTTGTTGTTAATTTATTTTTTTATTTAATAAACAATTTGTTATTAACAATCGCCGAATGTGTTTATATTCTTTTTAGATAGAAAAAAAATAACAAAAACAACCGTATACATAAACATGTTAAATTTATTTTTCTTTTTACATGTTTATGTATAGGTTGTTTTTGTTTTTTTTTTCTATCTAAAAACATTCGGCGATTGTTAATAACAAATTGTTTATTAAATGAACAAATAAATTAACAACAAAAATTTTTCTGTTTTTCGTCTTGTAGAGAATTGCAAATAATACATTTTAAGAATACATTTTTTTCTTAATAATTTGTTTAAATAATAAAAAATAGAAAAACATTATATATTTATAATGTAATATTTTTTATATTATTATAAACAATTAAAAAAAATGTAAGAAATTTTTTAAATTTTTAATCATAATATTTTATAATAAAATGGCAAAAGAATTTTTATAAGGTCTAAATGAAGCGAAATAATTTTAGTAGCTTTTGTTTAACAATTATCCGACTTGAAATATAAACGTAAAAAAATTTGTTAATTAACAATAGGCTCATTTTATGAAAAATCGGTGAAACAATTTTTTTTTCAACGGGATATTGTTCCGTTAAGTGTCTAAACAATACCATAATTTTTAAAAATTTTTAAATTAATATTTAATAACATAAAAAAATATTTTTACTTATTACGGCCGATTTCAGAGCATCGTAACGGCTTAGTGTTCGCCGCGCAGAGCGCGAGAGACAGAGTTTCGGGAGTTCGGCTTTTTTATTGGAAATTCATTCCTCTTTAAGAATCGTTCTTTCAATTTTCTTAAATATTAATAGTTTTCGAGTTATTTGCAAAAGACGAAACTCGTTATATTTTCAATCTTCCTTTGTTTATAACTTTTGCAACTGTTTATGTGCGGGTGTGAAACTTTTACACTTTTTCTACATAACCTTAAATTTTACGTTTTTTAAGTTTATTCTCATTTTTAATGTTTGTGTACGCATTTTTAGCTTGGAGCCGGTACTGGCTCCAAGCAAATATTTAAAAATTCACATGAATAATTTTTCAATATTCTATATTAATAGAAATAGACTGCTAATTACAGGTTAGATTTCCTACCTACAAAAAGAGGCCTATTTTATTAGTACAAAGTGTTTAGAACTTCATAAACATTACACTGAACTAGATTTTAGATGAAAATACGGGAACCAGGCAGAAATTTTAATAATAGCTGCGAAATACTCTTAAATTTTAAAAAACACATATTTTTGAGGTTAGCTGTGACGTCACGTGCAGATGCCCTATAGATGTGACGCATGCGCGTCTTGTAGGCAACGCAGCAGCTACGAAACAATTTTATCTTTGTCGTACGCATTCTTTATTTCTTTTCAGTTATCGTGATGTCACAAGAGCAGTGTCTTACGTTTGGAAAAAAATTAAACAGGTAAATAAATTCATACCAGCTCGAAAATGATTGGTAAAAAAATATTTCAAAAGCAAATGTTCAATATATTAAATAATGAACAGAATGGTATAAAGAAAAAATCGTTTCACCGTTCAAAGTGGTTTTAATTGAAAATAAAAAAATTAAAATTTTTATAACTTTTTTATTAACAATTTAAAAAAAATCCATTTCTCTGAAACGAATGTTTATATTTTTCTGAGTAAATAGAAAAAAAAATTTTTAAATTCATTAACTTTTCAGCACGCTATGATATTTTAAAGTTGTACATATTAACCCCTAATTTCTAACCAGCCTAACTCCGTTAATTTTAGTAATACCAAAAAAAGTCTAGAGATCATTTTTATATATAATTTCATGCTTTACAATTTTTGTTTGAAACTTTTTTTACTAGCTTTAACACATTTTGAGTAATTTTGAAAAAACACTTTATTTTATTTTTTTTTCACCCCTCCCCGGGGATTCAGAAAAAAATTCCTTCATTAATCGTGTTCTAATACATCAAAGTAAGTTATATCAAAAATTCAAGTATTTACCTCAAAATTTTGATTTGCCGACTTATTTAATTGGACTATAATCCCAAGCATTGTAGACTGGGTGACCTGCAAGCGTAGAAATTTGGACTATTTCCTGACCCAAGCCCTCACAGGACACGGTTCTTTTCGTGCATACACTAAAAGAATCGGTGCACGAAGACGATACTTGCATATACTGCGGACAGCCCGACACCGCAGAGCATACCCTCTTTGTATGTGGAAGATGGGAGGCCACGAGATAGAGGACCTGGCTCACCCTAGGGTCAAAAATAAATAAAAAGCACTTATGCAGAAGTTAACACACACTGAGAGAACTGTAGTTACCAATAGAGAGAGAACGACTATGTTAGCTGCTGAATTTGTTATACTAGTTCTAGTTATTTTAAATAGTCTAAATAAATGTTTTGAACTTGAGAGAGTAATTCAGAAACAAAAATGTAAAAACCAAAAAATGACAAAATAAAACAAAGGGAAACTTGAATAGGTACTGGAAGGAGAAGTAAATAGTTGATATTTTGGTGAAGGTTAGGCTGACTACATGTGCTGCTGACACTGACACTGCTTCACCACGATGGCATCATAAAATTAAAAATGTCTGAAACTAATACTATTTAGAAGAAACTGCAAAGGGTATAGAATGTACAACAATTATATTAAAAGTTGAATAAACCTATCAAGCGTATATTGTTTACTCGAGTTGTGTTTTAAATTTGTGGCTAATTTACCAACAGTAAAGGAGTGGTAGTATTGGAGATTGAAGACATGGTAAAACGATGGAGAGAATATAATATGTACAACTTATTGATGAAAAACGTGTAAATCTAGTAGCAGCTAATTGCAGTAACGGGCCAACAATTAATCATATACAGTTTTCTCGAAAACTGCTAATCCTTGGAAAAAGTTTTTAATTTATTCTCGATATAGTTGATATCTATTTCAAAAGTTAAAAAACTGTTTCGCTTCTATATATATTGATTGCAAATTTTCACATTTTAGAAAAAAAAATCATATTTTATTCTTTTATTAATGTTAGACCTTTGCATTAACAGATTTAGTTAACAAATATACACTGATATATGATGACAGAAAGCTCTGTCATCAAACTTTTTACCTATCGTCAATTTTTTTCTTGATTGTTGGAATAAATTCGAAATAAACTAAGGCTAGGGACTGCTTATGAGTACTAAAGTTCACAATATCTATAACTCGCTACGGGAACATGTTTTTTATGTATTTTGTGCATTGAATCTGAATCTGTTGATAGAAAAGATTTAAGTTAGAAAATTTTTTTACTACCATCAATTTTTTCCATAAATGTTGAAAGAAATTCGAAATAAACTAAAATTAGGGACTGCTTATGAGTGTTAAAGTCAGCTCAGATTTTTTTTTGTATTATATTATTTATCCAGTAAAATCCGAAAATGAGAGATAGTCGTTGAATACCCGCGTGATGGTATTAAATAATTATTTATAATTAAACTACTTGACGGATCATTGTCATATTCAACAGAGTTCTATTCTGAAATAGATTAAGCGATTAAAAAACATTCAACAGGATTGCGACCTGAAGAGTGTTTTCCTACATACCTACGTATGTATCTACTTACATACGCACAAACCAACTGACGCGATTTTAGAACTTAAGAAAAGTTTAAGTAAATCTGAAAATTGTACATTTTTTTTTAAAATGGCTTCTTTCCTTTTCAAAAAGCTATAATTAAAATATATTCTTTGCAGAATTAAGGAAATAAAAAATACTTTTATCAGCAAAACTGAGTGCTGGCTCGTTGATCAAGAATAGAGCACAATCCAACCGAATATGAGTATTTTCCTTATCTTAATTTGTTAAATCCCAAGTTTTTCCAACAAAATAACTGCGCTAAGTTTGATTATAGCGAATAATTTTAAAAGAGAATGAGAATTAAAGAAAACCCAAGAAAGCAATTTTCCTTATTATGTAGGGAGAAAATAGAATTCCGTTTCGACTTATAGATTTAGGGATTTATAAAATGATGCTTACATCTTTACATTGGATTGAGAGACGTCGGTCGCTTTATATTACATTTAAGGAAAATAAGCAATAATTCATGGATGCAACATTGTTGTAAGAGGTAGGTCAAGGCCATGTAGAGTGGGTGTGCGAGGTGTGCACCGCTCACCTTCGCCTATTTTTGGGCAGCTAGATCAGAAAGAATTTTTTTTTAGATTTCCCCCCCCCCAATCAATTTTTATTTCGGTGGAAAATTGAAGTAGGATGTGGCATTTTAGATTTTCCACACCAGCGGCCAAATCTGTGGAAACGGCCCCGAGGTAAGTACTAATAGTATTCGGCGTAACATATACAGTGCTAATAGTCCATAGAGTAACAGTGGATTTCTGACATTAAAATATTTCGATTTTTTTTTAAAGAGGGCTCCAATCAATCAATGGTATATTGGAAGTGTCAGACTCATACTGACTAAAGCCTCCTCCTTCCCGGGTTCGTCTGTATACTACTCCGAGGGCACTGCAACCTCCAGGGCTTATTGTACTCACCCTGTATTGCCCGTAAGGTGTCTTTACTAGCATTGCTAGCAACTGTTTGGCTGCGCAGTGCCCCTTAGATGGTCTGACCACCATCATCCATCCAAGTCCTCACCGCGCTCGATATTGCTGCACTTCGGTGATCTAGTCTAGGTTTGGTTTAATACCTCCCTGACTTCTCACCTTAAACTTACCTTAGTCAAAAAATTGATATTAACAGAGGTACTGGGTGTTGAAGTCAATATTATATTTTCAGTTTTCTCACATGAAATTTTTCAAATATTGGTATGAAAGGAGTTTTTTAAGATAAGACAATCAAATCTGCTCCCATTTTTTGGAGTAAATCCTAGAGGGCGCCAGATAAGCAATGTTTATGACGTAAAAGTGAAAATTAATGAATCAAACTTTAGTAGATTAGTTTACGAAATTAAGAAAGTGTTCTGTCTTCTGTAGGCTAAAATTATAATGCGTCCACATGGACCTAAAATTAATATAAAAATAAACACAACACTATAAAAACTAAGTTCGTAGGCAAGAGCACTTAATAATTTTGATTATTGATACGGGAAACACAACTAAACGAAAAAATCCGTTCGATGGTAATGGGTGGTAGGGATGGCCATCTTTTGGAAAAACCAGATAACTCTTGGTGGACAGCTTCCCTACCAGATGTGGCCGGGGTAGTGTTCATGGTGGATCGTTCAAGTTTGAGTTGACATATTTTCTTTTATCTTCTGGCCTCGACCGATTTTTCACTAAATCGGTCGGGGAAGTAAGCTGTCGAATTTGGTTTTTGACAGTTTTCGAAAAAATATTTTAGGTTGGTACCAATGTCTTAAATTATTTTTAAGTTATGTAGCACTATTTTTAGGTTATGTTGCCGGAAGAATTTCCGGCGGGATGCCGGAAGTAGCGGAAATAGTTTTTAAAATATAATGTCACTGTCCACAGTGTGCTTGAAGGTGGAAAAATTATGATGAAAATGAGTCCAAAATCGGTTTGCGCAGGCTGATTCTACATTAAAAGTAGAGTCAAAATTTATGAAATTTAAAATCGTAGCTGATCCCTTTCGCGTTTTATCCACATTTTTGGATTTTAACCCTTTGCAATACAGTAACTCGTATACATCAACTTTTTCTTCGAGCACTTAGCACTTTTAGAAATAAAACTATCGTAAATAAGTTTATTATATCTTGTAAATACAGTTATTTAATTAAAAAAACTTACTCGACAATATCCCATTACTAAAAATTAAATTTCATTTGTTGTAAAACACTTGGGAATAACCAAGAAACAAAAACGTTTAATTAAAATTTAATTATCTTTTAACTTGTAAGTGTTTTAATGTTTATACATTTTTTCATTACTGACAAAATAATTTATTTGCCGCTAGGTAGCTACTCGTATTTTGTTTCCAAACATAAAGTGTAAATCTCAAAAGTATATAGTATACTTTTTTCCAGAACCAAAAAATAAGAAAAAATTTCATTGGATAAAAGTCTGTCAAATTATAACGATTTCAAATGAGCCATGGGAATAAATCCTCTCACGAGGATAATCGAAAAAAGGTGTGTGCTCCTTGTGGAAAAAAAATTATATTTGGGAAAAAAAACAGAAAAATTTTTCATAACTGAAAACACTGAAAAATTAATTAAAAAATTTATATTTGAGGACTTTGATCTAAAAAATGAAAAGTATCCTTTAAGTAGGTATATGTACAACTTGTTCTCTCACACTACTTGATGCTAACAAGGGTAAAATTCAAAGACCATTTCAGAAAATGCCTAATTATACAGATGTCATATTACCAAAGGATACTCGTACATTACAAAATACATGCAACTGTTATATATGTTTGGCTGTCGTTTCAAAGGCCACGTTAAAATTGATAAAGGTGAAGGACATAAAAGAGATTTAGAAAACAAAATTGATCTTTCTACGGGACTTTATGGGCGTTCAGCAATAGATAGCCTGCCGATTTCATCTGTAGAGAGTAAAGATACTAGAAATTTGTTGTATGGTGATTGTTTTCAAGAGATTGGAAGGGGTAAAAGTCACATTTGTAAAAATAGCAAAGAAAATGTATTAAAAATTGTACTATTATAAAAAAAAAGGGTTAAATCTGATAGTCTTCTTACAACTAAGAAAAATGAAAATTATAGTTTTAATGTATCTGCTGGTGGTCGGGACACAAAAGTTGTTTTAAATCCGAGTATTAAAAAAAGTGTTTCATTTGATGAAGAGAGCTTAGATAACTTTAGGATAAATTAGGTAGAAAGTCTATCCCATCGTACTATACAAAGCATTTACTAGTTTTATTTCTAAAAGGACTAAGTGCTCGAAGAAAAAGTTGATGTACAGGGTTAAAATCCAAAAATGTGGATAAAACGCGAAAGGGATCAGCTACGATTTTGAATTTCATAAATTTTGAATCTACTTTTAATGTAGAATCAGCCTGCGCAAACCGATTTTGGACTCATTTTCATCATAATTTTTCCACCTTCAAGCACACTGTGTGTCACTTTTAAAGTTTTATTGGAAAAAACTCACCGAAAACGTTCCGGTGAGATTGCTTATACTTGTAGGGCTTGTGAGCGGTTCACGAAGGCCTCTCACACCTTCCGTGGGCTTTATGAACGTCGAAAAAACTTGTAATCTCTCGATGCACTTGACACTCAAAATTACTCAGCATACAGTCTGCACGTTTTAACACTCTAGTCTATTGAACGTTAGGTTAGACCACAGAGTACAGTAACTATACGGCGAAGGCAAGCTTTCCCGCCAAAACCAAATTTGTATACTCATTGCCATTTTTTAAAATTGTTTAACAATCAACCTCACTTTTATCTTGACACTGTTGAGGTTTATCGTGTTAAGTTTGGATTTATGAATTTTATTTCCACTCATTTTGGGATATTGAAAACATTAACCGAGAATTAAAATTCTCATAAATAAAAATCTAGTTCAATGTAATGTTTATAAAGTTTTAACTAGTTTGTCACAATAAAATAAAACGCATTCTGCATGTTAGAAATCTAACCTATTAATAATAATAATAATAATAATAATAACGTTTATTCATAAATAAAGAGAACAGTAGCTTATGAAATTTTAATAATAATAATAAATAAACGTGCAGTCGACTCACGAAGCACTCACAACGTCATGGACTGTGAGTACTTGTTTGTGAGCTAAAACCTACCAAAATCTATTTATAATATGGCATTGTTTTGTTAAATTTAAATATATGTACATATTTTAACCTCCCCACAATAAAATTGTGGGAGGTTACTACAATTAGTCCAAAATCGAAAATTGAGATAACATCAAATCTTTACGTTTTGAGTTCCCAGGAACCCAAAAAAGTTGTTTTTGAAAAATGTCTGTGTGTGTGTATGTGTGTGTGTGTGTGTGTATGTATGTTAGCACGATAGCGGCGAAGCTACTAAACGGATTTGGATGAAACTTTGCATAAGGGTTTCTTTAGTGCTCCAGAAGATCTGAAAAGGTTTTGGTTGAGATCGAATTACGTTTAGTGCCGTTATGGCACAACAAGTTGTTTATTTTATGATTACTTACAATTTGTAATTGAACCATTGAAAAGCAGTAAAAATTCCGATTTCAGCGATATATCACACTTGCACTTTTTCGATTTGGTTTCCGTGAAAAAAATTAAAAAACAAAAATTTCACTTGTTTTGTCCTCAAAGCAGTGCAATGTACAGGGTGATATTCTAATAATGACAGAGGTGTTCAGTGATTTCGGCTGATAACTCGGGAACGGTTGAAGATATCGAACTGAAATTTGAAACGTAGGTATAAATATTGTAGACGGACGGATTACGAGTGAATTAATAATACACCTACGTCACATGACGTCACAAATAAGAAAAATTCTTGGAAACTGGTGCAGATATCGACTTAACTATTGGAAACATCCAATTAAAGTTTGAAACGTAGGTGGAAATATTGTAGATGGATGGAATACGAGTGAATTAAAAATACACCTACGTTCTGATGACGTCGTAAAAGCATAAAATTCTTATAACAGGCGAACTGATGATGATATCAAAAAAATATTTCTACAAGACGAGTCACGAAATTTTTTTTTTTTAATTTCCAAGAAATATCAAATTTTCGGAGAAATGTCACTTTTCAGAAAAATGTCAAATTTTCGAAAAAATGTTAAATTTTCAGGGAAATGTCACTTTTCAGAAATATGTCAAATTTTCAGAAAAATGTCACTTCAGAAAAATGTAAAATTTTCGAAAAAACGTCAAATTTTCGAAGAAATGTCATCTTTCAGAAAAATGCCAAATGTTTGAAAATTGTCAAATTTTCGGAGTAATGTCACTTCAGAAAATGTCAAATTTTCGAAAAAATGTCAAATTTTCGGAGAAATGTCACTTTTCAGAAAAATGTCAAAAATACAGGGAAATGTCAAATTTTCGAAAAACGTCAAATTTTCGAAAAAATGTCACCTTTCAGAAAAATGTCATCTTTCAGAAAAATGTCAAATGTTTGAAAATTTTCACTTCAGAAAAATTTCAAATTTTCGGAAAAATATCACTTTTCAGAAAAATGTCAAATTTTCAGAAAAATATCAAATTTGATTAAATGGACTCAAAGGAAAATTCCCAAAAAATACTACGGGTCCTTTTGTGGTATAAGTTCTCTGCTAGTGTGTTAAAGCGTGCAGACTGTATGCTGAGTATTTTTGACGTGTTAAGTGCATCGAGAGATTACAAGTTTTTTCGACGTTTATAAAGCCCACGGATGGTGTGAGAGGCCACCCTGAACCGCTTACAAGCCCTACAAGTGTAAGCAACCCCACCGGAACGCTTTCGGTGAGTTTTTTCCAATAAAACTTTAAAAGTGACAGTGACATTATATTTTAAAAACTATTTCCGCTACTTCCGGCATCCCGCCGGAAATTCTTCCGGCAACATAACCTAAAAATAGTACTACATAACCTAAAAACAATTTAAGACATGGGTACCAACCTAAACATTTTTCAAAAACCAAATTCCCCAGAGAAACATTGGAACCAAAAATTTGACAGCTATCACTTCCCCGACCGATTTAGTGAAAAATTGGTCGAGGCCAAAAGATAAAACAAAATATACCAACTCAACCTTAAACGATCCACTATGAACACTACCCTGGCTACATCTGGCAGGGAAGCTGTCCACCAAGAGTTATATGGTTTTTTCCAAAGATGGCCATCCCTGCCATCCATCCCATTACCAACGAACAGGTTTTTTCGTTTAGTTGTTTCCGAGATTGTTTCCCGTATCAATAATCAAAATTATTAAGTGCTCTTGCCTACGAACGTTTTTATAGAATTGTGTTTATTTTTATATTAATTTTAGGTCCATGTGGACACATTATAATTTTAACCTAGTCTTTAAGCCTGCCTACAGAAGACAGGAGCTACTTTTCTGTTTTTCTCCAAGCCAAACCGGACCTACCCCGTCCAGCCTCACACTCGCCACGGCGGTGTTCACCGTGGTTGTCTGGCTGGCCCCGGGCTAGGATCCGATGAAGCATATATTTGTATTAAAAACATTGAATAAAATATTAATGTTGTGCAGACTATAAATTTAACACTCAAGTTCTTAGGTCCAAATCCCACCGAACGCAAGACTTTTTTCTGATTTAATACGAAAAAAATATTTCAACTTAATAAATATAATTAAATGAGATCGTTCATATTGTTTAGTGCTCTTTTCGGCTTCAAAGATTCACCGGGTGGGGAGGTTCCAGCCGCTTCCAGTAGCTGCCGATTTTTTTTTTCATATTTTTTCTTTACATTTTTTTAATAAGTATTTTTTTTTTATTTTAACATATCGATTATATAGGTAAAATAAATTCATTTTTTCACTCATATAAATATACTTAGTTTCTTAACTACCCAAACAAATCAACGGTGGTACAATCTGGAACATAAAATTATGTTTGACTTTCTCAGAATATATCACAGCAAGGGCTAACACCGTTACTGATTAAGACTAGGCATAATAATATGTTTTGTCTATTATCGCATGTACTACATTTCTAGGTGCATCAAACATCCATTGTTTAATTCTTTTTTTTAATGAATGGAGACTGTTTAGCGTTTTAATATCCTGCGGTAATGCGGAGTACATTTTGGAGCAAAGGTATATATAACATCTTTGACCTATTGTTTTAGTGCATTTTATGTTTCTAGAAATAGACGCAGTTTTTGTCCTGGTGTTATATTGATGTTCGGAAAAATTTAGAAGTTTTTTGTTTTTAAATATTTCAGTACACATGGTTAAACCAAATAACTGACGCACATCCAGCACTTTTGCTTCTTTATACAATAAATCAGACGAGTACGTATATTTTCTTTTCAAAATTATTTTTAGGCACCATTTCTGCATTACATCTAATGAGTGTAAGTAGTTCTTATTAACTCCCCCCCCCCCCCAAGCTAAAATTGCGTAATTTATATGGCTTTGAATTAGGGAAAAATATATTGTTTTAAGGTCGCGAAATTCTAGAAACCGCCAAAGCCTTCGCTCCTGTGTAGTTACTGTACTCTGTGATTAGACTATAAAATATATCTTACACAAGGAGCGTGTTATTCGGTTTTTTAATTTTTTTCACGGAAAGAGTGCAAGTGTGATATATCGTTGAAATCGGAATTTTTACTGCTTTTCAATGGTTCAATTACAAATTATAAGTAATCATAAAATAAACAACTTGTTGTGCCAAAACGGCAACAAACGTAATCCGATCTCAACCAAAACCTTTTCAGATCTTCTGGAGCACTAAAGAAACCCTCATGCAAAGTTTCATCCAAATCCATTTAGTGGCTTCGTCGCTATCGTGCTGACAACGTCTATTAATAGGTGGTGAACAAAATAAAAATCTTTGTTTAACATTTCAACGTGTTTAACTAGACTTTTAGAAATAGTAGTTTTTTTCCACTCTACATTGTACTGTTCTATAAGCTTCATATGAAATCAGGACGGTAAATAAAATTTTGTGCGATTGCATAATTAGAGTTTGTTTATTTTTTTATAGATCGTTTTTCCATTCCTTGAGGATAATTTTCAATATACAGGGTGGACCATTAATAATAAGCCATAGTTCAAGAGTTGATTCTGGATAAAAATATGAGCCAAACATGCTTTAGTAAATTGTTGCTGTGGAAAAAGATACAGGGTGTCAAAGTTGTAATTTTTTTTTCTTTTTTTATTGCAATATCTCAACTACCTCTTGACCGATCTTCTCCCAATTTGGTAAGGAAACATTTTTTAAGATAAGAAACAATAATTTATGTATTACATCATGCTAGCCCGTGGAGTGCGCCTCATAAGCTATATTTGACGGTGAATATTTTTTTCTCTTTTTTTACGAAACGTAGTGGTATCTAGAGTGTTACATGCTTCGAGCGTGTAAATGACACCCAAATCCTTCACTACTTTGCACTAGATCAAACATTGCAGGCTAATAAGGAACAAATAAATAGACATTTACAATCTGTAAACTTTCTGTTGACCATAATCTGATTATAGGTCCTAAAATGTCTACGTTAATACTTTTTTTTACACGATCGAGCTTATTTATCTATTTACAATCTCTGTTGCTAATGTAGTAGCTTATGTTTACTGTTTGCTAGGACAAACTCGTCGGTAAGTAATTTACTTACCGATGTCTGAACGGTAAGTAAAATTAATATAATATATATGTTATTTCACAAAAATAAGGACAAGAAATAAGGAATTTTCTATTTATTTAAAGAAGAATAACATTATTTTTTGCACGGTCGTATTAAATTACACTTCAATTAAAATTATTTAATTTCTACTAAATAAATGAAAAATCAAAATACAAACATCATATTTGACAAGTTGGACTTGCCGCGAAATATAAACGACACTTTTGACTTTTCCTTTATTTAGTAGAAATTAAATTATGTATTTTAATTGAAGTGCAATTTAATATGCTAGTGCAAAAACAGTATAAGCATCGCGAACGTTGAAGGTTGTACCGGTCTCCGGCAAAATTGAAAGCTTCGCTATCTCTCAGCCTTCAAACATTGCAATCGACCGGTAAACGTCGTATACCGTTCTTTATACTTAACATACGATTTGTTCAGATAACAAAAGCATTTTTTTTAAATGCGTTAAATATGCGAATAAACAATGAAAATATATCATAATCTAAGTATGACTGTAGCCTTGGTGTTTTGATTAACGAAAACCTAAGATTCGATTTAGATTAAACTATCAAAATCAGAATACAGGTATCTCAAAATACATGTGGAAGATTTCCTTGTAATTTGCGACAATTCGACTATATTTTTCTTAATATAATTGACCTTGGATGGTTAAATACCATGAATTAGTTTACTTTCACTTTCTTATATTTGTACATAGACTTTTTCAGTCATCGGCTTCCAAGATATCTGCTTGAAAATGATTCTACTCTCTTCTTTTTCTTCATCAGCCCGTTTGTGCCCAGTATTGAGGATAGACTTCCCTTAACATTTTCCATCTATTCCTAACCCGTGCGACTCTTATCCATGGTAGTCCTGCCACTTTCTTGATGTCATCGTTCCATCGAGTTGTTGGCCGACTTCTATTTATTCTTCCCCCCCCCCCCTGGTCCCCACTGAAGCATCTTAGCGTTCCATCTGTTGTCCTTAACGCGAGCTATGTGTCGATAGTTCCATTTCAACTGTGTTATTCTTTTTGTTATGTCAGTTACTTTAGTTCTCTGCCTGATCCATTCGTTTCTTCTCCTTTGTCTTAATGAGATACCGATCATTGTTCTTTCCATAGCCCTTTGTGTCACTTCCAGTTTCGTTATTATTTGTTTTGTGTGGGTTCAGATTTGAGCTCCAGGTTTGAGCTCCACGATACTATTAATTTACATTAATTCACATTTTGGCGGATGCGCTGGGTTGAAATATCCATTTGAAATATACTAATGACCAGCAGGGTAATTAAATTTATCCCTCGTAAATTTTGGGGAACTGTATTATTACGTACATCACTGTTAACTGACCAGCCGATTGTTTTAAGTTTTAGACAATTACAAAAACAATAATCATCCTTCGGAGAGGCTGTAAAGAAGTTTGTCTCTTGCCTATCATGCCAGGCAAGTAAAAATCCCTACTCTTTAATAGAGAAGAGGTTCGGCAAAGTTCCCAGGTTGGCAGTAGCTTGTCTCCTGGTGTGGGTGATGGTCTTATTTGCGGAGATAGGCCTGCTTTAAATACATGATAAAAATAATAGTATTTATACTAAAGTCATTTTCAAGTTTTCCTTGATACTATTTTTATTTTAGCATCCCAGAAGTTAATCGTGTATGCTGCCATCATAAGGTGAAAAGCCGCATCTAACATATTTGTCATAAATGAGATTCTAATAATATATGAGCACCCAAGAGTTCTGCAGTTAAAAATATTTTTCGAAAATTCTAAAGTACAAAAACACAGGTGCATAAATTAATAATTAATATTTACTAGTTGGGAAAAGTACAAACGCGTTTGTTACTTTCCTCGACAACCGACAATTTACAGATGCGGCTATTCTTATGACGGCAGTATGTAGAAAATAATCTGTAGTATTTGGCTCTCATTTCATTATGAATTTGAATATTACAGTTCACTTAACGAAATACAGGAATAGCTTTGTTTACATTTATTTTACATAATGAAAAAACCATTATAAGCTTAAGTTCGTCTTTGACATATTATAAGGGAGACTCGTTTAGTGAATTCAATATAAAAGGTATACGCCTACGTTCAAATAATGTTAGAATCTAATAATAACTTACTGAAGGACGGATGCAAAGGAAGCATAAATTGCCAAAGTCCTTAGAATGATTTCAGTTCCATTAAAATCCATTGAATTTATTGGTACAAACATTTAACTACATTTATATACATACATAATTTTGGAAAATGGATGGAAGGTATGATTTATTTATACATATTTATTATGGAACCTATAGTGCCGCTTTAAAAAGATGTTTCTGTACCGCTTCCCGACAAAGGGCATAGCGGGATAAGCATGTAAAATCTGCCCCCCAACAAAATTTTGTTTGTTATCAACTGTTTGAAGGGGATTACTCTAAATATGATTTTCCCAAAATTTCAAGCCCACAACCGCCATATTAGAGGAGTGGTTGGGGGTTATTTGATTTTCGTTTTTTAAAATTTTCTCGGATACCGTTGTACGAAAAAATCCAAAAAAAATCACAGTTATTACTTACATGTTGGACTATTTACCCAATTTTTTTCATAATTTTTAAATGCAAATTTCGTATGCAAAAAAATATGCAAATTTTTCATACAATTTTTTGGCACTTTTAGAAGGAAGGCCGCTCTGGATTTTTCATCGTAAATTACTCATTTATCAAGGCCTATTCTCAAATTACTTCCATGTCCAGTGGAAGCATAGTAACGACAAAAAAATTTTTTAAAATTTTTATTGTCCAAATAGGCTTAAAATGTCATGAAACGTCGAGATTTTAAGTTTGAGCGAAAAAAAATTTCTGTCTGTCTGTCGGTCTGTCTGTAACTTTTTTTTGTGCGCAAGTTTACTCTGGAACCGTTTAAGATATTGACTTGAAATTTGGTACACATATGTATTTTAACGAGATCTAGAACTAGATTATATTTTCATCTTGTTCCGTCGAAGGGTTGGGGTGTAAATTGGGGTAAATTTGGGGCAAACGGGTAAATCAAGCAGGTACGAGTCCATGAAATTGGTATTTAGTATATACAAGAGAAGCTAAGGTCTTAAAAAAAAATTTTGGCATTAGCCACCCCCATTACCACCCCCACCCCTTTATTAAAGGGGATGAAAAAAAATTGTGATGAGGGACCAGAAACCTCAAAATATTTTTTTACTTCATCCACCCCCACTACCACCCCCATCCCACTACCGATGTGGGGTATCGTTTTATGGGTTTTTGGGGTAGAGGATTTCAAATATTATATTATTAAAGTTCCATAAGCAATTATTTCCACATACAAAGTTTTTTCGTTGTGAGTGACTAGGATAGAGAATCTGGATGTGGAAGTAGTGATTCTTTGGGAAGCGGTTTTTTTTTCATATTACTTCCACGTCCAGTGGAAGTATAGTAACGACAAAAAAAATTTTAAAAATTTGTATTGTCCAAATAGGCTTAAAAGTCATGAAACGTCGAGATTTTAAGTTTGAGCGAAAAAAAATTTCTGTCTGTCTGTCTGTAACTTTTTTTGTGCGCGCGTTTACTCTGGAACCGCTTAAGATATTGACTTGAAATTTGGTACACATATGTACTTTAACGAGATCTAGAACTAGATTATATTTTCATCTTGTTCCGTCGAAGGGTTGGGGGTAAATTGGGGTAAATTTGGGGTAAATAGGTCAATCAAGCAGGTAAGAGTCCATAAAATTGGTATTTAGTATATACAAGAGAAGCTAAGATCTCAAAAAAATTTTTGGTATTAGCCACCCCCATTACCACCCCCCACCCCCTTATTAAAGGGGATGAAAAAAAAATGTGATTTAATGTATGTACAGGAAGCAGAAACCTCAAAATATTTTTTACTTCATCCACCCACCACTATCGCCCCCCTATCACCACCCCCCACTACCGATGTGGGGTATCGTTTTATGGGTTTTTGGGGTAGAGGATTTCAAATATTATATTATTAAAGTTCCATAAACAATTATTTTCACATACAAAGTTTTTTCGTTGTGAGTGACTTGGATGGAGAATCTGGATGTGCAAGTAGTGATTCCTTGGGCAGCGGTTTTATTAAAAAATGTGGAAGATAGTTAAAAAACCAAAAACTGGGTGTTTCATTAATAATAGGACACACGCTAACTGGAGAATCCTCAGTCCAAAATATGAAAATTTAACCTGAAACACCTAGATAAAATATGCCTTCTTACTGAGACACAGGGTGTCAAAGTTGTAATTTTGTTTTCTTTTTCTTGCAATATCTCAACTACCTCTTGACCGATCTCCTCCCAATTTGGTAAGGAAACATTTTTTAAGCTATGAAACAGTAATTTATGTATCACATGAATATATTTTCTCTTTTTTTTTACGGAAACGTAGTGGCATTTTTAGAAAATCTCATTCAGGAGTCATTTCTACGTAAAAAAGGTACACTTTTCTTTGAAAACAAACCCAATTTAAAAAGGAAAAATTGTATTTACTGAAAAGTGTGCTTTGATAACGTCTTAGTTCTGTCATTTACGTATAATTTCATTAATTTGACATTTTGACAGAACTAAGACGTCACCAAAACACACTTTTCAATAAATACAATTTTTCCTTTTCAAATTGGGCTTGTTTTCAAAGAATTTTTGAGATCTATGCGGCAGTTTTCTCGAAAACAGTTGGAATTATCAAGTTCCATCAAGTGTACCTTTTTTACGTAGAAATGACTATTGCATGAGATTTTCTAGCAAAAGTGCTACTACGTTTCGTAAAAAGAAATAGAAAAAATATTTATCATCAGGTATAGCTCATGAGGCGTCCTCCACGGGCTAGTGTGATGAATACATAAATTATTGTTTCTTAGCTTAAAAAATGTTTCCTTACCAAATTGGGACAAGCTCGGTCAAGAGGTAGTTGAGATATTGCAAAAAAAAGAAAAAAAACATTACAACTTTGACACCCTGTATCTCAGTAAGGAGGCACATTTTGTCTAAGTGTTTCAGGTTAAATCTTCATATTTTGGACTAAGAATTCTCCTGTTAGCGTATGTACTATTATTAATGAAACACCCTGTACATTTGTTAACAAGACATGCGTCCAAATGATAGTGAGGCGCGTATGAGAGAATGGTCTGTAATACAGTTTTTCGTTTTTTTAACTATCTTCCACATTTTTTAAAAATATGAAACAAAATTGAGAATAGGCCTTGATAAATTAGTAATTTACGATGAAAAATCCAGAGCGGCCTTCTTTCTTAAAGTGCCAAAAAAATGTGTGCAAAAATTTGCAATTTTTTTTTTACATACGAAATTTGTATTTAAAAATTATGAAAAAAATTGGGTAAATAGTTCAACACGTAAGTAACAACTGCGTATTTTTTCGGATTTTTTCGTACATCGGTATCCGAGAAAATTTTAAAAAACGAAAATCAAAAAACTGCCAACCACTCCTCCAATATGGCGGATGCAGGCTTGAAATTTTGGGAAAATCATACTTAGGGCAAGCCCCTTCAAAATTTTGTTTGGGGGCAGATTTTACATGCTTATCCTGCTATGCCCTATCTTTGCATAAAATTACCAACTTTGTCATTTTGCTGAACCCAATTGATTGGTAGTAGTTTCTTAACTAATGAATATATGTAAAAAAAATGTAGTTCTGAAAATATGTATTTAGGCCAGGCGCCAGTGGTTTTTTTTGAACAGCTTTGTTTCGAGATCAGGAAAAACATCAAAAATTTAAAAACTGCGGGGATACAGAACCAGCTTTATTTATGTAAATTAGGTACCAGAATCGGCTTTTTGTGCAATAACCCGTTTTCTATCAATCTTACGCTTCAAATGGTGCTATATTAAAGATATTCAAATTCTCTATAAGGTTATATACATTTTTTTTCCTCAGACCAATATAGACCGGGAGCCAGGTGAAAATTTGGTCAATTATTTCTTCTCGAACGATAATTAGTGAGTCGCATCAGGGAGTTGTATCATAATGCCTCGTGAACGTCAGCTGCGGTTCCGTGGGTGAGATGAGCGGTGGTAGCCTCCCACGCACGGAGAAAAAATATATATTTTTAGTCATTTCCACCTGACTAAAAATTTGTCAAACTCAATATCTTGAAGAAAAAAAACTCAGCTGACTATGACATGGTGTATTATACGTCAGCTGGTCGCTTGAACATGAAAAAAAATTATACATTCAATGATTTCCTCTCAACTAAAAATGTACCTGATGATACCTGCTATGCTACTGTGAATGAATAAAAATGTCAGCTGGCTGTACCTCGGTGAAAAGATCGTCAGCTGATACCTTGAAAGTTGTAACGCAGAAGTTAGGCGGGAGCATCTATCGCCTATTTAAATGCATAAGCTGACGTGTTTTCCCTCGACTTACTGCTACCTGATTTTTTTTATTAATTACAGAAGTATATTAACAATCAGGTTACAAATTTTTATCCGGGAGGAAACGACGTATCTTAAATTATTCGGCATTACGCTCCGATATGAGTGTTCCGATTAAATCAATATTCTGTATAGATACTTTAAAACTAAGTATATAATTGAATAACTGAAGAAATATTAGATAAGTAAATAAGTCAATTTATAGTTTATTGTAACTTAGCTGTTCGATAAATAACATTCATTTTAAAGAAGTGATTAAAAATAATAATGTAATTTAATCATTTTCGTTCTCGCTTTGGCTTGTGTCACTCTCATCTCCATCTGATTCAGTGTCAGAGTCGCTGTCAGAGCTGTCTGCCATCATGTCTTCATCATCATCATCTGTACAAAAATTTTAAAAAAATATTAAGATGCATATTTAGTGTAACATAATCAAAATGATAAAAAAAATGTTACCTTTTTCGGGCTGAATAGTTATTTCTTCAATCGACTCTGGTAACTGAGTTCCAGAAAACCAGATGAATTTAAATCTGTTGTCGATTTCTACCCAGCCTTAGTCTGAAGGTTCATCAGTAGTTGGGACTTTCAGGTGTGCGTGTGACCAAATTTGAGCTATGTAACATGCTCTTAAAACTTACTGATATAGCTCCGATTTGCATGGTGGTTGAGAAGAGCCATCAATACCCTTTTTGGGCAACTTGAACGTATCATCATTTTCCAAGAATTTGTATGTTTTTTGAAACAACGCTACTCTTGCCTCATTAATGTTTTTCAACCGATTAAAGCCATACATACGACAAACAAACTCTTGTATGTTGCCAAAAAAGTTTTCTCTATTTTCCGATGGGTTTGACATTTATACGAAACAGTTGGTGAAGTCTTTAATATGTCTTTAATATGGTACTGATTATAGGAACCCTCGTTCCACCGAGGGCTCCTATAATCAGTACCACTATCTTAACAGTATGGTCTGGATACAGTCTGCGGAGTTCGAAGAGCAGATCTCGATATTTTGTCCGTTTTTCCTCCTCCTTCAAGACAATGTTGTTCTCCGCGGTAGCCGAGAACTCCACGACGAACATTGTCTTGAGTTGATGGTCGAGGAGTACTACGTCAGGCTTGTTGGCTTGTATTTGCCTGACGGTGGGAAAAGAGTAGTTCCAATAAATTAGACACTTCTCATTTCCCACAACGGACTCAATATCCCCCGTACCGTAAGGCAGCACTGGTGTTTCGTCTATCCCGTACGAGTGCCTTAAATGGTAATAAAGCACTCGTAATGCTCCGTTGTGTCTTTGGATATAGGCCAAGACTGCACATGTCGGGCAAGCCGACAGCAAGTGCATAAGAGTCTCTGGCCGCCTGCGACAGGCCCTGCAGCTGACATCAGGGACCTCTATACCCATGACACGACTACGATAGACGAGGGTGTTAAATACACCATCCTGGCAAGCCTCGGTCTCAGACTTCAGCCCGGCCGACCTTAAGAAGGCAAAGGTCAGCCTTTCGGATAAGCCAAGGTTTTCTATATTTTTATAGAAAACTCCATGCATTGGCTTATCCGTGTGCAGCTGCAGAAAGTTGTTGTGTTCTGCAGCTTTAATTTGGGCTTTTCGCCGAGCAGGTTCCAACTCGGTGACAGAGTCGCGATTTACCCGCTCGATGTCGAAGGAGAGACCAAGTTCATCGGCTGCTCTCTGTGCTGCCTTAAACAAAAACGCTCCTACCCCTGCATTTTCATGGTCTCGGACCATGCAGAGGAGGGGGTCCGAACTCCTGATGACCTTACAGGCTCCATCCAGAACCATCCTATTTTTTTTTTTTTTTTGTAAAAGCCAGTCACCCTTTAAACTCTGTGTCACTTTCCGGTCTAGCCCTGGAAAACGTTACTTTCTGCCGAATAATTTCTCCAGAAGGGGTGTACTTTCTGGCCGGCCGAAAAAAAGTACTTTGCCGGCAACTTTGGTGCATCTGTACTTAAACAATGTACTTTTATGAACTAATAATGCCCTAAAACTCTTTCGTTAATGTAATGAGAGTTAATAAAAAGTTATCGTCACTATTTTCTGCTTGATTTTCCATAATACCCGTTATTAAAAAATGTTTCCTTACCAAATTGGGAGGAGATCGGTCAAGAGGTAGTTGAGATATTGCAAGAAAAAGAAAACAAAATTACAACTTTGACACCCCGTGTCTCAGTAAGGAGGCACATTTTATCTAGGTGTTTCAGGTTAAATTTTCATATTTTGGACAATACAAGCCAACAAGCCTGACGTAGTACTCCTCGACCATCAACTCAAGACAATGTTCGTCGTGGAGTTCTCGGCTACCGCGGAGAACAACATTGTCTTGAAGGAGGAGGAAAAACGGACAAAATATCGAGATCTGCTCTTCGAACTCCGCAGACTGTATCCAGACCATACTGTTAAGATAGTGGTACTGATTATAGGAGCCCTCGGTGGAACGAGGGTGGAACGAGACACACACTGCTTTCGGAACTTAAGATTATACGGCCATGCCGAAATTCGGCAGAGGTCTTAGCCGGCAGAATGCAGAAGGCCGTCATTCTCGGTTCATTACGTCTGCTCAGGGCACACGATTCCCGGACCCAGTAGTCACTCACCCCACGAGCGTGGGGAGTCACTACCAGTACTACCAGCTCCCCTCTGTGAGGGTCGGAGCCACAGAGAAGGGTGACTAGTTTTTAGCTAGCTAAAAAAAAATAATAATAATAAAGCTTTATTTTCATGAGACTCGCTTACACAAGTATAGAATATTGTCAATAGAAACAAATATAAAATCGCAGTAAAGGACTTAAAATATACAAAAATAAAATAACCACACATACAAGTGAGTGAAATACATGTTAAAAATTAATTATTAAAATCAGCAGTAAAATATTCAGTGACAGGGTAGAAACTAAACCTTATTAATAAATTCCTTACAGCGGCCTTAAATTCATTTAATCTTTCAAGATTTTTAATATTAGCAGGGAGCTTATTAAAAAGTTTTATACCCATTATAGTGGGGCCATTAGCAACCAGAGACAATCGATGATGCGGAATACTTATGTTAAAATTCATCCTAAGCCCATAACGAGAACTTCCATCTCGAGCTTGTATGAAATTCTCTGGATTAGATTTCACAAAAACTAATGAGTTAAATGTATATAGGGAAGATACGGTTAGTATATTTAATTGCTTAAATAGTCCTCTACAAGATGCAGTGATAGGTCTAAATAACATCGTGCGAATAATTTTTTTCTGCATTATCAAGATTTCGTTAACTCTAGAGCAATTTCCCCAGCATATAATACCATAGTTAATAGACGAGTGTATATGTGCAAAATAATATGACTTCAAAATGTCTAGGTTAACTTTACTTCTCATTTGCCATAATACGAAGCAATGTGTAGCTAATTTTTTCAACAAAAAATCAATTTGAATGTTCCAGGTTAAATGGGCGTCAAGATGTAATCCTAAAAACTTAACAGAGTTATTTGGCTGAATGCTTATATTATCAGTTTTTACAAGAAGACTTGGGTTGATTTCTTTAGCGGAAAACAACAATAATTCGGTTTTTGAATTATTTAATGATAAACCATTGTTAGAACAAAATGTTGTTATATTATTTACAGCAACATTTGCATATAAGCTTAGTTCAGCCATACTTGGTGCAGAGACACAGTAGATGTGTCATCAGCAAATAGAGACACAAATGCATTATCAAAATGATCAACAATGTCGTTTATGAAAATTATAAAGAGCAATGGTCCCAGCACACTCCCTTGGGGGACGCCCATGGTGACCAAGCTAGTATCGGATTCATAAACAACGCCGCTGCTCCTTATAACAACTTCCTATGTCCTATCCATCAAATATGACTTCAGCCAGTTCAAAGCAGCATTTTTTATTTCATATTTATCTAGTTTCATTAACAGCAACTCCAGGTTTACTGTATCAAAGGCACGCTTTAAGTAAAAAAATATACATGCAGTATTATTTTTTGCGTCGATGTTATTTAAAATAAAATTATATAATGACAGAACAGCATGCTGAGTAGAAAGGCCTCCCCTAAAGCCAAATTGCCTCCCAGTTAGTACATTTTCATCTTATAAATAAACTATAAGCCTACTATGATAAGATTTTTCATTTGTATTAATGCATAATATTTCTTCGTTACAATCTAACTGCTTACTAATAAATGCAATTTTAATGTGAGTTGGTTTATCTGCGTGTATTTATTTACTGTCTAAAATATACATAAAATATCGTATGGAAATGTTACTTTCCCAGCCTAGGCCGGGAAAGTAACATTGATAGTTTCTTAGCAACGGACTAAAATACTGGAATTGTGCATTTTTCGATCTGAAATCGCGCCGAAAATGTAGACATTGCCGATCGATTTCAGAAAATAGCTTTTCCGATCTCCGTTATTCTCGTTGCTATGGAAACGAATTTGTGTTAATTGTCGAGATAAGTGTCAAACAGATAAGTACACTTACCTTTTACGAGTTTTTAAAAGTCAATCCACAAGTTATGAAAAATGTGGATTCAGATTCAAATTTTGAGTGTCGGTCGTAAAAATATTTTATTTAATTAGTATTATTGTTTATCGTTGTATTTATTAGAAAATTTATTAAAAAAATAATACAAAATTGATTTTGTATAAGTGTCTGCTGAAAAAAAAAAAATTGTACGTTACTCACCTGCGGCTCGCCCTGGAATCTGCTTGGGTCGACCTGCAAAACACATCTTGCTGGTCTTGTAACGTAAATTACTATTTCGATCGTCGTTAAGGTAGAGACAAGCGGTAAAGTGACTTTACCTACGATCACTACTGTAAATAGTAAAAAACACACTACCTGCCATCTATGTAAGTTGAATTTTATGCATTGTAAACAAAACGCATTGTAAACAAATCGCACGGTAAACAAAACGCACGGGACACGCAATTATAGGTGGCTTATATCGCTGACGCGGGGTTTAAAAAAACAAATGCGCCTACTTAATTTTCAAACGCTGGCAAAACTGACATAATATTTGTTGAATAATATTGTTGACTAGTAAACTAAATCCAGATTTTGCTAAATAACTAAATAAATATGATCGTAGGTAAAGTATAGTACATAATTCGAGTTGTAAGGTAATTACAATTAATATGCTTCTTACATCACTCATTACGTAATATACTATTACTCTTAGGTCCTCGGCAAACGTCAACTATGCGCTGTTAAATATGAGCTACTGCTATTGGTCTAAGGAAAAAAAATGTATATAACCTTTTTTTTATAGAGAATTTGATTATATTTAACTTTGGATAACACTATTTGGAGCGTAAGATCGATAGAAAATGAGTAATTGCACAAAAATCCGATTTTGGTACCTAATTTGCATAACTACATATAGTTCCGTATCTCTGCAGTTTTTACATTTTGATATGTTATTCCTGACCACGATACAAAGCTGTTCAGAAAAAAGCCACTGCCGCCTCAATTTGTCAAAAAAAAATACTTATCTCCTGGACTAATTCCTCAGAGTTTCAATACAATAGAAAGTATCTTTAATTTGATAGAAAACTACAAACTTAAATTAATCCCATTCTAACGTAAGCAAGGTCTTTTTTAAATATATTATTGTACCTTTTTTATTCAATTAAATATGTATTATAGCTGGATAGAGATTTTTAATAATCATCGTAGGCAAACAATTTGGATAGAAATTTATGTCATAATATGCTGAACTCAAATACCAAATAAAAAATGTCCGTGTGTCTGTATGTGTGTAGAACATTTATTGTAAGCACGATAACTTCTGTTGGAATTTTATTTCAAATTTGGAACATATGTCATAGTATGGAAGAACACACCCTATTGAAATTGAGATATATCCGTCACATAGGGCGATCGTCAGAGGCACGTACTTCATCTTTTATGTAAACTATGTTTTATTATAATTTTAGAATAAAATATTACTAAGGTTTTTGAGTAAGACCACAAAAATATGAAGATATCTAAGCTACAATGTACAAGGCGCCTCCTATGTTCGAACCAACTTTATGTATTGATGATTCATCAATTTTATCTTAAAATATCATTAATATATTTTTGATGAGATTATTATGAAATGAATAAAAGTTGCAGTCAGGCGTTGTCTCAATTAAGAAATTTGATAATTTCTATTATATATTTTAAAATGTTCGTGTATTAATGATAGTTTTATCGAATAATTTACTTTCCTAGAGAATTGTGCTTTTTTTAAACAATTTATGTTGCTTTCATCACTCTCAGATTTAGTGTGCTTCTACATGTGGTATCAGATTTCTTTAGTACTAATCTTGGCGATGCTAAGACAAGTCTAATATCTTGCTCTGTATCAAGAAAATAGACATGCTTATTAATTTTTGCAGTAATCGAAATTAATAATGAAGTTGGAATACATTACGAAAACAAACAAACATGTGAATTTACTTATTTCATTAGCTGGATGTTAACTTTCTTTATTAATATTCCACGTAACTTCAATGTCTCCTGCATAATAATGCAGTCTCGTGCACGTCGGCATGGCGCGTTAGACTTACTACGTTAATCTAATCTCTTCCCGAACTTGGATACTGTTCCAGAGTTGGTAAAATAAACTTTACTTCGTAATAGCACCATAAAGTAAATCTGGAACAATGAAGCCAGGCGACCGTAGGACCAATTTATGTCACAAAATCGGGATATTAACCTATCAGAAAATATTGGTCAACGTCTTTGTCTTAAAGGAATAAAGAGTGTGAACATAATAAAACGAGCGGAAGTTGCAGTAGCTCTTCTAAAGGTTTATAATAATAATAATAATAATAATAAGACCGAACGCGAAAAGTACAGAAAGTACCAGAATCTGGCAATGGAACTCAAACGCCTATGGAAATTAAATAAAGTAAACATCGTACCACTAATCATATCTATAGTTGGAGTTGTTACAAAACATCTTAAACCCAACTTTAATTCAATAGGATTAGCGCATGGTCTTTTCGCGATCATGCAGGAAGCATCTATCTTACAGACATGCCACATTGTCCGTAAATTCTTGTCTTTATAAAATCTACTGGATGAAGTGAACTCTTCCTCAGTTGATTTGTTCATCCGACTCTAAATGTCGAGTGTTTGGGCCATGTATAATTAATTTCAAATTATATCTAAGTAGTTAACTTCTATTCAAATGATATTTGGGTAGCTCAAAAATAGATGTCACTACATGTGTTAAAATTTAATTTATTCTGTTCGAATTTTTATATAGTTTTTTTAATAGTCAGATAGATAGTTTCCCTAGAAAGAGAGTGTTGTTGCTTTCTGAATATATAGAACATATAGCAAGTTTTACCAAATTGAGTGTGTGTATTTTGCGTATATGCGATATATTTTTCCTTTATTCCTTTTTAACCCTTCCTATTTACAATTGCAACGCAAGTGAAAGTGCATCAGGCTGGATTTGGTAAGAATTTCTTTAGTTTATAACAAATATTTCTTTAGATATATTTAGTAACATTTTACAGTCTGCTTAAAAACAATACATTTTTGGTCCAATATCGAGCCGCATAGTTTTTTTCTTTATTATTAATTTCTTTAGATCTTAAATTTTTTTTTAGTACTTAATTAAGTTAGAATATTTCAGAGAATATTTATCTCTTAGTTTTTCTTATAGTCTTTTTCTCATAGTGTGAATATACACATGTACTTATTTTAACAAATATTATTTGGAGGGAATAATACTACTTTAGACAATAGATTTATTGCTTCAGTCATATTTTACATTAATAATTAGTTTAGTTAAAATTATCTCTGTAAATTATATTTTTTACTTCAATTTATTACCATAGTTATTTCATTGGTATTTAATATAGGTATTTGAAAATGGCTGACAAAAAACAAAACCAGTTAAAAGTTTTAACTGCAAAAAAGGAATCTCTTTTTATAAGAGTACAAAGACTATATGATGATAGTCAAAATGTTGACAAGGAAGCAAACTTAAAAAATTTTCAGATTAGATATAAAACTTTAGAGCAAACAAGACGAGATTTTGAGAGGGTAATGGATCAGATTAATGAATTAAATTTAGAAATTGATTCGGAGTTTGTCCCAAGTTTTAAAGCAGTAGAAAGTCTTAATGATTTGTATGGTAGTATTCAAGTGGTTGCTGAAAGGGTTCTAGTTACGAATCAACCTGATAAGGCAAAAACTTCAACAGAAGTGCGTGGCCCTGTTAAATCTGTACCTAGACTCCCAAAATTAGAATTGCCCACTTTTTCAGGCGATATAAAAGACTGGCCTATTTTTTACGAATGTTTTCAAAATTTAATTCACGGTAACCCAGATTTGACTCCTGTTGATAAAGTACATTTTTTAATTGGTCAGTTATCTGATAGGGCTTTATCGGTATGTGCGGGTATTCCTCCAGTAGGTGATAACTATGAAATAATTTGGAATGCTTTAGTAGAAAAATATCAAGATAAAAGAAAGTTAGCTACTTCATATTTAGAGTCTATATTAGAATTTAAACCTCTGCAATTGGAAACTGTCAAAGGATTAAATTTATTTTTGGAAAAATTTGATACTGCTACAGCTGCACTTAAAAAGCTTGATATTGAGAATTTATTCGATTTTACATTATCGTATATAGCTTTATCAAAACTGGATAGTGAAACCAGACGTACTTTTGAAATGCTTAGACAAAATAACAGTATACCCTCGTATGAAGAAATTGTGACTTTTATAAAATCGCGAGCAAAAATATTAGGTAGTTCCTCTAAAACGCAATTTATATCAAATAAAAGTGGTAATAGTAATAATTCTAAACCTCGTGTTACACATTCATTTTTAGTAAATAAATCAGAATCGAAAAAGAAATGTATATTATGTAATCAATTTGATCATTCAATTAATAGATGCCCTGGTTTTCTGAAACTCACAACCAAGGAACGTTATGACTTTGTCAAAAATAATAGATTATGCCTAAATTGTTTATCACCCCATCGAGTCATTGATTGTAAGTCAAAAATTAGTTGCTCAACTTGTCATAGACGCCATCATTCCTTATTACATTTTGAAAATCCTGTGGTGAACACGACTTTGTGTAATAGTAACGACTTGCCTAACAATAATGATTTACCTAGGAATAAAGATGCTTTACCTAGCACTTCTACACTTAGTCTTTGCTCTGTGGACGATTCTAGTTTTGCTAAACACGATACGACAGTTTTATTGTCTACTGTCATTGTCAACGTGATAGACAGAAATGGAAATTTGCATAAAATTAGATTATTACTTGACTCAGCTAGTCAAGCTAATTTTATAACTCACAAATGTGCTAAACGCTTGAAACTCCTTGTAAAAAATTTCCACACATCTGTGATTGGTATAGGATCATCTGCCAGTCAAGTTCAAGGTCAGACAAATTTGGTAATCATTTCGCGATTAGATTCTGATAAAAAGTATGCCATAGATGCTTTAGTTGTTGAAAAAATTACAGATCAGCTGCCAAGTTTTAAAGTTCAAACTGAACCATTAACTCACCTTTTAAATTTACCATTAGCTGATGATACTTTTTATCAACCAGGTGAAATAGATGGGATTCTTGGGGCTGATATATTTTCATATGTATTAGGTAAAATTAGAATTAGTGGACCACCCTGTACACCCATGGCTTTGGAGACTAGTTTAGGTTTTATAGTAATGGGAAGTGTTCCCATAATGCAGTCGCTAGAAAATACAAAAATATTTTGTAGTCTTTTGGAACCCTCAGTAGAAAAACTATTACATAAATTTTGGGAAATTGAGGAAATTTCTGTTCCCTCGATTCTTAGTAAAGATGATATCGATTGTGAAATTATTTATAAATCTACCTATAGTCGAGAGTTGAACGGTAGATATGCAGTTGCTTTGCCGTTTAAATTAGATCCCTCAAATTTAGGGAATTCATATTCAACAGCTTATAGAAGGTTTATTAACTTAGAAAAAAAAATAGAATCTTCCTCTTCGTTGAGACTAAGTTACAATGAAGTTATGCTGGATTATTTATCACAAAATCACATGGTGAAATGTAGTAATGAGGAATTAAGTACGCCCGGTTATTATATACCGCATCATGGAGTATTTAAATTAGATAGCATTAGTACCCCCCTCAGAGTAGTCTTTGATGCTAGTTCAAAAACCGATACATCACTATCATTAAATGATGTGTTGTATACCGGGCCGAAATTACAGTCTGATGTTGTAACTATGCTGTTAAACTTTAGATTATTTGAAATTGCCATAACAGCTGATATACGTCAGATGTATATACAAATCAAACATATGTCCTGAGCACCAAAGATATCAACGAATCTTATGGAGATTTTCTCCAAATGAGCCTTTGTCAGTGTATCAACTAACTACGGTGACTTTCGGAGTAAAACCAAGTCCATTTTTAGCCTTACGCACAGTTCATCAGCTTGCTACTGATGAAACTAAATCTTTTCCTAGAGCTTCTAAGCCTGTTTTTCGAGACATGTATATGGATGATTATGTCACTAGCGTTTCTGACATAAACGATGCTAAGGCATTAGTTCACGAAATGATAAATTTATTTAAATCGGGAGGATTTGATCTAGTAAAATGGTCTACTAACTCTCATGAATTATTGTCTGATATTCCTATAGACATTCGATTATCTCAAGTTGTACAGTTTGATATGGATTATTTGAAAATTCTTGGCCTCCAGTGGCAACCACAATTAGATGTTTTATCATTTAAAGTAAATGTAAACGAAGGTCAGTGTTCTAAAAGAAATATTCTTTCAACAATAGCTCGAATTTTTGATCCTCTAGGTATTTTAGCTCCAGTAATTTTATATGCAAAATTGTTAATCAAGGAACTTTGGAGTTTAAAATTAGATTGGGACGAGATCCCGCCTGTTCACATTACACGTACATGGTCTCAGTATCAGAACGAATTACCTTTGCTCGCTGATTTTAAAATTCCTCGTCACTTAGGAATTTTACAAAATTGCTCTGTTAGTTTAGTCGGATTCGCGGATAGTTCAGAGAAGGCCTATGGAGCCGTAGTCTATATGAAAGTAGAATCCGACAGCACAAAAGTATCTTTAGTTTGTGCCAAGTCAAAGGTTTCGCCATTAAAAATAATTTCCATTCCCAGGCTTGAATTATGCGCCGCTCATTTACTAGCTAAAATTTTACGCTTAATAATAGATAACTATATGTCACATATACATATAAATGATATTTATGCTTTTACTGATTCCACTGTAACTCTGAGTTGGATAAAGTCTCCGCCACATCGATGGAAAACTTTTGTTGCCAATCGCGTGGCCAAAATTCAGGAATTGATTGTGCCATCACATTGGTATCATATTAGTGGAAATGACAATCCAGCGGATGAGATAAGTAGAGGCTTAACTCCAGCTAAGTTTTTAGAAAATTCTCGTTGGTCATCTGGCCCCGCCTGGATTTCTCTTAATAAGAAATTCTGGCCATTAGAATCTATTTCGGACAATAATGTAGAGCTTGAAAAGAAAATAGTTAGCTTGACCACAGTTAATAATACATTCGATAGTTTTTATAAAATTCTTGTTCTTAGTAGGTCTTCCTGGACAAAAATGCTTAATATAGTTGTTTATCTTCTTAGATTTGGTAAAATTTTGCCAATTAAATTTGCTGTTATGTCCACAGATTTAGAAAAGGCCGAAGAATACTTAATAAAATTAGTTCAAACTAGGCATTTTTCGAATGAAATTAGTCTATTAGAAAATAATGAAGAATGCTCATTTTCTTTGCGCAAATTAAGACCATTTCTTAAAGATGGAATATTACGAGTTGGTGGTAGATTACGTAACGCACAGTTAGATTTTAATCAGCAGCACCCTATTTTATTGCCAAAAGGCGATCATTTTGTAGATCTTTTGATAGATCACTACCACCGTAAAAATTTACATACCGGTCCCAATTTAGTATTAGCTTTGTTACGCCAACGTTATTGGATTTTAGCTGCACGAGGTGTAGTTCGAAAACGCATAAATTCTTGTAATCTTTGCTTCCGAAATCGACCAAGATTAACTTATCCTTTGATGGCTGATTTGCCCGCATGTAGAGTACAAGAAGCAAAATGCTTTACTTTCACTGGGATAGATTACGCAGGGCCGGTAGCCATAACCCTTAATCGCACTAGAGGGGCAAGGTCGCAAAAGGCTTATATATGTTTATTTATCTGCCTTGTTACAAAGGCCATCCACTTAGAACTTGTGTCTAGTTTAAGTACTCCTAATTTTATACAGGCGTTAAAACGCTTTGTTTCACGCAGGGGACAATGTGCTGTAATCTATTCAGATTGTGGTACAAATTTTATTGGTGCAAAAAACGTTTTGGACAGTTTATATAATTTAGTAAATTCTCATGATTATAAGGTTCAATTTGCTGGTGAATTAGCTCATAGAAAAATAGAATGGAAGTTTAATCCGCCATCCGCTCCGCATTTTGGCGGTATATGGGAAGCCAATGTTAAGTCAGTCAAAATGCACCTTTATAAGGTAATTGGTGATCAAATATTATCTTATGAGGAATTTTACACTCTATTAACACAAATTGAGGCCTTACTCAATTCTCGTCCACTTTGCATTCTTAGTTCTGATCCTGCCGAGCCAATGGCTCTTACGCCTGCGCATTTTCTAAATTTGACTCCCCTGCAAAGTTTGCCAACTCCAGACTTAACGAAAGAGCCATTGAACCGCTTAAATCGGTTTCAATTAATTGATCGAATGGTTCAAGATTATTGGCGTCGTTGGCATTTAGAGTATTTAACTACCCTACAGGTGAGAGAACGTTGGAACACCCCTTCAAAAAAAATAGATCCCGGTATGGTGGTAGTCCTCAAGCAAGACGGGACTCCACCTTTACAGTGGCCTTTAGGGCTTGTGGAAGAAACTTTTCCTAATAAAGATGGCGTAACTAGAGTCGTTTCAGTAAGAACTAAACAGGGCCTTTTTAAACGTCCTGTTGTAAAAGTTTGTCCACTTCCTACACAATAAATATTTAGCTTAATTTAATCATAGTGTAGTTAGTTTTTATTGGTATTTAAGTTTAAAATTTAGTTATATATTAGTAATTAGTGCAATTAATTAATTGGTGCTCTGATTCCATCCGTCTCTCTGTTGCATTGTCTAGTTTGGTCTGAAAATAATCTTTCAGGGGCGGGGGGATGTTTGGGCCATGTATAATTAATTTCAAATTATATCTAAGTAGTTAACTTCTATTCAAATGATATTTGGGTAGCTCAAAAATAGATGTCACTACATGTGTTAAAATTTAATTTATTCTGTTCGAATTTTTATATAGTTTTTTTAATAGTCAGATAGATAGTTTCCCTAGAAAGAGAGTGTTGTTGCTTTCTGAATATATAGAACATATAGCAAGTTTTACCAAATTGAGTGTGTGTATTTTGCGTATATGCGATATATTTTTCCTTTATTCCTTTTTAACCCTTCCTATTTACAATTGCAACGCAAGTGAAAGTGCATCAGGCTGGATTTGGTAAGAATTTCTTTAGTTTATAACAAATATTTCTTTAGATATATTTAGTAACATTTTACAGTCTGCTTAAAAACAATACATCGAGTATGTAGTAAAATAATAATAATAAATAATCTTTATTCGACATATCCATATATAAATACATGTATAAATCAAATGGAAGAAATCGAAAGTATCGTTATTGGAACTTCCCCAGAACGAAAATACAGGAGGTAGTACTCGATGGTTACTATAAACATATTGATATAAGAGTAAATTACGCTAACATGTTTTTCTGCTGGTCTAGTAGTACTTTCCTAAGTTTGGGGAAATAAATATACTAAGATGCTTGTTTAACACTTTACGTGCTACATAAAAAAAGTTTATTTGTATTATGTTTTGCAATGGTGTAATTATCGATATATCTTAAATGCACATTATGAATGTCAGATCGGCGTTCAAGAAAGATAGGTAAGTATTGGGTATATTGTTGGTGACAATATTATAAAGGAGTGTACCATCAGGAAGTAAATTTGTTATCTATTTTTCAAATATTTTTATCAACATACCTAATATGGTGTAATATAATCCCTTTTTTGTACATTTTAAGAGAATCTAAGACAGCAGTTTTGCACAACTTGAATTTTGTTCTGAAAGTTTTTGCCAGGGTGAAAGTATACACTACTGGCATAATCAAAATAACTTAATATTAAGCTATTCACTAACCTCCAGTTTGTACCACAAGGCATGTACTTATATTTATAAATATATTTAATTTTAGAATATGCTATGCTACATTCGTTTATCACTTGCTTCTCAAAATTCATGTTTTGATTTAGTATAAGTCCTAAACTTTTGGCAGTATCACTTAATATGGTTGTTATCCAAAAAAATTACATAAGACACATTTTGTTTAGTTTTGGCACACAGCACTTTATTTCCAATGCACAGAGCTACTGTTTTGGTTGGATTAATCACCATACCGTGGTTCATAGAAAATTCAGATACAATGCAATTGATCGATCAGGATATTGTGAATCACTTGCTATTGAGAGCTGCGCATCATCTGTATAGAGATGCATAGTACACGAAGAAGATAGTGTTTTTGACAGATCACTGGTGTATATTATAAATAAAAGTGGACCGAGAATGCTTCCTTGAGGTACGTCTTTACTAATGGGCAAGTCAAGGGAAAGGGTTATCATTAGTTTTCACCATTTGGGTACGATCAAACATATAAGTAGGAAACCACTTTAACACTGTAGGATGTATATTATTATAGTGGAGTTTGAGGTTAAGAATATCATTACTATAAGATTATTGGTGATTTTCATTAGCGCTGTTGTAGTGCTGTGATGCTTTCTAAATCCAGATTGCGTAGGAGGAAGTAAGTCGTTACTTATCATATGATCAGTGAATCTTCTATTCATTATTTTTTCCAGAAGTTTTGATAGAGGTGGCAGAACACTTATTGATCTGACGTCTATTGAAACATTAGGAAGAGGAGTTAGTATCCATTTTTTCCAAATGAAAGGAACAGTAGAATGTTCAAATGAGGTATTTATAATATGTGTTATGGCTTTCTTACAGTATGAAAAAATATGGCTTGGTATTTCCAAATATATATTGTCATAGTTAAAGGCGAATGATTTAATCTTTTCAAGAGTTTGTTCTATTTCCTCCACCGAAACTACAGGGAATTCCACTTCAGTTGATGAAGAATTGGCGATGTTGTTTCGATAAAATTCTAAAGTGTCATATTTATGGATCCGGCTGCTGTAGCTGTAAGAAATTGGTTTATCTCATTAGCGTTGTTAATATCAGGGGGAATTTCATTACGGGGTTTACTATGTACATTTCAGTTTGCAAAGTCTCTCCACAGTTTTTTTGGACTATTTCTGCTTAAATTTATTTGATGGGTGATATATACTTTCTTTAAATTTTTGATTGCCAGAGATAGATAATTTTTGAGGTTTTTGGAATTCTGTAGGTGAATTTCTGATTTCGTTTTTTATATTTATTATATGCACGATCCTTAAGCCTGATCATTTGCTTAATGGTGCCTAATGGTGTCAGTGATAGAGGGCCTTGGTGGATGTTTGATAGGAACCGTCCTGTATGGTGCATCGACGTGAATTTTTACAACAATATAATCTAATTTAGAGTAAGTCAATCTCTAATCTGACATATTGAGCATATCAAGTGTGCTGCATCCTATAACTTTATCTTCTGTATTGGTGGTACAGATTATATCGATAAGTGTCACTTATACAAGTAGGTTCATTAATATGTTGCACAAGGTTGAAGCAATTCAATATATTACTAGTATATTTGTATTGAGTTGTATCTTTTTTGTAAAAGTCAATCATCGACTATGCCGGAAACGTCACTAAGAACTTCCTCTAAGTTATTTAAATATGTAATGTTACACAGAGGAGGACGATATCCTACACCAAGGGCTAATTTTCTGTTATTGAGGCTAATAGTAATCCATAACTGGTACGATCTTGCCGTAACAAAGTGTACTGAGGTGTAGCAAAATTTCCTGATGAGTCATTAGGAGCTGGCCAAGTTTCGCTAATCGCTACGATATCAAATCTTTGTTCAATAACAAGAGCAGAAAAGTCATCAAGACCTAATATTGACATGACAGATATTTAATGTGTTGTAGTCTAGTTTTCATTGCTGATGGCTATTGGGATCGGGAACTCTAGATCTTATTAAATTTAAATTGGATACGTAGAATGGATATTTAGGATCATTTGCAGGTGGTGAGAGCTATAATTTGTATCATATTCGTTATCAGATTTGATACAAAGTGCATATTTTAGTACATTTGATGTACATCGGCGCATTTAGAACACACTGGAATTCTACTAGAGCAATCTTTTGATATGTGGCCAAAACTACAACAACTAACTCATCGTTTTACATGGTAAGAATCATGTATTTTGCAGCGGTACCATCCAACGTGAATGTATTCCTTGTCCAGTAAAGATGGTCTAGTTTTGGCATTAATTGCGGCAATTATATCTGTCGCATTTTCATGGTCGATTTTCCGTACTACTTCGAATTCGAAATCAGGATGATTGGTGGCTTATTATCTCAGAGACCAGATTTAAATATTTATTGGATTTTGAAGTTTTTCTGTACCGAAAATGATTACTTTTGGATTAAAAATTTTTGATGTAGATAATTCACAATTTTCTTATATTTTATTTCCTAGATTTACCTTGCTTCTTTAGCGAGGGGTTGCCACAATTAATTAAAACTCCCGAATTAGTTAATTTTGTTGACCTCTATTGATAACTCAACGGGAGTTATTGCTGTTTTTATTTCGGCTAGCACATCAGCTGGGGCTTGATTAGCATTGTGATGATTTATTAATATAGAATTACTAGAGGTCGGTTTTTATTATTACATAATAATAAATAATAACCTTCGATTACCCGCAATCATATCATTATTTCCCTCCAAATTTCCATTTACATCTGAAGTCTCCTCTAAATCATCACCTTCTGGTACATCATGATTTCGAGAATGGGTCTGAGAAGAATAATTTATTCTGATATCCAAGATATAAATATCATTTTCAACATCATTTTAGTTGGCAAATCCTGTTCTGGACTTGTAATCAAATGCCACCTGTTTCTTCTATAAATTCCCGTATCTGTTTTTATAATATATTATCTTGGTTCGTTAGCTTTGCATAGTATTTCTCTATATTCATTTAAATATTTTACAAATACTTTATCTCGACTATTTAATTTCACTAAATCTTTGATTCTGTGCTTTTTATTATAGTATTTCTCTTGTTTACTGTTTTGAATCATATCTTTTTTTCAAAAATTAAAGTTTTAGTAGAGTTAACAAATTCATTTAATTTACTAAGCAACATTATTTTTTAAATTTCGTCCCATAAATAAACTCTGGTGGGCTATATCCATATACCAATGGAGTGGTTCTATACGCTAATAAGGCATTAAAAATTTTATCTTATGGATTTTTTTTAGATAAATTCTTAGCAATTTTTACGACAATTCGGTAGCACCGTTTGATTGAGGATAGTATAGACTGCTTGCAACATGTACAAAATTGAACTCTTGTGTAAATTTTTTAAACTCGAACAAAAATCGAGGTCCATTATCAGTTCTGATAATTTGAGGTATATCAAATCTTGCAAATATCTCTTTGATTTTAGAAATTACTAACTGATATGATAAATTATTGTTTACGGGAATTATCTCAAAATAATGAGAATAGAAATCTGTAATGATTAAGTGCCAATTTGAAAATTTAAATAAACCTATTCCTATTTTTTGCTACGGTAAAGGTTCCTTAATTAATAGTTCTTTATGATTTGTGCTAAACTCTAAAGATATTTTACATCGTTTACTAAATTTTCAACATCATTTGAAGGACCTAACCACGAAATACTTTGTTTAACTCGATCTCTACATTTGACAATGCATTGATGGTCGATGGTCAGTATGAATAAAATAAACATTCTTCTTGTAAAACTTTAGGTATTATTATTCTTGAACCTTTTCACAAACCAAAATTTCCGAAATCAATAATTTATAATTACGTCAACTTTTTCAAATGGCAACATCTTTTAGTGTACATGTTAAACAATAATTAACAAATAACAAACAACAACTTTAAGACTTATTTCTTGAAAACCCTGGAAACTATGGCTTGTCTAATGATTCCGTTGACACCCGGTAGCATGTTTTAATTCCGTCATATATCTCGGCACTATAGACCAATTGAAGTATTTTGATTGGATGACAGATATCGCTTGGCTGAGTGCTGAAATCAGGGCCAGAATTAACTAGTAAGTGCTGAATGCCATGACATAATTGAATCTATTAAGAAAAGGCAAAAACAAAGCAGTAAAATGTCAATAGGTTAAAATATATTTTTATAAACATACTATTTCGGCTCAAAACTTACGTATAATGTCTGAGAAACATTTAGTACTACTAAATAGGGAAACAATACACTAACTATTAATATAAACGTTTAATATAGGAAACAATATTACTTATATTCATATAAAACTTTAAGGTATAAAAATATGTTCATGATTAATGTTCATGCGCATTTGGCACATTATATATTTATAGCATTATATCGTAAAGTCTACTACCTAGGCTAAAGACTACTTCCTTTCTTCGAGCAGATGAACTCTTCAGAGGGAAGAAACGTTTTGCCCCACATGTTAACCTTTTTCTACGACTTATTGTCGTTGGTTGTACTTTAATTGTAGTTCTAGATGAAATGCCTTAGGAAATTACTGCCTGAAGTAGCAAAGTATGAATTCCAAGCTGTGCGTGTAGAAATTTTTTCCAAACGTTGTAAAGATTGTTTCATTATATTGGAAGAGGTACCACAAGTACTCTTATGAACCTCTAATAAACTTATTAATTCTTTGAATGCCACTTCATAACAGTTATTGCTTTCTGCTGTAACTGTCGCGACACTTACTGAAATTAAAACAATATCAACAGTTTCTTCAGAAACAGTCGTGTCACGCAATTTACATGGAATTTTTATCGATCGTAGTGGTTCTTAGAATGCAACTGGCATGATAGTTTCTTCACCAAAGTTTAGGCATTGAATATTTTGATTCAGTAGTTTTGATAGGCGTATTTAGAAGTACTTCTTGGTAATGTTTATAAACCTCTCCTTGGTGCCTACAAAATTTGCCTAATTTACCATATTTGCAAAAGCAAAATTCTAGTACAACTTGAACATCGTACACTAAATCTAAGTTGTGCTCACTCATACTTTGCAAACATTCACATCTAGTGAATAATGTGCTCCTTTTTTATATAAGAACATTTCAATAACTGAGAACACAAAAGAACAGCGAGGTGTACTTGTCTGTCATTCGAATAATTTCGAAGTTTCCTTATAAAGAATTTTTCTATACCCTTGCAAACGAATTCAACGAGGGTAATTACATTTTATGCTTTGTTCTTCGACAGAACAGTGCCTTTAAATAGTCACACATTTATTTCATTAAAATTTTTTGTCTGATGTCCATGAGTCAAAGAATTTCTGAATGCCTTCCCACCTCTCCCATTTTGGATAGTGAAGTGAAACTATTGCCTCCTCATTAGCGGTTTCTCCTATTCAAAGGCGAGGCCGATAAGCCTTCAACGCCTTATGCTCTGATGTTGCTAATAAAATATACTTAAGAGTTTGTACATACATTATCTTCAGATAGACTGACATACATTAAATCGGCATAAAAGTGTTCTTGAATTTGGTCAGACTAAAGCTGTAGCTTGTCTTTCTGCTTCATTATCATCAGTTATAATTATCTTTGGATATTGTTGTGACAAGTTAAAAAAAAACGGGAAGCACTGCTGTCTATAAATACTATATCTTTAGCAAACGGCAAATCACGAGCCATTTGCATAATAGGTATAATAACTACAAACAATAAAAAACGGTTAGTAATTTAGTAATTTGTTCATAGGTAACATACACTTCGTGTTAAATCTGTCTGCAGTCTCAGCACACTGATTTAATTTCGGACCACGATCTCGGCTCTCAGTTAGATGACGTCTTTTAGCCAATGAGAACGCTGCATTTCTATACGGTGCCGAGATGCATGCCGGAATTAAAACATGCCACCCGGTATGTGCTGAAAGCTATTTTTTTATTGTTCTGTGGAACTTGTAACTAGTTTTTATCCATTAATTTATTATATCTGGTGCAGAAGTGGTGATAAATTAAATTTTAAGTCATTTTGCTTAGTTATGGTTTATGTCTCGTATTAATGGCGTCTTTAGTTTTGCAAATATATAACTTTAAAGTTACATTTACTATGAAATGCCGAATCGGACTGTACCATCACTTTAGTTCCACAAAACTTGTGGGTGCCACAAATTGCCTGTTCAAAGTTCCCGCTGCTACCTCATTGCTTCCGACGCTGATTCTGAACGTCGTTGTGTGATGCTGCGAGTCCGACTTTTAAACTGAACACGCCTGTAATCTTTACCTCTATCTAGAGGATATATGGACGTTTCTTCAAGAGGCGATAACAAAAAGAATATATTCTATAGTCCACACATGAGCCTATCACAAAATACGAGGAATGGTGGAACCTATTATTATTGATATTATTCGAGTTGTAATAAATAATGAAGGTAAATTTGGAAAAGATAATGGTCACAAGACAAGTATAAACTAGAAAATATTATTTAGGTATTAAGCAAACCACAACTTACACACTTTCTTATTTAAAGATGATGAAATTAAATAAATAAGAAATAATTAATTATAAAAGCATAAACTATGTATTTCAAGCCATCAGAATCACAAACATGACACATACAATCTAACAACTTGCGCATGCGTGGAATATGGGATATATTTTTCTCGTTATCGCTCCCTTTTCCATCTATGGTCAATGTTGGGAAGTAGATGATGACACTTACTTCACGCACTTTGCAGTAGCCGTGCATAGTGAAGTTCAGTTCTGCAAGTAGCGGTAACATCATTAACGAAATATTGCTTCCAGGTCCTATGACTTTAAATAGATAGTAAATGTTCTCAGCTACGTAGAAGTCATATGACTATAAAGTAATCACTAGTGATAGAAACTACGAGGCAGCGACTATAGATTTGTCAAATGAAGTTATTTATACATCAAAGTCGTAAATTTAGTGATGGATACGTAATGTTTACTCATTCGAATTTTGTATCTCAGTTACTGTTACTTTGGTGCTAGTTGGGCGTAGTTATGTCTCTTGTACGATAAGCTGTTTATTGAAAAACTATGTATGAGACCGACAACAATAATCAATGTGTGGCATGCAACAATGACGCATGCCTCATATTTCTTCTGTTGAAATACTCCATGTAGCATCATGAATCATTGCTGCATGCCAAATATCACCTAAATGTTTCCTCAGTGGAAGTGCAGCTTTACTGGAGCATTGACAATTTAATATCTTAAATTAAGAGAGGTTATAAATAACTCACCTTCCCGTCACTTTTTCGATAAGCATCGTGGATTCTCCAAATCAGTTCAGGTCCTGCACTGGCTATTTGTTTTCCTATCTCGAAAAATTGTCCAATAGGGTTTGTTTCTAACGGACTTTGTGCGCCACTTCCACTTTTGAACTTTGAAAACATTGCAGTAGCAGGCATTGAAATATTTTTCTACACATACACTGAACTTATTTATTAGAACACTTTTTAAACTGTTTATATTTACATAGTCTATTTATAATCTAACTATTAACTATTTTAAATTGGCTTACTAAAATAGTTTTACGAACATTGTTTAAGTCTTCTTATAAATCACAATAGATCCTTTCGGGAAACCTAGAACAAAAGAAAACTCGTTTTAAAACGCTTGGAAATTTTTTATTAAAATTTATAGAGGCACTTTCCCTGGATTGCCAGGGCATTTATTTAAATTAAAGTGGCTTGCACGCGAGATATACATAATTAATTTATTGTTTATTGCCAACATTTGTACTTTTAATGAGCCACCTGTGTAACTTCGGCCTATTTTTAATTTATGTCTGAAGATAAACTTTATTATCCCCATTTAATTATACGTGGAAAATTACGTTATAAAATTTAAATTTTAGTCGGTGAGTACGCCAGAGGCGTTCACTGATTAATTTCAAGAGCATAAAACGTCAAACTTATTAAAGAAATAAATGCAATGCAGAAAACAGTTATTGGGAAGGGAAACTGAACTTGTCCCACAAAGTTTCCCGATTCGTAAATATATAGCCAAGAATTTACCTTCGACCCCGCTAAAATGCGAAAGTATGCACTTGATACAGTTTTGAAAAAGTTCGTAGATTATCTGCAATGACCTTGCAGATCTAAATGTGGAGGGCGTCATTCTGGCCGCGATTGCAAAAAAAACGTGAAAAAAAAATTCCGAAAATATTTAATTACTGAAAAATAGTTAATTTTATGTTCCCATCACATTTAAAGACTGATTTTTTTACGTTTCTTAATGATACTCAAACCAATGGAAAGCCTAGCCTTTCTAGATTCAGGTGCTGCCCAAATTGTTGTTAACAAACGCTACAGAAATTGTTTGAACAAAGTGTACCAGAACAGTGCAACGTAAACAGCATTGAGGCATTTTTGAAACTATTGCAGATAGATGCATACTTCTATAATATGGAATCTTCAGAAAATAATGGAGCAATTTTTAATGAAATAATAATTTGTATTGCTTTATTGTTGTAAAAGATGTGATTATTTTCATACAGCGCTCCGTTGTTTTCGCTATCGTTTTGAGTTTACAAGTGTACATCTTGAGCGTTCTGGTCGATCAGTACTTGCATCACAATATACTTTGATTGCAAAAAATTTACAAAACTTTCTTATTATGCTCATTATCATTTATTGTCATGAAAAACAAACAGAGAAGTAATTTACTTGCGAACAGGAATACAGACGTTATAAATTATAACTTGAAATATTCATAAGATGCAGAAAACAACGTGAATAAACTTAAATTTATTGCTTGTGCGTGAAAAATAACAATATAAGAGTTATATGTTTACATTTTGCATACTTAAACTAAATTATAACCTAATAATTTACTCCTTTTAGAAATAGATATAAAACGACACAAGAACTCAATAAAGTTTATACTCTTCTCAAAAACGAAGTATATTGCATTTGATCGACACATTTCTAAAACCGTAAATATCACTCGTAGATAAACAAATTGTATGTCAATTCTGAACTACTTTTGAAATATTTTGAACAAAATATTACACGCTAATAGGGAACGTGAGCTAGGTTTAGACCATCGTGAGACAGGTTAGTTTTACCTTACTGATGACTCGTCGTTGCGATATAGTGGATTGTGCGAGTCGGACGAAAACCCGACTATTGTTTGATACAACCAGATTAGTTCTCCCCCCCCCCGTTTTCGAGGATGCTGAACACCGTGGGGTGGCAGAATTTCTCGTTGGGGTGACCCACCTCCGCAAACGGCCAAAAACCATCACCAAACGGGGGTTAACGCGTATTATATTTATTTGAGGGAATCTTATTTGGTGATCTCCCGTTTTCGAGGATGATGAACACCATGTTGGTGGCATAATTTCTCGTTGGGATAACCCACCCCCGAGAACGACTAAAAACTATCCCCAAAAGGAGGTTAACGCGTATTACAATAGCTTCGAGGACTCTTACTTGGTGATCCCCCGTTTTCGAGGATGCTGATGGTGGAATTCCTTCCCGGGGCGATCCACCCCGTAAATGGCCTCCAAAGAGGTGAGAGTGCGTTCTCAGTATACCCCGGGCAAAGCTCCCCCCCCCGTTTTTGAGGATGCTACATAGGAAAAAAACATGTCACCTCGATCTCGTCAACAAAGTAATCATCTGCATTTACTGTGGGGCTAAAAAAAAAAAAAAAGGTGAATGTGCTGGCTTTTCTTACATTATATGTTTAAAAAAAATAAAACAATGAATTTATGTATTTATTTTTATTTTAAATTTTTTACGTTCTTTGAACCCGTGCAATTACACTCATTATGAAAATGCTAAGGGGTATTTTCTTGCCATTATGAATGGTAACGTGTGATTCGTGCTCCTCTCCGTGTTTGGCATGCTCGAAAATGGGAGGGAAACCTTTGTGTCCAGTAGTATGATGAGAGCGCCCTCTCATGCCTTTGGAGGTTGAGGAAGTGTGCGGGTATCAGGCACGCATTCCAGGGTCCTCCTCATAATTGGCATGCTCGACAACGGGCGATCAATAAATTAGATTCAGTTGAACATGATCAATACGCGTTTGACCCCGTTTGGGAGTGGTTTTTGGCCGTTTGCGGAGTGGGTCATCCCAACGAGAAATTCTGCCACTTCTACGGTGTTCAGCATCCTCGAACATGGGGGGGGAGAACTACTTTGGTTGCATCAGACAATAGTCGGGTTTTTCGGGTCATTTTCGGACTCCCACAATCCACTAATATAGATCGAGAGCTGGTAGTAAAAATAACTTCCCCATAAGTTACCAAAGGTTTGAACTGACACGTCGGTACTACATGAGGTTGTAATTTTAAAACCGCCCGTCTGCCGGGTGTAAATGGTCGCTTTATTAGATTAATTTTTTTTTTTTTTAATTAAAAATAGCTTATAACTACCCAATTATTACCAACATAAATGTTGTGTGAAAATGGCCTAAGATCTTAACTAAATTGAAATCGTAAGCGTCTGCCGTTGGGAGTGGTCGCTATTTTGGAGCAGACGCTGTCAATTACGTCAAAAAAACGCCGTCAACTTCCTCACTGGTTATCGCCGTTATTTTTGTGTCAAAATATTACTAAACATGTTAGTTACCAAAGTTGAAAAAGAAAACTTTGGCAGACGGTCGCATTCAAACCGCAGATGGGGTTTTAAGTTGAAAAGTAAAAAAAAATTGTCTACACTCTAACTGCGAATTTTAGCTTATAAAAGGTACCTATTTGGATTAAAGATTTGCAAAATTCCTTACAATTGATAATCACTTGTAACTTTTCTTAAGTAAATATTGCATTTTTAAAATAAGCGTTATCACATATGTCAAAAAACGCCGTCAACTCCCTCACAAGATACCTTCAATTTTTTTTTCAATAAATAATTATTATTTTGTAAGTAATAACGGACATACGGGAGTAAATTACTATCAATATATGAAAGTACGCGTAATACCTAAATTATTTAAAACGACATCGGGAATATAGAAGTCCTTAAGCAAAAATTTTATGTAAAAAAGGGGCTAGTGATATACTTTAATTTTAAACACCCAATAAAAACAAAAGAAATAAAAGCAAAAATAGCAAAAATTAATCTATTCATCTTCATTACCACTTGTATTGTACGTCATCTTCATCTATGTGCGGATCTGGGATTTTTCAAATTTCTTCGAGTATAGAAGGGGTTTGTGGTCCAATAAACCATTCCACTTGGTATCTTCCGTCGATTAAAAGCAGCCAGCTATGTTCTTCAGCATTTAAAAAATTTGGATTAGCCTCTGTTGCATAATTCCAGATGGTGCAAACTTTTTATTTTATTTATTAGTACCTTTCGACAAGGTGGCATCAAGCTCGCATTAAAATTTTTAACTTTGTCTAATGGATTTCTTCTCTGGGATACAATACCACCATGGTTTCTAAGAAACAAATCTAGCATTGTTTCATTCACACTATTAGCATTATACCTACCATACATGCAGCATACAAATTTTTCAATGCCTTGAATTTGCTCTTCCGATATATCCTGGGAATGGCCAAATGAAGCAAAAATTCTTTCAATATTTAGATCTTTCTCAATAATGTTAAAAGGCTTTATTTTACTTTTTCGGGCAAATGATGCTGTATAATCACTGCCTGTTAAAGCGTGATAGGCAGGTAAAGCTTGAGAAAGGATGTCTCCTAAATTTGTGTATATATCGTTAACAGAAACGTATCTCAGAGTATTTTTTGACTGAAGTCCAGTTTCTATCCAAATATTCACTCTATTTGTTAGTTTGTGCATATTTCCCACTGCTATTATTAATATATCTGTATAGGAGGCACGTGTTACAACATTTATACTTTCTTGTAGTTTAGATATATGAAATATAATTCTATTATCAGCTTCATGATGAGTAGAATATAAAACCTCATCAATTTCACAATTCACAAGTCCATCAATCTCATAAAACATGTAACAAATATCTTCACAATTTACTCGAAGAATTTTGTCTCCAAAAATACCTGGAGGAATACTAGTTTTCCAATGTTTCACTAAAAACTTTACGAATTCGGTTTTAAAAGAGTCACTTCTCAATGTTTTTAAAAAATCATTAGGCCGCTTCTGCTCTTCTCCAATAATATTAAACATATTATCCCTTCCTGATACCCCTGCTCTTCTGTCTCTTTCAAACTCTTTTAACAATGGCACTACTACACACTTATCGAAAATTAGGTCTATTCTTTTGCTTGGTGTTCTACATAACTTCTTAAGGATGTAGATAGCCAATCTGTCATAAGTAAGAGGAGGATCACGTAACAGATACAAAAAAAAGAATCCATCAAAAATCGTACAATGTATTTGACTTGGACTTGAAGAAGTTGATACACGATAATATGTTTAATATTATTGGAGAAGAGCAGAAGCGGCCTAACGATTTTTTAAAAATATTGAGAAGTGACTCTTTTAAAACCGAATTCGTAAAGTTTTTAGTGAAACATTGGAAAACTAGTATTCCTTCCTGGGAGACAAAATTCTTCTAGTAAATTGTGAAGATATTTGTTACATGTTTTATGAGATTGATGTACTTGTGAATTGTGAAATATTGACGAGGTTTTGTATTCTACTCATCATGAAGCTAATAAAGTATAAATGTTGTAACACGTGCCTCCGATACTGATATATTAATAATAGCAGTGGGAAATATGCACAAACTAACAAATAGAGTGAATATTTGGATAGAAACTGGAATTCAGTCAAAAAATACTCTGAGATACGTTTCTGTTAACGATATATACACAAATTTAGGAGACATCCTTTCTCAAGCTTTACCTGCCTATCACGCTTTAACAGGCAGTGATTATACAGCATCATTTGCCTGAAAAGGTAAAATAAAGCCTTTTAACATTATTGAGAAAGATCTAAATATTGCCAGAATTTTTGTTTCTTTTGGCCATTCCCAGGATATATCGGAAGAGCAAATTCAACGCATTGAAAAATTTGTATACTGCATGTATGGTAGGCATAATGCTAATAGTGTGAATAAAACGAGGCTAGATTTGTTTCTTAGAACCCATGGTGGTACTGTATCCCAGAGAAGAAATCCATTAGATAAAGTTAAAAATTTTGATGGGAGCTTGATGCCACCTTGTCGAAAAGTACTAATAAATAAAATAAAAAGGGTTAATCAAGTTTGCGCCATCTGGAATTATACAACAGAGGCTATTCCAAATTTTTTAAATCCTGAAGAACATGGCTAGCTTTTAATCGACGGAAGATACCAAGTGGAATGGTTTATTGGACCACAAACCCCTTCTACACTCGAAGAAATTTGCAAAATCCCAGATCCAGACATAGATGAAGATGACGTATTTTACAATACAAGTGATGATGAAGATGAATAGATGATTTTTTTCTATTTTTGCTTCTATTTCTTTTGTTTTTATTGGGTGTTTAAAATTAAATAAATATTTAATAAGTATTATATCACTAGCCTCTTTTTTACATAAAATTTTTGCTTAATCTATATTCCCGAGGTCGTTTTAAATAATTTCGGAATTACGCGTACTTTCATATATTGATAGCAATTTACTCCTGTCTGTCCTTTGAATGCGACCGTCTGCCGAAGTGTTCTTTATACATCTTTATTACTTACACAATAATAAATATTTATTGAAAAAAAAATTGAAGGTAACTTGTGAGGGAGTTGACGGCCTTTTTTGACATATGTAATAACGCTTATTTTAAAAATGCAATATTTACTTAAGAAAAGTTACAAGCGATTATCAATTGTAAAAAATTTTGCATATCTTTAATCCAAACAGGTACCTTTTATAAGCTAAAATTTGCAGTTGGAGTGTAGACAATTTTTTTTTTACTTTTCAACTTAAAACCCCGTCTGCCAAAGTTTTCTTTTTCAACTTTGGTTACTAACATATTTAGTAATATTTTGACACAAAAATAATGGCGATAACCTGTGAGGAAGCTGACGGCATTTTTTTGACTTAATTGACAGCGTCTACTCCAAAATAGCGACCATTCCCAACGGCAGACGCCTACGATTTCAATTTAGTTAAGATCTTAGGCCATTTTCACACAACATTTATGTTGGTAATAATTGGGTAGTTATGAGCTATTTTTAATTTTTTTTTTTTTTAATTTAAATCTAATATAGCTACCAATTACACAAGGCAGACGGGCGGTTTTAAAATTACAACCTAAAATAGTACCGACGTGTCAGTTCAAACCTTTGGTAACTTATGAGGAAGTTATTTTTGCTGTCAGCTCTCGGTCTAATACTAATCCTGCTCAGTACGAAAGGAACCACAGGTTCGGACATTTGGTTCACGCACTCGCTCGAGCGGGCGGCGGTGCGAAGCTACCATACGTGGCGTTATGCCTGAACGCCTCTAAGGCCATATCCTTTCTAGTCAATATCCCTTGGAGTTCCGAGAATCGAAAGGCTCAAAACAATGTGACTTTACTAAACGGTCGTGGTTCGCCGCGATCGACGTACTAGCCCTATTCGCAGTCGAAATCGACGGTCGGCGGTGGGATCGATCCTTGCCGTGTCCGACCTGATCTCACACTTGTTGACGGCCGATCATGGGTCGCACAAACCTTTCGCTGTTGTCCGTCTGTTCGTCTGTTTGTCTGTCCGTCAGTCACGTTTCTTGTAAGCACGATGTCTTATATATATTACAGACATTAAGATTCGTGGGTCGTGTGTTCGGGACACAAATAAGTTAGATCTCGGGTTGGATGTAGTTGTTTTTTTTTACCGTCTTTTATATTTATTTTCTTATACTAACGAGTGTTTCATCAACTAAGTTGGTATCAGAAAAGGAAAAGGGTAGATAAGCTATATATTTTCGCTCACTAATTTCATAAAATAAAGAGTTTTCCTTAAAATCATTAAACGTTATTTATTTATAATTGAACATATGATCTTTATGTTTCTATACGTTTTACATTTAAAAAACAACATAAGTCGTAATAATAGCATTTCAAAGTAAGCATGTTTGCAGTTTATTTGTAATTTTTGACGTTTTTTCGAACTTTTAATAAATATTTCAATTAGATGAGCTCGATGCACCAAGAAAATCTATACCTCATTTCATTGTTCAGCATTTAAGCCTTTAAATAATGGTAAATTAATATTGGTTCATCAAGCGCTTCAATGTATAAAAAACAAAATCGTTTCCGCGGGAGTCGTAATGGTGTTGACATTGCGTGTGAATTTAAACGTGTCAGCACTCAAAACCAAATATTGTTGGGTGTGTTGAATGAAAATATTCTTATTCACTACTATCGTATAATCATTGCATTCTACATATAACAATTGACAAATAATGATAGTCATTATTCCAACCTAACGTATAATGAACATAATCTCATTCTAACGCATCTTTGATTAACCAGGAACTAGCTGTTTTCATTCTAACGCACCAAGAGAGAGTCCATGTTTTCGTGCATATTTTCCTGTGTGACGTTTAACACGTCGGAGTTTTACTGTAAGCTAACTTTATTTTTTCACTTTTAGCGTTAAAATGTGCGATAGTCGTGGATAAATCTCGAGTATAATGCTTATTACACGCTCGGATGATTTATGACACTCACCTTCGGCTCGTGACGTAAAAATTACCCTCGCGAGTAATAATCACATTATATGCTCGATGAATAATCTACTATTCTAAAGAACTGTTTTTTATTACTTGTCAAGACACTAATCAGAAAATATAATGATATATGAAATGGCCGATGGGCGAAAAAAGGCCCTTATCTAGCCTTGTCCTTTAGAATGTCCTAAGACTAACATTATTTACAAGAATACTGCGAAGAGTATTCTATATAATGTGCAACAATTATAAAAAGGTCAACAAACCGGCGAAAAGTATAATGTTTATTCTAGTTTTAAAAGGTATTATTGATTATATTATCGTAATGTTTTTGAAATAGATATGGCATGATTGTTCAACCTTGAGGCTACTAATACTGTAGTATTTTATAAATGTATTTATATATAGGTAGGGTTGCCAACCGTCCCGATATATCGGGACGGTCGTCGGGACAGTCACCGTTATTGACCTCTGAGTCTTGACGTCACGATAAAAACAATGAAATTTCTTAAAATAAGGAGCAGTTTTAATTTTGTTAAAAAGACAATGATATATTTTTCTTTAACATATATGCCTTTTTATTAGGGAAATACATAGTGTGCCGATATAGTTTCCGGACATTTATGGCAACCCTATATATAGGTGATACGAATTGATTTCAGTTTATTTTAATAAGTATCATCAGCTGTTGTTTGATATGTTATTTCAAACGGCAGCAATTCTCTTTTATCTGTATCTTACAATATGGAAATGAACTTTGCAACGTTAAACAATGGTCTAGTTTTTAATTAAACTCAGGAAATTGCTTTCAAACATTCACAATGTACTCTACAGTACTTTGTGATTTTTCCTAAAAATTTCAATGAAACCTCATACAACTTGTATTATCTCACTTCCTGCAATTAAAAATAATATCCATTTGCGGTGGATTGTTTTCAAATGAACCTGCAAATTACTACTATTTGGTATAAATTAGTTTTTTATAGACTAAAAAAGTTGTTTTTCCTCGGTGTAAAATTGCTATAAGATTATGTTTCCGCCTGAATTAAAATATATAATAAAACATATACAGGGTGCATTGAATCTAATATACCATTTTTTAGGATTCGATAGGATTCATGAAAATAACCTAATTTTATTATATACACTTTTGTGGAAAAGAGAACCTTTACAATAAGCAAAGATGATTGATGTGATCATATTTTTCTAAATATTTCCAGAACCATTCAACTAGCTGATGAAGCAGGGACGCCTTCCCTATTCAAAGCTTGTCCCCAAACCTGACCTGCTTGGTGAGCTGCACGGAGGCTATGCATCTTCAGAGCATCCAGAGTGGGTGGCAGATTCAGCAGTGGATTACTTTTTGCAAAGAGCAATTTAAATTTATGACATTCCGGTTGTTACAATAAAGCCGAATTATATATTTCTCTAATTTATTAATAACCTCATCATTTAAGGTCTCCACTGGGTGTGACAGTTCTTTAAAGGCAACCATTGCGTCTGGATTCGATTGCCAGGTCTTCCAAGTAGAGATCTTTCCCTTGGACGAGAAAAATGACATTCATGTATTCACAACCAGTGAATGCATGATATCGTCTAATGGCTACTGATATTCCTTCTCCCATGCTTTCGGCTATTAAATGAATCGGAATATATCGACGAGCTTTGCCTACCATGTACGAAACCCATAGCTCCTGCAGACCAAGACTTTTCAGTTTAAAATAGAAGGAAATGGCAATAATCACTACATCAGAGTCCACTGTACGTATGAGAACTTTGAGCAATCCATTTTTCACCATGTTTTTAACATGCAAAAGATTTCTCCCATCGGCTTCTTCTATACAGCTGGTGTGTGTATAGTAATGCGCCAAGAACGAATATGTTCTCCGATGTTCGTGCCTACATCAGCAGCTGTAAATTTCTCAAGTACGTACTCAGATAATAGTTTGAAAAGTTCTTTGTTTTGCGTATTGCGAAGAAAGTCCTTCCAATTTTTTGGAATCTTGATGGTTGACCTAACTTCGCAATGTATGCCAGAACTTCTGATATCACGTACTGAATTCTTGAAATTATCAGCAGAATAACGATCCCAAACCAAATCCACTTTATTTGAGGATAATTCTTGACAAATTCTTGACGATCCTTGATAATATGCTGAATAAATTCCTTGTTACAGTATTCGCCAAAAGTCTGCGGGGTTTTTGGTAATAATAAGTGGACAGGCGCAGCTCCATCATATACTATGTCACCATATTTTTCTGGAGTAACTGCTCTCTTACCAATGGTGTTCTCTAATATATGAATTTTGTCTGATTTATTAGTGTCGCATTTCTCTTATAACAGCAAGTGATGATTTTCATATTCAAAAAAGATATCCATATTTCACTTTTTTATCTGACCAACAATGAAACCTCGTTGGAACAATACTAGGTCATATTTCACTGTGTTTATTTTTGACATCCGATTTGGTTATTTATAACATGAAAACAAATTCTTCATGGCTAATTGGTAAATTTTGTCAGCCAGTTTCTTTGTTTTTTGATGAGGTGTTCATCGGGGAAGTCCTCTGCTTCATTAGCTCGTGTCAATAGCTATTAGGTTAGGAATCACTCCCTGAAATGGGTTTCCCAAATCTCTAAATGAAGACACCATAGCATGCACTTTCTTCACGAAGTTCTTCTGGAAGGCTGAGTATTGCTTATGATGGAAGTTATTATTGGTGAAACTACTAATAATTTCGTGAAACTACTAATAATTCTGCAGAGCTCCTGTCCAGACATCGTCCACCTCCGCAAAACTACAGGATCTTCTGTGAGGCCAACAGCACCTCCATTGCCCTTTACCAGTGTATTGTGCATGGGCTTGATTTGCTCCAAGTTCTGAAGTTTTTTGAATAACATAATTTCCGTTGGTGAAGTGGTTATGAATTTGAAATAGTAAAAAATTAAATTAAAATAAAAAACACATGGTAAAATACAACAGGGATTAGGTCTGAAATCAGTGGGATGAAAATCAATAGAAAATAGTTGTGGAGGTAGTGACTGTACGAACACCATGTATATCTAATATTCTAAGGAATTTTTTTTTGGCTCCCCTCAAATATCGTTGTATAAGACTTGTAGAACTCCCGTTTAAAAGGAATAGTTTTCATCATCAAATGCCGTATAGTTACACGTTTGAGTGTTTGCTGACCCTACTATTTACTGAGAGGGAAATATTGAGTTTATGATAAATAATAAAACATTTTTTCCTGTTGATCTCTACAATTGTTTTCTGTAATGTATTTCCAATGGTGAAATTAAGGGCTTAACGAAATCCTTTTACAGAAAGGAAATAATAAGTTTATGATAAATAATAAAACATTTTTTTCTGTCCATCTCTATGATTGTTTTCTCAAAATTACTGCTAACGGTAAAATTAAGGACTTAGCGGAATCCTTTTACAGAGAAGAAATATTAAGTTTATGATAAATAACAAATTTTTTCTGTCCATGTATACGATTGCAAATCTGGATGTGGAAGTAGTGATTCCTTGGGCAGCGGTTTTTGTCTTCATTATGTAAGATATCATTGTATAAATCTTTTTAGAATTTTTTCTTATGGAAGTGTTTGCTTTTTTAGTGTTGAAATACTTATAGGGAACCAGGGCCTCTATTCTTGACCGTGATAGAATAGAACGTTCCCCGGGAGCGTTCCCTGGATTTGTTCTACTGCCATTCTATTGCAAGCATTAAACTGTATTTTTGGACAGAAAGGAGGGAATAAAATATTAGGGAATAAACTGCAGCGTTGCCAAACTTATTCAAAAATCATAGACGAGCAATTTCTGACAATCGACATCGGTTATCTGCAATCTGCATAACCATAGTTCATAACAATAACAATATTAACAATCATATCCAAAGACACGCAGAGCTGCTAGAACCTGAAAAGAAAGCAGAGTTTTGAAAGATTCGGTGTAATAAAAAATAAGCGGCAATACAATTATTATATTTTGAAAAGAGATGAGAATGTTTTCATAATATGTGCTGGTATACCAATATGTATTTTTAAGAACAGAGTTGAGCCCAAAGTAGGTATTCAAATCCCCAATAATATTATTAACGACGAGGAAATAATATGGAATCCTGCAGACAGTGCAATTAAATATCTAGGAGTATACTTAGATAAACGACTAACATGGGAGTTACCACATCAATAAAAAAACTTGATGGTTACGCAAGGTTATCGATGTTATATCCCGTTATTAATAAAAAGTCAAAGCTCAGAGTTAAGTGCGCGATATTAATATATAAATCGATCTTAAGACCATTGGTGATACGGGGAACTGCTGTGTCTTCGTGGGTGTAATTTAAACGTGCTGGTGTTTTTTAACATAAAAGCATGACTGACATTAATGATTGTTTCTAATCATGGTAATTTTTATCAAACATTTTTGGACATTTAAGAAAATCGCCAATATTTCGAAAAGTTGTAACTTTAACCCCTACAATACTAGAAAAAAGGAAATTTAATTTAACATAATTTGATGTAAAAAATACAGGGTGAAATAAAAAAGTTTTTGAGGTTTGAATTTGACAAAATGTAACGTGAAAAATAAAACACTTGGTATACTATTTTGGAATCTATTTTTATCTATAGTAGCTCATCCTGTGTTCTTTCTACGTACCAAACAGCAAATAAGGATCTCCTACACGAAGAAAGTTATAACGGTTCTTGCAAACCGTTGCACCTGTCAATTTTTTTATAAAATGTCAAATATCTCCGAAACTGCTCGGTTTAGGTATAGGGTATGCTACATGTTTTGACTCAGAATTTTATGATCATTTCGAGAAGTCGAAAATATATAGGATGTTCCATTTAAAATAAGCAAGTTAGTATCGACTTTCGGTATTTCCGGAAGTGCCGTCATTTTGAAATTATTATTTTCGGACTCGCAATGGTCGACTATGGTAGGGTACCAAATCTCAAATGTCTATCTCATCTGCAAGTGGGAAATATTCTAATGGCCGCCTTAAAAGAATCACCCTGTATATACATGCGCATAGCCCGTCCTATCAAACTCCTTCTACGCTGCAATAAAAAAAAATAATCTCTCTAGAAAATCTGATCCAATAAGCGCTTTTGTGATCTCACTATAAGAAGAACCGATGGGTTTGGGCATGCAATGCTAGTTTTGTGGACTAAGAAAGAAACTGATGGAGCTATCGTGTTCTCCACTCTTGAAAACATGGGATACCTTCTTCTCTTTGAGGGACACTTCTGGATTTAGAAAAGGGGTGGTTTCAATCTTCTTGAGGTCGTTAAAATATCTGGTTACAAATTTTTACAGGACATATTGAGTTTCTGCAAAAAAACCCAATCCAACAAGTCCTCGCATGTCTGGAAACAAAAAATGGGAAAACGGGTGATACTTTGCATTTGGGGGTAGTTGGTTGGGGGTAGGAAGCTAAATAATATCAGCATCGTGTTTCCCGCCCTTGAAAACGTGTGGAAAACAATTTTCAGCATGTTTGGATGTTTTTTGCATGTTTCGGTATTGAAGGAGGGGGCGGTTTCAACCGCGGTTTGTCGTTAGGATGTCTGGTTGCGAAATTTTACAGGACATATTGAGTTTCCTAAAAAAAACCCGATCCAACAAGTCCTCACATGCCTGACAACAAAAAATTTAAAAAAGTGGTGGTTGTTTGCGTTGCGTCGAGGGGGGTAGGGACCGCGCGACTATTACCGTCGTCTAAAAAGGGGGGGGGTGGTGTTAGTCATGTTTGGCCGCTACTCCTGCACTTTTGGGGTTTTTGCAACTTTTTCATAGACTATAGAGTAGAATTACTATGAGAAGAGCCCAGCAAAAAACATGAACAGAAACGAATTTGTGCACTCATTATATATTCACTTAGTTTATTAGTTTAGCGAACTGATTCTGTTTGATATTTAATTGACTCCATTTAGTATTTGTAATAAACCGTATTCATTATATATCATATTTGTTTTCAACACCTTCCGATGGTTGCAAGTATTGCGAAAGCTGTGAATTTTTACACAGTTGAATGGAGAAAGAAAATATTTACAACAATGGACAAGAAAAAGTATAGTATAGTATTTGAAAAAAAAAAGCTGACTATTGTTATTTTGGCATATGAGATGATGACAAGCGATTTACAAATATATATATGATTTGTTGTAGGTTTTTGTTGAAATAAAAAAGACAAGGGCGCGAATACCAAACCGAATCACCCGGTATATATCTATAAAGTAAAATAACAAAACGGGTTTTTTGGAGTTTAAGAGAAAATTTGCCAGTGAAAAAAGTGGTAGAAAAAATGTATGATTATAGAAAGCTATTAAAAAAGTTTTTAGATTAGCCCATTTGAGTTTCATCAATATCCTAACTCACTTTTTTTGTCTACATCTACGCATATTCTCGGTATTCATTTGATACCAGAGAAGCTTCTGTACCATGTTCCTCTTTATCAGATTGCACACCTATTGACCTAATATCTGAAAGTTGATCATCGATTAACAATTTCAGCCGCTCCAGATTTCGTAGCGTTGGATTCACCCTCATGAACAGGTTAACCCTCAGTCTTAATTCAATTTTGGTGTACTCTCTGACATGTTTCCCGTGCGTTAAGTTGAATATGTGGCTTGTATTACGTCCTGCTGACCGCATATCGTTATATAGTCTATCTTTTAGTATCTGAAGTGTTGTTTAGAGTTGCAATTCCGTAGTTGCATATTATACCAAATATCATGCGACCTCAATTATTATTAGGCCATTCAACGCAAACTTAAATATCTGTGCGTCTGTATGTATGTATGTACAAGTGTACGAATGTAGACCGTTTCTTGTAAATATGGTAATTTGTGTCAGCGATATGTTTATTCATTGGCATATCTAATAGCGTTTACCAGAGCAACTTTTATATTCCAGTGAGAAATTAAAACACATTTTGGCAGTTTCTTATGTTGCATTGGAAAAATTATTTTCGCTTAGTGTACACTGAGTGCGGATGTTTGACACGAGCTCTGGTAGCTCGTGCAATCGGGGAGTGCAATATGTCGCGTGTCACTAATATGGAAAAAAATACGAATATTTTCTGTGGTCGAAGAATTTTTGAATAGTTGACGAGGTTACAGTAATTAGTACAATAAAACAAAAGCTGGTGTACCAAAAATTCGAGATTTAATCGACATATGTACATAACAATCGGATTTACAAGCAAGTAGAATACTTTATAATTAATTAATAGAAATTAACAAAAACTCTTTAAAGTTTAAACAACAGTTTCGTGTAAACCGTGCTGCATTGGACGCACTGAAGGAGATTTCGTAAAATCTGATTACTGTCCTACTGACCAGTCGCATGGTGGACAATCGAAGATATCAACAGAAAATTATGTGCCACGTTTTTTGTTTTAAGTGACCAGTTATATGAAAATTAAACTTATATAATGAACATCATAAGTTTTGCTGCGAATAAATTCTGCATACAGGATCTCGCACAAAAATTAGGCATACGTCAAAAATCAATATTCCGCGAAATCCAAAGGGTTATGGATTACTTAGCGCATATTGCTTCAAAACCATTAAAATTATCATATACTAGAGAGGAATTGGGAAAAATCTACTACTGAATTTCAGAAGGTAACTTACCTTTATAAAAACCGCTGCCCAAGGAATCACTACTTTCACATCCAGATTCTTTATCCAAGTCACTCACAACGAAAAAACTTTGTATGTGAAAATAATTGTTTATAGAACTTTAATAATATAATATTTGAAATCCTCTACCCCCAACACCCATAAAACGATACCCCACATCGGTAGTGGGGTGGGGGGGTAGTGATAGGGGGTTGATAGTGGGGGGTGGATGAAGTAAAAAAATATTTTGAGGTTTCTAGTTCCTGTACATACACTAAATCACAATTTTTTTCATCCCCTTTAATAAGGGGGTGGGGGTGGTAATGGGGGTGGCTAATGCCAAAAATTTTTTTGAGACCTTAGCTTCTCTTGTATATACTAAATACCCATTTTATGGACTCTTACCTGCTTGATTGACCTATTTACCCCAAATTTACCCCAATTTACCCCCCAACCCTTCGACGGAACAAGATGAAAATAATCTAGATCTCGTTAAAGTACATATGTGTACCAAATTTCAAGTCAATATCTTAAACGGTTCCAGAGTAAACGTGCGCACAAAAAAAAGTTACAGACCGACAGACAGACCGACAGACAGACAGAAATTTTTTTTTCGCTCAAACTTAAAATCTCGACGTTTCATGACATTTTAAGCCTATTTGGACAATAAAAATTTTTAAAAATTTTTTTGTCGTTACTATACTTCCACTGGACGTGGAAGTAAAATTATTTCAGTGCATATACTTTATATATCTCAATTTTAGGTGTCTAATTTTCTAAATGTTATTGGCTGCATTGTGAGAATTCATTCATATAAAATAACGTCTGCTTATTGCAATAGGCATGATATTCCTTCTTTTACCTTTCAAGGAATATGTAACCAACAGAAAATTGATTGATGTGTTTATCTGCAAGAGAAATACTATCAAGACAACAAGGAACACTACAGGGAAATTAGCCCAAAAAATGAGAAAACCTGGCCAAAACTCGTAAAAATCTAAATTTTTGCACAGACGTTCTTTGAGGTGTCCCAAACCCAAATCCACAAAAATCTCAACATGGCTACCCAAGATATTGAAGGTCAAAAGTTTTTTGCAAATATCTCGCGTCCTATGCATCGGATGCCCATGAGGTCAATGTAAAAGCTGTAGAGAATTAAATTATCTACAAGTTGTTTTTCTTTATTTTTTATCAAACCCCACCCGCCCCTTTCGAGATATTCAAGGTCAACCTTTCAAAAACATGTTTTTTCGCGAATACCTCATGTCAACAAAATCGGACAGTAGTGAAGTTAACTTGTAGAGAATTGAATTATCTACAAGATTGGTATTTCGCATTTTTTCGCAAAACCTCGTCCTTTTCGAGATATTCAGGGTCGAAGTTTAAATAAACGGTTTTTTGCAAATACCTCGCTTCCTATGCATCGGACGTACATGAAGCATTATTATTATTATCGACAATATTCTCCGAAGTGAGGTGGCGGTGAAAGGAATAACAGGCAATCAGAGGCGGCTTAAGGGCCGGGCAACCTGGGCGACTCGGAGGGGCGCCAAACTGGGGGCAAAAATTGTTTAATTCTTCTTTTTATTACTTTTAGTTGGAGAATAATATCAGATAATATCAACATCAGCTAAAGTGGTAATAAATACCGATTAGTCGAATAACATTAAAACCTCCTAAATAATTAAAAAATGCAACACAAACGTTTTTGTTTAGCTATGAAATACCTCACTACTATAAAAAAAAGTAGAAAAATATTTGAACTGGAAGATCTTACTGTTGAAATAGATGATTTCGAATGCTCAGACATTGTAACAACGAGTGACAATGAAATTAGCAATGTCGATGATAAGAATTCTGATTCTTATGATAGTAATGATTATAATGTTAACGATGATGATAGTTTTCAGAATGAGATGGAACTCAATGAAGTTGAGTATGGATCAGAGTAGGATTAATGTAATTGGAGTAGAATTAATTAATAGGGTACCTTATGTAATAATCGACGCAACTTTCATGGATTAGGCCTACATACACAGGGGAAAAAAAACGCGCCATGCATTCTACCTGCGTGGGTGGTGTGGAAACGAATGCAATTAAAAAAATATTTTTTAGAAATTGTAAATTTACCAATCTTGCAGATATTCAAGTTCCCTACTGCTTGTATGTAGACTTCGTCGCGTTTCAATGCATAGGGAGCGAGATATTCGCGGAAAACCGTTTTTTTTAAACTTCGACCTTGAATATCTCGAAAATGACGAGGTTTTGGGAAAAAATTCAAAATACGAATCTTGTAGATAATTGAATTTTCTACAACTTTCACGTTAACTTTATTGCTGTCCAATTTTTTTTTGGCGCGAGATATTCGCGAGAAAGCATGTTTTTAAAACTTCGACCTTGAATATCTCGAAAAAGTTTTGGGAAAAAATTCAAAATACGAATCTTGTAGATAATTGAATTTTCTACAACTTTCACGTTAACTTTATTGCTGTCCATTTTTTTTGGCGCGAGATATTCGCGAGAACGCATGTTTTTGAAACTTTGACCTTGAATATCTTTAAAGAGGGGAGGGTTGGTAGAAAATAGAAAAAACAACTTGTAGATAATTTAATTCTCTACAACTTTCAAGTTGACCTCATGGGCATCCGATGTATAGGACGCGAGATATTTGCAAAAAACTTTGACCTTCAATATCTTGAGTAGCCATGTTGTGATTTTTGTGGATTTGCGTTTGGGACACTTCAAAGAACATCTGTGCAAAAATTCAGAATTTTACTAATTTTGTCCAGGTCAAATGCTAACACCGCCACAAAAAAAAAAGTTGACTGAACTGTATATGCGATATATGGTTTCTGAAGTATTTTTCCCCGCTGAACACGAATCCTGTGTCAGAATTGCTCCATCGCCCACCATTTTTTTGTAAGTCGCGAAAATATCTTTAAAAAACTCATAATTTAGATTATTTTCTAGGAAATGGCGGAGGATCCGGTGATACTCATATATTACACAGGCATACATAAAAAAAATTGTCCCTTTCCTGGACTCCATTGAGCAACCCTTGTGTATTTCGACGTGCTGAATACGAATCAGCTTAACTCCATCACCCACCAATTTTTAGTAAATCTCGAAAATAACCTAAATGATTTTCTTTAGATTATTTTCGCGACTTACAAAAAAATGGTGGATGGTGGAGCAATTCTGACACCGGATTCGTATTCAGCGGAAAAAAAATACTTCAGAAGCCATATATCGCATGTACATTTCAGACAACTTTTTTTGTGTGTGGCGGTGTAATTTCTCTGGACTAAAACTAAAAGAAATATGACAAAAGATTTGAGTTAAGTTTACTTTAAACGTAAACACACATTATGTAATTCTTATTTCATAAACAGAAAATAAAATATTTCTTAATCTAGCTATAATAAATTAATTACTACCTAATTTATATTAACATTTACCTAAAATGGTGGTAAATATAAAATTAAAAAAAAAACTTAGGGAAGCTAAAATATAATCAGTAGCTAGCCCTTTTCTTAATAGATAGATCATAGTGTGATATCTCTTCACACCTAGTGATAGCTACATAAGATTTCTTTATAGGTTTTATTGTACATAAATAGTCTACTATCTCTTGAAATATCAGGTTCCATCTTGTCATTTGCGGATGACACAGCCATATATATTATTTGAGGCAGACTCTTGGCAATCACTAAAAGATATTGTAGAAAAAGATATGTCATTAGTAAAAAAAATGGTTCCAGTACAATACCTTAACTTTAAATTGTAATAAAACCAACTACCTACCGTTACATCTTACGCCAACAATTTACCAAATATGGGTCCACTAAATGTCGATCAAGACACAAAAATACCGGAAGCTGAATCGGTAAAGTACTTAGGAATTGTAATTGACAAGCATCTAAAGTGGGATCTACAAATAAAAAATCTAGTGCAGAAAATCAGAGGCCTTCTTCCAAGGTTCAAATACCTAAAAAAAATTCTGGAAGTAAATCAACTTAAAACCTTGTATCTCGCACTAGTACAGTCCCAAATATCATATGGTATTAGAGGATGGGGTGGTGTAAACGACTGTTACATGAAAAACCTAGATGTTATTCAAAAATGGGTACTTAGAATAATATACAACAAAGATAGAACCTATCCCAGTGACCTTGTATATCAAGAGAGTAAAATATTGGACAGCAGATAGTTATTTTGCCGAACCATGTTGCTGGCCATCTTTAAAAATAAAATAAATATTACTTATGTAAATAACGCATATAGTACCAGACAACAACGGCAGAATAATTGTCAACTGCCCAAATGCAATAAAACTATGGGGCAAAGACATACCTTACACCCAGCTGTATGATATAATACCATCATGCATTAAAAATATAGATAGCTTCAAAAAATTTAAATTAAACGTAAATCAGTGGATCCTCCAAACACCGAGACATACCATTCATGACATAATAAACCAAAGAATATAATTTAAACCACAATAAGAGTAAATATATTATTATTAGATACACTTACCTGATTTGACATAACTACCCTTATTTGACATAGTACTCGGATTTGACACTAAATTGGCTGGACACTCAAACCCCGAACTGGACACACAAATTTATAAGCCAAAATTGTTATAAATAATAATAGAATCTATACAATTTTACTACCAAATATTTCCCTAATCACATTGTGACGATTACTTGGACAGCCTTGGCTTTGGATTTGGGGGTTGTCTACTGTCTACTATCTGTGGTGTGTTTATGTTTTATGTTTTTATATCTCAGGGTCGTTTGGTAACTTACTTTTATACCAGGTTCGTTTTGAAAATCGCCATATAAATGCCCAGACTAAAAATAGGGGGAATCTCTCCCTACAATAATTTGGTGACTAATAAGTATATATGCGTGCCAGTGCCTCAGCTGTACTTAGGTAAACGGTTAAGTAATAATAAGTGCGTAGGCGCCACGTAATTTAATCTGGCTGTATAATATACCACTATCTATAATGTATTCTCCTGAAATTACGAAACTACGAAAATACAATAAAGTAAATAATACCTGAATGATTAATTATTGTAGGAGTAACCCTGTAAAAAAAAACTAGGAAAGTCAGGGAGAATTCATGCCACACCAAATAATAGCCGCAAGTAAAATCTAATACTTAATTTAATAGAAAAGTTGACTTACAAAACAAATCGAGAAAATGTATCATTAATTTGTGCGAGCAGTGTATATGAAAACTAATATCAAAATGCACAATAATTCAAAATAACTAACGTTATGTATAATACGTATGAATTATACCCAAACGTGATCACGTACGGTTAACAAATTAGTTAATTATAATGACAATAATATAACTGATATATTACATATGATTTTGCAGCGCACCAGATGCACTTTTGCGAGCTATAGCTAGCTATACGTAAGAATTAATCTGTGCTAATAAAATAGGGTGAATACGAACTGCATATTTTCAAGGCAGCACTTCTATATAAACAAACACAATTTGATAATATATGTAAATTTTAGAACTCAGCACATTAAATTTCAGGTGACTTAAATGCAATTTATCTCGATTATTCTTAAATATTTAAGATAACAAGTACCAAAACCAATTAAACGTAAAATTAGAATAACTTGTAAGGCTTATCTGTTTGGCGGGGCTCCTTAAACTGCCAAATTAGATTTCCATTTGAGGCCTGAATCTCCTCCTTGGAAAATATATTTTCTTCTACTGAATTTCCAACTATATCTGATTACATACGCCCAACAGGATACAATTTAAACTATGAACTAATTTAAAATATAACCGGTAATGAAAACCGGTACGAAAAACCCTACAAATAATACGAGAAAATTAGAGATGATGGTAAATAACATACCTGGATACTTTACCTCTTAGACAAGAGGGTTTAATTTCCAAACAGTTGAAAGGGCTAGATAACTTAACCCAGAGCTATGGTGACAATAAATCCCGAAAACGGAAATTTTTCAATCTCCCAACAAATAAATATCTTCTCCAATCCAGAGACAAAAATACACCAATTGAAAATTATTAACTTTTAGGTTCGTATTATAAATCCCCTCACGGATGTTTATAAATATAAACAAATTCAATACGAACCCAGCACTTGTCACCATATACTTTTATGTCCAACAAAAAGTTATCAGTCCCAGGGAAAAAACAAGTTCCTCGGCAACTGAGACCGCTCGACTCCGGCCTGATGCGCAACCAGATATACACCTAGGTTAAATTAACGTTGCTGATATCGTCTTCTAATAACTCAATTAGCTTACGGAGTAGAATATTTCCCCGCGAATAAATTTAAAGTCGACCGCTCAACGATATTGTTTTTAAACCGTTACATCTCCCCTTTTCTCCCTTAAAAAAAAAGAAAATTTTTTTTCTTTTTTTTTTTTCATACGGAATTACCTAAAACATGCACACTAGACTTAACAAACATACATTCAACATTAATACTAATATTTACAACTCAATTTATTTTCCTCTTAACGTCTCCTGTAATATGCGGTTTCAAATTTTCTGTATGCCAATTGCCTACCGATTTACCTCCATCGTTTTCGAGCTCATAAACACAATATCCCACTTTACGTTTAATACGATACGGACCAGTAAACTTCCCTGCTAATTTAGAACTAAAATAGTTTGCTCCATCTGATAATGCGAAATTCCTTTTCCACACCAAATCGCCAATTTCGTATTTAACCTTTCTATGTCGCAAATTATATTGATGCCGGTACCTATCATGAGCAACTCCCAAACGTTTCTTGACGAAATCACGCACCTTTTCGAGGTTTTCTACTTTATCCACGATAACCCTTTTGTTTCCCTCTATCTCAAGGTTTGGGTGAGATTTGTTATACTCACTTCCGTGTAGAACCATATCCTTCCCGAAATGAACAAAATACGGGGTTTGAGAGGTTGCCTCATGGCGTGCACTACGTATTGCACAACCAAGTTCGGCCAAATTCTCATCCCATTTTCTATGATTCTCTTTGACATAGGCGCTCAACATCGCTTTCAACACGCGATTAATCCTCTCGGTAGGATTGCAATGTGGAGAATAATTAGGATTAAAGGACATTTCGACACCGAACTTATTTGCTAAATTACTCATTTCTTTCCCCGTATACTGAGATCCGTTATCACAACGAATGAATTGCGGAACGCCAAACATTAGGAACACTTGTTCTCTTAATATTTTAGTGATTGCAGGAGCGGTAGCACGACGCAGAGGGAAAACAAAACAAACTTACTGAAAGCGTCCGTAACAATCAAAATGTACAAATTCCCGTGGGAGCTTTTTGGTAAAGGCCCAAATAAATCTGTACTTATGTACTGCCACGGTTTCATGACTGGAGAAGGTGCTTTACCCATGAAACCAGCAGGTTTCTTCTGCTCCGGTTTAGTCCGTAAACAGGTTACACAAGTTCTGACGTACTTAGTAATGTCGGATTTCATGGAGGGCCAATAATAAAGTCTGGATATTCTATGAAACGTTTTGTAAATACCAAGATGCCCTGAGGTACAGACATCATGCCCTTCATAAAGTATTTCCCGACGTTTATCTTTTGGTATTACCAACTTCCAAAAATCTACCTCCTCGTGGAGCTCTGGGAAATCCATAGGAGCGTATTTATACAATTTATTATTAGCAACGCGCCACTTCGGATACTTAAATGGACAATCGTTAACGCGTTTAAGCATTTTAAGGTACCACCTATCCCGAGTATCCTCAATAACTACACTACTCACTACATTTTCTTGGACAGGTAAATTACGTGACAAAGTGTCAGGTACGATATTGTCCTTTCCCTTGCGATGTATGACCTCATAATCAAATTGTTGCAAACGCAACGCCCAGCGTGCGAGTCTTCCCTGAGGGTTTTTTAAGTTATCGAGCCAAACCAAAGAGTGACAGTCCGTTATCACATAAAACTTGTATCCGTCTAGATAACAGCGCAGGCGCTCTATAAAGTACAACACCGCAAGTAATTCGCGTTCCGTGGCTGAGTAATTAGCCTCACTACGACTTAACGTTCTCGACAGGTAGCATATCACATGTTCGCGACCATTATACCGCTGTGTCAAAACACATCCTATCCCGTATGCGCTTGCATCCGTTTGAACGTAAAATGGGTGTTCAAAATTAGGACTAGTTAGTATAGGCGCGGATACCAAGGCATCTTTAATTTTTTGAAATGATTTTTCGCAAGATTCGTCCCACTCAAATCTTTTCCCTTTCCGTAGAAGTTTTGTCAGTGGTGCTATAAGATCAGAAAAGTTTTGCACGAACCTTCGATACCACCCGATCATTCCTATAACTCTCCGAACCTCAGTTACAGTTTTAGGCTTAGGCAGATTAACGATCGCCTCGACTTTAGAAGGGTCAATCAAAATACCTTGTCCATTTACGACATAACCTAAAAATTTCAGTTCTGGTCTACAGAATACACATTTTTATTGTTTTAAAGTCAAACACGCTGAATTTAAACGCTTAAAAATTTCCGATAATACCTCAAGATGTTTTTCAAACGTTGGGGTAGCCAGTATTATATCGTCAAGGTAAACAAAGACGTATGGCTCTAGCTCCGGACCAAACACAGTATCTACTAGGCGCTGAAAGGTAGCGGGGGCGTTATGTAAACCGTAGGGCATACGAGTGAATTGGAATAAGCCCCTACCCGGAATAGTAAATGCGGTATACTGCTTACTGTTCTCGTCAAGCATAATTTGCCAGAAGGCGCTTTTTATATCCATAGACGATAAATAGCGACTTCCTCCCAATTTAGTTAAAATGGAAGATATGTAGGGCAGCGGATATGCGTCCCTCTCAGTCACGTTATTTAATTTTCGAAAATCAACACAGAACCGAAAAGTTCCGTCTTTCTTCGGAACCATCAGGACAGGTGATGACCAACCGCTAGTAGATTTCTCGACGACACCTAATTTAAGCATCTTGTCTAATTCCTCATCAATTAGTTTTTGCTTAAATGGGGAAACAGGGTAATACCGTTGTTTAATGGGATCATTCTTAGTTAGAATTTTGTGTTTCACGACATTCGTGAAACCCAACTTATTCTCATCAATACTGGAAAAATATCCGTTTACAATTTTTTTAAGCCGCGCCTCTTGTTTCAGCATCTAAAAGCGAACGTGACTCGATACCATTTACTGTAGGCGGATTTAAAATCTCTGACGAAAAATACCACTCCCCTTTACGTACATCTGGGACTATACCCATACGAATCCAAAAATCATTTCCCAACACTAAACTATGACGCAATTGAGGAACAATATAAATATCAATAACTTTTACAACATTTCGCAAACGAATAGGTACAACGGCTACGCCAATACACGTACAAGAATCATCATTCGCGACTTTACACGAAATGCTACGATTTTTATCAAGTTTTATACCGGTAGTTTTTAAAACATTCCACCCCGACAGACCCATGAAAGTTTTATTAGCTCCGGAATCGAGCAAACCGTAAAAATTATTACCTAAAATATCTACATTAACATAAGGACATTCTCCATCCTCAACTTGGGCTAATATATAATTTAAAACTGCAAAATTTTTTACATCACCGGTTTCTTTTAAATGATCGACCGAAAACAAATTGGAAGCAGTAGTACGGTCATCTATTGCCTCCTTGGGCCGTTTCCCTGTACATCATCGGAATTACAATTCGGACAATTCCTCTTGGTAAAGCCAACTTTACCGCACGTAAAACATTTACATTTATTTTGATTTCCATCAGGACTACGACAATATTTTGCTACGTGCCCCGGCTTATGACACCGCCAACATGTACGTTCGCGTACCTCGACCTCACGTACCACGTTCCTAGTATTACTGTAGCCCTGCACTGGCTTAAAAGAAGAACACGCTAAGTCAGGTTTAAGAGACAAGTCGCTAACACGAGGTGGCCTCCATTCTTCGCATGACTTATTAGCAATATCTATGCGCCGACATACATCCACTAATTCGAATGGCGTTTTAATAGGGTCTCTAATATCAGTTAGTGCTAAAGCTTTTTGATAACGCGGATGAATATTATCGCGAAGTACCTGTAAACGTAAAGAATCATCTATATGGTTAGGCATACGATCGAAAAGACTAGACATTGTGGCTACGTAGACAGCAATAGACTCATCGGCATTTTGAGTACGTTTTAAAATTTGTTTCCATAAATCTTTACTAGGTGCCACATATTCTTCCTTCATCACCCGTACTAAATTTTGCCAATCGTTAACTTGTTTACTGGCCATATTGAAAATACGTAAGGCATCGCCTTCGAAAAGATCTCTTACCGAATTAAAAAGTTGCGCTTCATCAACATTTCGCGATTTGCAATATTCATTAACCTGTTCTAAGAATGAATTAAAACTAATACTATCACCTTTTCCTTTAAATTTTAAGTTCCATTTATAAACCGGTACACTTTTAAAATTATTATTTGAAGCTGCGTTATTGTCAGTAGTTACATTTGTCCGAACGTGACTATTATTAGAAGCATTACTAGTCGATGCATCACCAGGAGCGTTTTGAAAAACTGGATCTAAAGGCATTTCTACCGGCTGAGATTTACTAGAGAAATCGGAAAATAGTTCCATCAAAATTTTAAATAAATCTGACTTTTTTTTTTGTTGCTCCGGGCCCTTACAAACAATTCGGTCTAACCTACTAAAAATATGAGACAATTTTGTTTCGACTTTCTTTATTTGGTTAGCAGGGATCGAGGCACCGCCGACTATGTCTGATATTGTACTAAGCTTTTTCTCGCAAGTCGCTAATTCAACTGCAACATCTAGTTCTACTTTAGAATGTATAATATTTCCCTGTTTCTCTAAAGAAATTACGCTACGCAAGCATTTGCGCATAGAATCAACATTACTTGATTCCGTGATCCCGCGAACTCGAAGTTCATATTCTAATTCGTCTTTTGATAAACGATCAATATCTAATTTAAGGGACATTTTCATGTGATAATAAAAAACTTGATTCAAAATCGTGCACAACAAAAATTCATAAAATTACCAAAAACACCAAAACGTACTATTATCCCTATACTATATATATGCCTACATCTTATTTCATTCTACTAGAAAATGACTATCAACTTCACTAATTACTAATTTAAACGTTACATGCAAATTCCACAAACACAGTAAAGTACAACAGCTGCAGAAAAGACAAAACTAAGGTTACTACAACGCAATAAAATTAAAAAAAATATATCTGCAACAGGCCTTACACGTGGGTGCCAGTTTATGTGACGATTACTTGGAATTATATCTCAGGGTCGTTTGGTAACTTACTTTTATACCAGGTTCGTTTTGAAAATCGCCATATAAATGCCCAGACTAAAAAAAGGGGGAATCTCTCCCTACAATAATTTGGTGACTAATAAGTATATATGCGTGCCAGTGCCTCAGCTGTACTTAGGTAAACGGTTAAGTAATAATAAGAGCGTAGGCGCCACGTAATTTAATCTGGCTGTATAATATACCACTATCTATAATGTATTCTCCTGAAATTACGAAACTACGAAAATACAATAAAGTAAATAATACCTGAATGATTAATTATTGTAGGAGTAACCCTGTAAAAAAAAAACTAGGAAAGTCAGGGAGAATTCATGCGACACCAAATAATAGCCGCAAGTAAAATCTAATACTTAATTTAATAGAAAAGTTGACTTACAAAACAAATCGAGAAAATGTATCATTAATTTGTGCGAGCAGTGTATATGAAAACTAATATCAAAATGCACAATAATTCAAAATAACTAACGTTATGTATAATACGTATGAATTATACCCAAACGTGATCACGTACGGTTAACAAATTAGTTAATTATAATGACAATAATATAAGTGATATATTACATATGATTTTGCAGCGCACCAGATGCACTTTTGCGAGCTATAGCTAGCTATACGTAAGAATTAATCTGTGCTAATAAAATAGGGCGAATACGAACTGCATATTTTCAAGGCAGCACTTCTATGTAAACAAACACAATTTGATAATATATGTAAATTTTGGAACTCAGCACATTAAATTTCAGGTGACTTAAATGCAATTTATCTCGATTATTCTTAAATATTTAAGATAACAAGTACCAAAACCAATTAAACGTAAAATTAGAATAACTTGTAAGGCTTATCTGTTTGGCGGGGCTCCTTGAACTGCCAAATTAGATTTCCACGAGGGGGCAACCACTGGTGAAATTTTGTACACCTAATACCTATTCTAGAAAAATACCCTTTATTTCCCCTTTAATTCCTTGTAATTCCCCTAATTCCTCGAATACCTTTATTTCCTCCTAATACCTTAATATTTTCTAGATTGTCTCGGGAACGGTGCACTTCCTGATAAAAATACCTATATACAAAATCGTTCCTTATAAAATTCTCTATAAAAAACGTGTCTACACTTTTTTTACTAAAATTAATAGTACCGTGGGAAATAAGGCGCACACATGGTTCCGGTCAACACAATAAATTGTAATCTTTACTATAATCTACTTTAAAGTTCAATGCTTAACGCTAAAGGAGTAGCTACTACTCTCCGCCTAAAATTATAATAAATAATGTATCACTTCCACCCTCTCACTCCTATAAAATAACGCGATTTTTAATGAAGCGAGAATATTGTATACCGGGTGGCTCAGCCGATAGGGACACTGTTGTAACTTTTGAATGGGCGAATGGATTTTTTTCAAATTTGATGTAGTGATATGGGATGTAATTTCTAATTATATAATGTAAAGAATCTAAATGGCCGACTTCCGGTTTCGATGCAATTGACATAAAAATCAAATTTTTAAATAGAACAACCTGTATATTTTTGCATATTTGGATTCTGCTGGCCAAAATACATATGATTTAACCCTCAAATACTATTTTGATTTTCAAAAAATATAAATTTTTTAATTTTTAGTTTTAATCATAGAAGGCCGCGATTTTGCCAAAATTGTTAAAAATCGGTCTGCACCTTTGGAATAATATCTTTTCAGATACTAACATTAAACAAGATTTATGAAAATTTATAAAAATTTTACCCTCGATTTTGTGAGTTTAAAATACCCGCTTTTTGGGTAAAATCACGCACATTGGCAGCCCTGAACAGTAACAGCGTTTACAGCAAGCTCTAAAATAATGCAGTGACCTTGGGTTGTCTGAGATACGGTAGTGGGAGAAATTGAATTTTTTTACATTGTGGTGGTGTATAGATAATACTTTTTTCGGATACGGATATTCAGCGAATTATATGACCTGCGCTGATTACATTTGTGCCTCATTTACCAAAGTATTATTAATTTTAGGAAAAAAAGTTTAGAGAAGTTTTTGATACAGAATTTTATAAGGAATAATTCTGTATATATAGGTTTTTTTATGGAAAAATGCACCGTTCCCGAGATAATCTAGAAAACCTCAAAATGGGGATGGAAACGGCGTCCTAGGAGATGAAGCACTCTATTTAGGGGTGGGAACTTTTCGGTTTAGTAATTCTTATGCCATCCTTAACATTTCTACCAATTTTCAAAACTTTATGAATTTTGTCTGATATAAATCGTTATATTACTGAACTAGAAGTCCATAGTCTCATCGGCAGTTTAATTAAATTAAATAATTTTTCTTTCCTCGTTATTTTTAGCGCTAATCTCGGCGCTAATGTTTTTACAACACTGACGTTCTTTCTATAAGAATTGGCATGGAATTCTTCAAAATAAACATTCCATTTCAATATTTTTACGCGCCCGAGTGTGTACCTATACATCAAATTAAAGCAAATAAAACAACTTTTACAGTATACACGACAAAATACCGTAAAATACAATCACAATATTCAATTAATTTTGTCTATTTCAAACATAATTTAGTTAAGATAAAATAATAATACCTTATACGCGCCGATCGAAAAGCCAACATAGGAGGGTCTCATATGGTAATAAACTATCCTTAGTCACAGATATATACTGTGCCTTAGTCTTATTATTCTTGGTAAGTAACTTCATATTTTGATAGTTGTCGGCAGTCGACTAACAATTCTAATCTAAATGATTTATTTTTATGTCTCACCTAAGCACAAGACAACACAACGCACCTGTTTTTAACTAACGTAATATAACGTTTTTAACACAATATAACCTCATTTAAGTTCTGATATAGATGAGAGCATGCGCAAATCTCATTTAATACCTTTAATTCCCTCCTAATACCTTTTATATCCTCTTAATTCCCTTCTAATATCTCGTAAAAATATCTATTTCCTCCAAATTCCCCTGTAATTCCCTTAATACCTAATAATTCCTTCCGAAATAACCTTCAATTCCTTCCTAATTCCTCCGATGTGTACACTATTTCCCCTCAGCGGTTACCCCCTCGGATTTCCATTTGAGGCCTGAATCTCCTCCTTGGAAAATATATTTTCTTCTACTGAATTTCCAACTATATCTGATTACATACGCCCAACAGGATACAATTTAAACTACGAACTAATTTAAAATATAACCGGTAATGAAAACCGGTACGAATTACCCTACAAATAATACGAGAAAATTAGAGATGATGGTAAATAACATACCTGGATACTTTACCTCTTAGACAAGAGGGTTTAATTTCCAAACAGTTGAAAGGGCTAGATAACTTAACCCAGAGCTATGGTGACAATAAATCCCGAAAACGGAAATTTTCAATCTCCCAACAAATAAATATCTTCTCCAATCCAGAGACAAAAATACACCAATTGAAAATTATTAACTTTTAGGTTCGTATTATAAATCCCCTCACGGATGTTTATAAATATAAACAAATTCAATACGAACCCAGCACTTGTCACCATATACTTTTATGTCCAACAAAAAGTTATCAGTCCCTGGGAAAAAACAAGTTCCTCGGCAACTGAGACCGCTCGACTCCGGCCTGATGCGCAACCAGATATACACCTAGGTTAAATTAACGTTGCTGATATCGTCTTCTAATAACTCAATTAGCTTACGGAGTAGAATATTTCCCCGCGAATAAATTTAAAGTCGACCGCTCAACGATATTGTTTTTAAACCGTTACAACATACAAGGAAATAATTCCTTCAGTGATATTACTTGTTTATTTACATTTTGTCATTTGTATTTATATTTCTATGTATACTCGTTTTCGTAAATAAACGTTATTATTATTATAACAGTAATTTGTTTAATTTCATATTTATCACTATTTTGTTAGAATGTTAATTTTGTCACTCATTTCCCTTAAATAATTTCTTCAGCAAATCCATCTTCTTTTGATGATGCTTCCCGCTTGTCTGCTCTTTTTTTTGTATATATCGCGATGTTTGTAGCATCCCGTAAAATTTCTGGTTCAATGCTATAATCTTGAGATGTTATTCCTCCAACTTCCTCTTCATACTCTAGAGTGGCTCTGCTGTTTCCACTCTTAGAATTATCTTCAACTGCCTTCTTTTTTCTTTCAATAACTGTTTTATATCTGTTTTCGCATTATTTTTGTTTTTGTTCTATTTAATTCTGTCATGATATCCTCGGATATTTGCAACCACATGTCTTTTTTCTCTTAAATCTCTTCACTGTCCCCACACCCACAACTTTTAAATATAATTCGTATTCATCCAGTAGAAGACGAATTTCTGATTGACTCCACTCGATACCTATAATAAATTTATTCATATGAAAAACATATATTGATTAGCTAGATAATATAATTACCACTTGGGGAAGTGCTAGGATTTTCTGCGTCAAGATTGGGAGAATTTTTTTTCATTATTACACTGATTTACTCCATGTGTAACATGCACTTGTATACATGTCTTTTTACGGATTACGTGTCGCCTACCAACCCGCATATTAAACAAGTTCCAATAATATAGTTAGACATAATTATGTAAAATGTATTTTTACAAAATCAAAAGTAAATGCGTTATCTATTTATGTTGACTTTGTAACATTTGGACCTTCTTATTATTTAAACACGTAATGTAGCTTTATCATAACTTCTTTATTAATACTTATTATGTCAGTGTACATCAGAACAAGTGAGACAAGAGAGAGGGCGGCCACAGCGGCGCACATTCCTTTTATATGGCTATGTTGCCAACCTTACAATTGTTACCAACTTACATATTATCCCAGGCAACACATTTTACTCGAAAAAACGTTTTTTTTACGTAGACCATAAAGTATGGATACGGTATGGTATTAACGTATATAATATGGACAAATGTCAGGCTGAAAAACGTTTACTTTATAACATTTAAACACGTTTATGATGAAGGTAAAATATACGTTGCAAAAACGTATTTATTATGTAGGTAATATACGTATATTTTACGTATATACGTGAAGGTAAAATATACCTATTGTAGAAACGTATTTATTATGTAGGTAATATACGTATATTTTACGTATATACATGAAGATAAAATATATCTGTTGCAGAAACGTATTTATTATGTAGGTAATATACGTATATTTTACGTATATACATGAAGGTAAAATATACGTGTTGCAAAAACGTATTTATTATGTAGGTAATAAACGTATATTTTACGTATATACATTAGGTTTAAAATACATATATTAAAAATGCATTTACCTAGTAGGTCATATACGCATATACAAGATGTATAGCATACGATTAAAAATAGTTTATCATAGGCGTATTTATTACTAAGATTATATATTAAAGTGCGAAGTTAATTTTATATACAGCGTCGTCCGCAAAAAGTCTGCACTATATGGGAAACTCTGTTGTTATTGACTTTCTGCAAAATGTTATTTTGATAAAAGTAAGTGCTTGTTCTCAAACAAAAAAGGAGCTGCACAAATGTGTGTTAGTCCTGGCGCTTAGGTCCAAAAATGTATTTTTTTGAAATTGTCTAGGGTAAACTACCTTTATTTGTGAAGATATCGAAAAATGATATTTAAAGAAGTTGTTTATAATGTGAAGTTATATTCAGATATCAAATTTGGTTGTTCTATTTTAAAAATAATTTTTTTCCCTTTTTTGCGCATAATTCCTGAACTATATTTTTAAATATTTTTCTGTTATTAATACTTCTCTCTATTTAACAGTTTCAGCCTAATTAATGGATTAAAATCCACTTTTAAGAAATTTTAGCTGTACTTTTTTGACCAAATAAACATTTTGGGAAAAAATGCTGAATTTCTTGGTGTATAGTTGTTCTCTTTTTTACCAGTGTTAACTTTTTCGAAATGTTTTATTACAAATCGCTTAAAAAGAGTTTCATTTAGCAATTTGTATTAAAAAATTTCGAAATTGTTAACATTAGATAAAAAGAAAACAACTTGCACCAAGAAATGCAGCAGTTTTTTCTAAAATATTTTTTTTTGGTTAAAAAAGTAGTGCTAAAAGTTCCTCAAAGTGGATTTTAATCCGTTACTTAGGCTGAAACTATTAACTAGAGAGAACCATAAATAACAGAAAAATAATAAATATATAGTTCACGAATTATGCGTACACAAATTTTTATTTTTAAAATTGCAACAACCAAATTTGATATCTAAATATAACTTCGCACAATAAGCAGCATCTTTAAATAGCATTAAATAACATTTTTCGATATCTTCAAAAATAAAGCTAGTTCACTCTTGAGACAATTTCAAAAAAAAATAATAATTTTCAGGCCTAAGCGTCAGGACTAACACACATTTGTGCAGCCCGTTTTTCGTTTGAAAACATGTACTAACTTTTATTAAAAATAAAATTTTTCACAAAGTCAATAACAACAGATTTTCCCCTATGATGCAGACTTTTTGGCGGACACTGTATCAAAATCCATTAACTTTTATTTAATTTACTTAATATGGGGATAACTAAATTTTAAAATATTGAATAAACCTGATTTAGTATATGAATACAATTTAAAGAATAAACTTTTACTTGCCAACTATTTCGTTTATTTACACTAAGTATAGGGAAAAATCATGTTAAAAATTTTGTTTTTAACATCAAAATAAACCATAATATCCTAAATTAGTGAAAATAATTTTCTATTAAATTATTTAAAAGTTCAAAAACTACCTCATAATTTTTCAAGAATTGGGATATGTAACAGCATTTACTATATCCAATTCATATATTTTTTCAATAAAAAAAAAGAAAAACTTAAAACAACTGAACATTTATTTGAATAAGTAACTAAGTACAATAAGTCACAAATATATATAAAATAATTTTTTTTAATTTCTATGCACAAAATGACAACATTAAAATGAACTGTCTTTTAAAGAATTTTTTATGAAATAATGTTTAACTTCTAGTTAATTTTACTAAAATTAAAAAAGCAAATTAATAATTAAAGCTTATAAACAAAATAAGAGTCAGTCTTAAGGATAGAATTTTGCAGAGTGAGGGGGAAATATACGTTTATTTTGGATTTATTATAAACATTTAAAAAACCAATCAGCATAATCTTTAAAATTAGGCACTTGCTATTGTTCTATCGAATGCAACTATAGATATTTTTTAGTGTAAATTTCTGTTGTATGTACTTGAATACTGTAATTTGTCAATGAAAATAATTCCTAATTTCATTTAACTATATACAAAATTTTATGATAAAAACTGTATATGGTTGTATTTCTTAGAGCAATGGGAAGTATCTGAAACTATTTTAAAGATAATAATACCATTTGTGATTTTTTAAATACTTCTAATAAACCGAAAATAAACGCATATTTCCCTCCTACTCTGGAAAATCCTCTCCTTAATATTTTATGGAAAAAATAATTTTAATCTTAACTTAGTCTGTTTTCCTTGTGAAAATAATGTTTTGTGTAAACTAAATTAACTTAAAATAACAAAATAATTTACTATTTTTTCTCTTGATGATAATTGTACCTAGATTTGGCCAGCTTCAACCAATCTTGAACGGCTGAGACAATATCTCCATCACTGAAGAGTATTTCTGTTTTTAAAAAATTTTCTTGAATTGATTCTGAAATTTAATTTAAACACTGAAAATATTAAGTTATACAAAAATAATAAGTAGTAAAAACCTGCATCATATACATTATTATTACCTGTTTTTTCGTTAAATTCAACACTAACACTACACAATATAATAAACAACACATAATATAAGCCGGCTACTAGGACTATGGGTACACGGCTTCGGCGAAGCGGTTACGGATGCATAAAGAACGCATGCGTGCCGAGCGGCGGTCAACAGTCCTTGTACGGTGGTACGCTGGAATGAAAAATGATTGGAAGAGCGACGACCCGCGAATTCGAATTCAGAAGGATATGAATTTGAAATAATTAATAATGTTATTATAACACTGCATTCGCGAGGTTCACAATTAGATATTGACATATTTTTCTTAAATTATGTGTATATTCAGTTAATAACCTACTTTGCTAAAACGTAGAGGAAACAACAATTCTTATAGGATTTTAATAACATATGTGATAAACCATAACTAAACCATTACTTGTTTGATCATTTATATTTTAAACATATTCTATACTTTAGTTTATAATGTTTATGAAAAAAGTATACACAGAAATAATTTAAAAAAACGTATAAGATAGAACAAACTAATAAACTTACATCTTAATTCGACCAAGATTGATTTCTGTCACGTTTATTTAACGTATTCTATACTTTAGTTTATAATAAGTTTATGAAAAACGTATATGCAGAAATAATTTAAAAAAGTATATGATATTACAAACTAATAAACCACTATTACACCTTAATTCAACCAAGACTGATTTCTGTCACATTTATTAAACGGATTCTATACTTTAGTTTTTAATATGTTTATGAAAAACGTATATGCAGAAATAATTTAAAAAATAATAAACTCACATTATACCTTAATTCAACCGAGACTGATTTCTGTCACGTTTATTAAACGTATTCTATACTTTGGTTTATAATATATTTATGAAAAACGTATATGCAGAAATAATTTAAAAAACGTATATCATATTACAAATTAATAAACTTATATTACACCTTAATTCAACCAAGACTAATTTCTGCCACGATTATTAAACGTATTGTATACTTTAGTTTATAATATGTTTATGAAAAACGTATACGCAGAAATAATTTAAAAAACGTATGTGATATTACGAACTAATAAACTTATATTATACCTTAATTCAACCAAGACTAATTTCTGTCACGTTTATTAAACGTATTATATACTTTAGTTTATAATATGTTGATGTAAAACGTGTATGCAGAAATCATTTAAAAAACGTGTATGATGTTACAAATTAAAAAACTTATAATAGACCTTAATTCAACCAAGACTGATTTCTGTCACGTTTATTAAACGTATTATATACTTTAGTTTATAATATGTTGATGCAAAACGTATATGCAGAAATCATTTAAAAAACGTATATGATATTACAAATTAATAAACTTATATTACACCTTAATTCAACCAATACTGATTTATGTCACGTTTATTAAACGTATTTTATACGTTTGGTTTATAATTTGTTTACGAACAACGTATTTATATTATACTAGACCCACTTTTATACCAATTTATACGTATATAAACGTATTTTAAACCGAAGTGTGTTGCCTGGGATGTTACACCCTCTCTTATAAGTTAACTATTTACAAATTTTGACTTAAAATTAAGATACAATTTAAAATTACTAAAATACAACTTAATGCAATATACTTAATCTAAACTTACGCAAAAATATAATACAAAAATATATTTACAAAATGTTTACAATTTTTTTTCTACTACGTAAATAGTAAGGTTCTCTTATATTAGTAAATTCTGGTGGTTTTTCTTTTTTAATAATTATTTGTTGCCTATTTCTCCTATATAATTTATTAGAATAATTTTTTACTATATATGATCTCGGCACTTTACATTTCTCAACTATCTTTCCTTTTTCCCACACATTTTTGTGTTTAAAATATATTTTATCGTTAGCTATTCCCCCTGCCAAGTTTTTTATATTTTTATTATAATGACGTTTTTGTTTTAATTGCCTATTTTTTAAAGTTTTTTTCAATTGATTTTGATTATTCATTTTAGTTTTGAATAAAGAATCAACAGTTGGTAAATTGTCTTTTAATCTTCTATTAGATAACATTTGAGCTGGTGACAAACCTATATCAGGAATTGCAGTGTTACGGTATTTTAAGAGGTATAAATCAATATTTCCGTTTTCATAATAACATTTTTTTAGCATATTTTTGCATATGTTTACTGCTTTTTCAGCTAGACCAGTACTTCTCGGGTAATTTGGACTAGAAGTTATTAATCTTACGTTTATTTTGTTTAAATAATTTTTAAATTCAAATGAGTTGAAAGGATTGTTATCTGACATTACGTAATCAGGATATCCATGAAAAGAAAATACCTTTTCTAAAATTTTTATTATTTCCTTGGCATTTTTAAATTTAATATTTTTTAATTCGATCCATTTACTAAAATAATCCATTATAACTAAATATGCACGTCCTTTAAATTCTAAAATATCCACGATCTATTCGGAATATCAGGCTGAATTATTTGGCATTGTTTTTACTAAATCTACTGCAAATAACATAATTTGAAATAAAATTTTGTATATCATTACTAATATTCGGCCAATAAATGCTTTCTCTAGCTCTAGATCTACATTTGTTTATGCCAAGATGACCTTCGTGTAATGCCTTTAACATAAAATTTCTAAGCTTCGGAATTACTACTCTGTCTGAGAAAAAAATTAATTCATCATATATGCTCAGCTCATCTCTAATATTAAAGTATTTTAATAATTCAGGTTGCAACTTTTTTGATTTTTTCGGCCAATTTCCGTTAATATGTTTTTTTAACAAGGACAGTATAGAATCTTTTTTTGTTTCAGTTATTAATTCTTGTTTTCGAGTATCTGACTTGCTCTTGATAGAAAATCTGGAATATACATTTTTTTACCAGGTAAATAAGAAACTGTTAGTTCATATTTCATTAACCTGAAAAGCATTCTTTGTAGTCTATTAGGAACTTTATTAATTTCCTTTTTAAAGATATTTACTAGAGGTTTATGATCGGTATGAACTTGAACATTTTTTCCGTAAATAAAGTAATTGAAACGTTCTGCAGCAAACAAAACATTTCACGCTCTATCGTTGCATATCTTTTTTCACAATCAGTCAATTCCCTAGATGCAAATGCTATTGGTTTATTGTTTTGTAATAAACAAGCACCCATTCCTTCAGAAGAGGAATCACACTGTATAACTAAGGGTTTATTAATATCATAATGTGTTAATACGGGTGGTGATGTTAAAATATTTTTTAATGTATTTACACTGTCATGTCAGTGTTAATTTTTTCCCAATTCCATATTACATTATTATGTGTCAACTCTCAGTGGAGCTGAAATTTTTGACAAATTTGGAATAAATTTACCCAAATAATTTACTAAACCTAAGAATCTTAAAAGTTGTTTTTTATTTTTAGGATTTTCTACTTTCAAAATAGCTTCTACTCTGTCATTATCAACTTCGATACCCTTTTCAGATACTTTAAAACCTAGCATTTTAATTTCTTTTTTTTTTATTGAAACTTGTCCTTATTAAAAGTAATTCCATGTTTTTTAGCTGTATCTAACACATCTTTTAAAATTCTATCATGTTCTAATTCAGTATTACCTGAGATAATTAGGTCATCAATATAAACTTTGTTACCTAGTATATTCCCAAAAATTTGTACCGGCACGGTAGCTCAATCGGTTAAGGCGTATTGAGTGGCGAATACGCTGATCGACTCGCTACCGCGCTCTGGGTTCGACCCCCAGCCCCGGTATTGACAACACCGGGAGGTGTGGATGTATGTCTGCGTTTTTCCGAATGTGTAACCCCCTTCCGGACAGCCTTGGCTTTGGATTTGGGGGTTGTCTACTATCTGTGGTGTGTTTATGTTTATGTTTATGTATTTTTTCTTTGAAATACCTCCGCTGCTGTATTGATACCAAATGGCATTCTTAGAAACCTATATCTACCCAGCGGGGTCGCAAAAGTACATAATTTCGACGATGTTTCGTCTAATTCTATTTGATAAAATGAATCTTTTAAGTCTAACAATGAGAAATATTTTTTACCCACTAAATCTGACATAATTTCTTCAGGAGACGGTATTTGATAATGTTCTCTTTTAATTTACTGATTTAAAACAGAAGGATCGAGACATATTCTTAATTTGTTATTAGGTTTTTCAGTAATAACTATATTAGTAACCCAGTCTGTTGGCTCTGTTTGTTTACAAATTACCCCTTCTTTTTCCATTTTTTTTTAAATAAATTTTAAATTGAGGTAATAAAGTTTTAGGTATCCTCCTAGCAGGATGTACACAAGATTTAACATCATTTTTTAAAGAAAATTTATAAGGTTCCCCTGGAAATTTACCTAAACCCGTAAATACTTTATTATATATTTTTAAAATTTCATTTTTACTACTGAAATGTACATTATTAATATTATGATCGTTAATTTTGTTATCTATAAAATCAACTTTTTTTATTAAATTAAATTTTAAGCATGTTTCCAGTCCTAATATGGGTTTACCATCGGCTTTAACAATTATAAATTCTATTAGACACGTCTCACTACGTATTTTACAATTTAATACTGTAGATCCTTCAACCTCAATCCTATTTCCTCCATAGGCTGTCAGATTAACGTCTACGTCCATTTTCTCTGCATTAGGAGCCACTTCTTTAAAAATCTTGGCAGGTAGAATGTTGCACTCTGCACCAGTATCAACCTTAAAACATACAAATTTATCATTAATATAAACATTCTCTACTATTTCTAATGTTTTGGTGTTTAAGTTGCACACCCTGTAGTTCGTTTCAGAATTTTTTAAATTGTTATTATCAATTGTTAAGCAGTCTACAAAAAACTCATCATCTGAACTCTCCTTATCAATATAATTGACATTCCTTTTAGTTTTTTTGAATTTATTATTTTTACTAGTTTTTTTTATTAAACAACCAGATTCATAATGATTAGATTTATTACAATATCGACAGATCTTACCAAATGCGGGACAATTTCTAGCAGCATGCCTTGTATTGCACTTAAAACAATCATATAAAAAATTATAGTTATCATTTTTATTTTTAAACCTTTTTCTATCATGCTCAAATTTTTTACTAGTTGAAGGCTTATTGGCATAATTATTATAATTTCTACTTAACTTTTTATAAGCAGGATCTTTTCGAACGACGTCTACACTGGGCTCTAGTTGTCCATTGTTCTCCATCTCGGCTGTCTGTTTCTTACTCTGCTCATAAATTTGGCATTTTTCTTCTGCTTTGGCTAAAGTGAGGCTCTCATTCTGCAACAATTTCTCACGAAGCGTATTATCCAGTATTCCCATCACCAGATTGTCTCGGACCATATTGTCACATTCTTGGTATTCGCACGTCGAGGATAGCGATTTTAACTCGGTTATGTACTGCACCATTGTTTGATTTTGTTTTTGCATGCATTGTAAAAACTTGTATCGCTCATATATTATATTTTTCTTCGGTTCACAGTATTTGTCGAATTTTTTTATAACATCTTCCAGCTTGGGTTTTTCTTTCATTTTAAACGTATTAAATATTTGAACTCCTTCATCTCCAATAATATTTAAAAATATTGCTATTTTAATGTTATCAGCGGATTCGCCTTGGCCAGATGCCGTTAAATAAATGTTAAACTTTTGTAGCCACGTGGTCCAATTTTTTGCTACATTACCCATAAATTCCATCACAGGAGGCAGTTGTAAATTATTATCCATCGCCGTATTAACTGTATTAATCTTCTTATTATATTATTATCTTCTTATTATATTATTATTAACTTAGTTTTTCACATCTGACACCATGTAACATTTGGACCTTCTTATTATTTAAACACGTAATGTAGCTTTATTATAACTTCTTTATTAATACTTATTATGTCAGTGTACATCAGAACAAGTGAGACAAGAGAGAGGGCGGCCACAGCGGCGCACATTCCTTTTATATGACTATGTTGCCAACCTTACAATTGTTACCAACTTACATATTATGTTACAGACTTGACAGCTAACACTGAACTAGACTACTATGCCACGAGTATCTTCCAATAAGCCAGTCGCACTATTCCACTATTGTGAAATTCGTGGATTGCATGTCGTCATTTGCATGCGCATGACGTGCAGCGCGCAGTCAGTGTGATTCACTGAAAAAACGTTACAAAATATCACGCTACGACTATTGTACCTGTTATTATATTGGTGTAATTGTTAGTTTAGTTATATAGGAATAGGAGAATTGAATTATTGATTAATTAGTAGGTTCACAATGAGATGATATATCATTATGGAATAAAGTGTTTAATATTAATAAGTTGGTTTGTTCAAATATATAACAATTATTATCAGCAGGCAACTGTTGATACGATCTCTTTAAATCAATGACACAAAAATACTTATTTCCGTTTATTTTAGCAAATTTGTTTTTTGGAAGCGGCAAGTTGCAATGCTTATTTCAATAACTCAAAATTCACAGTCCGCTTAAAATCAACACAAATTCTGATATCACTTGTGTTCTTTTTTTGGAAGTCTACTTAATCCAATTACTCGAACTTATTTTTGTTAAAATGTCAGACTTTAGCAACTCAGCCTCCACAACTGGATTCAGAGCATGACGCATATTTACTATTCTATGGAAAATAGGTTTGAAATCATCTGTTGATCTTAGTTTTATTGAGAAACCTTTGATTAAAGAGTTCGGTTAATATTTAAATACTTTCCACAGATTTATATATAATATAACATTCTTTAGTAACTAAGCTGCACTATTGATACTATTGAGATTTTGCACTGACTAACTTGGACAACTTACAGCTGATACGACACTATCTCTTTTATTTCTTTTGACTTGTTAACATATTGAGGACACAAACTTGAATCGGTCAAAAAAATACATAAAATACTAATCTTCCAATGAAGATTAAATAAGTTTAGCTAATTTCTATCTACTAACGGTGTAAATTTACGTTCACGAACTAACATCTACCGGTCCTATTATTTTAACATTTTCACCATATACAACTCTCAATTTAAAGTTTGCTGAATTTAAAATTGAATTTGACAAAAATGATTTATAATCTTCAACATGGATAACTGACTTGCATGCCCTAGAGTCCACTTCCATTTTGATGAGCTTACCATTACTTGTAACATTTACTTCTAATGAATTATCATTTTTGTCACGATTCATCCTCGCTAAAGAACCTAAATCCAGAAAATCATCAGATGTAGCATTTTGTTGACTGCAAGCCTAATATTCACTTAGCTGATGAAATGTATCCTCCTACAAATACGACTAGTATGACCCCATGGTGGTCCCACATTTTGGCCGGACAAGTTTTTGGGTCATGTATTCTTGTACATCTAAAGCACTGACTAAGTGACTTTGACTGAGTTGACAGTTGAATATTGAAAATTGAAGTGTATGTATGAGTAGTTTTCTTACAAGTGCATTGTCATGTTTGCCCACAAATGGCCAAGCAAGGATAGATAACATATTTTCATTTAATTTATCAGACGATGCTCCATTTAACTATGAAGACATTGCTAAGGCTTCAAAAAATAATGTTTTGTTGGCCAAAGTTATAGACTTGAGTATTTCATAACATTGTAAGCAAAGAGTTTAAACCTTATTTTAATAAACAGTTTAAATTATCTCTGGATAAAAACTGTCTATTATGTGAAAGTAAAGTCGTTATACCTCACTTACTAAGATATAAAATTCTTTTATTGTTCCAAGAGGAACATGTTGGTGTGGTAAGGACAAAAATGTTAATACGTTGGTATTGTTGGTGGCCTTGCATGAATGAGGTAATTAAAAAAATGTATGGCTTTGTCAAATCTGTCAAGAGACGCAACATTTGTCAAATACTTCGGTTCTTCCGCCTGCGGCACCAACAAATTTCTACAGGGTGAATATAGATAGATTTCTTCCATAAATGTCGTTACACCTTCATCATTAATTTTAATTATCATTCATAGTTTTAAACGCTCATTAATCATTGCTTTGGTAGTTTATTTGTACAGAAAGTATGGATCTAAGCTCTTGATAGACTTTACTTAAGTAAATGATGAACCTTCAACAACGTATCCCACCGAACGTCTTTTTTAAAAGTTTACTACTGATGATTATTTTACCATAACATCAAGGACAGATATGAATATTGAACATTTGTTGATGAAAGCAATAAAGTAACTAGGTGGTTTACAAGAGGATGTGGCCTGAGTGGAGACATTGTTACGAGATGGATTCTAAGTGTTCCAGTTTCAACTTAAATTACTACAACAGTTGAAGCTTTTGCAGATATCTCTCCAGATATATCACACAACACAAAGATTTGAGTAACATTAACCTGAGAACAGATGCTGCACACAAAGAGACATTTATGAATGAGTTCAACTAAAAGATATATCGCTAAAGCAGGTGAGGTATTCATCATTGCTATGTTTAGAAAATCCGGGATGAACATCAGATAAGCAGAACTTCTATATTTACCTTCAACACACATTGAAACAAAAGCTGCTGGCATAATTTAACTTCTCCTTACTTCCTCTACAATAACGGCAGCTGCCCAACACTCCTTTAATAGTACAGCAGTGGCTAGGCAATGGAGTTGGAACCTTGTGTGCAACCAGCACCAACAACTCTTCCTTTAGTTTCAAAAGAAATATACTACAATTGATTTCGTGTAAATGTAAGACTTCTTGTGATTTTTGCGAGTGTAAAGGAGGAAGTCTTCTATGTCCGGCAAAGTGCAGTAAGTGTGAAGGCCATTCACATGAAAACTCGCGTAATTCTGACATTGAACTTGATGATAATAGTAATGACCAGCATTTATTATGTGGTTGTTAATGGGTGTTAAAATTACGACCCCAGTGTAATTTTTTTAGTTTTATTTTAATTAAAGTCTCAGTACATTAAATGCTGACTTTTTTAGTAACTTATTAAGGTTTTACCTCTAAATAATTCCTTTAAAGGGGAGACTTTACACATGCATAGTATTGGTTTCCAGCGCTGCTGCCGCCATCTTGCAAAATTACAGCTGATATTTAATTTCTTACCGATCGAAAAAAATATATAATTACATGAGATTCAAACTGAACTATAGAAAATGTTCTGACATATTCATCACTTTAACACATCAAAATATGTTTTTCATATTATTGTCTGCCTTACAACTCGGTAACCGTTACAGATACGAGAAGATTATTTTTAACAAAAATATATATTTCTTAATGCTCTTCAAATATTATCTAAAACATTTTCCGATGTTCCCATCACTTAGATGAGTAAGTTATTACTCGGCACTAGTACTATGAATATGCGAAGTACTAGTGCCTAGTAATTCAGTTTAGGGAAATTATTTCCAGATAAAACCCTATGAATGAACTATTTACGAAAGTTAAAGAGTCTCAACAGGAACAACAGTAAGTGACGTAAACCTCTTTGTTAATATTCCATTTATACCTTAACTTAGCTTTTAAGCTTATATCTTTAAAGTTTTTCAAAACTTTAGATTCAATGTACGTCAAATATACTGTGAATCACGGCTGAAGTCAATTAATTGCCTATCAACCGCAGTTTTAGGCGTTAACTAGACATTATATAAATATCAAGTTAAATTACCCATCAGTTGGTTGTCAACTGCTAATCAATTAGATTATATATAACACTGGTTATAAATTAGCTCGTCAAAAATCACTTGTCTTGTTTCGAATTTGTTTAAATTCATGTACTACTTTACATTCACGTAGTGCAGTAGAAATATAGTAACGGTAGAAGCGTTTTTGAATTTTTTTTTTTTTTTTGTTCAAATAGGCTTAGCAGGTCATGAAACGTCGAGATTTTAAGTTTGAGCAAAAAAAATATGTCTTCTGTCGGTCTATCTGTCTACTTTTTTGTGCGCATAATTACTCTGGAACGGTTTAAGATATCGACTTGAACTTAGTGGACACCTATAGAAGTAGAAGTATAATAACGGTAGAAACATTTTTGATTTTTTTTTTGTTCAAATAGGCTTAGCATGTCATGAAACGTCGAGAATTTAAGTTTGCGCAAAAAAAAATTCTGTCTTCTGTGAGTCTATCTGTCTACTTTTTTGGGCGCATAATTACTCTGGAACGGTTAAAGATATCGACTTGAACTTGGTGGACACCTGTGTATCATAACTGGAACTAGATTATATTTTAGTTTATTACGCTGAAAGGTTGGGAGATAAGTTGGCAAAGTATGCTTACTTTGCCAGAAGGAGTACATAAAATTGGGATTTCGAATATGTGCGAAAAGCCATGGCCATGGCCCAGTACTAATCCCATTACCACCCCCATTATTAAATGGGCTAAGAAATAACATTGTGATTTAGTGTGTGTACACGAATTAAAGGTCTTAAAAAATTGTTTGGCATCAGCAACACCCATCCCATTATTAAAGTGGGTAAAGAAAATGTGATTTGGTGTGTGTACGAGGAGCAAAGGCCTTATTTTCCTTTGTTTTTTCTATTTATGTTTTGTTGTTATGTTATCTACTATATGTGGGGTGTTTATGTTTTTATATTTTATATGTGTTTATGTTTTATGTTATTCAATAAATTATGCACTTTAATTGATTGTGTACAATTAAATAAGTGTGGCAAAAATATCAACTTTGAGATATAACATTCAAATTTCCTTGCACAACCTGTGGAGTTGTGCTCTATTTTCGCTCGAGAGAGAAATCAGTTTCTCTGATAAAAGTATTTCTACTTGCTTAATTCTACAAGAATCGATTTTAATTATAGCTTTTTGAATATACTATTTTAAAAAACGGTAACATTTCAGATTGATTTGAACTTTTATTAAGTTTTAAAACTGCTATTAAAAACTGTCATAGGTCTCCGTCAGTTGGTCTGTACGTATGTACGAAAACACTCTACTCTACAGGTCGCAATCCTTAACGGATCCACTTGAATATCTTTTAAACGCTTCGCATATTATCAGAATAGAACCCTATTGAATTTCATAACGATCCGCCAAGTAGTTCAATTATTATAAATAATTATTTAACACCGTCACACGAGTTTTCGCCGACCATCTCTCGTTTTCGGCGTATATTAAATAAATAGAATAATTATTTTTTCGTTCAACTCAACTAACTCAACGGAACAGTGAATTGGTGTCAAACTTTCACCATATTATCACTACATATTTGTTAACAAAATGTATCAATGTAAAGGTTGTAATGTTCGTCTTTTGGAGAAGAATTTAGTGATATACCAGAATAGTTCTACACTAGACTTTATTTCATATTTTGTACATGTTCAACTTAAAGCTACTGCTCTCTATAAGGGCTGACGACTGAATTCTCCTGCTTCTTAGAGGACAGAATATTTACTAGTGAAATATTTTTGTCGAACTCCTCTATACGTTTCCTTAAATAAAAAAACAGACTGCAACCAACAGCTATTCTCTGGACTAATGCCCCGCCGAGCGCTGAATTACAAATTACAAGCCTGGCCTCGTTAAGTGCAATAACTGTGTATTGACACAAAACGCTAAAGTTTCGATTGCATCAGACACCAGCCGATGGAGCCTGCCATTTTTGTTGCATGTCGTGGTTTTATAAATACCAAGAGTGAATAAGTGCCTCGTTCCAGGAGCCAACAGCTCTAAACTGCAGTCTGCAAATGGTGTGGAGTGGCTGGCACGAGAGCTCCTTTGATTAGGACTAAGTCTTTCGGCTGGTGTCTGTGCAATCGAAACTTTTGTGTTTGCGTTTTGTGTCAATACACAGTTATTGCACCTAACGCAGCCAGGCTTGTAATTTGTAATTCAGCGCTCGGCGGGGGATTAGTCCGGAGAGTAGCTGATGGTTGCAGTCTGGTTTATTATTCCTTATATATTTAAGGAAACATATGGAGAAGTTCGACAAAACTATTTCAGTAGTAAACTAACCTAAATTACCTATTTTGCTTACCTACTATTTATATATACACAAATAACAATTAATACATAATATTTGGAGCTGCACTGCACTTGTTTGTATTTCTTCATCCAGCACGGAGTCAAACTTTGATAAGAGTAGAACATATGATTTTTTCCTAAAGTTGTGTCGATAAAATGTGAAAATTTGCAATTCCATATTAGCAAACGAAAATCTTTCAAAGTAGGTACCAACTGTCTGGAAGAAATAAAGATAAATGATGGACGTAACTTTTTTAATTGAAACTTTTTTCCAGGATTAGCAGTTTTCGAGAAAACTGTATATGAGTGATTGCTGGTCCGTTACTGTAATTAGTTGCTACTAGATGTACATATTTTTCATCATTAAATAAGTTTTACATATTTTTTCTCCAACGTTTTGCCTTGTCTTCAATCTCCAATCACCTTCACTATTGGTAAATTTTTTATAACCAATTAACCATAAAGGACCCTGCACTTTTTAAAGGTATTTTGGAGATCAATAGATTTTTTTATATGTTAATTCTTGAGGTATGTTTACCAACCCTGCAAAAGCACAATCATATGGGGTTCATAGTTTAGACAGGAGAGGAAATTGTCTTTGTAAGTTTTATATTTGCTTCCATTCCGGTAAAACCGTTGAAGTAAAACTTACCAGGAACGATACGTGAATAAGTACATGTCATTTATATCATAAAACGATTATTGTGTCACATCCGTTTGTACCGGAAATGGCGTAAATTGCAGATTTCACAGGGGTACGGTGTATAAGTATCGGGGGTACGGTGTATAAGTATCTGGATATATACCTATGGGGCAACTAAGAGACCTGCTTTAAGTAAGGTATACATACTTTTTATGCATTGTGTATGACTGTCTAGCAACACGAAAATTAGAGCTTTTGGGCACTTTTAAATACGTACAATCTTCGTAAAGTATAACTCGCGCGATTTCGGGGTCGGAGTTATAAAGCCGATTGGCGAATTCTGTCACGTGAGTCGGTATGAACCGCTCTCTGTCTCGAGCCTCTATTGATTGGATACCAATATTCTCTAATACAAATCTTTGCATGAGGCTTAATCTTATCTTTTTGAAAAACTAAACTTACTGTTTGTCGGGATGAATAGCCTAAAATTGCCTGTATAAATATATCCAACAAACCTTGACGCAATTTCTTTAAGAATGTTATTAAATCTTTTTTTGACACATTCCGGTTGTTTCCATACATTTGTACTGGATCACAATAGTCAAATAGTCTTAGAAACTGCACTCAAAGAAAATGATAGGTAAATTCAACCAAAAAGAGCATATGAAATCGGGCCTATCTAGTTTCATAGTTAAATCAATCAGAAAAGAATAGTCATACAACTGTTTTCGTAAACAAATAGTAGTTTAATAATAATATCTTCTTGTAACAAATTAAATAGTACAATGACATTTTTTTATGTTCACTAACCATTTTCAATTTGGTCTACAATTAAATAGTACAACGACTTTGTTTTTTGGTCATCAACTAATTTTTAGGTTGATCTACACTTTATTGTATGATGAAGTTTTTTTTGGTTAGCCAAAATCTCAGTATTGAGACATCAGACCACCCAAACCAAAGATTAGAGATCGTTTATAAGATCCATCCAAATATATCGATGATCCCTGAGAGAATTTGAACATTGCAATCATGTTATTAATTTTCTATAAATTCATAAGAGTATAAGATAATGCATGATTGATTATTGTCAGTGATTTGTATGTGGCGTCATCTGGGAATAATTTCTGTAATAGACTACGTGGTAAGCAAGCAAATTTTATGGTAATTCTTTTAGAACTTCTAGAAGACGACAATAATATTGGTTTGTCTACCAAGTACAATAATACAGCGAACTAATACTGGGTTAGAATTACAATTCGATAATAGTTAAAAATAAAATATACTATTATCTAGTTTAATTTGACAGAATTCAACAAAATAATAGTCAGACGAACAAAATAATAGTCTTATTAATCTATTTTTTAATTTAATGTTTGTTTTGTTGTACGACGACTTTTTATTTATTAAAATAACAATTCACCTCTTGTTTAAAAATACCATCAATATAGTTTGGTTTAACAAAATTAACGATATTGTTAGTTAACCATTTTTTTTTGTTGAATTTACCCATACTATTTCTTTGAGTGTGTGCCTTGGTCAAAGATGTGATGCACTTGAAATCTTCATCTTCAAAATTATCTTCACTGCATCATCCTGTATATGCTAAAAATGAATCGCGCTGTATAGATGTGGCAAGAATATGTCATTACGCCTTTTATTAATTCAGACATAGGTATGTATCCAGATACTTATTTGCTGGTTCTGGTGCGAAATCTGCAATTTACGTCATTTCCGGTACAAACGAATGTGACACAATAATCGTTTTATGACATAAATGTGAGTTTTACTTCAACGGTTTTACCGAAATGGAAGCAAATATAAAACTTATAAAGACAACTTCAACGCCCTCTCCTGTCTATACCTCAAGAATTAACATATAAAAAATCAGAAAAATCTATTGATCACCAAAATACCTTTAAAAAGTGCAGGGTCCTTTAAAAGCATTATTCACTTCGGCGGGATTATTGAACTTTTAGTATAATTGTTGTACATTCTATAAGATACTCCGCAGTTTTTATGTAAATAATGTTAGTTTTAGGCATTTTTAATTTCATGATGCCATCTTAGTCAGTAAAGTATCGATCAGTGTAAAATAAAGTAAAAAAAAGTTACTATGTCCAACTAAATCTCTTAACCCGCGACCCTGCGATTTCGCGTAACCACTTGTATCATCACTGTCTCATCAGCTACGTGTCTATAAACTGTAACATAATTTATCAACATGAAGATCATATCAGCGATAATGAATTGAAATGATATTATGAAATGTCTATTAGAAAAATATATAGATAAATGTTAGGAAATAACATTTCACAGGACATCTATTTTTTTATTCGTACCTATAGCTACCATTGAGATACTGTTAAAATTTCGTGCTTACAAGAACCATGATGCACGGACAGATCGATAGACAGACGGACATTTTGAAAGTTGTTGAAAATTATTTTACTAACTCAGATATGAAAATTCTTCTCTATGAACAACATTTACGGTTTTAGAAATGTGCCGATTAAATTCAATTAAATCAAATGCGATATACTCTTTATTTTCATTTTTGTGAAGAGTATAACAACAATTTAGCCAATGAACTGATGTTATACGCATAACAATTATTGTAATGACAACTTGCGGTATGTACTTTTGGTTTTACCAACGACTTTTAAACTCCCATTGATATTAGAAACATCTTTTTCCTATAACATTTTTAATCTCCACTTAAAAGACTTATTCTTTATTCTTGGCACAATATCAAGTTTCCTTATTTCTTAACCACCCTGTACGTTGTTTCAAAATTTTGACGATGGGAAAAAAACTTCTCGGAATAAGAAAAATGTTTATAGAAAATTACTGTTGTCTCTTAAAATGCGAAATGTAAGAGATTAGAAGTATAGTTACCTCCTTGGGGAGACACACTGTATGTTTTCATTGAAATAAAATCCCATAAAACATTACGCTATGCGGCGGTTCAAAAACAATTGCCGCTATCAGTCTGAAATAGTTTATATAAGTGTCATTTGTAGTGGTTAATGTTTCAATAATTGCATTTTATATCTATTTTCAGTGGAAAATTTCATTAGCGTCCTCTGTGAAATAATGATATTATTACACTGAGTGTTATATATATAATATTAAACAAATGTTTAAAAAATCATTCCACTTCGTATATTTTACAATTATTCATTTTTTATATAAAATGCTGGAAGTTTGCTACACTAAGATAATATGATGTATAGTTTATTTGCATGGAATATAGTACATCAAATAAAATACAATGTAATATAATAATACCATCATAAAAATATAATATGTAGACAAATAATACTATGCAACGCTACAAATATACTACAGTAACCCATAAAAATAAAATTTGCTCGTGGGCTTGTAATATTTCATAATTTGTTGAATATTGTTAAAAGAGAAACAGGTATCATTAAAAATCCGGCATATGCCGGAGTGGTGCTTTGCTGATCGATTGATACTTGTTTGAATGGCAACCCTCGCCCTCTTAACATTCTCAGGAGTAGAATAGATGTTGGTCAAAGTTTATTGTCGATAAATGTTTTTACTACAACGCCAATGGTTTGAAGCGAAAACTTAAATAAAATACCGTCACACGTATTCGTAATATAACATGATCAATCACTGAGGTACGTAGAAATAAAAATGTCAAACTAGGTATATTATATTTTGCCCAGTTTAAAATGTATGTGTTTTCTGTGGAATAATATATATTTAATAGAAAGTCAATGATATCATGGTGCAATGGTGCAGGTAAAGTAGATGGAAATTAGCCTCAAGAAGGAATAATAAGAGTAGTATTTTTTTTCGAAATAAACAAATACTTTAACTTTGAAGAAACCGATGAATTTCTAGTTTCACGTTTGAGGGGGGGGGCATTATTAAAAAAAGGCCATTGTGGACGAGATTCTGGTTTTCGATGTTTTATTTGAAAAATATGAACTATATCGAAAAATATCGAGAGGCCTTTTTTAAAGTAGACAAAACTTGTTTTTTTTTTGGTTGTCTTGTAATAAAAATTGACCGAAATACAGCAATGTAAATTATGGTAATAGTAAACAAAATAAACACCAAATTAAAGATAATTTGGTTCACTTTAAGAAAAGGACTCATGTACTGTAAAAATCACTAGAACGTATGCGCCATGGATGACTGACAGCGTAAGCTTTGTCGTATTTCCTTGGCGACGAGCAAAAAATGAAGCCCATCAAAATAACTATTATAAAACTCCACGAAATTACGCCACTTTGGCCTGTAGAAATTAAAAAGCCATACTTTGAAAATAAGTTGAGGATAAACGAAAAATTTGATTATGGTAAACATTAAAAATAAGAGAAAGATCATATCAAATATTTTGAAAAACTCTGATACTATTAATCACTACTTTACCAGCAGTATTCCTAATTTACTACCTAATCAAAGTATTATTGACCAATAAGGTTAGATATTATATTACTGATTCCTTTAATTTTCGTCCTATAGTTGAATAAGATGTTCAAAAAATCATATATAAGTTAAATCAAATTCACAAGGCTCTGGGTCTTAATATTAAACTATTATTAATGTAGGATGCAGGCTTTCACGGCCATTGTCCAATGAAGTGATTTCTTCCGGGTGTCGCCCTGGTCGATTTTGACTTGATGTTTCTAAAGAAGCTGATGATGAATACAGCATGACGATATACTGAAGGGAACAGATAATAAAATGGCTACAGCGTTGGTGCTTCCCGATTTTTCGAAGGCATTCGACACCATCGATTATGAAATAATTTTAGCTCTATTGAAATATCTTCGTTTAAATAATCATACCGTCATGTGTCAATTTTTTCGCAGTTTCTTGTGTAACCAAACACAAAGAATTAAAATGACAATAATGTATCTGCTCCCCTGAGTATGCTGTAGGGAGCTCCGCAGGGATCTATTCTTCTTGCCTTTTATTTATAGACTTCAGATTTTATAAAAATATTTAAGAATTGTCAAGTTTATTTCTATGATACACAATTATATATCTCTTTTGATCCATGCTAAGCATGTTAAGCCATCGACTGTTCAATAAAGACATCGCGGCTCTAATGGAGACATTTAGAAGTCATGCCTTGCGTATCAATGAAAACAAAACTTCCATGCTTATTCTTGAGTCTCAAAATGCAAAGTTAATTTAACCGGAGAAACCCCTAATAAATATAATAAATAATAAATATAATAAATATAAGGGGTCAGTATATATTATCTTCTGAATCCGCAATAGTTTAACATTTGACACAACCATGAGATTCAAACCACGTTACTAACTGTATTCACACAGCATACATGAATTTAAAAATGTTTTTCAACAACCGTCCCTTCTTAAATAAAAGAATCAAAACAACCCCATGCGAATCACTTGTTCTATCGAAATTCAACTTTGCTGATTCGGTATATGGTCCAGGTTTGGATGCTGAGGATTCCCGCAGAATAGAGGTTATTCAAAATTCCTATCTGGTTAATCTATATCAGTCTGCAGAGCATTTCGCATACATAAGTTTAGTGAAATTGTTTGGCTTAATGTATCTAAGCATCGTGTATATTACATTTCACAAAATTGTTATAAGGTAGATACCAAAAATCTCACATAGAACAAATGTCCACAACATTAACATTCAAAGGAACACTCACGCTCGTTCCTTGTTTAAGTGAAATTAATTTCCGTATCGATACAACTGAGCGGTTTTTATATATAATATTATAATAATGCTTATCGGGAAAAAATTAAAAAATAGAAAAAAATCATTGCTATTCTTCAACAGCAGCTTGTCAAGATTTACATATAAGAATTAATATGATCAATAAAATTACTCTCCGACATTTCATCATTTTAAATAGCCAATTAATGATAATTTATGTTCCGTGAATGTTCCACGTTAAATGTAAATTAATATTTCAGTTTCGTGTATTTCAATATTGGTAAACATAATTAGATTTTATCTTCCCAACAAAATTACCGGCGTTGACAACACGACATCGATTTAAATATGTATATTAATATTTATGTCGAAGTTTTATTTATATAAGAATTTTGTACAGGTTATGTACACAATTAATTTATATACTACATAATCAAGTACAGAGAGTGATAATATCAGTAAAAGTAATTTATTTCTGATTTCTTTTTCCTTGACTTAATAATAATAATAATTATTTATTTATTCCAAGAGACCAATGTATAGGAAAAGTCATCGCCACTAAACACATCACATCATCAACAGAATGACTTAGACAAATATCTTCAAATATTTCATTACTGATCAGACCTAAAAATGTGTCTGTTATTGTTACTAGAAAATTCTTCCACAACAAGGTCAGTTTGTTATTAATCATACTTGATACTTATATTTGGGCCAAATGATCTGACATACTATTTTCTAGAATAATTCTCAAGATTGGAGCAGGAATTCATGGACAGAGGGGCTATTCTCAGAAGAGAATCGCTGGCCGGAACACCTCCGGGCATGGAGGCAAAAAAGGCCGGAGAGATGTCTTGCCGGTAAGTTTATAGGAGGAAGATGACAAAAATAGTTAAGGAAGTAGGTAAAGGGGAGAAAAGGGTGAACGCCCAAGGAAACAGATAGATACGGAAAAACAAAGACGACAGGGTGCTAATAAGCAGGGTACCACTGGCCAAACCGGAAGAAAAACCCAGGTTCTGGGAAACAACAAGACAGGCAGTACCGAAACCAAGAAGGAGTGAAACGGAGACAGAGAGGGAACAAGAAAGCATGAACGATGGTAACTGGGAAAGAGGAGGGCAAGGAAAAATAAGATAACCTTAGCAGAAATTGTAAAAGTGGGTGTGAAAGAGAAGATTGAAAGGGGGCACAGGGTGGAAGGACACTTACTAGAGAGGAAAAAGCTGACATTGTGGTGAGGAAGGAAGGAGTGAGCGAAGTAAAGATAGTGTGGAACGGCATGTACACTCCTCTCATTCCTGTGGTTTCATTTGATCCCTTTAATTTATTCTTAATAAATTAAAGGGATCAAATGAAACCGCAGGAATGAAAGGAGTGTACATGGCGAAGGGAGACGGGATGGCATTAATGCCACAGTGAACAGAAAATGCTGAGAGGGTAAGAAGTATTTTAGGGACAAAGGAAAATTTAAAAGTCAAAACAAGAGTTGAGAACATCCCAAATCCTGGTGACGGGGCTGAAGAGGAGACTGGCCGAGGAGGAGTTTCTGACTTCCTGTTTGAAGAGAACACAAAGCTCAGGGATTCCTTCACGATCGACGAAAAGAAGGAAATTGGGGTTGTGGTAATAAAAAATGCAGGGACCCCAAAAAGGGGAACTGGGTGGCCCACTGCAGAGGGATAGTGGTGCGCTACCTGCTGAGGAAACATTTACCAGGCATTGAAGAGTACATAGATGTGGCTATGTACTTCGGATGCAGAAGGAATGGTCATGTTACTAAGTATTGCCAACAGGCACCACCGGCCTGCTTCGTCTGCGCAGGAAGCTATGAGGAAAGAGCGTGCACAAGAAGAAAGAGTGTGTGAACTGCAGGATGTTAGAAAGGATCCCAAGGCACCAGGGGGCAAATGATAGGAACTGTAGAGTCTTTATAAAACCGGCAGAAAAAGTAGGAAGGTTACAAAATATTAGTATATGAAATTCTTACAAATAAGAGAGTGGAGCGACCATAGGCATATATATACTCCAAAGTCAGGGCAAGTCCTAACACAGACAGGAAGATATGGAAATATAGTAAACCGCGGATTTAACAGGCACTCAAAAAATGTCGGATTTGCGATGCGGCGTGTTTGATGACATTTTTTGAGTGCCTGTTAAATCTGCGGTCAACTTTACGAATTTGCAAATACGAATTGGGAGGCTATTAGGGAGGAGATGGAGAGGTATGAGGAAGGAGACTACCTGGAAGGCCTTGAGGAGAGTTTTTGAAAAAAGTGCAAATCAAAAGTTCTATGAAACTTTTTTAATAATCTTTTGAAATAATAATTTTTAAAAGTAGGCGCCGAGACACAGCGTTATCAGGGTTAATAAAGAACACATTTATCAAGTATGAAGGTGTGCTATGACTTTCTACCCATCAATTTGAACAAGAAAATTTTAAAAACTCATTAAATTGGAAAGGAAAATAAAAAATCGAATTTTAACTCTGATACCCTGCATCTTTTTACCTGTCAACATTTCATTAAAGCGTGATTGGATAAATCTTAATATTTTGACTCCTACTATGCTACTACCATTACTTATGTAAATTGTAAATTAAACCCACATTCCTTGGCTACGTGTAATTCTCATGGTTTAATTTTAAGATCAGGTATTGAATAAAGCGAGGAGAAATTAATATTTTTCACTGGGCTTGCAACAAGCCACTTTTCAATATTTTCAAATTCTCTGTTAAGCCCCAACTCGCATTCCCCGAGACTTTTAATAATTTTTGAACACGTCAATCGTTCATATTGTAAGGAAATCAACTGGGTATACAAAAGTATGTTACTTTTTATAGATTATGCCGCCATAAAAGGACGTCAATTTGTCGAGAAGAATAGCAGATAAAAACGCGCGAATTACATTATGCCGACATGACAACTAACGTATGAATAAAACACAACAATATTCATTAAGAAGTAAAAGGGCAATTAATAACGTCTGGTTGCGGCTGAGTTGGCAATTTAATGTTTGACTAAGGCAATTAGGGCAGCGTAAGAGTACTTTTATTCTCCCTTGGTTTTTATCGTACATCTCTGCGCGCCGTTGCCGCTTGAAATGCCGCCTCACTCCATAAATCCCGTTCAACATGTTGCTTGAAAGATCTGGGGAGAAATATTGACGTTCTATTCAACAGGCTGGCCCAGACAAGTTTTTAATAAGCTAATATTATTCGAAATATTTGATCTTCTCTGGGCTTAAATTTCAGTTTATTGGTTTTAGTTACCTGTTTAATACTACTTAGTTTATTGAGAAATAAAACATTATTAAGCAGTTTATGTCAGACTAGAATTACATTTTTACTTTCCCTCTCAATCTACTTCATGATACTGATCGATAATATAATGTTGAAAAATTATCTCCACTATTTTAATACTTTTAGTTCATTTCTATTTCTTTTTTAAGTCTTAAAAGTAAACGGATAATACCACATATATAAATGATTATTGTTTCGTAATAAAAGTCGACCATAAAATATGTCAACAATGCTGTTATTAACCACCATAATATTAAATTAAAACAAAAAACTAATAATATCAAAACAGATCGTGCGGTTTGAGACCATGACAATTGTTTTGCGTACAAAACAATATTAGAGAAACTGAAAAGTGATCTATTCGGGGCACCCATATAGCAAATATTGGCACCTTCTTCCTTTGATAAATTTAATTTGATCTTTAATTGCCTCTTCTAATAATTTGAACCCCACCTCTAAATTTCAGTGTATTATCAGAACATGCCAAGATAAACAGTAAAACCACTCGCCTATTTAACGCTGTAAATTCAAGTGAATACTCTGCCATTGCAGTCACAGAAGTTAGAATCAGGAGTAAATAGCACACAGTTCTTTGATCCTAATAAATATTCTGTATATAGATATGATTGTTTTATTAATACCAAATATACTAGAGGAAGTGGCCGTGCTCGCTATTGACGCCTCTCTATGTTCTGCAGATCTAAAAGTAACAACTCACTTTAGATAATTATATTTTATTGACATTCTTCTTCTTCAGCAAATATTGATTGGCATGTTCGTTTCTATATTCTGGTTGTAAAATATGCCTTTGAACAATTTTATGAAAAAATATATGCCGTTCTTGACTGTAATCAAATACAAGAGTTGCAAACCTTGGCATATTTCCAGTATAATTAAAAGTATTAAACTGAAGCATAGAGCATGGTGTGATTACAAAAACCTTGACAAGGTATTAAGAACTTGTATCAAAGACGTTGATATTAAATATAAGAAATATTGTCTTAACATTGAAAGATGTATTAAAATTAATTCCAATAAGTTTTGGCAGTTTATTAACAGTAAGAAAATTAGTGTTAATTCACCGACAGGTATGTACAAGGATAAACATTATGTTGGCAACATGAAGTTTGTAAATCATTTTTCTAAATATTTATTTTTGTAGTTCATATATCACCTCAATTTATCCAATTGAGGACAATCGCGATACTGAGAGACTGATTTTTTATCAATAGAACAGTTTACAGAACAGAAAGTTTTAAATTCTCTAAAAAAGAATCAAGTCTAAATGCAAGATGGGCCCTGACAACATTCCCAACTTTCTATTACATGATTGTGCTCGTGTATTTACAATTCCTCTCACATTTTTATTTAATTTGTTTGGCCATTAGATCTAAGTTACTCCCCGATGTATTTAAATGTTCTACAATAATTCCAATATATAAAAGTGGTGAAAAAAATAGTATAGAGAATCACAGACCTACATCGATTGTCTACAATTTCTCAAAAGCTTTCCAAATTTTGTTATATGGAACCAACATTTTCTTATGCAAGGAATCGTGTTACTGAATACCAGTATGGTTTTTTCATGGTAAGATCTACCTCAACTAATCTTTTCTGTATATCTCAATAGATGCTGTCGACGCTAACTCGCAAGTCGACGTAATTTACACAGACTTCACTAAAGCATTTGACAAATTTGATCACAGTATTTTATTGTCGCGTGTTTCCACCCTTAGGAAACCACCCTCGCAAAATCCGTGGGTTCCAAAAATTATAACAAGAGATGACCACTAACACACTTTATTAAATATTTACTGGATACTTCACAATACTATTATTAATTTAAATACACTTTACTGACTAAAATCACAATGTTTATTACTTTGTTTATCATTAAACTCTTAACCTCACTTTCTATACTTTCTCAACTTTCTGAACTTTCCGAACTACTCGCCGAGAATGCGGTTGGTCTTTTATACCTAAAAATGACAGATCTCGATTGTTCTGTGATGACGCCACCATTCTCTAGAGAATTCCAGATGTCACTTTGGAATCTTCTGGTAGGTTCTTTTTCGAGTAGGTGCAAATACACTACATTCATTCAGACATTCGATCTGTTGAAGTCTGCCTACTTTTTAGTAACATAACCTTAAGTTTTAAGGGGTGCAACATATTACACTGCCCCCTCCTTAAGCCTGAACGTCCCGGTCAGGCAATTCAGCCTCTTTCACATACTTCGCCAGTCTATCCAAGTGTACGATCTTCATCTTGGACTTTTTGTTTCGTTGAATACGATAGACGACATCATTAATTCGGGTAATAACAGTATAAGGTCCTTCCCAAGGAGGTTGAAGTTTCGGTGACTTCCCTTTCTTCCGCTGTGGGTTGTACAGCCAAACCAGATCTCCTGCCTTGAACCCTTCTGAACTACCCTTACGGTCGTATCGAGCCTTCATTCGGTCACTGGCTATGGTGATTTGGTCTCTAACCAGCTCATGAACATTTCTTGGCCGTTCACTCATTTCATCCACATAGCTGTTCACAGGAAGCTGTTCTCCGCCTGGTGTTCCGAAAATCAAATCACACGGCAGTCTGATCTCGTGTCCAAATACTACACGGGCTGGTGTTTGTTTCGTAGACTCGTGGATAGCAGCTCTGTATGCCATGAGGAAAAACGGTATGTGGAGATCCCAATCGCGTTGATTCTTATGAACCACTTTAGAAAGATGTTCTTTCATAGTCTTGTTATGTCGTTCCACCATTCCATCTGATTGCGGGTGAAGGGCTGTTGTCCGTGTTTTGTGTATCCCCAATAACTTGCAGATTTGCTGAAACAACCCTGACTCAAAGTTCCTCCCTTGATCTGAGTGCAGCTCCAGGGGTACACCAAACCGACATATCAAATTATCTACCAAGACTTTGGCGACAGTGACTGCTTCTTGGTTTGGAATTGCATAGGCCTCTGGCCACTTACTAAAATAGTCCATGGCAACCAGTATGTACTTGTTCCCATCCTTGGTTACTGGGAATGGGCCGGCTATATCGATCGTGATCCTCTCAAAAGGAGCTCCGACGTTATATTGCTTCACTGCACCCCTACTTCTAGTCTGTGGTCCCTTACTGGCTGCACAAATTTTGCAATTGCGACACCAAGCTTCCACATCTTGACGACTATTCACCCAATAAAATCGTTCTCGTACTTTATTCAGGGTCTTATTAACGCCGAAGTGCCCACCGGATGCTCCATTATGCACTTCCTGAAGTACTTTCGGTACTCGACACCTGGGAATCACTAGACGCATAACAACTTCCCTGCCGTCCGGGCTTTCCCAAGCTCTCTTTAGCAGCCCGTTCATGACTTTAAGTGAATCCCATTGGGCCCACAAAGCCTTCAATCCAACTGCCTTATCCGAAACATCCTTCCACGCTGGTCGAATTCCTTTCTCCTTTGCTCTCAATATAGCCCCAATTTCTGTGTCATTCAGTTGTTCTTGTCTCAGGGCTTCGGTCGTCCAATCGTCCGGAACCTCTATTTTAATAGTGTTGACGGCCACCGTACCCTGCAATTTCTCAACGTGGCGGCAGTGCTTGCAATCTTCCTTGCATGGTCTTCTAGATAAAGCGTCTGCGTTCTTATGAGATCTTCCAGGTCGATGTTCTATTTTGAAATCATACTGTTGCAACCGTTCTATCCAACGAGCCAGTTGACCTTCAGGGGTTTTCAACTGCAACAGCCATTTTAATGCAGCATGGTCGGTCCGAATCTTGAAATGTCGTCCATAAAGATATTTATGAAAATGGTCCACTGATTTAACGATGGCCAGTAACTCTTTCCGGGTTACACAATAGTTTCATTCCGGTTTGGACAGCACCTTGCTGAAGTACTCGATCACTCTTTTCTGCCCATTCTGGATTTGGGACAGTACACAACCGACCGAAGAATTGCTGGCATCCGAGTCTAAAATAAAAAGTCCTTCCCGTTGTGGCTATGCTAGCACAGGACCAGTACATAAAGCTGCCTTCAATTTTCTCCATGCCGTTTCACATTCCGGTGTCCACTGGTACTGCACTTTCTCTTCTGTCAGCCGGTGTAATGGCTTCGCAATTTCTGCAAACCCTTCCACAAAGCGCCTATAATAAGTGCAGAGGCCAAGGAAGCTCCTTACTTCATGAACGTTACATGGTCTTGGCCAATCTCGTACAGCAGAAATTTTGTCGGGGTCTGTTTGTATTCCATCCGAAGAGACCACGTGACCAAGAAATTTGACTTCTTTCTGGAATAGCAGGCACTTCTTCGGGTTCAACTTCAGATGGGCATTCCTAACTCGCCCAAATACTTCTTGAAGATTTTTCAAATGTTCTGTAAAGTCCTGACCCATAACAAGCACGTCGTCAAGGTAAACCAGGCACGTCCTCCAGGTTAGCCCTCGCAGCACGAATTCCATCAGTCTTTCAAAGGTAGCTGGCGCATTGCAAAGTCCAAAAGGCATTACGGTAAATTGATAAAGACCACTGCCTGCTGAAAACGCTGTCTTTTCCTTATCATCAGGGTGAAGCCCCACTTGCCAGTATCCACTCCTAAGGTCTAACGTAGAAAACCATCGTGAGCCTGCCAACGTGCTTAACGTGTCGTCAATTCGTGGTAATGGGTAACTGTCTTTCTTCGTGACATCGTTTAATTTTCGATAATCGACACAAAATCTTAATGTTCCATCCTTCTTGGCAACCAAAACTACTGGCGATGACCAGGGACTCGTCGACTTCTCAATGACTCCATCTTGTAGCATCTTGTCTATCATTGCCAAGGCATCTTCTTGTTTTGCTAATGGAAGCCTCCTAGGTGGTTGTCGAATAGCGGGTGAGTTGCCAGTATTTATCCGATGCTGGACTATGTCTGTTTTTGTAAGGGCCTCTGTATTCTTGGCAAATACTGAACTTTCCTTTTCTAGGAACTTGATTGCCTCCCTTCGTTCATCCTCAGATAAATGCTCCAACTGGGTACTCAGCAAGGTCAAAACTTCCTGGTCTATTTTCGTAGACGAACTTCTCTCTGTTTGTTCCTCGCACCTCGCTACCCATGTGACCGGTTCATAGGAGCCAATCGGTTTGCCTTCCTTAATTGTCACCGAGTGGGAATTTAAATTAACAACTCTAATTGGGATTTTGTCTTTAGTCCGGGTTAAAGTTCTCGCCACAATAATATTGGATAGGGACTTAATCGATTCGTCATCTTCAACTAGGCCAACACGGTACCCTCCAGGATTTCCTTCTAAGGCAGCATCGATCATTTGTTCTGAATGAGCAGGAATCTTGATCGTCTGTGTTGTTAACAATCTCGCTTTATGGAATTGGTCGTCTGCGGTTGCCAGAATAAATTCCTCATTTCCAATTTTTAAGACTCGCTCCCCTACGTCAACAATGAATCCCTGCTCTCCCATGATGTCTAGACCCAAAATGAAATCATCCATAATGTCAGCCACAATGACCTTGTAATTTAACCTCAACCGTCCAACCTGCAGTTCCAAGTTGACCTCTCCATGGACCGCAGCCCTGTCCCCCGTGGCTGTCCGAATGATTACTCCATTTTGCTTCTTGTCAATCTGCAAGCCTGATATAAACCCTGGCCGCACTATTGAAGACGTAGCACCGGTGTCAATCGTAAACACGCATTTTCTTCCATTCACATATCCTTGCAACAACAGACTACTTGGAATTCTTTGGAGCTGGGAAATCTTTATTTCTCTGGGGGCACCGCATTCCCTAGCCAGCACAGCCCCCTTGGTGCTGGCTATCCTTAGTTTTCCTGCTTCTCTACAACATTCACAGCATTTACTCGACTCTCCGAGTTCTGCTGTCGACAGTCTCGTTTCATATGTCCCACCTTGCCGCAGTTGAAACATTTAATACCTCCGCTCGGCTTTCCTTTATTTTGTTGTTTTTCCTGCTTTCCGAGGCCATCCAATTTATCGCATAATTTGGTGAATATTTTCTGCATCTCAGTCAGCAAGGGGTTCTGGTTCATTTCTGATTGCGATTCTTCGAGAGTCACAGCTCGCACTCTCGACCTTGGAGTATCCCTGTAAGCGGCTTCTACTTCGAGTGCACGCACCAAAGCTTCGCTACTACTTTGGTGTCTCGTCAGTCTCAGGACTCGCCTGACCTCTTCGTCCCTTATACCATCTAAAAAGGCCCCCACGGCTAATTGTTCCTGGAATTCTTTAGGTGCACTCGGATACGCCAGGTGTGCCAGTCTCTCTATCGCAGCTTCAAATTCTTGTAAACTTTCCCCAGCTTTTTGCATCCGGGATTTCAGCTGAGTCTGGTATAATTGGGCAAGGTGTTGATCGCCATACCTCAAGTCTAATGCAGCTTCCAAGACTTTAAAGTCCCTTTGTTTCTCCACCGGGATAGTCTGAAGTAATTCTGAGGCCTGGCCCCTTAACGCCAGAACTAATGCCATGGCCTTTTCCTCGTTATCCCAGTTGTTCGCACACGCTGCTGCCTCAAACTGCCTCTTGTACGTTGTCCATGAGCTTTGGCCGTCAAAGGAGGGAGGTTTTAACCGGTGACCTGATGATACCACCTGCTGGCTTCCTCTATCTCTCAACTGTCGTTTAAGTCGCTCCACTTCTCCTTCGAACTCACTCATCTTTCCTTTGATCTGACTGACTTCGGTCTCAACTACACCTACTTTTTCTTCTACCTTGTTTATCTCTTCTTTGACTTCACTCTTTAATCCTTCGTTGGCAGAAATGATAGCGTCCTGCTGTATTTTCATTTGTTCATTCAGAATTTTCCTTAATTCTTCTTGGCGTCTTTCTTGTTCCTCTTTCTCCTCTTGACGTCGTCTTTCTTGTTCCTCTTTCTCCTCTTGACGTCGTCTTTCTTGCTCTTCCTTTTCTTCCTGGCGTCTTCTTTCTTCATCCTGACGTTTTTTCTCCTGTTCTTCTTTGTCTTCCTGCCGTTGCTGCGCCATCATTTTTTGGAATTGTTCGAATAAGTCCTGTATTTGTTTATCGGATGCCATACTTCTTGTTGTTACGGGCATACGATGAAATTAAAATAAAATAAATTTAACTGTCACGTCAATATCGGTAATGGAACTTTCTAGACAAATCTCGAAATAGCACGAAAAAGTCTTATCCAGAGTCTTTTGTCACTATCCAGTTCAGAGAATTTAATAATCTCCACTAATGTCCAAATAGAAAAGTTCTAGAAATTTTCACGCACTAAATGAGTCTTTTTCAGTGTCTCTATCACTTCTCAGTTCAAAGGATTTAATTATCACACTAATGTCCTAATAAAATGTTCTACAATGTCTCAAAAATGCACTTAAACACTATTTTCCTGTTCGAAAACAACCCTCGAACAATGTCCAGTAAATTAGTCCTGTGTTAGCACTAACCCTCGAGAATCCTTCTCGAACACTCCAGTACAACTTCAGAGCTCCTCTTGTCATAAAATTCCGCTTCTGACACCAATTGTCGCGTGTTTCCACCCTTAGGAAACCACCCTCGCAAAATCCGTGGGTTCCAAAAATTATAACAAGAGATGACCACTAACACACTTTATTAAATATTTACTGGATACTTCACAATACTATTATTAATTTAAATACACTTTACTGACTAAAATCACAATGTTTATTACTTTGTTTATCATTAAACTCTTAACCTCACTTTCTATACTTTCTCAACTTTCTGAACTTTCCGAACTACTCGCCGAGAATGCGGTTGGTCTTTTATACCTAAAAATGACAGATCTCGATTGTTCTGTGATGACGCCACCATTCTCTAGAGAATTCCAGATGTCACTTTGGAATCTTCTGGTAGGTTCTTTTTCGAGTAGGTGCAAATACACTACATTCATTCAGACATTCGATCTGTTGAAGTCTGCCTACTTTTTAGTAACATAACCTTAAGTTTTAAGGGGTGCAACATATTACATTATGTTCAAAATTTCAACAATTTGGTGGTTTCTCAAGAAACTTGTGGTTATTTTTCAAATCATCTCTTGAAAATAAACATCACCATATTGACTATTGTGGCCAACGGTCTGCAGAATTTGTATCCACTTCCTCAGGGTTCTGTGTTAAACTCATTATTCTTCAATATTATTGACATTACAGTAGAACTGTATTTGTATGTATCAATTGTCTCTTATACGCATGATATGAAGTTATACAATAAAGTAAATAAACTAAAACTAAAACTACCCTTGATAAAATCAATAAATGGTGTAATTTAAACAAATTGCAGTTGAACATAAGCAAGTACAATGTTCTTTTACTAATAAATATCAAGTTATCGAATTTAATTATTGTTTAGAAAAATCGCAAAAAAAAAAGGTCTTGTTTCCTGATCTATCTTTCTGAGGTATTTTGATGCGCTGCTGCTAATTCTGGACCAAAAAAAACTTTACCATGTCAGTTTCTCTCTTCCGCCATCTTTTATCTCCTAGGTGTGGCAGATGAAAACTGACACAATGGAATTTTTTTTGTCCATAATTGGCTTCAGCGCATCAAAATACTTCAGAAAAGTTAGATGAGAAACTTAGGAGAAAACCCTTTTTTTGTAAGCCTGTGTAATTATTTAACATCGTCTTGAGTTTTCATTCCTTCACAATTGTTTATAGCAACGAAATGACCACAAATTTAAAAAGTAGTTAGAGTAGACATCATACTAAAATTTTTAGTGTGTGAACTTTTGGTTTTACTAATGATTTGATTTGTCCATACAGTTCGTAAAGTAGTGGATAAATTCGACAAAAATCATGAAATTAACAAAACGTGAAAGAATTGAAATTATTTCAGTGACTGGTTTTGGATGTGCACCCAAACAGAAGTAGTTGAATTGTTCTATGCAACTTAACCTGATCGACAACCTATCATCCAAAGCATGGTAAGCAGAGTAGAATCAAAATTCAGGGAATTCGGGGTGTTTACGATCTTCCTAAATCTAGTCGGCCATCACCACAAGACGACAATCAACTTAATATTTTGTCGATAATGCAAGAAAATCCTCATTCCACACATTGAACGAAATCAATTCGGCAATAATTAATTATTTTTTACTTATTTGCTTTATTTTAAAGGATCATGTCAACAGGCAAAATTGTTGTTATTGGGCTCAGAGTATTCCCACTGGATGAAACAGTATTACACTCAGCATTCTCAAAAATTGAATTTGTGGTGTGGAATAGTTGATGGAAGAATTCAAGATTCTAATTGGCGCTAACTGGTGCGAGATATTATTTGTTTTTTCTTCAAGACTCTCTCATCCTTACACTGATAACTTTGCACGCAGATCCAAAAGAACTCCGATCTTCCGACAAATAACTTCTTCTTTCGGCAGCCTCTATCCGAGTCTATTTAAATGGGGCACTTCCAAAACGTTAGATAGTAAGAAGGAGGGCAATTGAGTGGCCCGTCAGATCGTTAGATCTGACACCCCTCGATTACTTTCTATAGAGATGCCTTAAAAGCAAAGTATACGTGATCCGCCCAGTATATGCGGAAGATTTAAAGGGAAGAATTCATGAAGAAATGCGGCGCATATTAGCGGAAATTATCAACAACGTTAAAAAAGAGTTTTGTCTGTCTTGGCTATTATCAGACTGCTAATGGAGCACAATTTGAACATTTAATATAGTTGTTTTTGAAATCTCTGCATTTTTTGTTAAGTTAGTATTTTTAAATTTCAAGATACTTTTTCTTAAAAATGTCCTCATGCAACCTGCATCGATATTTACCGTATTGTATGTAATAAAATAAGCTCTTCCAAATTGCGTAACAAAGAATGGGGGTTGCTATTTAAAAAAAAAATGTATCAAAAGGTGGTATTTAAAATGAATACTTTGACATAATTGAGCGATTTTCCAAAAAAAATTGTACAATTTTTATCGAATTTGTTCACTACTTTACGAAAGCACAGGTTGTTTGATTTACCGTTTCAACGCCTGTCTTTTGAACTAATTAAGATATGAAAAAGAAACGTTTCTCAAGCTCCGTTCTGACTTTTTCAGAAAACAAATAAGCATCGTTTTACATTCTAAAAATCACAAATGGACACTCCAAATTAATTTTTTTTTCAAATATTAAAATTTTCAAACCAGATTTAAAATCATCGTCCAAAGACCCCAACTTGATTATTAAGTTAACATTAATTTTTCTGAATAGATTGGAAATGCAGCAATTATATCACAACCTGCTTGTTCCCTTGATTGAACGCCTCTAAATTTTTATCTTTGTAGTGGGAGGGGGGGAGGGTAGAAGAATTACTTGTATTATAAAGAAAACCCGCAGGACGATGAAGATATCAAAATGAAGAAGAGGAATTTTGTGTAAAAGGAAAGTAATAAAAATTTAAATATAACTCAGAATGTTATCTCAAGAGCCCGAAAGTGTATAAAATACAATGGTGGACAGTTCGAACAATATCTGTAAAATTATTTGTTATTTTATGTCTTAGTTTTTACGTCTCCTGATTAAATATTTCTTCGTTTCTCTCTATTTTTACTAAAAATCCATTATTAATAAAAAATGTATAATGTATAATTTTACATCCACATCCAGTGGAAGTATAGTAACGACAAAAAAATTTTTAAAAATTTTTATTGTTCAAATAGGCTTAGAATGTCATGAAACGTCGAGATTTTAAGTGTGAGCGAAAAAAAATTTCTGTCTGTCGGTCTGTCTGTAACTTTTTTTTGTGCGCACGTTTACTCTGGAACCGTTTAAGATATTGACTTGAAATTTGGTACATATATGTACTTTAACGAGATCTGGAACTAGACTATATTTTCGTCTTGTTCCGTCCAAGGGTTGGGGGGTAAATTGAGGTAAATTTGGGGTAAATAGGTAAATCAAGCAAGTAAGAGTCCATAAAATTGGTATTTAGTATAAACAAGAAAAGCTAAGGTCTCAAAAAAATTTTTGGCATTATATGATAAATGAGGGTAAATAGGTAAATCAAGCGGGTAAGACTGCATAAAATTGGTATTTAGTATATACAAGAGAAGCTAATGTCTCAAAGAAATTTTTGGCATTAGCCACCATTACTACCCCCACCCCATTATAAAAGGGGGTGGAAAAAAATGTGAATTAGTGTGTGTACAAGAACCAAAGGCCTCAAAATATTTTTTTACTTCATTCATCCTCATTACCACCCCGCTACCGATGTGGGATATCGTTTTATGGATTTTTGGGGTAGATGATTTCAAATATTATATTATTAAAGTTCCATAAACAATTATTTCCACATACAATTTTTTTTCGTTGTGAGAGGCTTGGGTAGCAAATCTGGATGTGGAAGTAGTAATTCTTTGGGCAGCGGTTTTAAAATCTTATCCTGTATTCATCCTTGATAGTCTTAGTTTCGTTAATAAAAATGTTCACCATAATTAATTTAGTACAAAATATTATTCCCTGCGTTTTTTTAAATATTTTAATAAGTTCAAAAGTTATAAGCTGTAGAACGATAAATCAAAGGGTTAAAATCATTAAAATCGAAAAGTAAAAAAATCCAAAAGTCGAAAAATAGAGGTAGCCATGATTTGATCGTATAACTTTATTACCCAATAAAGGTTCAATTTGGATGGTGATTTTAAATCTTTTGTGGAAATTATAATATTTGATAAAAAGTTAAATTTAGGTTAAATTGAAAAGGGCAACTTTTCAATTTTTGGAATGTAAAACGATGCTTATTTGTTTTTTTGGAAATGTCAAATAGTAGTTTGAGAAAGATGTACAAAATGATATTCCTTGCGTTTTTTTCTTACAATTAGTTCAAGAGATGAAAGGTGTAGAACGATAAATCAAACAATTAAAATAATTAAAATTGAAAAAATGCAGTTATCCATGATTTTATCGTATAACTTTATTACCAAGTTGGAGACGAATTGGACTGGACAGTGACTTTAAATCTGGTGTAAGTTTTTATATTTAAAAAAAAAATAGAAATTGGGGCGTCTATTTTGAATTTTTAGAATGTAAAATGTTGCCTATTTATTTTTTGAAAATGTCAAAACATAGCTTGAGATATGCATAAAAATTATATCCTTTGCTTTTTTTATATCTCAGTAAGTCCAAAAGGTATAGACTGTAGAACGATAAATCAAACACCTCGTGTCGTATGTAGTATTGTATGTAATCAGAAATAATCATTATTTATCAAAACCCCTTTATTTCTCAGACGGACATACCAATACCCATTCTGCTTTCAGCAGCTACAAAGTTTAAATGTAACCTCAATAGAAATTACTTTTAAATTTTGACATCAAACTAAAGAGTAGGTTTATAAATATTGTAAAATATTTATGCATAGTCCACATTTATATTCACTAAAATGCATAAGCTGTATACCGCAATTCATCTAAACCATTAAAGTTTCTGTGGCTTCGATAAAACTAATTTATAAGTTTGACCCAGTTTCAACAGGGATACCCCTTTAAGTTTACGTTATCAAGTTATGATTTTCGTCTTATTAAAAGTTATTTAGCATGTTACCTTGCGCACTTATGCAAAGTTAGTATTTATACCTCACCAAATTGTGATCAATGTAAGATCATAATAGCTGACCTCGACCACATCTTGTTCGGATGTGCTAAATATCACAATATTTCTAGTACAATAGTTAGCAATATTCCAAAGAACTATAATATATTGACTCCTTTTAATGTGCTCAGCTTATTTTTTACAGGATCTAAGAAAATGTACATGTACATTTTAGATTCCTTAGAAGAGACTTAAGCTGTAGGTTATTTCCGTTACCGCATGTTTTGTGTTATTTCTCCTACCAACCATGGTCCTTCCTGTGTTGTCTATTTTAAAATGTCCTGACGATCCCAGGATGAGAAGCATGTGACCCTTTTATATCCCATTTTGTTATCTTCTTCATACATCTTCTCTCTCATAATTAGGTTATATATAGGTATAGGTCATTTTATCTCACGTACTCGTAGAGTACAACGTATCATCAATACATTTATTTAGCAATAGCATATTTAGCAACTTATTTCCATAAAAACGGCTATTTGTGTATTAAGAGCGCGAAGTGCCATGTTGTCGGTCGATACTTGAGAGCGACAATGGCGCTCTGCGCTCGAATTACACGCTTGATTTTATTTATTTATTTGAAAATATCAAAATAAAGGAATAATTAGGTTGAATTTTGGCTGGAAGAGGCGATTCATCAACATATTATGCCTTACATATATGTGATCCAAATAAACAGACGAACAAAACACAATCGCTGTCAATTTATTTCAGTTTTAATAATGATTATAAAGGTCGTATTGTTCTTATAAATAAATTAGGTAATTAATTGTTACTCTTACATCAAGTCTCATTATCTTAACCACAGTTTTGGGGTATTATAATTTCATAAAAATACACACAAACTCACAGTAATTGGTGATCTCACTCCGATTTAAAGTGGGTCAAATATGAAATAAATATTAAAAAGGAATAAGGGTGCTTTTTTGTTGGGGGTGAGTTTCACCGTAACTCGGGGGTTTCGAAAAAAAAAGTGACTATTGGAACATGTATATCGTTGAATTCTACCCCACAAAAACCTTTAACGTATTTTTGCTTTAATAACTGCCGAGTTGCAGGGGATTGAAACGTTGATTTTTAAGCAAAAAAATACTGATTTTTCAAAGGCTTTAAGCAAATTACTCAAAGAGGATCATATTTTCGAAACAGTTTGGCATAACAAAAAAGTTAGCTTGTGAAATAACAGAAATAATCCATGAAATAAAAATGTGTTTAGGCTCATCGTTGCCCAGTTAATATTAGGTGTATTTGAACGTAGCCTTGAAAAGGTCACGTTCCTCAAACAGTCATAACTCTGGTTTAAAAACACTTTTTAACATGTACCTTGAACCAAAGCTTATTGCAGTAGCTTAAAATTTTCTTTTGGCAAATTTTGAGATCGGCAAAATCAAAAACAATGCAAGGAAAATAAAGGCAAAATATTGACTTTTTACACAAAAATGTGCCCGTTTTTTGGTTCCAGTAAATTCCAAATAAAAAATAAAATTCAAAATCGTATTTTTTGTTAGTCCTAACTATTATATATATGCTCAATTTTTTTTTGACCGTGATGGATGCATTATCTAAAAGATTTTACATTTATTTTGAGAATTTTTGAAAAAAATAATTTTCTTGGGGCTAAGGTTAAATAACTTAGCAAGGAAGCAAATTATGGTATTAAACCAAAGAGAACGTTGATTTTTTAATTTTTTTTGATAAAGATAATAGCTTAGGAGATAGAAGTGTTTGAAGTTAACTCTTAACGTTTCCTTTTTTTAAATTGACGGATCTAAGATGGTATAGAAAAACTGACAACCTCTGTCTTTGTTTGGACGATTTTTAGCATTAATTGCAAAGGAGATATTACCGAAATAAGGAGCGCGCCTCGTTATAGCAAAGTACGATATTGCTCGATTGGCTGTAAAATCTCAAAATATTTTTAATGGGCTTGTTACCCATAATTTATTTTCATTATATTTTTATGGTATTCAATAGAATTAGGTCATCTAGATAAGCTGTTAAAATTTCAACTTCATAAGTATATCCAATCCTTAGATATTCAATGTTAAAGATTGGGTTTCACCACAAAGCGCTTCGCCGATTCGTGACGTCATTTTGCATAAACAAAAATGGAAAAGTACATTGCTTCTGTCATAACATCTTTGTTTTTATGCTATAGAAACAGAGAAAAAACCATTTGAAAGCCTAATTAATAGTCTCATTTTTGTTCTTACCGCTTTTGACTAAGTGCTATAGTTTCTAATATATTTAACATTTAAACTAAATACTTCGTCTTATAGATGTTCGGACGCCGCCTTTATACTTCCAGATCTCCGAAAGAGAAATTAGTAAAAAAAAATCGGTAGCTACTGGAAGCGGTGGATCCAAATCGGCTGTGTTTGGATATTACATCGGAAATCAGAGCATTGAGCAAACAGATAAATTACACGTGACTTTGGAACCATTTATTTCATGGACAAATATCGAACGAACTGAAGTGGACTACAAGCAATCTGTTAAAACATAACCTCTCATGTTTGTTTATGTTGCATGTTAATCAATTGCCGGATATTATAAGGGTATTAACAGATAATGTTTCGAAGATTTTGTAGAACATTGAATAGCGAATAAAAATAATACGGAATTTAGCCAAAATGACACTCTAACCTCAGCAAGTCAATAACAATATGGACAGTTCAAGCGGACTACGTATGCGTCAAATTAAAATCTTCCTGCACGATCAAAAAGGCCCGAGCAAGTCGAGCTTCGTCTGAGTCCCTGATTTTGTAATATTCGAACGTTTCAGATTTAGCTCGGTTAACTCGATTTGCATTAAATGAACGATTGTGACGCGTCCCATCAATCAGACGTAATATCCGAACACAGCTATAAACAATTATTACCTTTAAAAAACCAACTAAAATGAGTCTTGACATTGTCAAAAATATTTGGGCTGGTTTGTGACCAGTGCAGCATTTTTTCATGTAGTTTTTGCGTTTTAAAGGTTTTTAATATGAGTTTTTTGTAAAGAATTGTTTAATGTGTCTTATTAGATTTTTTTCGTGATAATATTATTGGCTATAATTGGAAAAAATGCCTGATATGTACATAGTAGTGGGTTGGACATCGTGGAAATCATGACACGGTTAGCTTTACCGTCGTGAATTCTAAATATTTCCCTCATATAAATGATCTGTCGAGAAAACGACGTCAAAGATGGATAGCCGCGATTAAAAGGGATAATGTAACACCTTCCATCGTTTTTACATCTCGATTTTCCATTTTGATTTTCCAACACCAACTTCTTAAAATACTCACTTTGCATAATTAAATAAAGTTTATTACTTGAAAACAATCAAAACCGCCTTGCCACAATCCACAAAAAACACTATATTGTTAAAATTTCAAGATACTTAGCCAAGCCGAAGGAAAAACACAAACTGTTTTGACAAACGTTTAACTACTGTCAACAAATGTTTGACAGCAATGCAAAGTTGGAAGTCACGTGGTTTGGATTGCCTAATAGGCCAGTCCAACACGCTGTCACTTTGCTTTGTTTGTACTACAGCAGCCATCTTTTGTTGGTAAGTTAGGGTTTTTGTCAGGCATAAAGGCAACCATACTCGTTCAGCAATAATGTCATTCCAGCAAATCATTACAGAAACATCATTACTAAAAATTTCCCCGTCATTCCCTGTCATTATTTTTCACACCTTACATGTCCATTATTTAAGAAAAAAGCATATCTAGCTATAATTATTGAATTAAGTATGATTGAAAAAACGCGAAAATTCAGATAATGAGATTACTGAACGTGTATGGTGCCCTTTAGGCCTGTCGAAAACCCTAACTTACCAACAAAAGATGGCTGCTGTAGTACACACAAAGCAAACTGACAGCGTGTTGGACTGGCCTATTGTTGATTAATAAAAATAGACAGCTAATTACAGGTTAAATTTCCAACCTACAAAAAGAGTTCTATTTTATTAGGACAAAGTATTTAGAACTTCATAAACATTACACTGTACTAGATTTTAGTTGAAAGTACGGGAACCAGGCAGAAATTTTAATAATAGCTACGCAATATTCTTAAATCTTAAGAAATATATATTTTTCAGGTTAGCTGTGACGTCACGTATCAAAACCTATAAATCAAAATTCACAAAGGTTACCAACCCAAATATTTTTGACAGATGGCAAAATACATTTTCCCCTAACAATAACACCAATAATATCTTTTGGATGCTGTCATGTGCACATATAACAAATTCTTTTGTTTTTTTAACGGAAACGAAATGGAAAGGGTGCAAGTGTGATATATCGTTGAAATTGGAATTTTTACTGCTTTTCAATGGTTCGATTACAAATTGTAAGTAAACATAAAATAAACAACTTGTTGTGCCAAAACGGCACTAAACGTAATCCGATCTCAACCAAAACCTTTTCAGATCTTCTGGAGCACTAAAGAAACCCTCATGCAAAGTTTCATCCAAATCCGTTTAGTAGCTTCGCCGCTATCGTGTTAACATACCTACACATTCACAGACTTTTTTGGGTTCCTGGGACCCTGAAAACGTAATGATTTGATATTATCTCAATTTTCGATTTTGGACTAAATGTAGTAACCTCCCACAATTTTATTGTGGGGAGGTTAACAAAGTTCATCCTCAATTTAGTAGCTTTCTTATTTGTCTCTAGCATGTTTCCGTTCAATGTAATACTTTTCGAGTTATTTGACGAATATTGTTTTGAAGTATTTTTTTAAGCTAAAAAAATTTTCAAGTCGTTATAACTTAAACACTATCAATTTTTATGAAAAGTTGTATAGAACCTTTTCTTCTTAAAATTTCATTTTATTTCATCTCCAATGTTTTTAATTATTAAATCTCGACTGTCGCCTGATCAGCATCTACAAAGTGACGTCACGTGAAGCTCCGCCCCGTTCTCGCGCGGTCCAACTTTGGTAATTTATTTAAGGGCTTAAATGTTCGAATAAAAACCTAAAAATTTGAAAATTGCCTTAAAAAGTGTTCTATTTTCGATTTCTAAAATTAAAAAAATGCTGAACAGACCTATTATAAAGGAATAAAGGATTTTTTTATACTTTTTGATATTCATGCATATGTCTTAAGTCGTTGAACATCGCATGCGTGTATGTATTTGTGTAAATATGTATAAAGATGAAAATAACTCATATAGAGATGAAGATGAATACTTATATTAAATTTAGATTAAAAATATATACGGTTAGTAACATTGAAAAATATTAATTATCGTTTATTTAATTTGCTACACCTTAACATAAAAACTCGATCCAAATTAATAATCAGCAACCTCAAAATCATAAATAATATTAGTTTCATTAAAATTCATTCCCACTACTTCCTTTATACTTTTTTTTAACTTTAAGTGTTAGGCTCGGTGTTAGGAGAGGGGTGGTTTTCACCATTTTATGGATAGGAGTGATTATTTTTCTTATTAGGGCATGAGTTTTATGTCTCAAAATGTAACAATCTGCTAATTTTTCAAAATAAACAGAAAATAATTAATTCATTCATTTTGCTACTTTTATATCGGTCATACTGAGGGCATAATATAATATTTTTAATTTCTGACTTCACAGTCGTGATCAACGACCCTAAAAACCTGAATAATAAGTTTCATTAATTTATTTTCAGTACTTCGTTAATTATTGATTTTTTGAATTTAGGAGTAGTTTTCACCCTCTGAGGGGTGAAAGCACATCTATTCCTTTTTAATATTTGAAGTTGATACCCTAAAGTTTAAGAATTAGTCCGAAGTTTGGGATACTCTTTGACACCAAGTGACCGTACTAATTGTCAATTTTGTGACCGAGCTTGTTTAAATGCAGATACACTGAAGCATGTGTAAAAGTACTGTAACGTGTTTTCACCCCTAGGAAACCATCCTCGCAAATTCCGTGGGTTCCAAAAATTATAACAAGAGATTGCCCACTAACACACTTTATTTAATAACTTACTGGATACTTCACAATACTGTTATTAACTTAAATGTAATTTACTGACTAAAAATAACAATGTTGATCACTTTGTTTTCACTGTGGAGTCTTAACCTCACTTGTCCATATGTCAATTCAAAAACTACTATACTTTCTGAACTACTCGCCCCGCCGAGAATGCGGTCTTTTATACCTAAAAATGACAGATCTCGATTTTTCTGTGGTGACGCCACCATTCTCTAGATAATTCCAGATGTCACTTTAGAACTAACTTCTGGTAGGTTTTTTCTCGAGTAGGTGCAAATACATCTAAATTAATTGAGTTCATTCTAGGGGTGGCAACACATCACAGTACTTTAGCGCTCATTGTCATGTGGCAAAATGACATTATTCACAGCTCCTCGGCAAACGTCAACTTTGCGCTTTCAAAATGTAAGAGGGAACCTACTCTATATGTCGATTGTAGATAATAGCATATTGTTTTCCAATGTAATCCAATCAGATGGAAGATGAAAATGCCAAATTCAGAAGAGCATCAGGAATAAATAAGGATACACTATTCACACCCAGGAGGTCTTTAAAGGCGATTTTGAATAAAACCACAATTGGAAACCGCGGTTGATAGGTGTTCAAAATAAACAAGAGGAAAACGATTCTGAACCTACGCTAATCTATAACTGCATTCTTATTGAATATAGGAAGTCCAGAACAATTTTACACAATGACAGGTTTTTATTAATTAAAGCTACCATGTTTGATATGTTCGTTGGGAGTATTATACATAAATCTACATTTTTTTTTAAGAAACTTGTTAATTTCTACAATGTGTTTCCACACCCGAAGAATATGTGATATAAATCACATATCGATTCGTTGTCGTATGTACATAAGGGACAGTCGACAGGGAGCGTTTTGTAAAAATGTTGTGTAAAGTTTCCATGACCAAATGCTAGTCTAGCTAAGCACAGGTAGGCTGCCCTGGATAGATTCATTGTTTTATATAAGTTGCTTTCTAACGTTAGGGTAGATCAAATCATATTTGTATTTCTTCGTTATAAGAATATTGGTATAGTGGGTTTGCTATTTTTCGTACATCCCGTTTTTCCACACAGCTATTAAGTCTCCATAGGACACTTTCTCCAATCCTGTAAGCACATGCAAGTAGAAGAACGAGCCAATCTGACAATTCTGACATCGGATTCAGTTTCAGCGGGTCCAAATACATAAGGACACACTAGCCTGGTTCGCAGGCTAGACCACTTTTTTTTTGTGTGGCTGTGTCATTAAACAAGAAAAGTAAAATACTTGTAAAAAAAAATTTCTGCGATGAATGATTTTAAATATCGTGGAAATTGGTTCTATATACATCTAGGAATGTGTTAAAAAAAATTCCGAGTGGCAACAACTTTGATTTAAATTTGGTTGTAGGCCCCCGCGAGGGGTTAAAAAACGTTTTTTTGCATGTATCCTGAAAACTACAGATTTTATCAAAAAGTGATACAACATGCAACTTTAAGACAATGAAATTACCTTGAATTTGAGACAGTCTCGTCCTGTCTTGTCCAATTTCGTGAAAAATTGACTAAGATATGATTTTTTAAGGTTTAGTGTTTTTTCACTCCTCTTCAAAAGTCAAATTTCAACGCGCGTATTTGGTGATTAACTCAAAAACTAAGGTTTTACAACAAAAATATTGAAATATAATTTAAATCACTACAATTCGGTTCATAGTATAACGTTCTGCGATAAAAATTGGTACAAGTTATGACTATTTGTAATATCTCTTTTCGTATGTATTTCTGTTTTATTTTTGTATTTTGTTTATGCGACCTTTTGTATTTACTTATTTTATAAAGTTTGTTACATACAGTAGTGGCATGTTAAAATATTGAGTCGATGCCGATGTAAGGTAGAAGAGAAGAGAAATTGACAAATGATATGCGAAAAGAGACAGATTTAACCTACGCTGTTGCCACTTTTCTCTTTAGCTAGTGTTAGTCTACGGCGGAACTCTTAACATTCTAAAATGCCTGGCACCAGTGTTAATATATCGCTTTCTTTCGTGTACATTATTTTGCTATTTATATTTCACTCTATCTTATTAAAGGCTCAAGATTTCTAGCTGCCGCTAATGTATACATTTTTATATTAAGATGTTTGCTACATTGTAGCTAGACCGGTCTTGTAATTTTAATCTAGTGTCAAGTTATTTCTTTCAACTTGCACAAACTGTACCTTTCTGTTCTTTGATTTGTCCTATGCGATTGTAGTGGTGCCTTGGAAATAAATAGATTTACTATTATTTGTTTATTAACATGAAATAATTAGTAGAGCTTAATATATCATGAATCTATGATTAAATGTAATCTAATTTTCATGTAAATATTTTGCAGACCCTTGTTTATGCTTTTCCTGTGTCAAATAGAGTGTACTTCGATAAAATCCGAACCTGTTTCATTAAGAGATTATCCCGTAAAAGCAATTAAGCTGATAGTAGTATCCCGATAAGTCCAGTGAATGACTACTTTAATCGAGGTAGGCCTTTGAGAAAATTCCCTGAATTTATGCCAACATGAATTATGGTGGAAATAATTGCGCTCTAAAAGACAAAATTAACGAATTATATTTCCTGCGAGTTATTACTTCAATTTGCTTTCCTTTTATTGCAAACATAAAAGAAAGTTCGAAAAGTTTACAACATTGGAAAAACATTTTTATTATCGATTTCATATAAAATTACTATTAATAGAAAATAAAATTTTATGCGAAATCAATATTTGTCCAATGGCGCGAGTAATACGAAATTATTTCTGCTATCCTCGCCGTGAGGAAAATAATGCCATCGAAAATAATCGCATTGAGATTTACTCACATATTTACGCTTTCCTCGGTCTGTCTATCTGTCTATTTATTTTTTGCTACAAAAAATGGAAATCTACCTGAAAAAGCACGATAATATTTGGCTAGAAGATGATACTTTTGCCAAGGAAGAAACCTGATATTGAAATTAGTAAAAAATAAACGCAATAATAATATTAATGTTTTTCTCCTAATAATTATACTCAAATTTATATAAATTAAAAGCCAAGAGTAGCCTTGACTGATTAGTTAAGTAGAAAATATATAGAGCAACAGATATACTATCTTGATGGAAAAACAAAAATAGTTGCCATATACCACAATAAGAAACAAAAGAGTTATGTACACGTATTTCTGAGTTGCTGCTCGTCATCGTAGCGTAGATTAGAGAGCACTGTTATTAAGAGCAAAATTAACACGCTGGAGGGTACAACATACAGTACCTTATCGTACCTCATATGTTAGAGGCAGTGCTCCTACGTTTGTAATTTATGGAAGACAAGAATATACCTAACTCTGGTCTTTACAACAGTGGAACCTTCTTCATCGGATCTTCGATACATAAGATTCATCCTTGAGAGGAACCGACGGAAACCCGTTACATTCAGGAATCTCCCCAAACAGCACAAGGTTATCCTACGGACATCCTAGGAATATAAAAGCTAGGATATAGCAATATTCTGAAATATCCCAAGATATCCGAGGGATATAGGAATATCCACTGTAGGCTTTTATGGATGTAGTGTTTAATTAAATAGCCAGCCTGCAAGCAAGTTGTTTCAAACAATGTTAGCAACTTGCTGTGCTATGTTTTCCATTGCATAGCAAACTGTTATCATTTCACGTCGAAATAAAATTTTTACTACGTGAAAGCATTATGTTGCATTGTTTGCTTAAAACAACTAGAACATTTAAATTTAAAAGTAGCAAAAATGTTATTTTAACATGAAATGCTTAGTATGCTACACATTGGCCAGAAGACAATAATAGAGTAACAAGCTAAAAACTACATTTTGATATTCTTTTTATCCCTGTAGGATGACTCAGTACATTTTGACATGTTTTATTTTTCTTTTATTTTTCTTTTTGCATTGACTAAAGTAAAGGCTAACTACATTTTGAAATACAGAAAGGGCATCGGTTATATTGTGGTCATGCATCTTTGTAAATAATTCGTTTATTTTTAATTTTTCAAAAAAACTCTCTTTCATATTTTTTCGTCCAAAAAGGTCCGTGCCTTATACCGGTTATAGAGATTGATCGACGGAATACTTAATTTTCGATTTTTATTAGGAAACTGTTGGGTATTTGTAGAATCTATAAAAAAAAAATCAAGTTTTCCAGGATTTGTAGATTCGCTTTTGTTTTGCCAAATTTCTCACAAACGGCACCTAATAGACTTAGAATAGAATAGAATAGAATATTTTATTGATCCAGTAAGAGCAATACAGTGTGCTATAGGATAAGTCAAATTTGTATAATAACAGTACCAGAGTATGTACTTGTATAAATTAAATATATACGCGTGCACATAATAACATGTCAAATCGCATATACATACAATAGACACACATGCACATATGGCAATATTTTAACAATACAGAAATAGACAAATACACACAATAAAACAATCAGTCAAAAAAATATATAAATACATATTTAAACAATATGCAAATGTATAATAAATAAAGTAAATACATACTTATATACATACATTAAGCTAAAGTGTACACAAGAATTACTGTTCAAATAATCACATATTAAAATAATAAAATAAAACCACTGCCCAAGGAATCACTACTTCCACATCCAGATTTTTTATCCAAGTCACTCACAACGAAAACATTTTGTATGTGGAAATAATTGTTTATGGAACTTTAATAATATAATATTTGAAATCCCAAAAACCCATAAAACGATACTCCACATCGATAGTGGGGTGGGGGTGGTGATAGGGGGTGGTAGTGGGGGTGGATGAAAGAAAAAAACATTTTGAGGTTTCTGGTTCTTGTACGAACACTAAATCACAATTTTTTTTTCATCCCCCTTTGATAATGTGGGGTGGGGGTGGTAATGGGGGTGGCTAATACCAAATTTTTTTTTGAGACCTTAGCTTCTCTTGTATATACTAAATACCAATTTTATCGACTCTTATCTGCTTGATTTACCTATTTTCCCCAAATTTACCCCCCAACCCTTCGACGGAACAAGATGAAAATATAATCTACTTCTAGATCTGGTTAAAGTACATATGTGTACCAAATTTCAAGTCAATATCTCAAACGGTTCCAGAGTAAACGTGCGCACAAAAAAAGTTACAGACAGACCGACAGACAGACCGACAGACAGACAGACCGACAGACCGACGGACAGAAATTTTTTTTTCGCTCAAACTTAAAATCTGGACGTTTCGTGACATTCTAAGCCTATTTGAACAATAAAAATTTTTAAAAATTTTTTTGTCGTTACTATACTTCCACTGGAGGTGGAAGTAATAAAATATAGGCACGTTACATATCAACAATTATTATTCCATTCAAAATATTCTTGAACAGAGTATGCACCCATATTTAAAAGATATTCTTTAATATGTTTCCTAAACAAATATATATTATTTAAGTTTTTATAGGTTTCTGGTAGATTATTATATAATCTCAGTCCGAGGATATTATGTGCTTTTGCTGATATATTTAAACGTTTAGTTGGTATATGAAAATTTTTTTTGTGTCGTGTATTATGAAACTGAATCATTTCATTTTTATCAAATTTACATTGGTTTTTGTATATATATAGTAACAATTCTAGAATGTATAAGCATGGAAGAGGAAGAATTTTATATTGTTTAAACAGATTACGACATGAATGAATTGGTGGTACACTCGCTATATATCTTATAATGCTTTTTGCGCAATAAATACTTCTTGAGCACTAGAGGAGCCTCCCCATAGAGTAATGCCATAAGCTAATCTAGACTGAATTTGTCCAAAATAAAATATTAATAAACCAGACGTGTCCAAAACACTTTTCAACGTCCTAATTTGAAAACATTTAGAGTGCAAGGTACTAACTAGTTTGCTACAGTGATTACTAAATGTAAGTGTATTGTCAAAAACTATGCCAAGAAACGTTGTGGAATTACTTTCCTCAATATTCACGTTATTGATTTTAATATCTAGGCTAGAAGTAATATTATTATTTTGACGCGTATGAAACGTCATATAATTTATTTTAGAAGCATTCAAAAATAATAAGTGACTACTAAACCAACTACATAAGTGGGTGACAGTAGTATTAAGTTTATTTTGAAGTATAGCGGGAGATCTATCAGAGAGAAGAAGATTGGCGTCATCAGCGTATAATGAAACAAAAGCCTCAGTAAGCATATCTGGAAGTTCATTAATATAAATGATAAACAGTATAGGCCCCAAGACAGAACCTTGCGGCACTCCAACTTTATTATCTAGTATGTTTGATGTATAAAAAGTTTTTTGATTTTGCTCTGTGTACTGTATTTTTACTATCTGTTTTCTATCACTAAGATAGGAGGCAAACCAATCATATGATTTACCTCTTATTCCATATTCGTATATTTTTTTAAGTAATAGGTCATGCTGAACGCAGTCAAATGCCCGACTGAGGTCACAGAAGATCCCAGTTGGACTTTCGCCCGCCTCAACTGCCTCTAAAATTTATTCATAAAGAGAGTGAACTGCAGTAATAGTAGAGTGTCCAGAACGGAAACCATGCTGTCTATCATTTAAAATGTTGTTTACTTCAAAAAATTTAAGAAGCTGATCTAACATCGCGTATTCATATATTTTGGAGATTACAGGAGGAACAGATATCGGTCGGTAGTTTTCCATATTACGGGTATCACCTTTTTTAAAAACTGGGGAGACCAAAGCAGTTTTTAATATAGAAGGAAATATTCCTTCTATAAAAGATTCATTTATAATATGAGTTAGAGGTTTAATGATAAACTCAGCAATTTTTTTAATTAAAATACTGGAAATATCATCAGGTCCAGTTGAATGTTTATTTTTTAATTTATGTTTTATAATATATATATAATAATAAAAAGTATTTCTTGCTCTGTTATATACGAAAGAAATATGCTGTGAGGAATATCAGTTTTCCTTACATCTCCAGCAAGATTTGTAGTGGGGTTTTGGCCAGTTATTTTATTTATTGTCTCATATGGCGCATTTATAAAAAAATTATTAAATTTCTCAGATATCTGTTGCGGATTTTCGATAAGAATATTATTTATTTCTAATACGATATTTTTCTGAGGCTTAGGTTTACCTGTTAATTCGGATATTATATGCCATGTAGATTTATTTGCATTACTGGTATTGTTTATTTTACTTAAATAAAACTGACTTTTTGTTTGACGAACAAGTTTGTCGTGGTGTTTTTTAGCAATTATATAGTTGCTTTTCAGGTTAGGATTATTTTTTTGTAAATAAAAAAGTTGTTTGAGGTTTTTACTAGACTCTTTAATTGAATCATTTACCCATTCTTTACCCGTTTTTATATAACATTTTTTACATATTTGTGGACATTCTCTATTAAAATATTATGTTAATGTATTATGAAAATTATTAAATTTTGCATCCGAGCCATTAGCTTTATACACGTCAATCCAAGCTTCATTAGATAATGCGTGAATAAGACAATTCAAGTTTACAGTTTCACACATTCTACTATTAATATAAATTTTTTCTGACTTATCTTTGACAGCCACACAATTCATATAGAAATGAACTGTGCGGTGATCAGAAATTGTGTTATCTTGTACTGTTGACATACCGTTGTCAATTATACTTTCAGTTGTACTACTTATACGAGTTGGATCAAATATCTTCGGACTGAGATCGTATGAATGAAGTAATTCAGAAAAATTGTTTTGTTCGTTATTGCTTAATGATTTTACATTAAAATCACCTGTTAATATTATGAGTAATTTCGGTTAATAAATAAATTCTAATATAGAGTGCAGATTGTTTATAAAAATGTCATAACTACCACTAGGTGACCTGTAGCAAGTTAAAATAATAGCATTTTGTTCGGAGTTAATAGCCCAAATTAGGCCAGAAACTTCAATATCTTTTTCACTACAATATCTATAAAGATCTAAATATTGCACGTTTAGACCTGTTTTATGCCATATGCTTACGCCACCTCCTTTCCGTGTTGGCCTACAATAATAACTTAACAAATCATAACCGGGGAAAGCAAAGTTTGTTACACTAGCTTCAACACACCAAGTTTCAGTCAAACAAATGAACTTAAGATCAAGATTCAAGTAGTCAGAAATAATATTATTGAGTTTATCTATTGTTAAACACTGAATGTTTAATAAAAGTAAGTCATAACACACCTTTTCATTATCTGATATTGCCTGGCTTGCACCTCGTCTCTTTTTCGAAGGTGTAAAAAACGTTGCACATATGCACCAGTCGGCCATTTTGATGGGTCCATTGCTTTATTAAAGTTTTCTTCGTGAATATTAACTTTAAAAGATGAATACAGTTCAGGATGTTTTGGAGTTATCGCCTCACATGTAGCTTCGGGAAAATCTATTTTTAATAGTTCTCTTAAATCAACTGCTTTCATAGTCGGATCCACTCTGTATACATGTAAAGTTATAGTTCTTGGGACGCCTTTGACCGCTTTACCATTAACTTCTATTGTAGCATTGCTTCCAATGATAACTGGATGCTTACGTTTTTTATTTGTGACTTTCTTCCATTCATCATTTTTATTAGTTTTATTATTTAAATCATTATTTTGTGCTAGATTTATGTATTCATTGCATTTTATACGAGTCTCTTGTTCCATAATTGCAGCTCCTACTTGTCCTCTAGTAAGAGTCGATTTTATTTCGGGAACACTATCTCTTGAAGTGTTTGGAACCGCTGATTTAGTTTTATGTTTATACTCTGCTGTCCTATCTGCATAGGTTTTCTTATTTTCGAGTTTTTTGTCACTTGGTAAATTTGTTTGTGTTTTTTCTTTTAAACTGGTAAATAATTCAAGCTGTTTATTTAAAATTGTTATTTTATCACGTAATTCATCTATGATAATGTCTTTTTGCTTCACAATATAATTAAAAATATTTAGATCTATCTTTTTGTCTAAACCTGATAAATTCTCCATAGCATCGAAAAACGCCGTGTTAACATCGCATACAGATTCACAACATATTATTGTTTCATTGTTTATAAATTTTACAGAATTACACAATTTAGCACAACTCAAGTGATAATGGCTTTCACAATTATTACACTTTAAACCACTTATTAAATTTGATTTACACCTTTTACAATTTTTATTTTTAAGAGCGTTCGCGGAGACAGCCTCACCGTTCGCCATAGCTGCTCGTTAAAGTACATGTAATGTAATTGAACCCTACAATAGCCATTTTTGAAAATCAAAATCGGACCTTCGGTTCGGGAATTATCAATATCTTTGGAAAATCATACTCGGCCTTGGAAAAAATACTTGCGGTCAACGGATTCGGGCCACCAGCAATAGGCTTCATTTGCGGCTGTGTACCTTCGATCCCACCAAATTTCATCGAAATCGATCAATATCCTGGACAGTTATCGTGCTTCCTAGCCTTATTTCGAGAAAACCAGTTTTTTGCAAAAAAATTCAATTTCCATTTGTTTTGACATTGACTCCGGTATACTTATCTGTAGATTGTTGCCAGCGGCACCATCTCTTTTTTAAAATACCTCGATCGGACTGCCCGTTACCGAGTTATTCAAATTTTCCCGAAAAACTTGAAACGTCTATATCGGGTACTTCCTGTTTCTGAACGGAGCCGAGCTTCCAGTTTTAAGGTTTTCTAAAAGCCTTCTATTAACCACCCAAGTTTCATCGAAATCCGAAAACGAATTAGGGGGGCTGAGCGTGACAGACCGACAGACCGACAGACAGACCGACTGATCGACGGACGGAATTTTCTAAATTCGCTCTCGAGTTGATAGATACGACTTTCATTTCGATCCGACGTTTTTTTCGGATTTCGATGGTCCGCCGGAAAAATGCAAAACCTATACTACATTTTTTTCAAAATGTAGTAACAAGCTGCTGGCATTGAAAACAAATTTCCGTTCAGTCTTGCTATTTAGATTACTGAACAGTGACTTCTTGGGTAACGTCTACTTGTACTATTTACTATTTGTATTGGAGTTCTGAAAAATCTACGATAATAAATGTGATGGTTTTGAAGATACTAACATAATGTTTAGATCTTAAAAACCAGTCTGACAAATTCCGAAAAAATAGATACTGCGATCTAATGTGTTGGCATTCAGGAAGGCAGCTTTTCCAGATTATGATAAAAATGATACAAAATAGCAATACCTAAGAAATCAACATTTTTAAATATGTACTAAAACATATCAATTATTCCTCCACATTTAATTGATAAATTATAGATTATTTAGATATCTTGTTTTATGGATAGTTGATATACAGACTATGATGATGTCCTTCTGGTAATAATGACCCCAACGGTACTTTGTTTTCCCATACTCTTATGTTCCATTTTGAATCCTCATTTGCAAACGACTTCATAAAAAAAAACAAAAGCACAAGAAGTTTCTTTAATTTTAGGAGTCACTATATACTGGCAATGACCCCTTCAAAACTTATAAAGTGTCCCACACCACTTTTTTCGTTTTGGATTAATTAAACAGATGTTGGTGATATAAAATACTGTTTGAAATCTTGCTATTAACAAAAGAAATAAAAATAATGTAATAAAATTATTTTTATTTCTTTTGTAATAGTGGATATAAACCAAGAACCAGGGCAACTGTACGATTTAAATACTATAGTAGTTGAACTCGAATAACTATTTATTAACTCTGGAAAAACTTGTAGGGCACAAAAGATATAAAGCGCATTTACTAACAAACTTAGAAGTATATGTATCATGTGGTTATATATTACAACAGTATGTTAGCCTAACGCGCTTCTAGTTATGATTCAAGAGGTTCGTGGCTCGATTTCACCGCATTCAGTTTTTTTTTTTTATTAAAGTTATTTAATACTATAAGTATAAATATAATTTCATGTTTTAACATTTTTGTAGAAGTAGGTTTCTTAAAAAAGTATGGCAATAATGCTTCCGTGTTGGGATATCCGTGAGAAAACTGGACAAGATAACCCATGGATGTCGATTCTATTACATCTGTAGGATACACTATACATTTGTATACCTATGGGATACTGACATCAGAATATCCGTAGGTAATCAGTTGCGGATATCCGTAGGATATCCATAATTTGTATCTTAACAAGATATTATTATCCAGTCAGGTCAACCCTGGGATGACCTAGGGATATGTCTATGGGATAATCCCAAATCTGGGACAGCGGGATTATACTAGGGTATCCTGAGGATATCATGTGCTGTCTGGGTCAAGTCGACTGACCGAATCTCTTACTCAAGGAACCTGCACGAAAATTTGAGGAATTTGTCCCCTATACCAAGAAACCCGCGAAAAGTGAAGACAGCTTTACAGCTCCATTAACTCCGCCTTTGAAAATAATTGGTTTTTGTTAGCATGTAAAGGCGCTCATGATGAAACAAGGAACTAGTTGATTTGTGTAAAGAAATGCGCAAGCTGCTCAATAGAACAACACGTTCTAGTATCCAGCTGGGAGATCTGTAAATCGAGGGTGTAAATAAACAAGTAGAAAAGATAGAGTTGGAAGTTGGAGTTTTGAGTAACTAATGAAGACTGTCGGCAAAAACTTGAATGCGAAAAATCTTCTCAAAATGACTATCATAACATCTTGAATGTATCAGGCTCTTCCAGATGGGCTCTACACAAATTACGACTGTAAGACAATTTATTGTCTTCTTAATTTTCATTTCTCAGGGTGGAAATGAAGCCTCGATAGGGGGCGAACGTAGAGGCGTCTTAACTGTACACGTATTTCGATACTATATGGATCCCGGGGCTGCTTCACAAACTAAACGCACTGGACTTTCCCATGCACCTAACCAAACTTATTCACTCTTTTCTGCAGGTCAGTTTGAATAATAAACTATCAACTCGGAGGGATATTCGCGCGGGCATCCCACAGGGGTCGTGCCTGTCACCGAAACTGTACAACTTGTACATCTCCGACTTCCCGGAGTTCCCGAATACGAACTTTGCCAAGTACGCTGACGATACGGCGATGTATGCGCATTCGCACAACGCACAAGCGGCTAATATGCTACTGAAGACGCACATGGCCTATGCCACGGCGTATTACGACAAGTGAAAGATTCGGATCAACGCCGGGAAGTCTGAGTCAATTCTCTTCACGCGCTGGTACACAGCGAACCGCATCTTAACACCAATTTTGATCAGGGGGCAACAAATTCCAATTAAACGGTGCGTGAAGTATTTGGGGGTTAACGTGGACAAACGACTGACGTTCAACATACATATTAACGAAACAGTACCCGCTCCTGGCCAGGGGTAGCGGACTTAACTGGACAAATACACTGCAGCATACCGGCCACGACAATACGAAAATTAAAAGTTTTAGAACATAAATTCATGCGCCTCATTTCTGATTGACAAGAAATATTTCAAAAATTATATCAATTCAAACTGGGAGATAGTCTGCTAACCCGGAACATAACTCGAATCAGGCAGCATAATGCAATCCTTTTCGATATTCGAGACACCCTACCATACCAGGCGTTGCCTATTTCCCGGCAACCTCTTCCCTACCCATACTTTCCTATACCATAATCTATAATTTCCTTGATCTTTGATCTTTACCTCAACTAAACTAAACTAACCTTTTTCTATCATTTCTCTATTTGTTTAATTTTGTTCTTGTTTGTCTTTTTTGTCCTCTTTTGTTTTAAAAATCACCTTTAGATCGAAAAATTTCTTCAAATCTGAACATTTTATAAGAAAACTTCTATATCACCACATTTTCCTGGCGGCAGGCCAACAATCCAATTTTTTTTAGTGCGTGTGTGCGACAGTTAATTTTAGGAAGTTTTATTTTAATTATTTTTAAATGTTTTTGTATATTATATCTAAATTGTTTATTGTTAATATTAAGTTTTTAATTTTTTAAACCTAAAACGCGAAAGTTAAAGTAGACAGTGTACGCTAACTTTCCACCCATACTTTAGAGCTTGTTTCCATTGCAGGGTTCATTAAGGTGCTGAAGTTCGCCGATGAGGAATATAATTTCAAAACAGCGTTATCTGTGTTTAAGTTTTTGATTTATTTTGGGCCAAAATTATCTTTCTGCGGTGACCATTCTGAAATATTTCATAACCATTCAGCCCCATTACTATATCGTCTTCCTGTATGTCTTTATATATGCACCATTTCTAAAAGTGGAACGTCGAGGATATCTTATTAATTAGTTCTGTTGTGTTTTAATTTAAAATATAATTGAAATAAATGAATGGAGTCACTTTTGCATGTGTCGAAACTCATAATGAGAACATATTTCATGATGAAGAGCTCTAATTATATGGAAGCCCAGAAAACATTTATAAATGCTTTCAAGCCTAGTAAATGTAAATGACACCTATTCACAGTACTCCAGCGTCAACTGTTCTCTTGAAAGGGTGTAATGAAGTGAAGTAAGTAAGACATTTCAATTAAAGTTGATTGCGAAACCGATTCATTTACTGAGTAGTGCTAATATTTCTGTAAATTACTTGTCTTGTACTCTCATTATTTTTAATGACCTGAAGTGCTAATAAGTTAATTTTTAGAAATCGCGCAATTTCAATGCTTTCGTCATGATATGACAAAAAAGACAGAGAACATAATAGTCCATTTGCTGAAGGTGCTTCTGTATGTCATTCATTTTTATCAGAGATTCACCCATTTGTGTATTGTTGGAAATCGTGTAGAGATTGAAAAAAAATGGGTTATGATCTGTGCGAGTGGCCATTTTGGAAAATGGACGCCATTTTTTATGCTTTTTGAAAATACACCGCATAAACATGTGAGATGTTATTTTACATATTTTTAAGGGTGCTGAACACGTTCAAGATATTAAAAGTTATGTTAACAAAAATTGAAATATATAAAACTGACAAAACAAAGTACAATCGGAGCTTTCGATGGCTTTGACCATAATGAGAACACTATGTTTGGCTTAGATAGTACTTACGATACTATTTCTTTGCTATTCCAAGAGAAATACTTGTCGTCAGGAAGGAAACCAAAGGTGTCGGAAACTTCAGTTCTTCGTGATATCTTTAAAGAAGAGTTGGTTTGTTAGAAAGTGATTCCTTCTACAGCATCACGTACTTATGTTAAGATACCAGAAAACTTGAATGTCAACAACTATTTGTTTGAAATGAATAACAATGAATATAAGAAAATAGCTTATAAGGATTTAACCTGGTCGATTACAAGAATGATTCCAGAACAAGACGTTCTTCAAGAACAAATTCAACAATTCCCTCATGACCTGCGTTTAATTCTAGAATCTCGGAACCTGTCGTTCAGCAGCACATTGTTGTCTTCTTATCCTTAATTCTAAATCCAGTAACAGAGTTTTCAACTGTGTATTCAGGTTTGTGTAACTTCAAAAATATGCTCAGCCAACTTCAGCAAAATGTTTTAGCTGTTGGAAGGTGTGTATAATATTGCCCAGCAGATTATTTTATCACCCAGAACAATTTAAAAATATATTTTTGCTTCTTGGAACATTTCATATAACTAAAATTCTCCTTGCTTGTATAGGGAAATATATCGAAGGCTCTGGTGTTGAGAACATCTTTATTGCAACTTCAGTATTTGGTGTAAATGTCACTGAGGCTGTTCTGAATGGTACAAATTATATACGATCCTTTTAAATAAATGCTCCTACTTGGTGAAGCAATGTTGAGGCTACAGCTAAACGAGTTTTTTAACGAAAATCCTCTGCACAATTATGATTTTAATGCGGCACTTCATGGTTTGAGAAAATGCTTCCAAGACGATATTAATGCTACTGAGAACATGAATGATGTTTTGGATTCAATGCCTACAGTGCCTTCTGACTACGAGAATTTCGTAGAACTTCGTTCGTCTGAATCGGAATTGTTCAGGTACTGGAATAATGTTTTGAAGATGATTACTCTACTTAAAGACATTGCTTGGAGTGATCGCGAAGGAAATTGGTTCTTGTAGTATGCCCCATATTAAACATGCAACAATCAGAGAGTGATGGTATTATCAAATGACAGACGTTCTGATTCTTCTGTTATCATTGGACTACCTTCAAGAATCTTGGATTGTAGGAATTGTGAAATCGTCTAGGTGTTGGAGCTACTACGCGCTAAGTTCCCGTTCATGTAATGGCTGAACGAATTGTACTTTCTGCTTTACACATAGTAGGTACAAGTAGGTACAAAACATGCTTCAATGGCAAGTACACCCGACCCATTTCTCATAAACTTCGGAATTCCTGCGAATGAAGTAATGGAGCAGTCGATATAATTAGCAGAAGAATATCTCGTACAAGTTTTGTAAAATAATTGTCGATTTACGAATGTTCTTTTCACATATAGGAAAGACATTTCCACCAACCAGTGCATTAATTAGATCACACATTTTAGGGGCTTACTACAACACAGCTTTATATATAACATGTTTAAATGATGACATCACGCAACATGATTCTATACAGTTTGGTTACGAAGATGTAGGTGATTGTCTACAGCCCTCACGTACAACTTCACTATTTCCTCCCAGCAATGAACTTGTCCCTAGTTGTTCATATGCTCATGTCTGAAGTGTGCAAGAGATACATGTTTATGTTTTTCAAATGAAATATCTTGTTGCATTTACTGTAATTGCAGAAGTGTTGCCATTATTGATTGCCGTAATAAGTTTTCTAATATTGCAACGTAAATTATTACGTCTGCTGTTTAAAATTAGACATATAAGGCGTCATATATTGTTTATTGTGATATATTAGTCATGTCATATACTTAAACTAGTGATCTCATTGACTTATTCATTTTATATTACTTCGTATTTTATAAAACAATGTAAATTTGTTTAGTATAGAAATAAAAGATGTTAATTCATATATGTCTTACTAAATAATGATTAGTAACCACTTTTCAGTATCTATAGTATCAGGAACGTGTTCAGCACCCTAAAAAACATATAAAATGACACCTCACGTGTATATGCAGTGCATTTTCAATAATACTCAAAGATGGCATCGGTTTTACAAAATGGCCACTCGCACAGACCATCACCCAATTTTTTTTTTGTCACTGACAATTACCTACAATATCCAAATAGGTGAATCTCAGGTAAATGAATGACATACAGAAATGTGCTCACCGGTTGTATTATAAGTACATAATATCCATAAAAACCAGACAATGGTGATTATTTTGCTATTCTTAATAATAATTAATACATATCAATACATTACGACGAAATTATCTGGCTTCTCTTGGTAGTTTCCAGACTCCGTAGGCCTCCATTCCCAAGCAGCAAACAAGTAATATAGATCAACCACTAACACGAGGATAAGCTTATGATGTATAGAATTACTTAATTTCGTATTTTAGTGATGCAGCGAATAGTGATCTTACCGAATAACGAAATACCTAATATTCGGGGCCTCTACTAGCCGAATATCCAAATATTTTGTAGCGTCTTTCTTCACCACAATTTACCACTATTAAATTTGAATTACAATGTATAAGTAATGAATGAATAACTTTGTATGTATTTGTTGTAATTTATCTATCCTGCTTATATGTATTATGTATAATATATGACTAATATAGCGAATTATGTTTTTTTCGGTCCTACTTGTGATGTTGCGAAAAGTTTACTTTACCATTTTTTATTTCCATCATAGACTTTTTGAATGTCACGATAATCATAACTATATCTGATTCGCCATTCGCCAATGGCATTATTTAGCTAAAAACCAATACCGATTAATATCGGCTAGTCAGCCGAATAGAGGTGAGCTATTCGGTGTTCGGCCGAATAGCGAAAAGCGTGCCGAATACCGAATAGTTGCCGAATATTCGCTGCATCTCGAGTATTAACAGTTTACAATGAAGTCATAGCTGCTTGGAATTACTTGTTTAAGTTATGAAATACTTATTTTTTATCTAGAATATTTCTTCAGAGTACAATGGCCATGTGCGTTATTGTGCTGTGTTAAAAAATGCCTAAAACTTCCCTCAAAAATGGTCTTAATTTGTCATAAACAAATTAAGTTATTTCACAAGTCCAAATTAACGTTACTTAAAAATGCTTCTAAGATCCAGGGGCTTATTAGAGCTTCTTGCAAGGTAGAAATTTATCTAATGTTGATAATAAAAGTTAACTCTTATTCATGAACTAAATAAATAATTCGGTAGATTATAAATTACTTAATTCTACCCTATTGCTTAAATGAAGTTTAGCTTTTAGCCTTTAGAAAATATAGGTGCATAATTATGACCCTTATATAATCATAGAATCTGAATTACGGCGGTTTAAATATAAAGGAAAAGATTATTAACTATTAAATTGTTAGTCAGCAGGTTTTTGATCATACTCACAAAAATTTTATTCTTTTGAAATAAATATCATCCAGATTTGCTTTAAATGTAAATTCATGCTTTTTTAGTTGGAAAAACATCATCTTCTACATTTTGTTTACATCAGCAATCTCCAACGATTCATTTTAAAAAATAAATATATTGTTTGCTTTTCTGTACGCAAACCAGCAGTAAATAAAAGGTTTTTCCAAACCGGCTAAGCATTTTTATGAATGCTGCCGTTCCCTATGTATGTGGGAAGTTTAATTTAGTTATAAATGGAAACTTCACAACTCACATATAAAAATTAAAACGTAATCCCGTTATTGAATGTTTGTTATGCTACAAACTATTCCTTTTATTTGTACAAATTGCCAAAATTTAGTCTTAATATTTATAAAGTTTCTTATGAGTTTCATCTAAGAGAAACATTTTTATTTAAAAAGGTCACAGATTGTAAAATTTGTTAAGTTTTTGTTGGGTAATTTTAAACAATTTTGGTCGTAATATATGAATTATTATTAATTAAAGTCAATTTACCAAACATTTTAATAATTATGAACGTAGGCGCAATGTTATGCATTAAAATTATAAACCCTTTAAAGCATTCCAGGTTAAAGTGTAATAGCATGTATAATTTAGGTATTCGTAATTGCTTTTATTCGCACATGCCCAACATTTTTGTTTCACTAATTTCATAATAAAAATGTTTAAATGCGTTAATTTTTCTTGGGTATATATAAGCGTTGAGCGATCCAGTGTCGACATCATCCTTCGTAACAATTGTAGTAACATTGCAAAGTCAAAATATATAAAATACAACTAGTGAAGTCGATGGAGGCCTAAAAACAGCAAAGACTCGGAACCGGGATTACAAAAATGAAATTGTTGGATACCTTTTGCAACTTGTTTTTTATACTAAAAACTGGAAAGTTTACTTGTTCAGCCTGTACAGTCGTTGTTTTTTGTCATAAACAAACAATTTTCAGTAAAATAGAATTTTTGGACCAAACCCGGAACAAATTTGTAACAAGTTAATTTCTTCGGGATTGTATTCTATGGCTATCCAGGAGTCTCTGAATGAAAATCCCAAAAAATCCGCCCTGCAGTAATGAAGAAAAAATGCGCCGCCATGTTGAAATTAGGCACTTCTTTTGGAAAGAAAGAGTTTAAGCTTCAGTAGGGCATGAATCGGCTAAATATTAAGAAAGGTATAGTTGTCAAAATGACAGATTCTTATAAAAAAAGGGTATTTTTTTGTATTTTAACACCATAAAAATGTAACAATACTCAACAAAAACTTTCGTTGGTAATACTAATTAAACATGGTTAGAGATATCTCGAAACGAATTTTTAGCATCAACATCAAATAAAGATCAGTTAATTAAACTTCTAACATCAATTCAATTTTTCCCAAAACAATATCACAGTCAAATGTATGGATTCAGATGCTGATTATTTAATTGTAAAAACTGCTATTGATTGCCCATTATAGTTGTGAGTCAAGATACAGACTTAATAAAGTTACTCATTAAACATTGCAAAACAAAAAATGTGCACATGATGAGACCCGGTGATGAAGGTAAATCTGATAAAATAACGAATATCTGTAAGTTACGTTCAGAACTAAGTGAAAATGTAGTAAAAAATATTCTATTTACACATGCCATCTCCGCATGCGATACCACCTCTGCATTTTATAAAAAGGGCAAGAAAACAGTATTTTAAGTTTTAGAAAATAATATTAAGTAACAGCCTATTAATTTTCAAAGCAAATTTGCTGAAGCAAATCAGCTTGCAGTAACTGGGGAAGAATTTATTTTAAGATGGTGTGGCAGTAAAAAAACTAATAGTTTAAATGATTACAGGTTCGTTAGGTATAATTAGATTTCTGCTAGGCAAAATATTTTCCAACACTTCGATCTAGCAGTTCTTCTGCCAACATCCGATGCCGCTAAATATCATATTTATAGAGTGTATTGGCAAATTCAAGTCTGATTAGGCAACAATCTTAATCCAGAGAACTGGATATTAAAATACAAGAAGTAATCTTTTTTTATACAAATCTGTACAACCGTAACTTTGCTAATATTCTCGTTAATATTTTTACAATTAATTATTTTTTATTTATTTGCTTTTATCATGATTAGAGAATATTATTTAGGTATTATGCAAATCACAACTTACACACTTTTTATTCATTATGAAAATACCTACTTTCTGTATATTGTTGCCCTAATCTGGGCACGCTAATATACTAGTCAGGTAAATACTTTAAAACACTCATTATTGGAGAATCAATCAAAACAACTACTCTTTTAGCTAATACTGACGAAGTATTGAATTACATGATAGGATTCTTAGCATTTTAAAGGAAAAAAAATATATTGAAAATACTTAAATCATTTATTAATACCTAAATAATATTCTCTATTCTCGTTAATATTTAAACGACTGCAAAAAACTTTATACAGCATTAAAACATAGCTCTTTCTGTCAATATTTTGCCTCTTTACTTGTTTACTTAAAGTGTCATCCGTGGGGGCTATTACCGATTAAAAAAGAAAAGTGCCTAATTTCAACATGTCGGCGCATTTTTTCTTCATTTCTGCACGGCGGATTTTTTGGGATTTTCAGTCAGAGAGTCCTGAATAGCCATAGAACATAATCCCTAAGGAATCAGCTTGTTACAAATTGTTCCGGGTCAACTATTAATTTTACTGTATATTTATATTATTTAATAAATTTGCAATTTAAACAGATTTTACAGTTTAGTAAATTAGTTAAGGAAAAATATTACTTTTAGGTAATAAAAATGTTTCTAGAATTATAAATAAGTCTAGGCTTGCTGATTACGAATCTGATGTCAAAGCAAAAAAAAATTCAAAAAGGCTACTCCAATAAAGCGGATGGAATTCTTTTCAAAGCAAGTGGTTTAAATGGACGAAACAACTTAAGCTTCTAGATAATGCTATATATTAACGAAAAATAGTGATTGAGAATTTGCTTGTAATTACTGGCTAACTGCAGTAACAAAATGGCGATATTTTTGTCAAGAAAGTGTAAAGACGCATATTTTTTCGGCCATAACTTATTTATTTTTTATCCTACAGAAACGATAAAGAATCACTTGAATGACAAATTAGTAACCCCTGTGTTTTGATTGTTAACATTTTTTATGGAAGTGCCATAGTTTCTGATATATTTAACATTTAAATTGGGACGTCATCTTTAAAGTTCCACAACATTGAAACTTTTAGTCTTACAGAAATGAGAAAGAAACAAATTCATTCCCAATTTATATGCTGTCGCGTCTTTATCATTTTTTCATTTCAACTAATATTTATTAAGATATTTGAAAAGGAAACAAAGATTTTACTTCTATTCGAAAATACTTTTATTGTTTAAAGTGGAATTTTTTATTAAGCAAATGTTTTAAGTGGGCAAGAAAGTTTCAGCATCAAATAAAGCTACGTATTCATGAAAAATGGTATTTGAGAATTATTTTTCTTAATTGTTCACTAATTTCTCTAAGAAAATGGCGACATATGTATTTAAAAAATGTTAACACGCACATTGTTTCGGTCATAACTTCTAGGTTTTTTATGCTATAGAAGAAAAAATAATTTGAAAGACAATCAATAACCTTCAATTTTGGCTCATAAAATTTTTAACGTAGATGCCACAGTTTCCGAGTTATTTAATACTTCGTCTCACGTTCAGACGCTAATTTTAACTTTCATACATCCGAAACTATAATCCTACGGAAATTAAGTTTATAAGTATAAGTTTATAAGTCTTCATTTTGGCCTGAAATATTTTTTTCGTTAGATGTAATGTTTTTCGAGTTTTTTTATATATACCGTTTTGAAATACCTGTTTTCTCGAGCCAATTTTCAAGTCTTTATAACTTAAAAATTATCAATTTATATAAAAAAACGTGTAGAAACTTTTTTCAAAATTTTATTCGTTTTCAGTTCAAATAGTTACTTTTTTCTTTTTTGGGTTGTCACCCCCCGGAGAAAGAGTGGCATCCATCTCCTATAAACTGACAAGACCCCGCGTTATATCGAAACGTTTCATTGATATATTTACTATTAAATTATCTAAATAAAAATCGAAGTTTAATCCATATGACAGTGTTAAAGTTAAAATACATAATTATAGTGTCAGATTACGACTAAAAAAATCGCAATGTGAATTGTCTGATCAGGGCAGTTTTCTTTGTTTTAACGTGTTCAAGGAATCAATCAATCAAGTTTACAGTTCACTTTTGCAGTTACTGCGAGGTCGGAGTATTGTTTACTTAAAGAATTTAATTTTTTAAACCGTGTCTTTCATCGGTTTTCTTTGAATGTCTCGAAATCTATAAGTTCTATGGAAAACAACAAAAAGAAAGAAACTTCGTTATGAGCTGTACAATAAAAGTACATAAACTGTAATTCATTCCAGTTGTTATTATTATTTGAAAAAAATTGAATATTGCAAAATTATGCGTTTCTAATCAAATCACTGTTCTTTCAAAAATAATGGATAATATTCAATGAAATATAGCTCTTATAAAGTACAATCACCACTTCTAATTTCAAATTAAAATGATTATTAAAACGGCTCAAATATACAATTGTCGCTAAAACTTTAACTCTTGTGAAATCCTGCCATCAAAACCAAGAAATGTGTACGATGGCTCAAATTGTAAGTTTTTATAAGTACTTTAATATCACGGAGAGAGAATTTTATTTTTTCCAAATTTCAACATTTTTTATTCAAAGAATGTATTTATAACTAAAATTTCGAAAACTATAAACAACTGCAATAAAACAGGTTTAAATTTTTTTTTCTACGTGATCTTAAAGTTTCTTGAAATTTTAAGTGGTGATTGTACATTATAAGAGTTATATTTTTCCAAAATTTCATTGAATATTATCCATTATTTTTTAAAGAACAGTGATTTATTTAAAAACGCATAATTTTGCAATGTTGTTTTTTTTTAATAATAATAACAATTGGAATGAATTATTGTTTATGTACTTTTATTGTGCAACTCAAAACGAACATTTTCCTTCTTTTTATTGTTTTCCACAGGATTATTCAAAGAAAACCGATGGAAAACTCGGTCCAGAAAATTAAATTTTTTAAATAAACAATACGCCGACCTCACAGAAACTGCACAAGTGCACAACTGAGCTGTGAACTTAAATTGACCTCCTGAATACGTTAAAACAGAAAAACTGCCCTGATCAGATAATTCACATTAAAATCCTAATTTGACTCCACGATTATTGTATTAGTGAGTTTCAAAAAAATTACTATTCAAGTCCCAGTGGCGCCGTTCGACTGAGTGCGTTTGCGTTTATTTTTTGAAATTTATTGTGAAATTAAAGGTCCAATATATATTTGTTGGTATAAATATTCGTGGTTTTTCTGTTCTTCTGTTTAATTTTGTGGAAAAATTACAAATTATTAACATTTCTATTAAAAAATTGCCTTAATGTTTAATTTTGCAACATTATGTGTTTAAATAATTAATTGTTAATAATAGTACGAGATAAACTGATAAACTTTGAAGTTTCTAGTATAAAAAAGATGTTGCAAAAGTTTCAGACAATTTCATCCTTGTTCGGCGGGTTCCGTTAGAACCCACATCGATTCCACTAAATACAGAATATTAGGTATTTTATGAAGATAGATTCTAGTGATTTGTTAATTGTTTAATTTTGATGTACTTACCCAACACAGATTATTTTAATTGACCTTACCTGAAACAAAATTAAAAAAAAAGTTATTAATAAATGCAAATTGTTGGGGAGTCGTGGCAGAAATTAGACACTGAGAAATATTCAACACTGTTTATTAAAGTACTTGCTTCAGGTAAGAAAATTAGGCAGGTTTACACACAGTTTAGCAGAATCGACTGTACAGGCTAACGTCTCGAAATGTATCTCCCTGTTTTGGGGTGACTTCGTTGGTTTTGTTAAACACGCTGGTCCCACGCTTTGCCAATTTAGCGTCATTAATTTAAACCAATCGCGGAATGACATGATATATCTGAACCAATGAACAAAGAGAAAATAAAGTTACCAAGCTCGTCTATTTTGCACAATTCGCGTTCTCATTAAAAGTGTTTGAACTTCTAGAATGTACCAACTAATTTGCGAAACCAAGGAGTCAGCAGAAATAGAATATTACAAATATCACATTTCAAGTAACAAGGAATAACTCAACTAACATGATAAGAAAATAAAATAAAAATATGTTTAACAAATGTGAAGTAGTCACGTTTTTCTATTGCTTTGGAAGATATGAAAAAAAAAAACCTATTTTACAAATGTTCAGAATTTATTTGAGTATGCCACTTGTGAAGATTTTTACACACTTATTATTTCCAGTAAGGATATTTCTAACATTGGAAATATTTAGCGCACAGTAATAGATAGAACTAAATTACTGTGATCTCATAGTAGGCTCATGATTAACAGAAAGTGTTAAACATGATTTACACAAATTTAAGGAAAATTATATATGAAATTCATTACCAGCTTTCTGTTGCTTGTTACTGTAACGTCATTATTCATTAATTTGAACTTTTAAAATTCAGGAGCGAAGATTCATTCATTTGTGGGATACGCCGTGAAGTGGAAATTTTGAACGTACCGACGGAAGTTTGACATTTTGATAGGGGGACATCTTTTGATCATTTCCCTTTTGCTGGCTAGAAGGTTGAGTCGTGTGAGCACGCGTTTTAGCAATATTGTAATTTTTGCTCCATTTATGGGATTTAGTGTTCAGCACGACAAAATTAGTCGTATTTTCATTTTGGTATTTGAGTATCGTTTTTGGGGGGATACAACTATGGATTTCCGGATTAAATCAATTTTTGTGAACCACGTGGCGCCTTTCGAATGCAAGACTTCTCGGAGTGCCATTTAACAGCAAAGGACCTCTTTCAGCCCACATCACATCTCAGGTACGTCTCTGAAACCCACTTGAGGTTGAAATAGGTTGGTGATTTAGGTTATTTATTTTATTGCAGGGCTGTTTGTTAAGTTACGAATATTGAGACCTGTTTGTTGAGTTACGAATATTGGGATCTGTTTGTTAGTTTATGGTTATTTGGATTTATTACTTTATGATTTACTTGGATCTGTTATTCTACGTTGTACTTGGGACTGCTATATTACACTCTACTTGACTCTTATGTCACCTACTACATTTTACTTCCAATCTGACTCTGGTTTCGACTTCTAGTCCAAATTTTGGCGTCTAGGGATTGCATTATTACCTGTTATCTTGTGCTTGGATGGTACTGGGGGAGTACACGTTATATTGGACCACCACGTAGATTGTCTACAACCTGGGGCTGCTATCACATCAAATTGCGCTACCCTGGTAGGACGGTAAAAGGTATTCAGACACGAGGTAAGCGGAATCATATTACCTATCTTAAAGAGGGATCCGGTACATCAACACTACGTCCACCGTACAGTAAAGTAAATGGGGGTTGTTTACCCGAGACAGGAGAACGAACAGGACCGCTCGTCCTATTTTGTACATACTTAGTTTAAAATAATATTTGTTCTACCGTTCTTCATAACTTGCATATGATTTTCAGTAATATTTTTAGTCATATTTTGCACATAACTACTTCAATAAATTTCAAGTAATATTTGTAATATTTTGCTCATAACGATTTCAGTAACATTTGGCATATTTTGTGTATCATTGCTCCACTAACTGAATAGTTTTGCCTAATTTTACAAATAGATTTCAATAATTTTAAGCCATTTATGTTTACCGTACCTTGGGTCACATGTAGTTATTTTTTTGTCACGCTTCTTGTATATGGCCTTTTCGTATATCTATCAAGAGTTTATAATTAGTTTGTAAGATATTTTATGTATATTATGTTAAGCGTGTGGGCTCCACTTATTAGTACACTTGATTGGTTGTGTAATATCTTGAACTACGTACCGACCTATAGTTATTATTTTGTGTGATATATTGTACTACGTACCAAGCTACCATTATTAAATACTTGTTTAGAATGCCGTCTTTGTATATTTGACCATCCTGTACCACCCCACATTATCGAAACCACCCCCAAGGAACTGACTAGTCGGCCGTGTGAGACCTCTTCCTCACCAGTGTATTGCAGAGGGGGTACTGTACGTTAAACATTAAAATTTTGTTCAGGGCACTGGGTTACTACTCTACCCTGCGTTCGCGGTTTAGCTGCCTTTAGGGCTTCCCTTTCACAAGTGGGCTCAGGCCCTGTAACAGCTGATTTACCAAAAAAATAGCCCGAATTTTGAAAGATGGTTAATATATATATGTGACTACTGTAGACGTATTGGTAATGATGTGTCTAATCATGAACTACCTGGTGTTTAGCTTGAATTTGTGGCGGATATCCTGTACGACGTCCAAGTCCAAAAGCTCAAAATGGATGGCTTTCGCTACGTAAATCTACTCCTTTCAGAGTAGATTTACGGCAAATGTGATTATAACCTTTATTAAGCATGAAAAAAGCAACAGAAATTTTTGTATTAAACTATTTGGTATCTCTTTCCATTTCCGAGATAATGCTTCGTGAAAAATAATTTCGTGCTAACTTCTGCCCTGGCGCACTATTCGAGGTTCTCGCACTATAACTCCTCTCAGGATAGATTTAAGAAAAAAATATGATTAGGATCTTTTTTGTTAAGTATAAAACGGGGAACAAAAAAGACTACATAATGGTTTTTAGTATTCCTAACGATTCTCGACATATAGGCCAATTATCACATTCGCTACCGGCGTTAATCAGAAAATCACCTATAACTTCTTTCGGGATGTTTTTATCGAGCATTCTTGAATTATTATTGAAATATTTGCAACTTCTAATGTTATTTGCGCTTGTGTTTTCGTTACAATTTTCTTTATTGTAACTGATTCAAAATATGGAGAAAGAAGAATGATTAAGCTGGGTTGTTACGTCCTATTGCATCGTCAGTAACAAGAGATACGAGGGGAACATTTCTCGGCCCTTAGCAACCCATTTCGGTGGCTTGGATACACCACTGTGTGGTATTGAGTGTATATAGAGTTGCCTATTGTCAACGTCCGCGGAACTTGGAAAATAGGAAAGACGATCGCAGCGCTAGCGGTTAGTTCTGTCATTTGGTTTTTGTTTTGTCGTTGCCGAAGCTGGAAGAAAACAAGTCGGTGAGGGCTAGCGTTTTATAATTTTGTGATTATTAATATCGTGGAAACACGGATTAAACGTAACCCTCAGTCGTAGGGGCTTCTGGTTAGTTGTTTTATTAGAAATTGTGTTGTGATATTTTGTCGAAGCCCCGATGAAGCCAAATTTCCTGGGATTCGGGCCGGCACGGTCTTCCATCTTGGTTTGCTAAAGGAACCGGTTAAACCGTAAGTTGCGCCTTGATGTCTTTACCTCTTTAACGAGGATTGAGTTCCATTGTTATTATATTTCAGGGTTCTTTTTCCTACCTTTTTTTTTTCTGGGAGCACCCTTGGAACTTCATTTTTTTGTGACACCCAGAAAACTTATTTTTGGTGCCTGCACCCTAGAAGTTGGTTGCTTTGGACGCCCTGGATGTTTGGGATTTATTATTGATGTCTTGAGGACTTTCTTTTTGGAGCCCTTGGTAGCTTACTCCTAGCTGAGTTGTGAGTGGACAGGGTAGGTGACCCTCCGAGTCCTTGGTAGTTTCCCCCCTTAGGACTTCAGGAGCCTTCTTTCGACACACCTTCGAGAGCTTATGTTTTGTGAGTCACAGCTGTCTGGGAACAACGCCTTGGGACAGAGCTGGAGCATTTTTGCCCCCGTGTCGACGACAGTTAATCGTTCGATCCACTTCAGTGGTCTAGCTTAGAGTATCGGAACCCACGAAGTGTTACTGTAAGCTCAACCCAAGAAAGCACCTGACTGTAAGTAGCTTTGTATTTGTTCATCTTTGTCCTCTCGTCGGAAGTTGGAGCGTAGTGTGACACCACAGACCTACCCCTCTGTGTGTGCGCTTTTATTATTGTTTGTCAGACTTAAGTTTTACATTATTATTCTAGGGCTCATGTGATGGGAATAACCCACAGTGACATAGTTATTTGAGCCGTTTTATATTTACATTTGTGTATGTCAATATTTTGTACGTAGATTATTTATCCATAAGTATTGCCCTTATGGCGTTTGTCTCATTAAAGTAAGTAACATTGATATAAGACTTACCACCTAGTTATATTGCCCCTCTGGCACTGGTTTCGTGGTTTATTAGAGTAAATTACATTAGTACGAATTTTTAGATAGCCGCATTGCTCCTGTTAATGCTCGTTGAATTTTGGTAGGAATTTTGAATGGCCCTGGTATTCTGGGAATTTTTAAATATTTATGTAAGTAGTTAAGTGTATTAGTAGGGTGATTTTCACTGGGGTTTTTGTACAACGAGCGAAAGGCCTTTTACACGTTACCCCCCATAACATATAGGTTAGGAATCCACACATCGTTTCGTTCGGCAGCCCTTCTGGCTCTTTAATGAAATTGTGCCTCTCTAGGTACCATTGATTAATTTTATGAAACTAGGTGTTTATCAATGTGTTGTTGATCATTAAATATACATTTTGTTAAAATATGTCGTAGTTTGTTTTCAAGTGACCGCCACAGCTGGATAACCACGTGCCCACCCCATCTTAACTGAGCTAAGCCAGGTATATAAATTTTTTCCGCCTCTCGAGGGGTAATCAAAACGTGCCAATTTAGTTTATTTAGTCAATTATTATTTTAGTAGTCCTTTTTTCCCTTATCTGATGTTGGCACGTCAAGATCGCCCCTTTTAGACGCGACAGGGTGCTAAAAGCCACTTGAAATTAGAACTTCCACCAAAAGTTCAAAAGAAAAGTGACAGCAGATGTTGTATATATCGGAAAAAAGTCTGTTGGTAAATCCAAAATTATTTTTAAATGTTTTAAAGTGCATTAAAAGAGAAGCTGAGTTGAACGTTATAGACTTTTTGAATATATGTCTACGTTTAGGAAACATATGTTTTGAAGGATTGAAAAAATGCAAAAGCAACATGACATTCTGAGTTCAACAAATAATGTAGCCATAAAGCAAATGAAAGAAGCACGAAGCAATTATATGAAGAAGAATTACGCGAACCAAAACCGTCAACTTCCCTCCAAGAAGAGGAAAAAGTAAAACAATTTATGATGAGATATAAAATCCCTACTTAAGATAAGATAAGATAAGATAAGTGAAGAAGTAAAAAGATCTCAGCTGTATAGCTACTGATACAGCAGGTATCTGATTAAAGAAAGCAGTAGATTTCTCTAACAATTATACCTTTGAAGACTCGTTCAGCACCTACACTGATTTTAAAGATCGCAAGACCGAATATTTTTCCCAAACAGCACTTCTGCACGCGTGGAATACAAGAAAATCATTAGTAATAAGCTGGCGAAAGGAAGATAAAATTTTGGCAACGGTTTAAAGCTCACGTGAAGAAGTGGATACGAAAATAATTCTCCATTCTTTTTATTTTTCACAGCGCCGCATAAATCACTCTTCATATCTTTTCACCCGATACATTTTTCTTTCTGTCGTGATGGTGGTCGCAATTTTTCCTAAGTGATAGTAAGTTTCTTACTGGAACTGAGGATAGTTTAAAATCCATAGTTATTAAACGGGTATGTTCCTGTTTGGGGCATACAAAAGCATTACTATCCTCCCTTCGAGCTCTTATAGAGTGTGATGTAGGAGGATCTCAAAAAAGGCATCCTTCTAGGTAGTTTTTAAGAATGGAGAAAAAGAATTCTGAAATTCCCCTGTAATGTCACCCCCTGAAAGAGTATGAAGGGACAGTAATGCGTTAACTTTTGTGTATCCCTAACACAGAAGCATATCTGTTTAATGTCTATGGATTTTCTGCTATTTCCAGTTCCACTGACAAACTTACTATCACTTAGGAAAAATTACAACCACCATTATGACAGAACAAAAACACGTGTATCGGATGGAAATATATGATGGGTAGTTATACGGCGCCGTGAGAATTATTTTCGTATTTACTTCATGTGAGCTTTCAAGGCCCTTTAGATTATTACCATCCGAAGTTCTGGATTTGTTTAATCCAGCTCATTACGAATGTTCTTATATTCACGCGTGTAGAACTGCGTTTCCGGAAAAATGTTCTGTCAGCTACATGTTATATTCCTGGCGTGGGGTCACTGGTTCGGTGCAGTTGCTAAAACGAATCTACAGGGTATCATTTCTGGAAAGGTTTACTGCCTTCTTTAATCAGATACCTGCTGTATCAGCAGCATTGGTTTTGTCGTAAGTAGAAATTTTCTATCGCGTCGTATATTGTTTTTCTTTTTACACTTCTTGAAGGGATGTATTGACGGTTTTGGATTGCGTAAGCCTTCTTCATACAATCGTTTGCTTCTTTCCATATTTGTTTTGTGGATATATTGCTTTTAGTATTCATAATGCCATGCTGCTTTTGTATTTTTCTACGACAACATAGTAATATATCCATTAAACGATCGTAAATTCAATCATAAACAACTACATTTTGCACAGAATACCATATTGCATAGCGGACCTGACACGTTATGATTCATACTGCATTTATTGCCTAGTAACCGTTCCATTATGAATCATTACGTGTTAGGAGGGTGATCTGCTGTGGCTAGTGCGACGACTAGAGCGACGGCGGCTTTGAGAATATGACATTAGCGACGGGATATCTAAATATGTCATCAGTATTTCTGTCAACGTTTTGATAGTTACATTACGGATATTTGCATATTTCTTTGTATCAGTGTTTATTAGAATATTAAATATGAGTAGTAGGTTGTTGTAGAAAAAATATAGTATGCAACTTGCACAAAATGGAAATTTTGCGTTCGTATGAATTGCAGCACAAGCCGAAACTCGTGCAAAATGAGCTTCATTTTGTGCTTATTGCATAATATACTATATTCTGCTCTTCAGTAGACTGGTTTTCTAAACATATGTTCAAGAAGTTCGTGTTGTTCCCTTCAGCTCTCCATTTAATACACCTTAAGACTTTTAAAAAGAATTTCGGATTTACTTTTTTTTTTCTATTTTGACTTATTATACATATTGAATAAAGCAGAACATTGAGGATATTGTGTGGTAGTTCTTTTGTTGAACTCGTAATGACATAATTATTCATATACGTTTAAGTATATAATATTTCCAAACTAAGTAATTTTTTTGGGAAAATAGCTTTACCTCACTTCTATTAGGCACAAATATATTAGAAAAATAGTTGGTAACGTCAAAATTGTACAACCCGTAAGTTGTTTTATCCAGTAAGTGCTATACGTATAACGTTATAGTTTATTGGTCAATTTATTATTATACTCCTCGCAAATACGAAAACGAAAAGTATATGGCATTTATTGCATTTAATTGACACATTTCTAAAACCATAAATGTCGCTCGTATCACGGTGTTAGTGAACGAATTCTGAACAATTTTAAATATGTCCGTCTGTCTGTTCGTCCGTTACGTTTATTGTAAGTACGATAATTTAAGAAAAAAAAGTCTGATTGTACTGAAACTTCGACAAATTAGTGTTTGATAAAGGAAGAATCCCATTATTTTTTGACAAAATCGATCAGAAAATAAAAAGGTTTTGTAAGGTGCTGGAACCTTCGGTGTGATGCTGCACTTTTGGAGATTAAAGAGGGAATATATGCAAAACTTATTTAATTTTAAAGAGATCATAAAGAACGTGAAAATCTAATAACAATTAATTGCAGTGCCGGGCCAACAATCACTCACTTATTTGAAATTTTGTTTTGTTATTGCTAGAAAAAAAATAAAAAAGTTACGTCCATCCTTAATTTTCGTTTCTTCTCGATGTACTTGGTATCTATTTCGAAAGATAAAAAGATTCCCGCATGTTACATTTAAGAATGCAAATTTTCGACATAGCTTTAGAAAAAAATAATGCTTTATACACTTTTAAAAATTTGAAATTCATATTAAAGAAATAGTGATAACACTATAAAAATTTGAGAGTAATCCACTTTGTTATATATCTTTGAGATAGAGCGAGTTAAACGAAAAAATAATTGTTTTACTTATCCAATAGATACCTAAAACTAGAGAAATGGGCCGGAGAAACTCATGGTGTTAAATAATCATTTATAATAATTAAACTAGTTGACGGATCTTTATAATTCAATTGGATTCAATTCTGATAATAGACGAAACGATTAAAAAAACAGTCAAGTGGTTCCGTTAAGAATTGCGACCTGTTTCCGTACGTATGTACGTACACACGTAATAATGTTGAGATTGAAGCCGGTTAAAAATACGTTTGAATTCGTCGTTTGTTCAATTTTACAACGACCTCAATATCGATGTTAGTTAACGTTCAATTAACTGAGCGACGCGCAGTGGCCCCTAAGTGACATTTTTTTTCAAATCAGTCTGCAGGTCTTAATACCGAAGCAATCGGATTTTTTTAAATCTTCATTTTTTTATTGCCTATCGATCTGTTAACTCAGGTATTCAATTATTGTCCCTGATTTTTCAAATTTTCCAAAGAAGTTTAAGTTTTCATAAAAAATTTTGAAAAATCAGAGGCAAAAATCTAAAATCCAGCTGGATAGATCAATGGACATTTGAAAAACGAAGATTAAAAAATAACATTTGTAGTGATTACTTAAGAAATACGGTCTGTAAAACGATATTTACACACAAAAAGACCGTTTGAGCAAAAGAAGTTTTTTTGCTCAAAATCAAAATCTCGACGTTTCATAACATTCTAAGCCTATTTAAGCAAGAAGCAATTTTAAATTTTCTTTTACAGTTACTATACTTCCACGATGTAAAAATTAGCAAATAACCCGAATAAACAATAAATAATATTAATATTTATCTACACAAATAAATATTGGAATAATAGATAATTAAATTGTTGACCTAGTAAGTAGTAAGTCAGAAAAAAATTCGACCAAGCACAGTGTCAACAAATAATCGCATTATAGAAAATCAAAAGTAAAACATTGTAAAAAACTGGAAAACAGCTAAAATATGTTAAGAACACCTAGCCATATTTTTTTACTAGTAATTTATAAATTACAAGAGAATTTAAACTGAAGGAAGCATTTTACTATTCGCCCATTGACTGGTCTTTTTATGTAATTGTTACACATCCTATAGGATACTCTTCGCAGTTTTTGTAAATGTTAGTTTTAGACATTTTTATTTTATTTTATTTTATGTTTTTATTAATTTTATCATACGAACTTAGTTGGTGAAACACTCATAAAATAAAAAAAAGAACTACATCCAAAACCTACCGAACCTGGGACTGTTGGGTTCCTACGCGAAAAAATATAAATTTTTATATTATAAGCAATAAGTTGAAATCATGTTTCCACGGTTGGTTGGACAGACAGGCATTTTGAAAGTTCATTCACTAATACAATGATGCGAAAATTTTTGTCTGTGAGCGATATTTCCAATTTTAGAAATGTGCCGATCAAATGCAATATACTCTTCGTTTTCGTATTTGCGAAGATTATAAAAAGTATTCAATTTTTCAGGAATATTTTCAATTTTAAGTTCTCAGCGTAGATGCATCTTCACTGTGTATGTATCTCGATACACCAATGAAGGCAACGTGCAGCGGTTAGTACATGTATGGGTGAAATCCATCTTGGGAAACACAGTCACCTCGTCCCACCTTCTAGCGGCTTGTATATCAGTGTATACGCGGAAGCTATGTAATTTCAGACGAGGATTACGTAGTGGATATACCATCCTTCGGATGTAAAGCAGGCGGTCCCTTGTCTATTAAATGTTAGGCAAGTACAAGATCCCTACTCTTCTTACGAGAAGACTTTCGGCAAAATTTTCAGGTTGGTGGTAGCTCATGTCCTGGCGTCGGTGATAGGCCCTGGTAGCGGAAATAGGCCTACGTGAAATAAATGGATAAAAAAAAAGTTCTCAAAATAAAGTTGTGATGCTATAAAGGCTTTTATTCGAAAATATCGATGTAATATCAATATAAATCTGTTCAACTCCTTCTATAGTTAATACAAACAAAGGGATATACATAACTAGAAACTAATTTTGACAGGATCTCTTTACAGTCGGTTAAGCAATATTCAGCATGATATTTCAATTTCTTTCCATTTAAAATTTCATGTCTAGTATCAATACCAAATATTCTCTGTAACATTGTATGAGCAGGCACGAAATATATTCATTGGTAGTTGGTTATACGTGATTACCATTCACATGAATTTAAAGTTAGATCATAGAGTAGATATGCCACGTTTCGTTCTTCCGTGAAATTGCCCTATAAGATGAAACAAACCACTTTTGAAGTTTGAGTTTACAGGTCATAAATTTTAGGATGCATAAATAGTTTCAAGACGGGAGCGGATATCTTTATAAAAGGTCATTTAGATATAATCCAATGAGAAAGCAACTATAGTACAAACATAAAGTCTTGACTTGAAAAAACATATATCAGCTGAAATACCGAGGCTTGAAGCAGAACGAAAATGTAAAGACATTATTATCCTGACTAAAGTCAAATCACAAATTGTCAACTAATCATCATCATCCCAATATACTTCTAATGCCCAATGGAAGGAGTTTAATTATAACTTAAAAAGGCACAAAAACGGCAAATAATGATTGTTGGAAATATTATAAAGGCAACAACAAATGGTGCTCCAAAATATGCAACTCTGCATGTATAGAGGGTGGACCTTAAAACGACATTCGACGAATTTAAAAATTCGTTAGCACCCGTTTTTCCTGAGGTATTATGTGAACCAATATCTCCTAAATATCCCAATTTAGAACTATCATATAAAGTTACAACTTATTACAACTTATGAAGACAACTAAATCGGTCATTTGAGAAACCACACAAGTCCACCACCTACCGAAAATTACATTTTTGCTGGAATGTATTGTGGGAGCCATTGCCATTGTGTTGTTTCTCTATCGAACGCTGAAACCTACAATTAGTAAATAGTAATGGAGAACATTGAGAATAACATACGTATATTAAAACGAAAAAAGTGAATGAAGCAGGTGGCTTGGAAGTGTAAAAAAATTTAAAAGGCTGGAGTAAAAGAATACAAAAATTATAAAGGAAACATTGTTCATTCTAAGACAATAGGAGATTCTGGCAAGTAAGTAATATATATTTCTTTGAGGTTCTGTTGTAAACAGATGGTTTTGTAGTTGCAAGAAATAGTGTTTCGAACAAATTCCGGAAAATTCCAGAAAGGAGACATTCCATTTACGAATATGATAGCAAGAATGAACAGGATGCATACTTGCAGTCCTTAGTAGAATGTTGTTAACCTAAACGTAAGAAAATTCGCCCTGCAACAGTACCTAGAAAAAAGAAAAATCACGATGCATTTTATAAGTATAATGTTACGTGCAGCTCCGGAAGACACTCAGTATGTAAACGAACTTTTCTGAATATGCATTCCATAACGAAAAATAGAGTGAGATGTATTACATCACTTTTGAAAAACCCCAAAAGATATGAGAGGAAAATTAAGGCCTGGAAATATCAAGCAACTTGTGAATTAATACAATCACACATAATATCATTTCCATACAAAATTGCTCATTACACATAATGTTATCAAAAATGACTTAATGAGCAATTGAATTTAAAAATAATTCACAAGCTTTTCTTAGAAAAGTATCAAAAACAAAACAAAATATTAAATACAAGTTTTATTTAAAAGTTTTCCTTGAAAAATTTGACCTCACCTTCGGCAGACCCTAGACTGATGCGTGCAATAAATGTGAAGAAGCAAGTTTGAAAATAAAAAGCACCGCTACAGCGGAGAAATTAGTACATATAAGGCAAAGTAAAAAATTCTTTTCAAAAATAAATCAACTTGAAGAAATTTATAAAGAAGATTCAACACTAAGAGCAATTTGTGTAGATTATATGCAAAACGTATTTCTCCCATGAACACTCATTCAGGATACATTTTATTTACATTAACTAACTGTTAAGTATTCAGTATTCATGATTTGGGATCAGGTTACCATCTGAAGTCAAACATTTTCATATATTATCCGATGGTTGTGGTGGCCAAACGAGGAACCACACCCTAATGTGCTGCTCTTACCGAATTAAAAGGTTTTGAGATTATTAATCAATATTATCCTATTCGTGGACACTCGTTTATGCCATGCGACAGAAATTTTGCAGTATTAAAAAGAAATACACGAAAGCATGGCAGTATTTACAATGAACGAATATGTGGAACTTTCTTCAAGTAATAAACGAAAATTCACGATTCACTTATTAGAAGATAACTCTATTATTAAAAACATGAAAGATTGGTGGCCAAAATATTATAAGCGAAATACACTTTCTCAAGATTCATATGGCAAACATGTACCAAAAGAAAAGAACATTTCGTTTAGTATTTTGAATTACATGCAATTCACACATGACACGACAGGAAAGGGTCAAGTGGTAGCAAGACATTTTACTAATGGTTTTCAAGAAACGATTTTTAATATGTCCTCACATGATTGCAAAAGTTTCCAGATGACTTGGCATATCAAAGTAAAAAACTTAGAAAATATAAAAAGTTTATAAACTATTTGGATTTTACTATTGAAGGAGTAAAAGAGTTTTACGAAGATTTATTTTCTTGGCCAACATTTGAACATGGAGAACCAGAGAAATGAACAACGAATGCGTTATCAATAATTTTAATACTAGTCTTTTAACCTTTTTGACTTGTGTTAGATAATAAATAATCAATAGTAACTGTTTTTCATTTTTAATTATTGAGAGTCGCTAGAAATATCACTCAAATCTAGAGAGTTACTAACAAAATCACACAAGTCCAGTTTTTCTCTTGGAAAATCCCAGGTGGGTTTTGTCAAAATGTGTATCTAGATATAATGTTCTGATCTACAATTATCTACATTAAATGAATAATGTTTTTGTTATATCCGATTATTTGAAATGATGAATCTGGAAAGTTTTTCTTGATTTTCTCAGTTCTATTTTATAAGGACTAGTGCCGTTTCTCAAATGACCGATTCAACTTTGAGAAAGCCATGAATCTCAAGATTTGGCCAGGTGGAGCTTGTGTGGAGCTTGCGTAAGTAGGTTATTTCAAATGCAGAAGAAGATAAACCTAGAAATATAATGTTTGACCTGGATCTTCTGTTATTAAATGTACAAAGTTTAAACACAGCAAAACAAACCTTTTCGAAGTTGACATTAAGGATTCCATAAATTTTTTTGTACCCAACGGAGACGTGGCCAAATAAAAGCTCAATTAATTCGATTCACTTTAATGATGTTAAATTAAGGAGGAACCTACTTTTGTAGAACTTCTATAGAGGAGGAATGGCGAAGTTTTCAAAGTCTAACTTAAACATAAATAAAATGGATCTTGACCAATATTATGTAGAAAAAGATATTGAAATGTGTGCATTGTCTACATTTATACGTTACGCGGACAAAATTTTCCGGCTTTAAAAACAAGCTGTTAGACTAGCGGCTAGTGCAGGCTTCAGAGACCACTGTAAGCCAATTTTTAAAATCCTGAATATATTGCCTTTGCCGTGTTTATTTATATATTTACGTTTCGTTATTAGAAATTTATAAAAATAAAAATCAGTTTGCAACAAATTCTAAAGTTCACAATCATCACACTAGATCTGAAGGTGATCTCCGAACACCACGCTATCGACTTTCGAAGTCAACTAAAAATTCTTTGGATATTAACTTGTTTAATCGCCTACCTAATAACTTACAAAATTTGAATAATCCTAACAAATTTAAAGTAATAATAAAAAGGAATTCCTTACTCATTGTTTTTATTCAGTTGAGGAATATATGCAAACCCCCTTGGACATGTAATTTAACGTAATATATAATGTATTACCCAATGAAAACGCTTACCGTCATCACCATTCCTTAAGATAACTATGTAATTTTATGTTTTTTATCATGTTTTTATATACATATTCCTGTGTAAATAGGTCTTATTTTTTTTAATTTTTTTTTAATTTTTAATGCGTATGTGTGTGTCTGCATCTCTGAATGCATTCAAAGACTCTAATAGTGATATTTTTTTCCCTTGACTTCCCAAAAGTATTGTAATATATAACTTGGTCAAATAAATTTGTATTTCTATAATTTTAACATGTTACAGATCTCCAAGTGTGGATTTAAATATATTTTTAGAGAATATTTAAGACATTTTAAACATGGTATTTAAACTAAATATTAACATTATTTTAACTGTTGATTTTAATACAGACTCTTGTAAGATTTTACTGATTTTAGCACGTTATGTGATTTATTAATTGGCTTTAATCTTAAACTGACAGTAGGGTAGCCTATCCGGTAACAAGTACCACTTCAACGATAATAATCGATCATATTTTACTAATATAGGTAAATACATAAAATATTTATGTACCATTTTATTACATGTTTTCCCAAACGTAATTATTTTAAAGCTAATAATCCTGATAAAAAAATGGTTAATAATGTGGTTAAGGTACCAAGCATTAAGCTGAAAGACCTTCATAACCTGAGAAATACATATTCTAACTTAACTTCAGACTATATAGTCAAAGCTACATGGAAAGTTATAGCGGAAATGTCTAACAAACTTAAGAATTTGAAAAATATATGTATAAAAAATGAGAGGATGGTGATAAATGATCCTATCCTTGTAGCCTCAAAGTTCAATATATTTTTTTATAAATGCCCCTAACGATAGTTTTAAGAAAATTTCTGTAGAAAACATAATTAACAATAAATATACAGATATAAAATTTAATCCATTCAGTTTAGTTCTCAAAACTTTTCTAACTGAAGAGTTGATGAACTTATTAAGTATCAGTTTAAAAATAGAAAATCATCACCAGGTCCAGATCAAATTCCCACGTTTTTAATAAAGAAAAGGTCTGTATACAACTGTAGAACCCTTGACGTATTAGTAAATTTATCGATTCAAACTGGAACATTGCCAAAATGTTTAAAATTGGGTAAAGTTGTTTCCATTCACAAAAAACATGATATCGAGGATATAACTAATGAGGATATCGCTAACACAGGTCTACAAAAAAAAAAAAAATCTGCTCCAAGGACTAATCCTATCATGCTTTAAGTATTTTTGTATTCTGTATTTTTTTTGTAGACCTGTGCACAGGTGCACATCTTGGGCACACAGGCCTACAAAAAAAATTATGTTCCAAGGACAAAACCTATCATGCCTTAAGTATTTTTGTGTGCTGAATCCGAATTTTCAATTAAAATAAATTTCTACCGTCTAGATTTCGACTAAATCTCGGTTTTTATCATCAAAATATGTTTTTTTGACAATAAAAACCGGGATTTACTCAAAATCTACGCGGTAGAAAATTTTTTTAATAGAAAATTCGGATTCAGCACACAAAAACACTTAACTGCACCTTAAGGCATGATAGGTTTAGTCCTTGGAGCAGAATTTGTTTTTTTTTGTTTTTGTAGACCTACTATGTAATTATAGACCTGTAACAGTACCTTCTGGTTTTTCGAAGGCGTTTGAGTATTGTTATTCATACCGATATTAAATTTTCTTGAAGAATGTAAAACCTCCATCGAAAATCAACATGGATTTCGTATCTCTAAGTCAACAGGCACATCTATGTATTCTTTATACAGAATAAGAAAGTTTTGCTTTTGGGATTATATAGTTTCAACGACTTAACCGACCACCCACAATAAAGGCATCTACCAGTATCCCTGCAGAGGCAAAGTGTGACACGCCCCTTATTGTACGTCACTGCTTGCTTCGCTCTCGCTTGCTCTTATTGCCGTACCAAATCAAGCACTTTCCGATACTATATAATAAATTGGTAAAAGTATTTACCCAAATCTTACCTCTCTGGCGCACAGCCTCATTAAAAATGGGTAGTTTGCAACCTTTAGTCATTAATTCTTTTTTCTGTTGGATGACCCTGTATATTATTTTTAACTAAAAACTATGGTTATTTTCCTAAATTCATGTCTGATAGCGATCTCTAAAATTAGTTCACTTTTCATTTATTCATTATTTTTTCTACATGATAATTGCCCTTTGTACTACTTTTAATTAAAAACTACATTCCAAGTATTATTTTACTTTGACGTTTAGTTATTTTTTAAAGTGACCTCCCTGTATACTACGAAAGCGTAGAAAGGACATGTATAAAATATTTTATAATTGTCAGTTTAAACTTACAATTATATATAATTGCAACTTTAAACTTACAATTATCCATAATTGTCACTTTAAACTTACAATTATGTATAATTGCAACTTCAAACTGACAATTATATATAATCGTAAGATTAAACTTGCAATTATACATAATTGTAAGTTTAAAGTGACAATTATAAAAATATTTTCGTACAAAATATTTTTATAAATGTCAGTTTAAAGTGACAATTGTGTATAATTGCAAGTTTAAAGTGACACTGATCTATAATTGTAAGTTTAAAGTTGCAATTATACATAATTGTAAGTTCAAAGTGACAATTATAAAATATTTTCGACTATGTCCGTTCTACGCTTTCGTAGAATATATTTCATTAAAAGTATGTTAGATTTTTTCTTCGGTAATTCTGTCAACTACAGTCCAAATATATTCACCATTGTGAGACCACCTTTATATGTTTTTGTCATATTTTTCTTTGACAGTTGTGTTAACTGTATGCGAAATATTATCCCTCACATTTTTTCATACATTTTTTTAGAATGACTATTAACTACATGGGAAATATTGCGACCCGTCACATTTTTTCATTATTTTTTTAGAGTGACCAACCTGTATATTTTTGACAGTTGTGTCAGCTGCACGCGAAATATTATCGTCCTCCGTCACATTTTTTTTTAATCTTGAGTGACCACCCAGTACATATTTTTTTCATATTTTCCTTCTTTGACAGTTCTGTTAACTGCATGCCAAATATTACTGTTTTCTGTCATTTTATTTTTCTTTAAATATATATTTTTTATGGAGTCCACACTGTACATTTTTCAACAGAACTGTTCTTCGTTGGCAGTAGTGTCAACTACTTACCAAATATTTTCCTTCTCCGTCAAGTGGTTTTGTAGATATAGCGCCAGCAGATAGACGCCAGACCGACAGAGACAGGGCTCAATTTTAGGTCCTGTGCTGTTTTTATTATATACTATATACGAAGAGAAATGTTGACCAATTTTCGTTAAATCTGGCAACATTCACCTTTGCATTTCCCTCCACGTAGAAGGCGGCATCTCCCGACTGCTACTTTCATTCGTTGGTAATATTCTCATTAAACATAAACATTTAGAGTAAAACTGATATATGTATAGTTTGTTAAAATATAAAACACCATGGTATCTTACTTATCTTTCTTTGAAATAAAAATTTTATATTATATTTTTAAAGTTATCCTCTTTAATAAATATTTGTAATCGGCAAAGCCCGACTGCAACTTTCATCCGACTATTGAAAATATCTTAATAACATCTTAAGGTAAAATTGATATATCATCTAACCTATTAAGCCTAAAAGAAGTTATCGTGTTTAGAGGGAAACGATCCACAGACGAATTCAGCCTGTTACGAAACTGATTTCAGTAGAATTTTTTTTTCCTAATATGATAATTAAAAATTTTTGTCCGGTTATAATATAACTATTTGATTATATATGATTTAATCAATAATTATTATTATACCTATGTTGTGCCTATGCTGCTCGATTTTACTTTTTGTATATTTGATTATTGCGGGTTTAATTTATATTAAAGTAGGGACAGAACAATTTCTTACGTAAATTTTCAAGTGAGGTTTTTATAATTATTAAAAGTACTCAAACGAATTTAATTTGGATTAAACCCGAAATAATCAATGAGACATTGTTGATATACGGCGTCAAAATTGAATTCTCAGATTCTCACAGCACTTCAACGGAGGTATGCGTGGTGCAGGCTTCTTTCAGAAAAATGGTATTTTCTAAGAAAACATACACATACGCCGATGATCTCCTAATCACCGCAGGACCAGGTGCGTAAGCAGGGGAGCAAGGGGGGCAACTACCCCCCCCCCCAGGCTCGGCGTGGTTTAAGAAGTTTGGGATAGTGACAATTATTTCATATCTGTTTTTGCATACCAAATATTAGTTTAACTTTGTTTTTAAACATATGCCAAAAAAAAGTGAGGTTTTTAAGTTCCACTGTGCTGTGTTATGTGTTTATTTGGTCCCCCCTCAGAACACATTCCTGCTTACGCGTCTGCGCAGGACACATCTGGACTGAAAACAGACTTCAAGAAAAGCCTAATAATAGAGTGAGAGCCGTCAACAAAAGAGAGTTGGACCAGCGGAGTGGAACATAAAATACGGAGTCAAAATTGAATTCTCAGATTCTCAAAGCACTTCAACGGAGGTATGCGTGGTGCGGTTTCTTTCAGAAAAATCGTATTTTCTAAGAAAACATACACATACGCCGATGATCTTCTAATTGCCGCAGGTGCGTACGCAGGGGGGCAAGGGAGCAACTACCCCCAGGCGCGGCGCGTGGTTTAAGAAGTTTGGGATAGTGACAATTATTTCATATTTTCATTTCTTAACTTTTAAACATATGCCAAAAAAGTGAGGTTTTAAGTTCCACTGTGCTGCGTTATGTGTTTATTTGGTTCCCCCTGGTTGCCCTCCCCCCAGGCGCGGCACGGTTGAGGATTTTTGGGATAGTGGCAATCATTTCATATGTGTTTTTACGTAGCAAATATTAGTTTAAATTCGTTTTTACGCATACGCCAAAAAAGAAAAGTGAAGTTTTAAGTTCCACTCTGCTGTGTTATGTGTTTATTTGGTTCGCCCCTGGTTGCCCCTCCCCCCCGAACACATTCCTGCGTACGCGCCTACGCAGGACTCATCTGGACTGAAAACAAACTTCAAGAAAAGCCTAATAATGGAGTGAGAGCCGTCAACAAAAGAGAGTTGGACCAGCGGAGTGGAACACAAAGTAGATGAATACTCCCTAAGAACAATGAACAAATTGAAGTACCAGAATCAGAAACGGAAGAATCAGAAGATTCAGAAGAAGAAGAAGATTTATAGAAGCAGAAAAATAAAAATAGGAGCACAAACAGCAGCGACACAATGCGGCAACATATATCACAAGAAGACCCAGAAGAGGCAGAAGTCCAGAACCAAAAATACAAAAAAAGGGGAGCTTAAACGCTCCCTCACGACACAATGCGGTAACGCATGTCACAAATACCTACACCTCCCATCCCACATTCCTTTACCATGCGCCATGTAGCACTCGCTGCTGGCAACAAGCATGACCTTAGTCCAACCCAGCGTGGACGTAGCAGGCCCAGCTGTATAATCCTTGGGAGTGGCAGAAATGCGTACCGCACGCTGGTAATTCAATCAAATCAATCAAGCAATGTACAATAATATACATAATATACCAAAATGCCCAACACTGTAATGTGCCAAAAGTCTTGCTAGCAGCTATTAAGTATTTTTTGCTCTGCGGCCTAATAATGTATAAGATATCAAAGCAATACCTTCAATAATTCGTTACATTTGGTTGACTATAGGATTAAAGAGAATAAGAATTAATCTTTTAAAAGCGGCAAAAACCGTAATAATTTTAAATATGGGTCTGGTAGGACTTAGTCAACATCGGTGCCGCTTCAGGCGTATTTGTTTGCTATTTCAGTTGATTAAAATACCGCTTATTTTTTGCTCTACTGTCCACACTTTATACTCATACTATAAATGCTAGTATCTACAACTGCTTAAACAGCGAAAAATTGGCCTGTCGTGAGCTCTTGCAGTTTAATTAAGTAACTGTCATGTATGTCCTCACTCATGTCATCGGCTAATATAGATTTATCCACTCTGAAAATGATACCTTATATAAAAACCTTTTATTTCTACGCTTAGAAAATATATTGCAAAGTTTTTAATTTCATTTCGATTAAATAACTTTATGTAGAAAACACGAAACAGCAAATTAAGTTATCAAGCAGGGGTTTTAATATTCATTTGTCTGGTGAGCTTAAAATTAACATCTTAAAGCCAAAATCTATTATTATTATACTTACAGTAATTTAAATCTGTTTAACACTAGAAATAAATACTACATTATTGTTAGTTAAAGAGAAAAATACAAATTATAATTTAATCACAAATATATTGTATCTCTCTACTCATTTCTTAATTTCCTGGGATCATTGACAAATTAAATATAAGAATGCCATCTTCACTGTCACAGACCGATGTATTGGGGGCAGATACATCGACTCGGTTTAATAACATATTATGCATATCCATCATATGAATTAAAACGAAGTCATATTGCGGGTTTTAAGAGATTGGTGCCTTCCGGTTTTGCTTCACTAAATCGCTTGACTTAATTTTTGCCACAATCACCATAATTTATCTGATTTATCTTATACACCACGTTTTGTTAGACATTTTGCGATTCATGCCACGCAGCCAAAGAATAGTCAGATGCGGTTTTTCACAGCGAATATCTCGATAATGGCTTGTTTAACAGGAAAAATGAATGGAATTATAGAGCGGAATCTCCTCTATAACATGCATGTATGGAATTTGTATTATTAGGTTTTCCTGATTTTTTTTGTAAACGAAGTTTGTTTCAATATCACTCTTGGGGAGTTTTTAAATAGTTAACTCTGTAAATCTGTTCCACCGAAAACTTGTCTGATTTTGTTCGTTCACGAAGTCATCTTCCGTTAATTTTTCTTGGGCTGCTGAATTTAAGCACCCTTGTCCATAGCAGTTGGAGAACATATACGAACAGCCCAATCCTACTGTGGTACAGTCGTACCGATATTTGATACCCTTTACCCTTTTTATAATTGCATAAAGCAAGTTGAATTAAGGAAATCGGTTGATTTTTTTTCAACCCGATTGAGTAGGCTCTATATTTCTTCCTCGACAAAATTGAATTTGATGTGAAGTACTCAGTGTTTCTGTAAAGCATCAGCTGTTTGTAACAGTCTTGACAAAATCACTGAATAATTGAATTAGTCGACTAATCATAGTGAATCTTTGTTGATTTAACGATTTTTCAGTTTGTGGACCTTTGTATAATGCAAAATCAATTGTTTTCCAGCACTTCTTCATTGATAATAGATTTTTATATGTATGAACGCCGTCTTCCAAATTTTTCCTGCTATTTAAAACATTATCGTGTGTACTTTTCATTTGTTGAAAAAACAGAAGTAATGTTGCAAATACTAAACGCATAGGTAAACATTGCGGTTTCTTTACAGGTTCTTGAAACTTTTGAGGACCGCAAATCGCAAGAACTATACGCCTTTTCCGTATATATATATTCCTTTATATATTCCTTTATATTTTCTTAAATATATATTCAAAATTGGGTGTCTTTATCTTCAGAAACACAATCAATGATGAGAATGAGAAAATCGACGTTCTGTCCTCCAATGACCACTGTCTCATTCCGAGAAGATTCGTTGATGACAGTTCAACGATCAGCGCGTCGGCATCATTAGTAACAGTGACACTTTTCATCCCCTCGCATTGAAATCTTTTCATGTTATGAAATGAATATCTCCTGTTGGTGAGACTGCTTAGCAGTTTTTTTTTCAAACAATTGGTCGTTCTGAAATTGAGCTGAATATGTCTTACAAAGACGATTTCTTCATTAAGCTCCTTTCGTCAAAGGGAGAGGAAACGAAGCAAAACCTTTTCGCCAATGAAACAACTAATTCTGCCTATAAATATACCTCCACAGACTTTTGACCAGTCTAAAAAACAATTATTCTTAACAGTTTTTTTTTTCATTTGGATGACACTGCGTAACCATGTTCTCCAACTGCTATGGGAAAGGGCGCTGAGATTCAGCAATCGAAGACGACTCCATCAACGAATAAAAGCAGACAGGGTTTTAGGGCAATAGACCCACGGGGAAAATCATTTTAAGTAAACGCCCCAAGAGCTTTATCTCATGAGCAATTTGGAAACGAACTCAAATAGCAAAATGCATGTTTGTATAGAAACAGGGAAACTAATAAAAATTGTATGTAAAAAAATTTGCGATACCTGCACGTTATAGAGATTTCCCACTATAATTTAATTCCTAACGATTTTTCCTGTAAAATCAGTAATTATGGAGATATCCGTTTTGAAATATCGCGTTTGAGTGTTTTTTGGCTGCATTGAAAGGACAGTAAAGGATTTCTTGTGTAGAATTTAATGACAAATGCTTTCTTTCCTATATTCTTTTTTAGTCAAATCGGCGCGACGGTTAGTACGAAAAATGAGAAGAACCAGCATGAAGTCACCGCTGGAGGTTTTTTTTTCGCAATATTGGGATGTTCATCCATACCGGTCAGGTGGGAATGTAGAAGAACTCACTACCGGGCGTTAATTTGACGCGACACCAATTTATTTAATACAGAGAGCCAGTCGCACTCCCAAGCGGGTTCGAGACAAGATATAACTCGACAGACAAGTAATAGACTAAGGCTGCACTACCTCAGATCATAAACGACGTTCTCTCTGACGGAATTTTATTTATTTACTGGTAATAATGGGTTTTACCCCTAAGAAGTTCTGTAATTTTTGCATAAAAAAATCCCTATCGAGATTTCTCTCTGCCGGGATTTAATTTTGACGTGATTTTTATTTGTTCACCTACCAATAACGGATTCTACACTTAATGATTTCTGAGAAATCACATAAAAAATCTCTATCGACCTCCCGTAGGGCGACCAGAACTCTAAGTTTCAAACTTGCGGAGTCATGAGACTCCGAGTAACTCAGTTTTTCCGGACTTCCAAATGAAAACTCAAGGGATTAAGACTAGCAACAAGTCATAATATCAATAAAATGCAATTCGTTCAAAGAATATCATTTATTTAACAGGTTTAAAAGAATTACAGTGAAATTCTGCAATATCCTATCCAATAAATTATATAATGTGAAAGAATCACGCCTCGCCAGCTAAGGCAAGTTAAATTTTACCATACGTGAGCTAACAATAGATTTGGTAGAAAAGCTTTATGCAGCTTCTCTAGAATATAATGCAAGCATTTTTAAAATTTATGAGTTTTAGTAATTATGGTAATTAAGGCTGACTGAAAATAATATAATATAAAATATAATAAAAAAATATTTTACTTAAAAAATGTTGGTTCGCTTATGATTAGCTTTAAAGTTTTACATATATCGTGATCATATCATTCATAGAACGGAGTTCAAATAATACATAAGTTTAATAACGTTCGGCCCGTCTTACGACTTACTAGTCCTCATGCAGGTATAATATAGGGAAAATGACACCGACTCGCCTTCGAGCGACTTTTGAGTCATTTATGCACAAAGCGGTTTTGTCTATAACTTTATTATTTGGAAAGCCCTGCATTTGGCTTTCCTACCATCGCTTTGTATTAATCATCAAATGCACTCGTTTAATTTATGAGTCGTTGGGTGAATCCAAATTTGTTTTATGTGAGAAACCATCCATGTCCATTTTTACTGATTATTTGCCAATATTTGTCTATATAGCGCAGGAATTTTAGTCAAAATATCGCTTCTACCCGGAATTAATGATTGTAAAGCTGAAAATTTCCAGGATTGTAGTTTTGGTCCAGGACAACACGTAGCAAAAAGTCCCCTACTCTCCCCCGTCGGCTTCCCTGTTTTTTCGGAGCAACAAGGGCATAAGTCGCAAAAATTGCAGAGCTGTCTATATAATGCATCAGGAAAGTTGTTACTGGTCCGATCTGGGTCGAAATCATCATAAAAGATTAGGAGAAGCATATCCGTTCATATTTAAGATGTTCCATGCATATTTTTTGTTTATAATTTTTCGTTCTAGATGTGTCAACATTTCAAAAATTTTTAAAAATTTTAAAAAAAATTTTAAAATTCCGAAATGGCGCCATTGCGGATAAATGAAGACTCGTAGGGGAAAACGTACCCCAGTAAACATTTCTCTTCATACCTTGGACTTTCCATTGGTATGTCTACCTTCTCTGTAGCGTCACCCATTACGGAGTTACGCCACTCTGAGTGTCGCAGCGGCGACACTCGGACATTTAAGTGCGTTCATTGTTGCGTCTATCACGTCTAGTCTAAACAATCAAGAAGGCGCAAGACGAGCTATATCCTTAGTTCTTTAATTTTGACAGTTCTCTAAGTGTATGCATTGGTTCATTGGTGCGGCAAAATTGAGTGATCTTAGTTAAGCCATGTAGCACAGGAATTTTAGTTTTTGACCCAGAATTAATTATTGTAAAGCTGAAACTTTGCAGGATTGTAGTTTTGGTCCAGGACAACACGTACCAAAAAGTCCCCTACTCTCCCCTGTCGGCTTCCCTGTTTTTGCGGAACAACAAGGGCCTAAGTCGCAGAAATTGCAGAGCTGGCTATAAAGTACAGCAAGAAGGTTGTTACTGGTCCGATTTGGGTCGACATTATCATAAAAGCTTCGAAGAAGTATATCTGTATTTCACACGTTTCATGCATATTTCGTTCATAATTTTCCGTTCTAGAGCTGTCAAAACTTCAAAAATTGAAAAAAATTATTCGAAATAGCTCCATTGCGGATAAATGAAGACTCGGAGAGGAAAACGCACCCGAATAAACATTTCTCTTCATACTTTGGGCTATTCATTGGTATGTCTACCTTCACTGTAGCGTCACCCGTTACGGAGCTACGCAACTTTGAGAATCAGCGCGCGGCAGCCGCGCCCGCCATGTGCCCGGTGGATTGCCCTCTGACTGCGCTGATGGAACCAGTTGCGAATTCCTGTTTATATATCATTGATGTTTTTTAAGATTTATTGAATGAAATTTAACTCGTCAGACTCAGAAAATGACTTTATTCGACTAGACAATTGACATTATTGAACTACTGGTAGGGTCGTCCGGATCCTCATCCATATCCACGACTGGCTGTTTGTGCAGCTGAATTCTCTACAGGTTTGGCACCGCGCTGACACTCAAAGTTGCGTAGCTCCGTAACGGGTGACGCTACAAAGAAGATAGACATACCAATGGAAAGCTCAAAGTATGAAGAGAAATGTTTATTCAGGTACGTTTTCCCCTCCGAGTCTTCATTTATCCGCAATGGGGCGATTTAGAATTTTTTTCAATTTTTGAAGATTTGACAGCACTAGAACGGAAAATTACGAACAAAATATGCATGGAACATGTGAAACACAAACGAACATGCTTCTCCGAAGCTTTTATGATCATTTCGACCTAAATCGGACCAGTAACAATTTTTTTGCTGCACTTTATAGCCATCTCTGAAATTTCTGCGACTTAGGGCCCTTGTTGCTCCGCAAAAACAGGTAAGCCGACAGGGGAGAGTAGGACACTTTTTGGTACGTGTTGTCCTAGACCAAAACTACAATTCTGCAAATTTTCAGCTTTACAATAACTAATTCCGGGTCAAAAACTGAAATACCTGTGCTAATAGACGCTACGCGCCTTCGCCGCATTTGTCGATTTCACCCTTTTTATACGTAACATAGTTAAAATGTTATATTAATTTTATTGAATGATCTCCCTCATGGCCATTGTCTTTCATGGAGGAATTAAAGAGTAAAAACAAATAATTTCGTAAAAACTCGGTGTTCTTTCGAATTTCCACCTGGTTGTGCCTCATGTCTTAACGAACTCATATCGGTTCTTTTGTGCTAGTTTATGGCTCTGAAGCCTGCCACACTTGTAGTTATGATTGAAAATGTTCTTAAATGAATTTTTATTTTTTCTTCGACTCAGGTCGATTGTGGGAGGTTCTACAACAGTAACTCCCCGTATTTTAAATCGCCCCTACTGAGAATTCAGATCCGAAATATAAACTTATTATAAATTATTTCTCCCAAAAATTATAATTTACGTAGACTATAATGTATGTATGTACTACTTTTATTTACAAAATGGGCATGGCAACGGCTTGTTCAGTGTATAAAAAATTTTATATTACTATTTGTGTAATAATACAAGTATTCAATATGTAGCTGCGTACTTTACCCGTTTCTTGTCCTTGCAGTTATATATAATTTAAATTCTTCCTGCATTTAGAATAAGTCAACCTCGAGTACGTGTCGTAGGATCAGGTAGAGAACTACAACATATTATAAATTTTCTATAGTCTCCTTTCCGCGGCTGAACATTGCAAAGCATTACATGAAGAACGAAAATGGTCAGTTATCGAGTAGAATATAAATGGGTAATCTTTCAAAAATTATGTCTTTTCAATCTATTATACACTAAAAATGCACATTAACCGAGACATTAACTAATAGCACAGGCATTTTAGATAAAATTTTACCGAAATCTAGAAAAGAATAATGTAAATCTGTAATTTGGTAGATAGGTTTTAGTTAGTGTGCTAAACAACATACTAAACTAAATTTTGCACAGTACAATGTTTCGTCGTATTCCTCTGGTTTCCTAGTACTTTGATTAGGATGTGCGTTTCGAAACATCATTACTAGAAACGCAGTGTTTATAACCAGAGCTCTGGAATATTATCTCTGTGACGTCAAAATCAGGGTTAGCTTTATAGTATAGAGGTAAAAAATATGCAAAACTTCGGAAAAATGTCATATTGAATGAATTTCGTTCATTTTTGGCACGATGATAATAAATGCTTCACAGAAAAGTTTCTATATTGTACGGGGGGGGGATTGCTAATTTATAGGGGGTGGATGGCACTCCTTCTCAGGGGGTGGCACTTAAAAAAATATATATTTATTGGGGCTGAAGTAGAATCAAATTTTAAGAAGAGAAGGTTCTATGCAATTTTTCACATAAATTGATAGTTTTTAAGTTGTAACTACTTCAAAATTACGATTTTAGCTTTAAAAAAAAGGTATTTCCAAACGGCTTCCGTCAAGTATCTCGAAAAGTATTACTTTATCGAAAAAATGTTACAGGCCAATTACAGAAAGTACAAACTGGGAATTAATTGTATTTTTCGTTTATTGATGTAGGATTAATAATTTCGGAGATATGTAAGTTTACATTTGGCATCCAAGTGTTCATAAGATAATTATTTAGAGTGAGAGTTAAATATCTCACAAACTGTGACAGCTACGTCAATGATGCTAATAGGTAGAATAATAGGTTATTAATTAAGCTTTCAACTGTTCTTTTATTTGTTTCTGTAGCATAAAAAACAAAGAAGTTATGATTGAAGCAATGTGCGTCTACACATTTTTTTAATAACAACGTCGCCATTTTGTTACTATAATTAGCCAGTAACTAAAAAAAAAAAGGAATTTCAAACACTCTTTCTCATTAATATATAGCATGACGTAGATGCTCAAATTTTTTGGTGTGTAATGTGTATACAGCACTTGCTTACAGTTACACAAATACAGTTTAAACTATAAAGGTATTTTCGATAAAACGTAATTTTTTTTCTTTTTCCAAATATCTCAATAAATGTTAATTTTATTGAAAAAATAAAGCTCATAAATTGATAATGAATTTCGCTTGTTTATTTATTTACATAGATTTAATAGTTTCGGAGATATGAAAGTTTACAAATGGCGTCCGAAAGTTTATAAGACGAAAAATGCAGTTTAAATGTTAAATATCTCAGAAATTGTGACACCTACGTCACCCATGCTAATAGATGAAATTAAAGACAATTAATTGCGATTTCAAATTATTTTTTACTCGTTCCTGTAGCATAAGAAATAAAGAAGTTATGACGGAAAAATATGCGTATTTATATTTCTTTATATAAAAAGGTTGCCATTTTGTTACTCTAATTAGCCAATAATTTAAAAAAATTATCTCAAATACAGTTTTTCGTTAAGACGTAGCACTTGCTTAAAAAAAATGCATTTTAAACTTTAATGGTAATTTCGAAACACTTGGATACCAAATATAAACTTAAATATCTCCGAAATTATTAATCCTACATCAGTAAACAAAAAATATAATTAATTCCCAGTTTGTAATTTCTGTAATTGGTCTGTAACATTTTTTCGATAAAGTAATACTTTTCGAGATACTTGACGAAAGCTGTTTGGAAATACCTTTTTTTTAAGCTAAAATCGCAATTTTGAAGTCGTTATAACTTAAAAACTATCAATTTATGTGAAAAATTGCATAGAACCTTTTCTTCTTAAAATTTGATTCTACTTCAGCTCCAATAAATATATATAATTTTTAAGTACCACCCCCTGAGAGAGAGTGGCATCTACCCCCTATAAATTAGCAAGCCCCCGCACAATATAGAAACTTTTCTGTGAAGCATTTACTATTATACTGCCAAAAATAAACGAAATCCGTTCAATATGACATTATTCCGAAGTTTTGCGTATTTTTTACCTCTAGGTACTGTACTAATTGTAGCTAGCAATGATAAATATTTCACCATTTATTTCATCGTTTTTCTGAACGTTTCAGTAGGTGTTTGCGATGTAATATTATGTCTATATGAGAGTCTTCTCTGGCGCCGAGATAAAATTCCCGAGGCCTGCTTATAACAAATGTTGGTGAAGAGAACTCTTTTTAAATTAGTGTAGCCCCACCGCTTCGACAGATGTCCAGAACAGACTTGGACACGAGTCTGCTTCGTGCTGACGTGGGCCAAAAAGCTCGAAACAGGTCCGCGAATGACTTTGGACGCCTGCCGGGAGCGGCGGGGCTCCTTTAATTTAAACATAGTTCGCTTCACCAGCATTTGTTATAAGCACTGCAAATCCTCATCAAAGTATTAAGAAACTAAGAGGATATGACAAAACCTTTCATGTGTATAAATTGTCTACCACTCCTCTACATTTTTACTTCATTAGTAACATACTAAAAGTCCTAAGGCTTCCTATCCCGGCTTGATGTCGTTTTGGTCATAGGAAAGATGCAAATCGCATTTTCATTATAATGTCGGCATGTATTTTGGCTGTGTGCAATTTCTGTCACTTGCTCAGTTTATTTCTCAAAATTGAGATGAATAATGATATATTTTGAAAAGTTTTCACGCCACGTAAGACCTTATTGTCGATAGCGAAAAATTGGCGCGTGTCTTCTGTAGGACCGCCCTCGTTCTAGAGTTGTCACCTTTAGCTTACACTTTGCACTATGCTTGTGAAGTATTTTGTGATCTAATTAATTACTTAGTAATAACGATAAAAAATATTTGTTTTTATTATAAGAAACTGCTTAGTGGAGGGGAAGTCATGGTTGTAAGCAAAGATAGAGACGGACCAATCAAAGCAAACGAACACTGCAATGACGAAATACTTCCACATCCAGTGGAAGTATAGTAACGCAAGAAAGAAAATTTAAAATTTTTATTGTCATGAAATGTCAAGATTTTAGGTTTGAGCAAAAAAAATGTCTGTCTGTCTGTAACTTTTTTTTGTGATCATGATTACTCTGGAACCGTTTAAGATTTTGACTTGAACTTTGGTACACTTATGTACTTTAACGCGATGTGGAACTAGATTATATGTTGATCTTATTCTGTTGAAGGGTTGGGGGTAAATTGGGGGTAAATAGGTAAATCAAGCAAGTAAGAGTTCATAAAATTGATATTTAGTAAATATATGAGAAGCTAAAGTCTCAATCAATTTTTTTTGGAATAGTCACCTCCATTACCACCCCCACCCCACTATTAAAGAGAGTGAAAAAAAAATGAAATTCTGAGTTAGTGTGTGCACAAGAACCAAAGGCCTTAAACATTTTTTTTTACTTCATCCGATGTGGAGAACTTAAATAGAAAATCTAGATATGAAATTTTAATGTTTATAAACACCGTAGGTTGCATAGTAATTCGAGTCCTATGAACAAACGAACGTCAGCGTGCATGCCTTTCAAAATAATTTTAGCAGGTTTCTAAATTAATATCAATGTTTCAAGGATAGAGGAGGAGATAGTGAAGTCGACACGTCGTCGCGTGTGTGTCTAGCTTCTACGATTTCGAATTAGGATACCATGCAACCTATACGGTGTTTATAGATCTTCTATTATTTTCTTGATTCTATAATAAGTGGGTTACCCCAAGTAGTATGAATGCTCAATGGGTTTCCTCGAGTAAAATGGATGCGCGTTGGATTACCCCGAGTAGTATGGATGCGCAGTAGGTTAGTCCTTTTTTTGTGCGGAACCGTTTAAGATATTGACTTGAAATTTGGTACACATATGTATTTTAACAAGATCTGGAACCAGATTATATTTTAATCTTACTCCGTGTAAGGGTTGAGGGGAAAAATTGGAATAAATCGGTAAATCAAGCAAGTGCAAGTCCATAAAATTGGTACCTAATATATACAGAAGTTAAGGTCTCAAAAAAATGTTTGGCATAAGCCCCCCCCCCGTTACCACCCCCTCTTTGTGGGAATTTTTACAAACCGTTCCTCAAAGACATCCGCGTTCATGTCCTCATGGTAATCGCCAGTTTTTTTTTTTTTTTTGGACACCTATAAATCCTGAATCACTTCCTATGCGCGCTGTTATTAAGCCCTTTCTTTTCCTGCTGGTCTTTTTAATCCGGTTGACTAGTCTTCTATATAAGCCTGACGAACACTTTGTACATTTTTATTTTACCATATTCGCGTTGCAGTCTGTCCTTCATTCAACAATATCTTGTTTAAATAAAATAACATTTTCTTCTGCGTTCACGAGTAGTTCTAATAGCCCAAATATAATTTCTTCGCTAACAAATAATATGGTGTCTTTCAAGTAGGACGCTGTTCCTATTTACTTTTGCAAATACAAAGTTCAAATCACGTAATTTTTTTCTAAGTGGCGTTTGGCTCATACAAGGACTGTAAAATTTTCTTTAAAGTAGGGTTTTCATTATCAAAGAAAAATTTATGAACTTTACACTGAATCTCATTTTTCTCGAAATCGTTTTTTTCCTTCCAGATTTCTCTTTAGATTTTTTAGTATCCCCTTCACTCTTTTTCTGCCTAAAAATTCTATAAACATGCATGATTAACACAATCGCAGGCCCTGATTAGATATTATTCGTCAAATTAGTCAATTATATGAAAATTTCCCTAAGATTTTACATAGCACAAGTAATAGATTTATCGGTCTTAGACCGTTAATACAATATATTAATAAATAAAGACAGCCAAAACAAATTATGGAATTTGCGGAGCTTGTAAAATTTCACGCCTACTGTCTACACTTATTGGTCAGACTATAATAAAGAAAATAATGAGTGATGCTCAAACGCGCGCACCCGTGCTGTGAGTGTTAAAAATTTCACTGCAGCTGAGGCTAAACAGATATTATCATAGCAGGAGAGCAGTTTATTATAAAGCTTTAGAGTAGTGCGACTATCTCTAGCTTAAATAAACCTAGAAGCAGAATATACAAATTTATAAAATCATACCTAAGCAATCGAGTTGTTCAAATCAATGATGTAAAAAATGAACCCAGGAAGGTAACCCAGGGTGTGCCACAAGGCTCCATCCTGTGCCCTCTATCATACATTATGTTTGCTAATGATCTAGTCTATCTTTAAAGCCAATTGAGAATTTACAAATAGTACGTTATGCTGACGATACAAATTTTTTAATCATGGAAAGCAACGGCACGGAAGCAATAAATTCGGCAGAAAATATATAAAAAATGCATTCTCTGGTTTGAAAAAAACCTAATCAATTTAAATAAGCAAAAAACCATCTCAATACTTTTCAAGCAATAAATTTCGCAAGCTAATTTAAATACTCAAAATTCTAACCTGTTCAACATGCATAACTCAGGTAAAATTTTAGGAGTCACTTTTGACTCTGGCTTAAAATTGGATATTCACATTGATGAATTGTGTAATAAACTACGAACTTGTTGCTATATATTGCGATCACTAGTAAACCACTGTAGTCAAAATATTATAATTAGTCTTTATTATACAAACTTTCACTCTCAGATGCGATATGGTATCAATACAAAAACATGCACTGCGAATATTAACTAAGGTGTCAAAAAGAGAATCCTGCAGAACAGCATTCAAAGAATTACAAATTTTAACACTAATTGGCACATATATTTATGAACTAGGCTGCTTTGTTTATAAGAATTTGCAAAAATATCTGACTGGCCACAGTTACTCCACAAGATTTAAAAATAATCTTATACATATGTGCTTATACCTAATCAACATTCGACAGCACGGTATCAAAAAAGTGTTTATTTTAACGAGTGCAAAATATTCAATGCTTTGCCAACTGAGATAAAAAATTCTCAAAACATTACCATTTTCAAGACAAGGCTCAAAACCTTACTTATTGATAAATACTGTTACTCTCTTGAAGAATTTTTCTTTAATTAACGTTAAACTTAAGTTACCTATAACTGTATTTGTTTTGTTTTGTACATTATACACATATATGTTGTCCAATGATATTATATACAATAATCGTGGTATGTGTGGTATTTGTATATATATTATATAACTTTGTGCATGTATTGTTTGTTCTTAACCTGACGCTCTCTACAATTACTTGAATTATTTTTTCCTTTATACAATTAATTGAGAATAAAGAATTATTATTAATTATATGCTCCCATTCTTGCCAACAAAGCTGTTACTGCAACTTTTTATTTGACAACACTTCCACTCGCAAGTCCAACATGCGAACAGCATTCAGTGAAAACCAGGGTGTATTAATTTAATCAAATTAGATGCTTGTTCTTCAGAAAATGTTGTCCCTAAGAAAATTAAGAAGTTATTAAATATGAGTGATGTTCACGATAGTATAATTTATCCTTATTTCTAAGAGTTTGTATTTACACTTACTAAAAAAAATTTTGTCTGAAGAATGTGACGTCAAATTACCAAATAAGAATTGGGGTATTCATAAATGTATTGAAATTAGAAGCTTAGTGTTTACATAAGGCAGAACAGCATGATAAATTAATTACATGTTTTAAGACGGTAAGTGCTTTTTAGATAGTATTTGTTTCCAAATGATAATTTAGTTTTTAAGTAATTATTTGTGTAATTTATATTTTCAGGTTGGGTTTCGTCTCATGTTTGGTCCTACAATAGAGGTTATTTTTTGCATAAGGATATGTATCAATCAGTAAACCGATCACTGTAGAAAAATTACAGCATTTTTCTAAAAATTGACTCTACAACGCTTGCTTAGGTGGACCAAGTTCAAATATTATTATCAAACTGTTCATTCTGATATGCAATTAAAGTCAACTCATGTTGGGGGCATAGAGAATGCTCAATAATTTTGGAGAAAGGAATTATTTGTAAACATATTGTGTAAATCTTGTTCTTATAATATTGCAACCCATTACGTCCAGTACTGTTGTTACAAATAAATTTGTATATTTTACAAAAGTCTTATTTTCTTACCATACCGATATAAATCTGAAACTGGTGAATATTTGTTCCTTTACATACCTGAAATTGCTGTTCAGTTGTGAATATATGCAACACTATATGCAGCAAAGCAAATTCATCTATCTATATCCAGGTTTTTGTAGGACGTTAAAGCTCGCGCCATCTACTAAATTAAATAGAAAGGATGCACTTATGAAGCCATTATTATCATAGGAAAGTGCCGTATGTCGGACCACATATTTAATACACCCTGGTGAAAACCTACTCGCAGCTAGGCTATTTCAATAACACAGGCCCACAAAAAAAAAGTTGTCTGCGCCGGGGTACTGACCATACCTAACCCTTGTATTTTGACCCGCTGAACACAAATATGACCTTAGTTTTTCCCCTATACGTCAGATTTTTTTTTTAAAAGCAAATAAATATATAAATATTACGATTCAACAGACTTTTTTTGCTGTTAAAAAAAAAACGGAGGTGTAGGGGAAAAACTAAGGTCAGATTCGTGTTCAGTGGCTCAAAATACAAGGGATAGGTGTGGTCAGTACCCCCGCGCAGACCACTTTTTTTGTTGCCATTGTGCCACACTCAGTGTGGCACAATCACACAAAAAAAAAGTCATCTGCGCGGGGTACTGACCACACCTATTCCTTATATTTTGAGCCGCTGAACACGAATCTGATCTCAGGTTTTTCTTTTAATAGCAAATAAATATATAAATATTAGACTTTTTTGCTTTAAAAAAAACCTGACCTATAGGGGAAAAACTAAGGTCATATTCGTGTCCAGCGGGTCAAAATACAAGGGATAGGTATGGTCAATACCCCGGCGCAAACAACTTTTTTTTTGTGGGCCTGTGTAATCTTTGTTAAAACTTGGGCGTGACGTATTTCATCTCCTATCTTTTTAGGTTCAAGAATGGATGGGAAATCAGCTTTCCACTGAGGCCTGAGATTGGAAGAAATGTGACGACACACTGGTGCCTACCTACCCCTTTGGCACCTGCCCCTGAGGAGCTCCTGTGCCTACAAATCTGACTGTTGGACTCGATGCTCCTGCAGATCTACTAGTTTAGCCTGTTCAATGATATGGGTACACGTTAGTAGAGTAAATGAAGGGTAAGTTGAAGATGAGGTCTAAGTAAGCTGCGAAAATTTACTACACATTTAACATTTCGAAAAGTATTGCTAACAGAAATAAAAAGTAACTGCAGAACCTGATGTGATTTATTTCGCTTAATTCCTTTCCGAACTCCTTTCTAAGCACAAAACATGTAATCTAATATAAACTTCGCTTGGAATATGAATTTGTGAGTCGACATACAACACCAGTACTTATATAATTCTATTGAATTAACATTTTGACTCCTGACGCTGAAAATAAGTGAACTCTCCCGTGCTCAAATAATTGTTATATTTTCTTCATTTTGGTTTAGGATGTAAACTACCTAATAGTAATAATAGCCCAGGCGGTTTCGTCAATATATCGCTTCTACCCGGAATTAATTATTGTAAAGCTGAAGATTTGCAGGATTGTAGTTTTAATCCAGTACAACACGTACCAAAAAGTCCCCTACTCTCCCCCGTCGGATTATCTGTTTTTGCGGAGCAACAAAGGCCTAAGTCGCAGAGATTGCAGAGCTGGCTATACAGTGCAGCAGAAAGGTTGTTACTGGTCCGATTTCGGTCGTAATTATCATCTTCGGACAAGCATACCCTTTCGGAAATATGCATGGAACATCTGAAGTTCCATGCATATTTTGTTCATAATTTTACGTTCTAGTTCAAAAATTGAAAAAATTCCGAAACGGCGCCATTGCGGATAAATGAAGACTCGGAGGGGAAAACGTACCAAAATAAACATTTCTCTTCATACTTTGGGCTTTCTATTGATATGTCTACCTTCTCTGTAGCCTCACCGTTACGGAGCTACACCACGTCTAGTCTAAACAATCAAGCAACCGCACGGCGAGCTATGACGTCCTCGGAGTGTGTGCATCAGTTCATTAGTGTGAGAAAATTGAATTATCGTGGTTAAGTCATGGTCGACACATGCCTTTGCGTTTTTTTGTAAGTTGTCTGTTGAAGATAGAAATGCTGTGGTGATTCGGGGTGGGCTATCTACTTTGCTTCGGGCTAGTGTGGAAGGAGGAAAAATTCATCTATCACCGTACATGTGACATGCAGGTAAGTCCTACGATACTTGTTAGTTCTAAAGAAATGTTCTGAGAAGCCCAAGACGCTGGTATCTCAGTTACATACGTAGTATTACAGTGCCATTTTTCCTTGCAGGAAAAATTACTCTAGACCTTCCACTATAAGGAAGGACATTGCCATGGCCAAAACTGCACAGCCTGGAAGTGAGACGACTGAGACGGGGCTTAGATCAGCGCTCAGCTCTTTCAATATAAAAAGGGGCTGCTTGTTATGTTGAGAGGAGGCGTGTCTGAGGAAGGAGACGAAGAAGCAAGGCAAACACAGGAGGGTTGTTCACGTTCAAGAATCGGATCATCGACGAAGCTCTGCAGAGAAATGGCGAGTGGTTGTGCAAACTCGTGTATCGAGTGCAATTGATCTGGTCGCGGCTGAAGCCAAATATCACCATCAGTGCAATTTGCTGTTTTTCTCTTCAGGTTCGTACCGGTTCTTGTGTGTCTTTAATACACAAAGCACAAGCTCTAGATAAAATTCTCGCAACTTGACTTTTTTCCCAACATTACAGGTTCAGTTTTCAGAGAGGATAGTGTTGAGAGAAAGCCTGGAAGGCCCGAAGACATGGTGAGGTCTGCGGCGTTTCTCGAAATGTTTTCGTACATAGATGATTCTGACGAATGGCCGGTGCGAGTGCAGGTACTCTGGTCTGAACTGCAGCATCATGTGCAGGAGCTGTAGAGGATCTAGCTGCACAAAGAAACAGTCAGTGGATATGGATGATGATCCTACTTTTCAGTAGATCAATAATGTCGAATGTCTTGCCGAATAAAGTCATTTTCTGAGTCTGACAAGTTAAATTTCATTCAATAATATATAAACGGAATTCACCAGTCTCATCAGCGCAGCCAGGGTAGTTCCACCGGGCGGAATCCTCGAAGTGGCGTAGCTCCGTAACGGGTGACGCTACAGAGAAGGTAGACGTATCAATGGAAGATACATATTTATTTGGGTACGTTTTCCCCTCCGAGTCTTTATTTTTCCGTAATGGCGCCATTTCGGATTTTTTCAATTTTTGAAATTTTGACAGCACTAAAACGGAAAAATATGAACACAATATGCATGAAACATCTGAAATACAAACGGATATGCTTCTCCGAAGCTTTTATGATCATTTCCATCCAAATCGGACTAGTGACAACCTTTCTGCTGCACTTTATAGCCAGCTCAACAAAAACAGCGAAGCCGACGGAAGAGAGTAGGGAATTTTTTAGTGTGTGTTGTTCTGGACCAAAACTACAATCCTGCAAATTTTCAGCTTTATAATAATTAATTCCGGGTTAAAAACTCAAATTCCTAGGGTATAAAAATAAGGACTCAAAAGGACATGACCTCTTTTGTCTTCATAAACACTCAGCGAAAAATTTATGCTCAAGGCGCTCGATGCCAAAAGTATCATTAATAATGTTTTACATTTTTGTGAATTAAGAAATTAAAAAGACTTCAACTGATGCCATGCACACTTCCGATAATGTCAAAAGACGTCAAATGACGCAATGAGCATTCTACGTGTTAATTATTGACTACAACTATTGTACTTATCGACCCTATAAACTTGAAATATACGAAAAAGAAAACTTGTGCCTTTTTTTATCATGATGTCGGTATAGTAGCAGTATGTTGTTCGTTACACTAAATAGAATCTCTATATTAAGATTTACATAACTTTTTTCAAGGTCAAAACCTAAAATAAGCCAATTAATTCTAAGTTACACACGCTGCCACAAAATAAATGCATGATTGCAGAAATTAATTTATTCCTGAATAAGAAAAATATAGTATTATATTTTGTAACTGAAAAAGTAAATAAAGGTAAAAAGTTAACAAAACGAGAAAACTTCAATTCAAACTGATTTTATTATATAGCAGAGGAGTCAATATTGTTATGCTTATAACTTGCGTTGTAAAGGTGCTTATATGTATACTTGCATATATTATATTACCTGTGAAAATAGTGACCAATTTTGCAAATAACCTGTTACAAATTAATAAATTGTTAAAAATATACATGTATTGAAAATTAATGGAAATAGAGGAAATAAATAGCTGTGAATTTGTTAACATCTATTTTAATTTAATAATAAATTAAAAAAATGAATAAAATGCTTCATAGATATTATAAATTAAATTGTGATATTTGGATATTGAATATTTTTAACATGACGATATAATTTTCATTTATAAGCTTTTTATGTTTGGAGATTTCTTTTATATCCTAATATAATTTCGAAATTCAGTTTTTGAAAGAAAAATATCACGATAATTATTCTAGCGTTAAGCGCAACTCTGTAATAAGCTAAAATAATTTCCCTTCCAAATTTAAGTGGTACATTCGAGAATACAATAATAACCTAAATCAGTTATACGCACGTTATAGGGTTTTCTCTTAACGTCTACTTTAGCCTCAATCTTTGCCGTAGCGTGCAGAGGGACCTCAAGTCTCCGAGGCGGATCTCAGCTACTGATAAATATAAATTCTTGACATGCTCCATTCCTACCCCCATTCTAGCAAAGCCAATTAAACTACACGATCTTTCAATTCTGTGGTCATCAATAGGCGATTGGCGTGTCTGTTTGGCTTTATTTCACAGAAAAGGACGTGCATGTGTATCTTATTTCTACTAAGAATTATTTAATAATAATAATGATAATAAATGCCTTTATTGCAAACTTATAAGTTGTAAAATTTACAAATTGCGAAGTTCAGAAGTAGTTATAAGTAACCCTCTGCCTTTCGACTTAACCAGATAATTAGCCTAATGTAAATCTAAATTACTAATTTAAGATCTAAATTATGCACGATAAGTTAATTTATTACGTAGCTTAAAAGATTAAAAACTCTACAAATAACATGATTTATTGTCAAAATAATACGTAAGGAAGAAGAAAGAAAAGAAACAAAAATTGCCAGTGACATATAATAATATTATTCTTAATTCTTTCATAATTTATAATGAGAAACTTCTATACGGTATCTCATTATACAATTTGCAGATATTACATACGAAATATCTCTGGAAAATTGCAGTGAAATATTTAGTGGTGGTTAACATATTTTTAAATCTTAAATTGATGTTATGTGCTCTTGCGCCTGTACTAAAAGTGATTTCTTGGTACGCACAAAATGAACATTTATATTTAATTATTTTATTGCATAACACTACTGAGTACAGAATCGTCGCTTTCCATATTTAGTCACCCAATTTTACGAATTTTTTAGATATACCTAATTGTTTTCTTCTAATATCACAGACAAATCGGGTGCATGAATTTATTTTAAAATATCACATGTAGATCTCTGGACAATTGCAGTGAAGTGTTTAGGGGTGGTTAATAATATAATAATAATTGATTGGCGTGCGGCCATTCGAGCCTATCCATTACAGACTCAGCTGCATGATGTATGCCACTGCAGTGTTGATTATAGGAGAAACTCAAGAAACGTTAAACCTACAAAAACCTCAGAGAAAACCTTACTGGAAGAAGAGAATTGAGAACACGATGGAATCGTATAGGAAAGAAATAGCAATTCTCGAGGAATATAAAATGGGAGTACCTTCTTTCCAAGTACTCAAAGAGGTGTAAAGTGCCTGAAGCTGAAACTGCAAGCAAAGACACAGAGGCTAAGGAGATATACCAAAATAAATAACCACTACCAACACAACAAACTCTTTGAAGCAGACGCCAAGAAATTTTATCGCCAAATGAACGGCCAACAGATTGAAATAAAGACACCGTGTTCAAGAACTTTTGGTGTGGAATCTTGGAGGACAAAGTCAGTCATACTGAGAATGCTCTATGGATCGAATAAGAGCATAGACAGCGCCTATAGACTTTTTTTTTTTTTTTTCTTCCCGGGTGGAAATCCTTTATGGACACCTGAACGGTAGTGTTGGACTCACCTCTAGGCATACCCACTAAAACCACCCCTCTCTCACCTATCTCTCTGGAACCGCTCGCGCATCTACTTCAGAGGGTAGGCCTGTCCTTTTTTCTCCATAGGTTACCAACTCTCGTTTCTCTCCTCTTCTTCCTTGGTTTTAAGTATGCTGGTAAGGGCACCTGCTATAATATCCCAATTTCCTTCGTCTTCCAGCATCAGGGCAACTAAATTTTCCTCCTGGAGTATCTCGCCTACTCTGTCGTGGCAGGCGTCTCTATAAACGGCCCACCTGGGGCACCAGAAAATGGTATGAGCTGGGGAATCTGTTTCCCCGCAGTAGACACACTCGTCGTCGTCCACCTTTCCGATGTTTCTGACATAGGTGCGGAAACAGCCATGTCCGGATAGTGCTTGGGTGATATAATATCCTATTTCCCCATGCTTCCTGTCCACCCACCTTCTTATGTTCGGAATTAGAGCCTTTGTCCAAAGGCCCCTTGTGCCGCTTTCCCATCTTTCTTGCCAGTGTTCGTACAATCGGTCTTCAGTTTGTCTTTTGTCGGCGCCCTAGCGCCTATAGACTTAGGAGTAGATGAAGTTGTAGAAATAATTCAGCAGACGCTTAATTGGAAAGCACCTGGACCAGGCAGCGTACAGAAATTCCGGTTAAAGCACCTCAATGCTCTACATGAGAGTTTAACAACTGCCAACAATAAAATTACGACACCCCGAAGAAACCCCGAGTGGCTAACTTCAGTAAGCACTTTCCTCCTTTATAAAGGCAAGGATGTCGAGGATTCTAAAAACTACTGGCCAATAACCTGTCTACCAATGATATATAAAATCATCATCATCGCACTAGCAAATAAAATCTACAACCACCTATTAAAGTACCAGATTATCCCAGAAGAATAGAAAGGTTGTAGAAAGGCTTCCAGAAGTTGTAAGGATCAGCTGTTAGTTAAGACCATTACATCGATTGCAAGGAAGCGGTACAGAAATCTCTAGATGACATGGGTGGGCTACAAAAAGGCGTTTAATAGCTTCCCCACACTAGGATTGTTGAATCCTTGAAAACTTACCGTGTGTGCCCAACAGTAACGGACTTCGTGGAAACCACAGTGAATAAATGGAAAATGGAAATGTGACTCTACCACTGGAAAGGTCACATAGGGGAACATGCAAATTAAAAGAGGAATATTCCAGGGAGATTCTCTCTCACCTGTACTGTTTTGTATGGCACTCACGACCCTCTCAAATCAACTAAACAAACAGAGAATTGGCTTTGAACTCAGCGGCAACAATAGATTACACCATCTGTTCTATATGGACAACCTGAAGTTGTTTGCCAAGAATGAAACTCAACTAAAGCAAGAGCTGGTCTAGACAAATGCGCCACCTCCAGCAAAGTAAACATCTAAATAGTCACAGCATCGTGCTGAGTGATCAATTTGCAATACGAAGTATAAATCTGGGAGAAACATGTAAGTACCTTGTTATTGAGGAGTGCGCCGAAATCTACAACGACGAGATGAAGAGTAGGATTGTTAGGGAATACTACCGTCCATTAGACAAGCTCTTAAGACCAAGCTAAATGCCAAAAACAAAATCAAAGCAATAAACACAATTGCTGTCCCCGTAGTTACCTACAGTTTTGGATTTGTCGATTGGTTTCGAAGTAACATTGCGAAAATTTACAAAAAAACTAGAAAAGTCCTAACAACTGGCGAAATTCATCACTCAATGGCAAATGTGTGCAGGTTATACGTTAAGAGGAAGACGGCGGCAGTGGATTAATAGTAATAATCTATTGTGGGACTGGGCGCGTATATTCGACAGTGAAAGGACAAATTACCGCGCCTAATTAAAGAGCATGATAAGGATAAGAAGTTTTATTTCACCCAGAAGGAAGCGCGAAAAATCCAGGAATAATATCTGGGAGCCAAAACCACCGATGAGGACGCCAAAAAGAAAATTAAAACCAGCATCGAAAAGTGAAAAATAGAAGTAGGTACTCTGCGCAAAACCGATGCATGGAAAATTTTTGCCCGATCTTGACCGACTAGCAGTGGACAAGAAGGGGTTTATACAGTGGTTAAACGGCTCGGGCTTGTAGGAGGAAACAGAAAGTTTAATAATAACAGCACAAAATTAAGCACTAAACACCATCAGAGGATGATCTTAAAACAACCTGTTGACAGCGCCAATATTCTTGGCTAAAGATGTCGATCTCGGATGTCTGGAGCCGGGCAGGACCATTGCCCTTTACCCCAGTACATCGCTATAGACCGGAGACCAGCCTCGTGCAGGGCGAGCAAACTAACTTTGCGTCGGCCCCACTCACAAATGTGAGCGGTGCAGACGATTTCGGCCCACCTCCCTGGGTCCTGGCTCATTGGACCTTGCTGACTAAGGCCTCTTCTGGCGTTCTTCGGTCTTCGTTTTCTTTTCTTCGCCAGCTTGCCCCTCCCCCCCCCGGGGGGGGGGGTAGTCATCGGTCTGTTGGGTGTTTTTGGGTTTTTGGCAGGGACTGACTGCAGGTACACAGAATGCCAATTGACCGTCCTGTCATCCGGATCGTCGGTAGGGTAAGGATGAGCTGTGTAGCTCGAGGAAGGGCAGGCCTAACTGCTTTGGTACCATTTTTGGTCTGCCCGGAGCCAGGGTGACTACAGGTACTGGACGGTTGTTTGTCCGGTACCCGCAGGGTCTTGGGTGGGTGGTTGGGTGATCGTCATGTCTCTTCCGTGGGGTGGCTTCATCGGATGGTGGTATGATTCTCATACTCACCCGTTATCCAGAATTTGCATCTTCGGAGCGTCTGCAGGGTCGTAGTCATTAGTCTCCCTGACCAGCGAGTTCCCATGTTCCTCGGCAAGGGCGTAGATCTTCTTGGCTCTCTCCTTGATGATTTCAGTGACTGGGGTGTACTCCAGGTCCCCAAAGATGTCCTCGTTGCGCACGAACCAGGGGTGCGTTGACTGCTGTTCGGAGGGCGACATTCTTCACTCTCTGGATCTGATGGAGGTAGCTTTTCGCTTGGTAGCCCCAGGCTAAGGAGGCGTACGTCAAGTTGGGGCCGGATGAGTAACGTGATCAGCGTTAGCTTGTTCCTCAGGTTGAGTCTGCTCTGTCCGCCCGTCATGGGGTAGATTAGAGCTCTCGTCCTCCTGACCTTCTTGACTATGGCTTATGTGTTCAGTCTCCATGTTAGGCCTTTGTCCATGATCACGCCAAGGTAGTTGACGGTATCGTCTTCACCAAACATGGAAACGTGACCTGTGGGAGTTTGTTTTCTTACCTTCCTGAAGAGAACCGCCTTACTTTTCTCGGCGTTGACGGCTACCTTCCATCTGTTGCACCAGTCCTCTAGTAGGGAGGCTGCCTCCTGGAGGTTTCTGGTGGCTATCCTTGCGTTCCAGGATCTGGCAGTGAGTACTGTGTCGTCTGCATAGAGGGCCAGGGAGGTCGGCTCTGTCCATGGTAGGACTGAGGTATAGATGGAGAACAAGTGCGGGGAGAGCACTGAGCCTTGGGGGACTCCTGCCTCCATTGGTACGTGGACAGTTTGTCCACTATCTTCACCCTCATCCATCTTCTGTGTAGGTATGATCTGACTAGCTTGACGAGTGCTTACTCATCATTTTGGCTAGGAGACCTCGGTGAGACGGAGCACTTGGAGTTCCGTGGAGTGTCCTGTCCTGTACGCGAACTGCTCGTCCGGTAGGATGTCCAGTTCTTCTGTCTTCTCGGCTATCCTCTTGAGTATGACTCGTTCGGCTACCTTGCTCATGGCCAGGAGTAGACTGATTGGCCTGTAGGAAGAGGGAAAGATTAGGTGCTTAACTGGCTTCGGGATGACTAAGACATCGACCTTTTTCACCTGGAGGGGAAATGTCTCAATCTCAACATTGCGTTGATGATGTTGACCAGCGCCGCTACTCCTTTCCTGGGTAGCTTCTTGAGTGCGATGTTCCCTATGCCATCACATCCTGGAGCCTTCCCGGGTTTTAGGCTCCTTAGGATTTCCTTGACCTCCTCGGGGGTGGTCGGAAGGATGTGTTCGTCATCTGGCAGGCGGTTCATCCGATGTACTCTGCGCTCCACGTCCTCCGCCCAGTCCTCGTCCTCATCGTCGAGCTGGTTTTCCGTACACTGCAGTTCCAAGCTGTCGGCGAATGCCTCGGCTTTTTTCTGGCGAGTGTAGACAATTCCATTCTCTCGGTGGATCGAGGGCATGGGTGTGTCCTCCGGTTGCGCAGGGCCCGTTGAGTGGTCCAAACACTTCTGTCCTGTGTGTTCGGTAACTCCAGGTGGCGCTACCATCCTTCTTGTCTGTGTTCCTGGAAAGCAGCCTTGACTCTCCTACTGTATAGTCTTCTGTCTTCTGGGAGTCGGGTTCTCTGGGCCCGTTTCTTCGCACTTCGTCTATCCCTTATTAGCTGCCTGGTGCCTGGTGCTCGTCTCGTCTCCGTTTCCGTGGTACTTTCCCTCAGTGCCGCTTGGATCTGGTCCTCCAGGGAGGTGATGGCCCTCTCCATGTCTTTCTCGGTTTCGAGTCAAGAAATTTGTGCAATGTCCCTCTGCAAGATTGCACGGAACGGTTCCCAGTCCGTCCACTTTTTGATGAAGGTTGTTGTGATCTCATCATCCTTTTCTTCTAGCTCTAGGAGAATTGGGTCGTGCTCGGTGGAACCATCCATCATGGTGCTGATTTCTACTTCGAGGGTCATCTCCTTTAGCATCGCGATGTCCAGTACATCCGGTCTGTGTCTACCATTGTCATGGTCTGTATAGCGACTATAGCGACTCACTCACTGGAAATCGAGAAGTTCCAAAAGCGAGAAGTTTCCATGGAGTCGCTAAGAAACAAAAAGGAAAACTCGATCCATAATGGAGAAGTTTTCATGGAGTCGCTAAGAAAAATAAAAACTTTCGATATAAAAATATAATATCAATATACTTTAAAATACCAAAATCACATAAAATATGAACATGTATTAAAAACAAATATACATATATTTACTTCGATTTTAATTTTATTTATAGCGATAACGCTATAAACTTGGTGACCCCGACGTGATAATTTTATGTCCAACGTGATAAATATATGCCAGAAGTGAAAATTTTATGTCCAACGTCATAAATATATGCCAGAAGTGAAAATTTTATGTCCAACCTGATAAATATATACCAGAAGTGATCGATATATATGTCCGAAGTTATTCTATAACTTACATGATGAAATCTACGTTATTTAATTAATTTGAAGGAGAGATAAAATCATTTCCACTTCAAAAGATAAAAGAATATCTCAGATATAATTACCGAAGTACAACACTTTCCTGTTTTGGAACAATTTTTATCAATAATTTCAAGAAGAGATTCAATATATCAACTACCGTTATAAATTGACCAAGATGATTTTTATCATTTTCATGAAGAGAAGAATTTTCCCGATGAATTTTGAATAGAGGTTCCAAATTTGAATAGATGTTCCTATAATTCATGGTAATTTCCTAATTCAATCAACTGAAGTTGTACATTACAAGTACTGTCATCTGTCGGTGAGTGAGTTAAAGTACATTCCCTTTTTTATCTAAGAGAGTAGTCAATCAATCAATCAATCACAATCGATTAGTTATGCCAAGACAACCTTCAGACGAGGATTTTCCTCAAACCCATTATGTCACGTCTGTCAAACTACCCCCATTCTGGAAATCAAAACCAGAAATTTGGTTTACCCAGATCGAATCACAGTTTTATGTTGCAAAAATTGTCAATGACAAGAAAAAGTATGATCAGGTTATAGCTAATTTGCCATTAGATGTGATAGATAATATATACGATATAATATCTAATCCCCCGGAAACGGATCTCTACATAAATTTAAAGAAAGTTTTAATTTCACGTTTATCATCGAGTGAGGAAAAACGTCTGAATGATCTGTTATCAGGTTCCCAAATGGGCGATATGAAACCTTCAGATTTCTATAGATCCATGCTGAATATGGTTGGAGGATTCAGCATGGTTAGTCAAGATTTATTGATAAAGCTATGGAAAAGACGTTTGCCTCAAACAGTATATATTGCCATTACAGCTTCAGGGAAAACAGACACAAAAGAGATTCTAGATATTGCGGATCGGATCTGGGAGTCCTGTCAAAATTCAATGGTTGCATCATACTCCAAAAATCCTCTTGACTCTGAGTCAACCCCGTTATCAGATTTAACTACCACTATCAAAAATTTTTCAATCACTTTCCATGATTCAATTAATCAAGTATTAAAAAAACAAGAAATTTTTAATTCTCGATTAAACTCTTTAGAATCCAGACTTTCCAATCAATCCTTCGAGCCTCAACCTTCTACTTCCTGCTGCAACAATTGCAAAAGTAGAAGCAATTCACAAACTCGTACCACTAATCGCAATCGTTCACCCAGCCGTAATAATGTTTCCAATAAATTTGATCGTACAGACAATACTATTTGTTACTACCATCAACTTTATGGTGCCAATGCCTATCGTTGTGGAGGTGAATGGTGCAAATTCAGTAAGAATTGTAAAAAATCTGATAATTCTCAAAGATGACTGAAGTTTGATAATTTTATGACGTCTGATTTTGACATTTCTAACAGCAAACGTCGTCGACTTTTTATTTACGATAGATCTAATAACCTGAACTTCCTAATCGACACTGGTGCCGATTTATCTGTGGTGCCACGCAATGCTTTCACAGATTTAAAAAAGAATTTTGATACGATATTAACCGCGGCTAACGGTTCAACCATTTTTACATACGGTAAGAAATTGTTAAAAGTCAATCTAAACTTACGTAGATTATTTCCTTTCGTTTTCAATATAGCAGACATTGACATACCGATAGTCGGAGCAGATTTCTTTTCTCATTTTGGTTTAGTTGTCGATCTTAAAGGAGCTCGAATAATTGATAACAAGACTAATTTGTCAGTTAATTGTTTTATTAAAAATAGTCCTTTAGACAATTATAGATTAGATACACTTAAATTATTTCCTTTGACAGATAAATATAACAAATTACTTTTACAATTTCCTAATTTAATTGGTTCACCAGATTACAATTTACCTATTAAACATTCTATTGTACATCATATAGTTACTGAAGGTCATTTACCTTTTTCACGACCTCGTAGATTAGACAATCTTAAATTTAAAATAGCTCAAACAGAATTTAATAACATGGTAGAATTAGGTATCTGCAAACCATCATCTTCTCAAGTTTCCTCTCCACTCCATCTAGTGGCGAAAAAAGAGAAAAATGACTGGAGACCTTGTGGAGATTATCGACAACTAAATACGATTACCATTCCAGACAGATATCCGTTACCTCTTATCCACGACTTTAGCTCTCAGTTGCACGACTGCACTATATTCTCCAAGGTTGATTTAGTGCGAGCGTACCATCAGATACCGGTCGCTGAAAATGACGTTTATAAGACAGCTATAACAACTCCATTCGGACTGTTTGAATTTTCCCGCATGCCTTTTGGTCTACGCAATGCCGGTCAAACTTTCCAACGTTTTATGAATGAAGTACTTGTCAATTTACCTTTCGTTTTCGTCTATTTGGATGATATATTAATCGCAAGTCAATCAGATGTACAACATTTGGAACATTTGGAAAAGGTTTTCAAGAGATTAGACACATACGGAATTAACATTAAACCATCTAAATGTATCTTAGGAGTTGACAATTTAACCTTTTTAGGTCATCACATCTCTTCATCAGGTATTTTACCATCAACTGAGAGAGTCGAAGTCATTAATAATTTCCCTTTACCGACAACTCTCAAACAACTACAACGTTTGATAGGTATGGTGATTTTTTATCATCGTTTCATACCTCATTTTGCTGAAATATTACTTCCCCTATATTCTCTTTGTAACAGTTTATCTCATGATAAAATTACAAAGATAAATAGTTGGCCTGACCAATGTTTAGACGGATTTTCGAAAGCCAAAGACGCAATAAGTAATGCAGTAGTTTTAGCTCATCCTTGCAATAATGACGATACTATCTTATCTCTCTCAGTCGATTGTTCTAACCTTGCCATGGGTGCAGTTTTAGAGCAAAAAGATAATAAGGGATTTCTTGCTCCTTTAGCATTCTTTTCCCGTAAATTAACCACAGCACAAACCAATTATTCTGTTTTTGACAAAGAACTTTTAGCATTATATACTGTAATTAATCATTTTAAGTTTATACTTGAAGGTCGAAAGTTTAATTGTTTTACAGATCACAAACCTTTAATCAATGCTTTATTCACAGAAGCAGAAAGATCTCCTCGTCAAATACGTCATTTAGAATACATAGCTCAATTTTCTTGTAAAATACAACATGTTAAAGGAAAACATAATGTAATAGCTGACAGCTTGTCACGTATTTACGACACTTCTTCCTTAAAACAAGATATTTTACCACTTCAACTTAAAAATTCTCCCTTCCTTAATGTTAACTTTGACCTAAAGTTGCTTAGTGAAGCTCAGGAGAAAGATTCAAATCTCAACTATTTATTGACAGATAAATCATCACTAACTAAAACCAATTTCATTTTAAAAAAGATACAAATTCCAGATTCAAATGATTTTATTTGGTGTGATGTTTCTCGTGCAAAAGTCAGACCTTTTGTCCCACTTGTTTACAGACGAACGATATTCGATATTTTTCACAACTTATCTCATCCTGGTATTAAAGCCACTAGACTGTTGATTTCAAATAACTATTTTTGGCCGAAAATGAACACAGATTGCAATTTATGGTCAAAATCGTGCATTAACTGTCAAGCTGTCAAAGTCAGTCGACATACGCGAAGTGCTCTCGGGAACTTCACCATCCCGAAAATCAGATTCGACCACATCCACATAGATTTGGTAGGACCATTACCTCCATCCAAAGGTAACTCTTACATTCTTACGGTGATTGAACGATTCACTAGGTGGCCGGAAGCGTACCCTCTTCGCGACATCACAGCAGAAACAGTTGCGCGTACTTTATTTCAAAACTTTGTTTGTCGATTCGGTGTTCCCTTGTCAGTAACGACTGATCAAGGAGTACAATTCGAGTCAAGATTATTTAATGAATTTGCAAAGTTTTTAGATTTTCATAGAATACGTACAACTGCATATCACCCCCAGGGCAACTCTTTAATTGAAAGATTTCATCGCTCACTTAAAACTTCCTTGTTAACTAGAGCCAATACATCTCATTGGACAGATGAATTACCCATCATTTTATTAGCATTTAGGACAACTCCCAAGGAAGATCTGCAATGTTCACCTGCTGAAATCATATATGGTCAAACCCTTCGTTTACCTGGCGAATTTTTCGTTGAATCAAATAATTCCCCAGATATTCCTTATTTCATTGACAAATTACGCATTTATTTTAATAATTTAAAATTTGTTCCTCCAACTTCGCATGGCAATTACAAAACTTTTGTTAGTTCAGATCTTGCCTCTTGCGATTTTATTTTCGTTCGCATTGAACGTTTAAAACGTTCATTTACTCCTTTATATGAAGGACCGTTTAAAGTTTTATCTCGTTCAGATAAGTTATTTACCTTTAAGAAAGGAGCCAAAGTCATAACTGTCAATATTGATAGGGTTAAACCGACTTTTGTATTAGTTGACAGATGTGACACTTTGCCTACCCCGATTAAAAAAGTACGTTTTGCAATCGACACGTTGATTGATTGACTATTTTCTTTTTTAACGAGGGGGTGTATATAGCGACTATAGCGACTCACTCACTGGAAATCGAGAAGTTCCAAAAGCGAGAAGTTTCCATGGAGTCGCTAAGAAACAAAAAGGAAAACTCGATCCATAATGGAGAAGTTTCCATGGAGTCGCTAAGAAAAATAAAAACTTTCGATATAAAAATATAATATCAATATACTTTAAAATACCAAAATCACATAAAATAAGAACATGTATTAAAAACAAATATACATATATTTACTTCGATTTTAATTTTATTTATAGCGATAACGCTATAGTCCGCCCGGCCCAAGGACCAACAGGTTGCCATCATGCTGTCCCAGGAAACGCAGTAGCTCTCGTCTTCGAGTGTTTGTTATCCTACTGTGCCATTCCGGGGACTTGGCGTTGAAGTCCCAATGGCCACTGTCTGGGTCCTCAGGGGTAGGACGGCCTCCAGGTCTGCGTCTCGCAGCATGACTTGAGGTAGCTGGTAGCAGGAGACCACTCTGATGTCACCATTTCATACCATGTACACTACTACGGCTGTGGCCTCCAAGTTCTCCATTTGACCTGCGCGGTGCATAGTCCTTGGGCATGGCCGAAACGCTGGCAGCGGTGGCACTGCGCGATGGCCAGGGCGGCTCGCAGTCTTTCAGTCCTCACTACCAGGAAGCGGTTGACAGCCAAAATCCTCTCCTCGCTGAGGGGTACCTGAACCAGCATCAGCGGTATTTCTTGTTTTGTGCGTCTCGATGTCATGCGCTGGACGGTCGCGTGTGCAAAACCCTGTCCTTGGAGGTCCTCTTTTACCTCCTCGCATGTTACTCCACTGGGGAGCCCTCTGATTACCACTCGTAGTAATCGTTCTTTAGGCAGGACGTAGGTGTGATATTCGCGATTTTCTTGCGCGAACATCTTCGTCATCCGTCTGTAGTCGTCCACGGCTACAGGTTCGGTGGGATTCCCTCGCCCACAACTTTGGCTTTTGTGAACTGGATGTTTGCCTCGTCCACTCTTTTGGCTACCACCGTCTCCTTTTTCCTCAGGATTACGGGGGGAATCTTGGTTGCTTTTTCTGGGGATCCTCCGGAACCTCAGTATCTCGCTCGGTGGCCGCCTGGGGGGCACTGTTGACAACAAGTGTAGGATGTGCGGCCTAACAGAACACATTAGCCACCTGTTGGCGGGATGTACTACGCTGGCACCATCGGAGTACACTCACCGGCACAACAGAGGGGCCATGTGCAAGCACTTCAGTATACCAATACCCGCAAAATATTATGAATATACTCCTGAGAGGGTTGTCAATACCAACGAAGTCACAATTATGTAGGATTATAACTGACAGAGAGATTCGTACGAATCGACCAGACATCGTGGTACATAATAAAAAATAAAAATCCTGTTTGTTGATCCTGAATGACACCAACGTGATGCTCAAGGAAACGGAGAAGTTGAGCAAGTATAAAGACCTCCAAATAGAAGTTAGCATAATGTGTAATTCAAAAACCACAGTCGTTCCAGTAATTGTAGGAGCCCTTGGAATTGTCAAAGAAGTCCATGACTGGAGTCTACGATAACTGCCTGAGCTCAATTCTCGACTTGTGGGAGCAGAGGGAGAAAGGAAAAAGAAAGAAATAGGAAACGTAATGAAATTAAAAAAAAAAGATAAAATACTAATTTCCCATTGGAATAATTTCGAGAATTGAGCCCCTGGTTAACCGAGCGCACAAAAAGTGCAGAAGATCGCACTTTCGGAAACAGCGCATATTTTAAGGAAAGTTTTAGATTAGGGGTCTCTGTGATCTCTTGTTGGGGTCTGAACTCTGAGCTGTTGGAGCGGCATCACGAACGTCGCCCGAAGGGCCCAAAACCCTGGAACGGTCTTCAACAGAGCCGAATCTCAATCGCGCGCAAGGGATTGGTGAGTAATTTCCAGCTATGGCTGAGATATTGTGCCGATGTTAAGTCTATGTAATAATAATAATAATATAAATTTCAGAAAACAAATACAATTTCCTTAGTCTAAAAGGCGAAGTTCAGCTGAACAGTTACTCTACCACTTATACCCTTAAAAACATAAGAAAAATGTTTACCTTAAAATGATAGCTATATAAAACTAATAGAAATTATTTAAGTGATAGCAGCAATAACAATAATGATAATCAAAAAAGGGGCTAATAGTAAATAACAAAGTTACAGATTTACATAGCATAGAATTAAAATTGCACAAATAAAGAAATCGAAATGTATAGATATATACTTAAGTATACACCTCGGCATGTGGTTCACATATAATTTACACGTTTTTACACATAATCACATACATTGTTGGTTGAATAACAATTTTTGTTCTTATATTTAAAGGTATTTATAGAGGGATGTTTTAAATAATTTTCAAGCAGATTATAATTTGATATAGCGTTGTAGGAGAATGAGTTCAGGAAAATTGCAGTACTATGTTCTGGCATGATCAAATTATAAGTAGATCTGATATTTGCATTATGAATATTTCTTAAACGTTTTTGCTTAAGAAAATTCAGTACAAGTAACAAGAACTCGATGGGCAAACACCACCAGGTGATATATGTAGGTATTTTCAAAATGAAGCCATCCAAGTTGGTAACGTTTTTGTAAAACATGTTAAAAACATAGTACTTGCCATGGAGAGACATGGTCAATTAGAAAATCCTATAAGTTGTTCTTATCTTCATCATAAATTGTAATAAAACACGTTAGTCAAAAAAATTGCCAATTTAAAAAATATATTTGTAATTATTTCCTTAGTTCTAATCAGTAAATATGACTTATGATATATCGTTAAAAAGAGGAAATAATACTCTAGTTAATATTTCATATATTTTTTAACACCCTACAGAGTAAATCAGTAAATCCAGCAGTTCTAAATAAATTTTGTTAGTACCTGGTTAAAAGGCTCTGTTTTCAAAAAAGTTTTGCCTCAGTTATATTTTCTTATCCCTTCAAATAACGGAGATATCTGGCTCACACATTTTAGAGATTTTTCCGTCATAACTCTTAAAGCAGGACATGAATTTCAAATATCTGTAAACCATTTTGTGGCTTATAAAAATCTACACAATTTTTGTATAAACAATTTTTCTGTACGACTGATATTAAGCGGTATATCTTCGAAGACAACATGTAGTTTGGACTATTTAGGAGGTAAACATACCAAAAGTCTCCGAACGTAGGAGGTGGGGAGGATGCAGGAGGCACGAAGAAAGTCCCGGTTTTTGGTATTTTGCTCATATCTCGAAAACGGTTAGCTCTAATCAAAAAGTGGCTATATGTAAAATTAAAGTTGACTAAATTTTCTACAATAATATTTCTATTAATTTTTTTCGTATCTGTTATGGTTCAGTAATGAATTGTAAATCTTTTGACTGTATTCTAACTTTATTATAAATTTATTGTAAATTGAATATACATTTTAATAATCATCGTAGAAAAAAATTTCTTGTACAGATATCCGCTTCACAGCAAACTGACCTCAAATATCGAATAAAAAATGTCTTTGCGTCTGTAAGTGTGTGTGCACTTCCCTCTAGACCCCCTTATTGAACGTTCATTGACAAGGCTATTATCTGAGCTAGAGCTATAGAAACGAAAACCAGATTTTTATGTAAAGTTTCCTGCCGGATTCAAATTTCGAGCCAATTCATTCGGATTTTTGAAATTGGAGAAAAAAGCATTTGGTTGCAAAAATTACAAAAAACGTAAAAATATGTTTTATTATTTCTCACTGAATATCCTACTTGCTATTAGGTATTTTTTCAATCTTCCCTTGGCTACAGTCAAGCGAGAAAAGTTTTTTCGCACTGTATGTTTTTTTTACAAAAATATAAAAACCCGAACATGTCACACAAAACTTGTAAAGTGCATCGTAAAATATAACATACAATGTAACAAACTTTTTATTATTAAAGTTAGAAGGACGGTGTATCGAAGTAAAGTGGGGCTTAAAGTTCAAAGAATCTTTTTATTTGCAATTTTTTTTCATGTGATTGTTGGTTTTTCAACACTAGAGCTGGTAACAGAGCGTACAGAGCGTACGCTGTAACACTGGTAGAAACGTAATTGTTGTGACTATTACAGGAAGTCAACAAATATATTTCTCCGGTTTTTATTAACTTATTTTGTAAGGTGAACCTTATCCGGTATTTTATAGTAAATATTTTAAGTCCTTTAAATATTGGAAGATAGAAGTAAGTATTTAAATAATTAGTGTTATTGTATACATACTGTTTGATTCGAAAACATATGTAGGGCCAGAAATAGACTAGAGACAATACATTATGTGCCAAAAAAACAGTGAGTTCCGAGACATTACCAAGGGAGGCTTCTGATTCTTTAAAAGATGCGTCTAATACATACCCGAATTTTTATTCAATATCATTGTTCACAGAATTACAAAATAAACACACATTTTTAGTGCCGGGGAATCCTACAAGCCAGTGTTTTATATAAAAAAGAGAGCCGTCTTCAAATAAAACTGAATTATTTTCTTTTAAGAACGACAGAAAAAATATTTATTTGCACTGTGATTGTATTTCGCATACAGTCATCGTTATCACTAATGATTTACTATGTAATTTCTTTCTGGGTGGCTACCGTGCACCAATGTTTAAAGCAAAACGCTAATTTCCTCTTGTTTTCTCAATCCGCTCGTCGCCTGCTTTGTGTATATCATTTCTTTAAAACTTCTCATTATTTTTATAATATGAAAGATGTGCTCTTGTGCGACATACGCAGGGATTCAAAGCAAAATAAGAAATTCATACCAGTTAACACTTTCAATATACAAGCGCAAATTTTAAAAATTAATAATGGAATTTAAACAAAATATTTTATGTGCTTTGTCAATAAATTAATTCTTTGTGAAGGAATAATTATTCCGTCCCCAATATAATTTATGTATGTCTCTAGAAGGCATAGTTAAGGTGGGCGGTTCGGTGAACGTGATTCGACAATTTCTCCTACATCCCTGAACAGATTCAAAACATTTTTTCATGGGCTTTTAGATACAACTTTATAGAATGGTACTAGGCTATTGAAAACTAAAGACCGTGTAGGTAACAAGACCGAGACAAATACTTTATCAGATAAAGTAATAAAATCGCAAGGGGTGCCGCAAGGCTCTATACTGGGCCCTTGTTATATGTTAATGGTATACCATTTCTTATCAACCTTATCTCATTTTACCAATTTGCAGATAACAGCATGGCTGTACTAAACAGTAGTACTATAAAAGATCTCTCGAGTAAACGTAACAATGCTATTCAAAAAATGAAGGACTGGTCAAAAACTTCCATTCACTTAAATCAAGATAAAACTACCTTAATGATTTTCAGCAAAACTTTTAATAACATCGAAACCATCTGTCGGTGCTATTACCAGTTCAGTCGATAAAATTATCGACCCCGTTTAACCCATTTTATCTACTCATCTATAACCCTGTTACCAGCTTATGGCATCTGCAAAAATAACTCTTTTTACATATTATTTTGAGCTAAGTTCATTATAATCGAGTAGATATAAATTAATCGCTCTCGGTCTAATTTATCGATGTTGGTTCTGTAATTGATTTTTAGGACAAACTCGATAAAAAAAATTATCTACATTAAAGTTATCGATGGTCGATATTTTTAGCGATGGAGACTGGTAATAGCACTGTTGGTCAGTCTGGATGCCAAATCTTTACAAAATTCCAAATCAACAAAATTTCTAGGATTAATAATTCAAAACACCGTGTCGTGGCAGGTCTATATTGATGGCTTGGTGGCTAAATTAAATAGCGCAACCCATGTCTGCCGATTTATAAAACAACAGGTGTCATTGGAATCTTTAAAAGTATATTACTTTGCTCATATATAATCTCACTTGCACTGTGGTCCTGTGTGTGTATGGCAGATTTACACAGCCATATATTATTTCCAGCCCAAAAAAATATATCCGATGTATGTTAGGATTACCTAACAAACCACATTTTATTGCTTTAGGTATATTATCTCTTCCCCATTTGTATATTAACCGTCCAATAAACTTTGTTAAATTAAACATACATTTCTTTGTAAAAAATAATGAAATTAGTAATAGAACTACTAGAGGTGGCAGTGACTTAAGGATACCACCACATTCCACAAGTACTTACCAAAAAAATGTACACTATGGGGCTATTAAAGCCTATAACAGCCTTCCTTCCGAATTTAAGACTATTCCAAGCGATAATACATTTACTAACAAATCCAAACAATTTTTTATAAGTAAATATTTTTACTCATTTAGCGAGTATATTAACCGACTAAACTAGAATATATGTAATACTGAATATTACATGTTAAATTCCACCTTACGTAAGTATTTGATTTTATTTGGACGATACCAATGTTCTATACGTTACGAATTTTTGGTAATAAAGGTTTATTATTATTATTATTATAAAGAAAGATTTCTTTTTTCTCGTGCGAAAATCAAGAAAAATTTTTTTTGTTGATTTCGATAGTCTGATATCATTCTATCAAATTTTCTCTAAATCAAAGAATTTTTTCAATCATTTCAGAGATATAGGAGAAACTGTCGAATTACGAAATCATTTTCGTAAGCACGGCACCGCCACCTTCAAGTCACTGATATCAAGCTGCACGCGCGGAGTAGCTTAACAAATCTGTAATGGTTAAACTAAACAGCAATAAAAGAAATATCGATTTCAAAACCTTCCTTGACCTTAAAACATCACTTTCTGTCGTTATACCACCCTTCTGTCTTTAATAATGAAAAAGTTTCTCCATTACTATATTTTACAATGCTATTTTTGTATGATATGTACAAGTTTATGCATTCTTTATAAAAAGAAATGACCTAGTAAAGTAATAAACAAGAAAAATACCAGATAAACATATTCATAAAATTTAAGAGCAATATCTCTAATAGTTCAAGAAATAATTATTAAGAGAGAATAAGAATACATTTATTTTCGTGCCTTTCTCAGCTTTGATAAAAATATGTTCTGTCTAATATTTCGCAATTTTGAATTAATTGGAGAACTCGAAATGCGAATGTGGCTTAAAATTTTACGTAAGAATCAGTTTTTCGTTTTTGTATATCCTTTAGTCGACCCCCTACCTTTAAAATGCATCCTAGCGAGCGCTAGATTCCCTACTAATGTAGATAAACTCCTTAAAATTTAATTTATAATCGTGGAAAATGCTGCGAAAATAAAACATTACGCTCGGCATAAAGCTGCATAGCGCGACCGCAACACCCACGGAAACGTGAGTGATGATCATCCCTTGTGGGGTTTTTCATTATAACAAGTCTGCTCTATATTAAGCGCATCAAAACAATGTTCATAAACATTAAACAGAATTAGAAAGGACGTGTTGCTGTTTATTTTGAATCTGCTTATTTTTTTGAAACCAACTAAAACTTTCGGGAGAAACATTTTCATAAATTATATTTTGTAATATTTAAGAATCATATATTTATTTCTCTTTTCATAATTATTGAAAAATTATTCCCGAAACTGGGAAATAAGAGAGTTATACTCCTTTAATGAGGGATAATAAGTGTTAGTTTTTCTGCAAAATCTTCGGACTGCTTTAAAATATAAAATTCATATTTTAAAGGACCCCGCACAAGTATAGGAAAAGTCCGCGCCGTTCGGTCAACATTTTTGAAATTTTGCAAAAAGTACTCCTGGTTATACTGCACAAGAGCCAGTAGCCTTTGAAGTCTAAAAAAGGACTTCTTATAGACCAATTAGATTCTTTTATTCTCGATTTTCAAAAATTATTTTAACCCCTGTTATTGTATGTATGAATGACAAAATCTTTTATGTACGATGAAGTTTTCAAACGTCAATACGGTAAAGTAAGTCTGAATAACTTTCTCGCTTCATATATTATACACACTGGGCAAAATTTTACTTCCGAGAAAGTTTTCTAACTTCTATACAGAAAAGTATAACTAGAGAATTATGAACAATATTAATAAGTAAAAGGGGTTCCGAGCTAATGGAGTGAGCACATTCTCTAGCCATTACCACCACCAATTAAAAAAATGAGGGTTAAAATAATAAAAAAAATAAACAGAGAATTGATCTATAAGAACTCTATATTTTTAGACTTCAAAAGCTATTGGTGGCCGAACTATTAAATTGAGCATTGTGCCCATGAGAACTTTTGTTCAGTATAACTAGAAGAACTATAACTAAATACTTAAATTAGTATAAAAAACATGCCTCTTTGTACGGATACAGGTAAACAACCTCCATTTCCTGATTTTTTCTTCTTTCGGCGCAAAAGTCCAATCGCACAACATGAAATTTACCAAAGGACACCGCACATTTTATGGGTAAATTGGTGGCCTGTCAAATTTGATGAATTTTTGATATATCGTAGTTCAACCGATTCTGAACAATAAGTTCCTTTGGCAAAACTTCAAAATATGGACAGTTTCTCCGATAGATAGCTCCAAAGACTGGACCTACCTCTCGATACTCTATCAACGAGACTATTTACCATTATTTGTTCTTAGATTGATGTGCCTGAACTTCCGGTTTTGCCGGAAGTGACGTAAAATCAGGTTTTTCGAATGCACAACACCCGTTTACTTCAATTTAATACATCATAAATATAAGTAGCTCTATTACAATTCACTATCTTAGTAAACAGGTAAGTACGTACATCATAATCTTGGTACAGAACGATGTTGATTTTTCAAAACATAAAATTACAGTTGTGTCTAGTCGATGAAAAGTATTTTTTTTATAGCATATGCTATAATTAATAAATTCCATGGCTTAGGTTAAATGTCAGGAGCAAATAACGAGTTAGCTCAAAAACTATTGGCGAAAGCTCAAGAACCGAACCTCTTTCAAGCTAGAGTAGAAGTGGAAAGACTGCTATTTAGACATGGAAGATAGATATTATTGTAGGAGAATCATTTGCCTTGATTTTCCTGTACTAGATTTAGATTATTTAAGAAATTTGACATTTGGCACATTCCAAACTTAAACGGCTCCATCATACGTTCAAGACAACCAGGAAGAAGAAGGGGACAACGCTTTCGAATATGATGAAAGTTTGAATGAGCCGGGATTGTTGAGAATTCGCGTTAGGTCTAGGCATCCCAATGCGATTAGGTATCAATTGTGGGTGCATTATAATTGCGACCAACAAATGGGAGATACCCCTCTACCACCCTCATTTCATTATTAAAGAGGGTAAAAAATTAAATTTCTTCTCCCAAAGTCCAAATTACGTCTGTTAATTCAGAGAACATGTAATCAATCATGTTTAAATGTTAATAATTAAAATGAAATATTGCAATAAAAACAGCAACAATGTCTAGTAAGTGACCGTAACTTATAAGCGAGTCATTTTAGGTAAACAAAAGGTTAAACATCAAACTAAGTGTAAAAGAAATAAACTAAGGTTTCTTAGACTTGGAATAATATCCCCAACAACATATCTAAAGTCTAGAAAAATTTGGTATGGAAAGTATGGAAAAGCCGCCATATTTGTCGACATCTTGGATTTACTCTCGAAATTTATAAAATGCATATATTGCTCCGATCAACTTCAAATATGTACCAAATAGAAAGTTTTATGAACCAGGAATCATATAAAGACTTTATCTAATGTTGTTTCTATCATGTTCCATTGATTACAAAATGTTAATAAAAAAGGAAGGTCATTTATGAACATTATAATGATACGGTATAAGTTTTTAAATAAACTCTATTAAACTTGTACAAAATCGTTTAAATTACTGTACACTCTTTGAAAAAACAACTAACACAATTAAAACAGTACTGTCATTTCCGATAAGTATCACTCACCATAAGAAACACACTTCTATATTTGAGTTACTGCAGAGTATACCTTGACATTCACTGCAAGCTGATGAACATGTCAAACCATGTTTTCCGCTTGAGCAGCTTGAAGTACTCCAATATGTCTTGCATTTACATCTTATGATATCGAGCAGAACTCGTGGTACTGGTTAAAGGTCAGTGAATACTGGTAGGAGTTGACCACCCTGTAATTGCCAACCCCAATCCTCAGGTAGAAGAGATGTATTTCCTTTCTAATCCTGAACTTGGTAGTAGACCCGTAAATTATGGAATTTAGCATCAGTTGAAATCGGTGGAAGTGACTGGGCTTGAACAGCTTGAACCATATTTTTGTTAGCCACCTTTATACTGAAACATCTGTATCGCAGTTCATCCAAAGCATCAGATGTCTTTTCTCCATACATGGCAACAGTAGCATTTTCCCTGGCAGTCATTATTCTTCTTTCAGACTGTTTGCATTGTTGAATACTTCAGCATACTCCATAAATGATATATTTTTTCATGATCTTCTTTGCCTTTGCCAATCCCAAACAACTGTGACGTGGTGTCACACCCCAAAATGGCGTGAATAAATAGCAAGTTGCTAAATAGCAATGTTCCATTATCGGATGTTGGTTGCACCACGCTTTGGTTCTGGTTTGAATGTTACTTTTTTATTTTACATTTTAATATAGAAACACAGAAGTATCAGGACATCAGTGTCGTCTGCAATAACAACAACATCTCTTTGTTCAGACGCACCAACTGCTGTCTGGGTGATCAGAAGGTCTGCATCTCCACGTGCATGTATTGTCTGACATCCAACAGTTTCAAATCTTTCACTAAGCATCATCAAAAAACGCTGCTTATTCGTTTTGATTGACAGAAAAATACCTTTCTTCATTGTCAGTTTCATGTCCATAGAAAATAAAACGTTAGGGGAGCTTTTACCTTCACTTGTTCTAATGAGAGTGACATCCTTAATGGAAGGACCATCCAAATATCCGTCAAACACAATCACAATCGATTTGCCATAGCTTGTAAGAACGTACTTTGTATAGCTATTACAGATGTCTGAGAACAGCATACCAACCGACCAGGATAATCGATGTAGTAGAGCACCTACATCGAGTACATAGAGTGGATCAGAAAGTGGTGTTTCTGCTGCAGCTATCTGACATTTCTCCACCTTGGCCACATTGTATTGACCAGAGCCGATTTATTTGCTTTTCTTGGAAGGACTGAATCAGCAAACAAAGATGCTGAATAGCTACAATGTTCATACTTGAATATGTCTCTCTTGTCTATGCCCTGTTGTTCAGAAACAAAAGCAAGTCTTCAGAATAGCAATGTTGGGTCAATATTGCCGACATCTTGACCTACTTTAATATTCTTCGATCCCATTGCAACATTGCAATCTTTACAGCGGGGGAAGGGGCAATATGGGCAATTGTCCAGAGGGGCAAATTTTTGCGGGCGACAAATTTCTAATATAAGGCATAAAATTTTCCAAATAAAACCGCATTTACGTGCGCCGCCAAGGTAAGGTGTTTCACTGTGCCCGGGCGTATTATCCAATGAACAGAATGTCGCTTGAAATAGGATGCGCGCAACAGTTTCTCCCCTCTCTACACGCCAATTGTCATGTTATTTGGTGCGCACGAACACCGAAAACGAAGAATCACAGTGAGCCCCGAAAAAGCCCGAGCGCCCACCAGAGAGACGACTCGGACTACGCGCAGCGTACCCCCACACTTGTGGGGTCCTCAATAAACATATCAAATGCCTTTCTCAAGATTATTACTGGTAAAAATATTTTTAAATTGCTTTAAATAACGTTCCTGGTCCAGAAAGATTTCTATTTGATATATATTTGAAGTTAATCGAAGCAATATAAGCATTTTATAGATTTCGGGAGTAAATCCAAGATGTCGGCCAATATGGCAGCTTTCCCAGACTTAGATTTTTCTAGACTTTTTTTAGAAATATTATATTAAGTCTAAAAAATCTTAGTTTATTTCTTTTACAATTAATTTGATGTTTTCAACTAAAATGACTGGACTTTTAAGATAAATGTTATTTAATTGTGATGAAGTTGATTATATAACCGGTATACGATAGGAGTATTATATCGACCACCGAAATCTAATATTTTACTAACATTTAATGCTTTAGAAAATGCAATGTCCGTTGTGTTACCTGAATGCGACACAGTTCTTATAGCGGGAGATTTAAACATAAACTTGTTGAATGACAGCCAAAGTACCGATCATTTTAACAATTTTATTGAGTCTTATGATCTATATCAAATCATTACGGAACCTACGAGGTTCACTGCAACAACACAAACCTTAATTGATGTCATCATTACTTCTGACAATCGACGTGTCAATAGCGGCAAAGTGGTTAACTTACATGAAATTTCTGACCACTGTGTGATCATTTGTGAAATTAATAAAATAGTACACAACAAAAGTAGCAAAATGGTAACTTTTCGTAGCTTTAAAGATTTTGATGAACATGAATTCCTCGACCTCTTTCATAGTATAAACTGGAACTACATATATCAATTAAATGATGTTAATTCCATGGTGGAGTTTCTAAATGAAAATATCATTTCAATTTTTAATATTACTGCGCCTGTCCGAACTGTCAGAGTGACAAAACCTCCAGCACCATGGCTCACCTACAATATACGAGAGATGATGAAAATAAGAGATAAAGCGTTTAATAAATATAAAATAACTAAGTCACTTGTACACTGGAATTATTATAAAGAGCTTAGAAATCAAGTAAATTATGCTATACGGAGAGAGAAAAAATCTTATATGGAGTTTGTGCTTGCACAAAAAAATAGTAAAGGTACATGAAGTTAGATCATTAAAAATATTAAATAAGAACAATAAGTATGATATACCTAATAACTTATTAGATTTAGATTTAATAAATGTCCACTTTACAAACCCACATATAATTAATAAAACGGCAACACAAATTAATATTACGGAACAATATAAAACTGCACAAGAGTCACAAAATCTATCTTTTAAATTTACCAGCGTTGAAAAAAAAGATGTAATTAAATGCTTAAATTCTATTAAGAGCAACTCAGTAGGCGCTGACTTCATTTCCCTTAGAATGATAAAACTAATAAGCGTTTATTTAATCGATCACTTTACCTTTATTATGAACTGTGCTCTTACCACTGCAGTATTTCCAGAAGTATGGAAACAGGCCAACGTTTTACCATTAGCTAAAATTCTCAATCCCACAGAATTAGGCCATCTACGACCAATCAGTGTACTCCCCACGTTATCGAAAGTTTTAGAAGGATTAATGAAAACTCAGATCACCCAATATGCCACTCAAAATAACATTGTGCCCAATTCACAGTCAGGTTTTAGGGAACAGCACAGCGCGACTACAGCGTTAGCTACAATTACAGATGACCTAATTCGAGCCACAGATGAAGGCAAAATAAGCTGCTTGATTTTATTAGACTACAGCAAGGCGTTCGATACTATGGATCCCAACATTTTGTGTGATAAACTATCATATTACGGCTTCTCCCTTAATTCTGTAACCCTAATTAAGAGCTACTTACATAATAGGTGTCAACGTATAGTATACGGTAACAACATTTCAATGTTACGCTATATTAATTTAGGTGTTCCTCAGGGATCCATACTCGGTCCCTTGCTGTTTTCAATATACATATCAGACTTTCACAAAGTCATTAAAAACTGTAACATACACAACTACGCTGATGACACTCAGGCTTATTTTTCCTTCACCGCTGACGATAGCTTACCAAGTATAGAAAAAATCAATAATGATTTAGTTAAACTGGTTGATATATCGGCAGCGCATAATCTTAAGTTAAACGCTAGCAAATTATCTCTTATGTTGTTTGGATCAAAGTCTAAAAGAGATTCTGTAAATCCATTTTTTAAAATAAAATTAAATGGTGAAGACCTACCCATTATAACTGAGGCAAAAAATTTATGCCTGTGGATTGACTCATATATGCGATTTACGAAACATGTAAATTATTTATGTAAATCCTCATATAATATACTAAAGCAACTTTATCCTCATAGGCATTTTTTAAATCCAAAATTGAAACTAAATATATGCGAAACTGCGAAACCCTAATTATGTCAAAATTATCATATTGTGATGCGATTTATGGACCAGCTCTCTTAAAATTTGACTCCGACAGATTGCAAAAAGTCCAAAATTCATGTTTTAGATTTTCCTATGGAATAAGAAAATATGAACACATCAGTTTTAAGATAGCCGAAACAAATAACCTAAAACTTAACAAGCTTAGAAATGTTCACTTGCTGACTCTGGTTCACAAGGTTTTGCTGTCTAAAAAACCTACATATTTATCTCTCAAATTAAACCGGTTTGGAGATGTGAATAATTTCAACACTCGCAACAATTCTGTATTAGTTATACCGAGACATTCCACTGCCATGTTCAAACGATGCTTCACGTATGTAGCATGTAAACTGTATAACAGCTTACCTGGTTAAAAGCTTTCTATTTGGAACAATAATTGTTTCTATTTGTCACAAACTGGCCTTATTCCTTTCGGTTATTGAAAATTAAATTAGTTTGATATGTGAATAGTGTTGCAGATGCTTACCTCGGGTTGTAGTTTGATAATATATAGATAACTTGCTCAATGGCTTGGCTGCTATTAGTCTTGTTACACTAGTTTTTAGGATTAATAAGGTTAACTAATTATGTTTTTGGTGTGCTGAGTGTCTTATGTATTTGTTGTATTTTAAAGTTATTTGCACACATTAATTAATTGTTTAATTGTTTATGTTGTATATTATGGCTTCTTTTGCTTTGATTTATGTAGTGGAGACTTAGAATTTAAAATCTAATATATTTAGCATAATGATATTACTGTATTGCAGGTTAAGTTGAAAAACGCTCGCTGAGCGATACTTCGCCTTTTCATAATTTTTGTATGTGTGATTTGTAACCTACTTGTAAATTGTAATATTACAAATGAATAAAGACGTATTATTATTATTATTATTATTATTATATAGTCAAATTTCAAATTGATTGATTTGTAAACATATTTTTTTTGGAACGACACAATTTATACAAATTTAATAAGAATGTGGCATTCTTATTGGATTTTGATTCTAATGATCTGAAAATTATTTGTTTAATAATTTTTAGAAATATGTAAAAAATAAAGAAGTTAAAAGTAAAATACTAAGCTGCCCCTTTAAGCACAAGAGAGTGGGGATCTAATTGACGCTATATAAACTGCTGCCCAAACGGGCTGTATCCAAATTTAAAATTTATATTTTAAGGTGGTCCGGAAGATATTGCAGTAAAATTTATATTTGTTATCCCCATTTAAAGGGATATAACTCCCTTATTATCAATTTTCGACAACAATTTTTTATGTACTTCTAACTAAGGAACCGGCCGCCAGCCCTAGTGATCTCCAGCACCAGACCTCTTCGAAAAACAAGACGTTAGAAAAAATAATACATAAGCTGTTTCGCTGTGGGGATAACTGGAGAAGCAACGAGGAGGTAAGGTCATATCATGGTAAATCCTAGGACAGCACCTGCCTCTTGGTTTAGATCTCCTAAGAGATCTCTCGCAACATATATTTTAGAATAAAATTCGAGCAGGAATAGAGGCGCCATAGGTTCGATACCTAAGCTTATCCGTTAAACGTGTGGATTGGTATTTTTTTGGCATAGAAATGAAGGGTTTTACAATCCCCTGGAAATGAAGTGCTCCATGTTCATTTTATATAAAATAGGATACCTATAATAGAGAAAGGAGTCAGGAAAGAAGAAGATGTCATCACTTTATTCTGGCAGAATAGTTTTAGCAGAAGCTAGTGTGAGATTTATATCAGATTTAGTCTAAAAAACGGTCTAAAAGATCCGTGAAACAGTGTATATGTTGTTGGAAGATTCCTACCTGAATGTTAATACCCCAGAGACGTCTATTTGCAATAAGGCACCTCGTATCGGCATATTTAGCACAGGAGAAAAGCCTGTGCATTGGACTGTCGATAATAGCGCATACGTCGTAGTTTGGATTTTGCCTATTGCAAAGTCGCCATGACCAGAAAGAATCTGAGAGATTTTGAGATTAGGAATATCTTTCTGCCAACTGAGTATATGTGGAATTAGGGAATATTCGGCGTTTTGTAGAGGTATCCTAAGACATCTGCAAAGCCTCAATGACTCTAATGGAAATATAATTCATATTATCTTACTAGGACACAGACTGCTGGATGTGTAACCTCACACCCAGAGAGTCGTAGTTGCCGCATGTCGCAATTGGAATTTGGCACAAATATTCATCAGCATGAGGTATAGCGGAACGGTCTTTGCCATAATACAGATGCTATCGATAGGCGTGGAGCGGTATGCTCTAAGTATGGTGCATGGCCTGAGCTTAGTATAGCTTTCTTTTGATTCTGCTATTGTCCAAGGCGTGTCCCCAAGTAGAAATGGCATATGGCGTTATAGGTATTACTACGGAGTTATATAATATCATGGCAGCTCCCATGATGTCCGAGCCCCAACATTCATAGATATATATTCTAAGTGTTTGGAAGGTTTACATAAAGCGGTGCGATATATATTGAACATGCTTATTATAATTTAGGTGTGGATCAGCCACAGAAATGTCGGGACACAATTTTGAATCACAGTGTATACTGTTGATCTAATTTTGATTACGCTAGTATACCAATAAAGTCAGTCAGTGACATCGTTATTAAAACATAATATTTCGTCAAGAGACTTCTTCCAACGAAAACCACTATAGATCTCAAACATATATAGTAGTATCTCTAGCCCTATCTAGAGGATACTTCATTGGGCGATAAAACGCATCACAAATAAAACATTTGGTACAAGTTAAAAATTATTAAAAAGTAAAAATATAAAAAATCTTTCTCAAACCGTAAGATATGACTCGACGGTGTCACATTTTATTGCAAGGGATAAAAGGCAAACGATAACCTTCATAGAACGTTATAGCCCAGACGACAGAGAACATTTTATAGCGAAACCCACAAAAATTTGCAAACTGAATATATATTTTTTTAATGAGTTCGTGAAAGTGTACAGAATAATATCCTGAAAAGTTTACAATCCGCTCGGATGCAGAACATAAAAAAAGTGAAAAAAAATTTTTTTTCAACCATTTTTTCAAAATGTTTAAATTAAGTCAGGGTAGAAAAAAAATTAAAAAGTACAGGTGGATAGACTACGTGTTTCTGAACATAGAATGTCCTAATAAAATTTATCGCTAAAGCCACAGTATTCCTGGAAAAAAAGTAGTGAAGTAACTTTGTCACTCTGTGCGGCCAAGCGCACGATTAAATGCATACTACGGAACCTCTAAAAATTCTTAGCAGTTCTAGTAAAAGTAAAATAAAGCTTTTTTTCTCTTTCTGATTGCACATTTTTAACATTTTTCTTAGTGAATTGGAGGATAAATAGTGAGTCTGGAGGGAAAATATATAATTATAAACGCATACACAGACACCACACAGCCGCTGAATCGCTCGCATGAATTTTTACGTGCCTTTACTGTTTTGTATTTATTACAGGTACACCCATCCACATTTCAGCTATATCCAATGGATTCCTTATACATTTGTTAACGTATTGGAAAGTTCCAGAATTTATATTCAAAACAATCAAAGATATTTTCATAGTTATAAGGATAAGATCGTGAAAATCGCAATTTCTTATCATGATCTGATTGATCATATTTTCGAAGAAATGCATACAAGTAAACGATTTTGTGTTTGAACATTCGAAAAGTAAACAATTTTTCCGAAATAGTGATATTTTATTCTTTCCAATGGGTCAATTTCTCGACAAGTTACAGCCTCCAATACATATATTATAAAAAATATCATCAAGCAAAGAAATTAAAATGATTAGAGATGTACTTCTTTTGAATCCTCTTTACTACAACTTAATAAACCATAATAATCATGAAGTGTACATATTTTCTCAATGAAGAAAGAATTTTTTTGAAGGGCTTTTATCTTTTTCTATATTAGGGTGGCCCATCTTTTTCGAAATCGAAATTTTTTATTTTTCACCCCTGCAAATGGTTCCATTTGAAGAAAAAACAGTCCCCTCAAAATATTATTGAGGCAAATTGAAGGCAAGGGGTGCCGCAGAATGCATTATTATGCAATAATAAAAGTAAATGGAATTATTTACATTCTTTGGTTGATGCATTGTTTTTTTTTTAATCAGCAACATTTATCTTTAGAATGACTAATCAAGTCATACAAATATCAAAGACATTATCTGTTGTGACTATGACATGTGTCATACTACTGTAAATTCGTAGTCTAAGAAAACTAGACTAGAAGTTTTTGAAATAAAACTCTCGTTTTATCTTTGTGTATTTTATTATGAAACGTTTTTTTCATACATAGTACCAAATATTATCCTAAATCTACAAGACATATAGTAATAAAAACAATATTTTTTGCACTAGGCCAAAGCATGCGACAGGGTTTCTTTTTTTACATTTGGAAACCGTGATTTATAATAATTTACAACTTGGAGTAAAAACTGTTTTTGGTCTTCATTTTTTGTTAAAATGTCATTATAGTCAGTAATAAGTTTGATTCCTCTCTCAGCGGCATCATTTACAACTTTAATTTTGTTTACAATTTGAAACTTTCGAGTATAACTTTCATTTTCCCTCCATGTTGTTGGATCATTTTCCAAAAATTCCATAGACAAACCTAATTTTTGAAAAAATTGTTTAGTGTTCTCGCATATGAAGTCCTGAATTTCCTTGTTTTCAACGTCAGTAATGTTACTAATCATAAGTCGTTTAATACCCTCTTGATTTGGTGCTTTCCTATTCAAAGCTTTAACCATTTCTCTTTTAGTGGTAACTGAAATATCGTCATCAAAGAAAGATAAGCCAACATTTACTGAATTAAGGTACCACAAATGGTTCACTATTCTACTTGCGGCTTGAGATATTTCTTTGTCAATATTTTGATAATTAATGAGTTCTTTACAAAAGTCTAAGTCATAAAGCGGTGCTTTACTAGCAAATGACGCTGTAAACCAGGCTTTTACATAAACCTTTACAATAAAGAGACATATATCTTCAATACCTATTTTTTCTTTTTTAGTTAGTTGGAACTGATCTTGGAAAAAAATATTTTTAGACAGTAAATGGCTTTTGCCATCCAACGTGCATGATGAAATGCCCCTGGTTGATAGAATGTCGTGTGAGTGGGCTCTTCTTCAACAAAAAGTTTAGAAAGCATTAAAAATTCTGTACAATTATCACGAGGCCGTTGCAAAGTTAAAGCTGCATTTAGAAACTTTACAATTTCGGCTTTAACTGGTTGTAAAATGTGTTTAATTTTTGATACCTGAAATCCAGTTTTTAGTTTATTTTGATCTATTTTAGGCCAAAATTCCCTAAAACGTTTAAATAGTGGCACATTTGGACCAGATGAGGAAGGCATTTTTGTGTCAAACACACTTCTCAAAACCACTTCAAAAATATGATGTCTACAAGGAAAATATAGAATATCTCTTTCTAATTTTTGTTGCAATAGTGTGGCTGCCCCATTTATATAACCCATATTTGATGCTGTTGTATCACAACACAAAGCTATTACCTTTTCGTCCAAATTCCATTCACAAAGCACATCATAAACTGCTTCAGTCTGTTCTCTTCCAGTTGAATTGGGCAAAGCTGGTACTCCAAGTAGTTGTTCTATATCTCCACTAGTAACTAAGATAGCAAGTCTATCGATATTTCCCATTCCAGTGAGAGAAGGTAAAAGTTTTCCATCCCAATGGATGACTGGGGCCGGCAATTCAGAATTACCGAAGGCAGTTTTTAATATTTCAGCTCTTTCTTCGCGAATGCGTTGTCTAGAGCGCTGAAGTGTGGTTCTGCTGATGAACAAAGATGTGGTGTCATGTCCTAGTGCTTCTGCTACTGCCGTCAAAATATGGACTCCATACCTGTCGCTTATTTTGCAAGCATCAAATGCAGCGGCTATTTTTGGTGTGATGATGTTCCATACAATCTCCTCTTTTTTGGCTGTGACGGGCCAGGCTGGTCTTGTAACAACTCTTCTTGGGCTTCGATTATTTCATCTTCATTTTCGTTGGAGTCGGCTGAATTACTACTTGATGATAGACAGGTGACTGTTTCCTCTAATCTAGCTTTTTCTTGTTGACTTCGTTGCATTCGTTCGGATAATTTCTGTAATTTCTCCTCAGCTGATTTTTCTTGAGAAGCAAGTTGGTAATCAATACCATGCATAAATCCAGGACGTCCCTTTTTTCTTTGGTTAATTAAAAACTGCTTATCTTCATCTATTTTGATCAACTCCAATGCATTTGCATGAGAAATGTCAAAGAGTTCGTCCAATTTTTCAACGAAATTTTTTTCTTTACCTCCCGCACTGGCCCTTTTAGCCGATTTTTGTAAGTTCCTCCACTCTGCATAAAGTTTATCTAGTTGTTTAATACAATGAAAATCCTGACGTGTCGGAATGCGAGCTTTATCCCAAAAAACTGACACCTCTTTTATTGTTAATTTAGCACTTTCATGTACACTTAGCTTCACTTCACGAATGTTATAAAAGAGCACTTGTAATACTTGTCTATTAGACGGCAATTTATTGCCAATGATTTGTGACGAATAGTGTCCAACTAAGTAAATGAAAGTATCCTTTCGTAAGGATCTAACATCAGCCATCGTTAAATGTTTTTTCAAAAAGGAACGTATGCTAGAACTTATAATGTCACCACTGTAAAACACAATTGCAAACTGACATAAAAACCTACCGTAGGTGCATTATATTTCCAAACTTCCAAAACAAATAATTTCTAGGAAATAATTACACCAATAAAACATTATGAGAAAAGAGGTAGATATTTGTATTTTAAGTAAAATTTAAGTGTATTACCGTAATAAAATCTTATCTACAAATTTCTACCTGAATGCGGCACGGGTTACCGTTCACCGAATTATCTGAAACTTTGACATAAATTATTCCTAGTATAATAGTATATTTTCGTGGGGTGAGACTTAAAAAATACGCAAAAAAAATTCACCCCCTATAGAGATGGGCCACCCTATTCTATATCTTTTATTGCGACGATTAAGTTCGGGCGTGATAATATATATATAATTATATTTTTCCCATCTATCCTTTGCTTGTATTGTTTAAAACAAAAAAGCACCAGAAAGCTACAATTTCCAGCTTTTAAATGAACCAACACTCATATAGATTGAACAAATTTTGATTTAGTGACATGTAATTCAGTGCGTCGGTGTCACAGTCATGCGTATTCAAGCGGGTACACGCATTTATCTCGCTCCGAATTATAGCGTTACACTTGACTATTTTTTTCCCGGAAAAACGTGGCTTTAAGGATAAATTTTGTTAGAACATTTTTTGTTCATAAATACGTGATCTATCCATCTGTATTTTTTATTTTTTTCTAGCTTGATTTCATATCAAAATTTTGAAAAAATGGATGAAAAAAACTTTTTTTCACTTATTATTATTTATTTATTTATTATTCTATACACTTTCACGAACTCAATAAAAAAAAATTATTCAGTTTGCAAATTTTTGTGGGTAAAAAATATCTTCATCGACTGGGCTATTACTTGGTTGCATAAGTACGCCATGTGGCGATTATCAAAGGTCTATAAATTGAATACCACAATATCAAAGGTTTTTTTTATGTAATAACAGATCTTTATATAATCCTTCTCTCCATCTCTCGTTCACCTTTCTGTGATATGCTAAAAAACTCGGACTTCAATCGATATAAATAAGCTGCTCCTTAACAATTATAATAATTTATCTACTGTTTTTCAATTTTATTTGTTTGTTTTTCAATTGTTTTAACGCCTCATTTATATTGTGTCCTGTCGAAGTTTTTCCATAGTTATTCCACCATTCAGCTAGGACACACACATACACAGACAAGACAGCAACCATTTCCTCCGACATTACCATCTGACGCAGCTAAGACTAGCGGCTATCCGTAGAAAGTACAATCGGAGGTAGAAGTTTAGCATGATTGATATAAGAACACATTACTTTGTTATTTATCAGTTTATCACCAATTAATTGTAACTTAAAACGTTACCGCAGTTTCGGCACATTAACCTGCTATTTTCAAACAATTGATTCAAGCGAATGCATTTAAAGATGATGCCGGTAATTATAAATTATTTTATTACAGAATATAAGTTTACCAAATGTTTGGAAATGCACTTCACAATGAATATTATCGTGCAATAGACATAAACACTTTAGGTTTATACAAATGAATCTACAAATGGTGCAGTGCAATAAAGTTTAATTATTTCGTCTCATTTGGATAGGTATTACTATGCACTGCTACTTATAAAATTGCTAACAAAAATAATTAAGGCCAATGAAAGTAAAAAAGTAATTTATAATACATTGTTTATGATTTCTCGACTTTATCAGGACAACACTTTTTCACTTTACTTGTAAATGGCATGTTAAGAGAAAATTACACTAAACACAGAGGTGAACAAAATAATATCCCTTTTTTCGAGACTCTACCGATGCGAATGGCACGCATATCTTTTCATAAATGGTGGGAGTAGACTTGTCTACTGCACATTCAAATTCCAGAGGCCAACCTACGACAATGACTAGTACTAGCTGGTGATGGGCATAACCGATTATTTTCGATAACCGAATGCTAGGTATTCGAGTGATTTTAATAACCTGATAATAATCATTCGAATGATATCACTTGAATGTTAGGCATAACTTACAGTGGCATTAGACTGACTATTAGATTATTAGGTACATCACTCTGTTCAGATTCATAATTTATATAATTCATTTTCGGATTTACTCGCTTACATTATTATTACGTTATGAGTAGGGAGTTAACATTTAATTTAATGTAGTTGTTTACCTGCTGTAGTAGATAAATATTAGAACATCTAGGGACCTAAAAAATGCGTCCCAGCAGTAAAAAATCTCCCGTTTGGAATTTTTTCAAAAAATTGGCGATAAAACTGTCGTATGTAAAATTTGTAAAAAGAAATATAAGATGCGGAGGGGGACTACAGATTTAAAACAACATTTAATTCGGGTTCATCTCATACAATTTTCTCAAAATGAAAATATCCCACCTGAAGATGACAATATGGATGAAATTTCAGGTGCTAATACCTCATCTCAGCCCCAAGCCGCATATTCTGCAAATCAAGAATGACTTTATTATGTGGCAAAGAATTTTTTCTGATGTCAACCGGGCATATATTACAGTTGCTGGACATTTTATCCATGATGATAGGCTTTTTGCACGTGTTTTAGCGACGAGGGAAATGCCCAGCTATCACAAGGGTGAAAACATTGCCGATGTTTTAAAAGCAATATAGATGATAAAATCTTAACGGTCGTGTCAGATAACGCGTCAAACATCAAGAGTGCTATAAATGATTATCTTCATCGTGATACCATCCCTGCGTAGCCCACATGTTAAATTTATCAGTAAATGAAGCTGTTAACAGTAACGAGAAATTAACCGTTATCTTGTTTTAGATTGTAGATTGTTTAAGGAGTCGCTTGACCCTGGGTTGGCCTTTCTTCACCTCGACCTAAAAGGTCTTTTGTGAATAACCGTTATCTTAAAAAATGCAGAACATTGATAGGCCGCTTTAAACTTAATTCTTTTGCGACTGATAAACTTAGATCAGCCCAACAGCAAATGGGTTTACATTTATTAAAGGTCAAACAAGACGTCCCAACAAGGTGGAATTCATCTTTTCTGTGCTAAAGAGACTCTTAAAAATAAAAGACCTATTGTGCGTTGCCGTAGCAAATTTACCAAACTCTCCAGAATTTTTAGATTCTGATGAATGGACAATTATTGAAGATTGCGTAGGAATATTGTAGACTGCAAATAACCTGACGGTTATTCTGTCAGGTGAAAAATACCCCACTACTTCTATTATAATTCCCTTAATTTTCGGTTTTCAATTCACTACAAAAAATATCGCTAAGATTGAAGGCGGTCGGTGAATTATTAAAAAATACTTTCACTAACGTGATTACACGGAGATTGGGATTCTTTGAAACCAATAAAGGTGAAGGCCACATTTCTTGACCCAAGATTTAAGAAAATAGGATTTGGCGCAACGGATAATGCAAATGATGTGGAAAAATAGGTAACTGAGGAAGTAAGGCAACTTTTTCTCGACAAAAAAAGTATGCACATGTGCTAACTGAGCAAGAAAAAAATGATAAGCCGAATTTGACCAAAATATTTGGTCTCATTTCGACCAAAAATTAGCAGAAGTAACTTGACTCCGTATGATATTAATTAGGCAATATTTGGAAATGCCTCCTTTAGACAGAAAGAAGGATCCATTAGAATACTGGGCCAAACATAGGCAAACCTTATCTGAGTTATACCAACTAGCTAAGAAATATTTGTGTATTCCGGGAACCTCTGTACCTTCAAAGAGAGTTTTCTCTAAAGCTGGACAAATTACAAATTTGAGACGCAATAGACTTCATCCCAAAAAATTAAAAGAAATTGTATTCCTACATTCTGTTTTATAATTTAGCGTTGTTCGTCAATTATACAATGTGTCCCAAAAAGTGCACAGACGAAAATGGTAGAGAGGACATAATATTTTATAGACAAAAAATTTTTTAAGGGTCGCAAATACCTACGCCGTTTCGACTCAATATAAATTTCTTGCGGATTAAATGTCATGCTCTTTTTAACATCTTCATCTGAGCACTTTTTTGGGATAAGCATTGTTTACTAACAATCAAAGACGTGTTAGTTCGCCTTTGTGCCAAAGAAATATGTGATAATTTAAAAATAATAATATACTTTATGTATTTAATATAGCCATGTTTTTAAGTTATTTATTATTACCAAAGAATATGTAAATCACATCTTTGACATTAAGTTTTGCCATTAATTGCATCCAGACGTATTCCTGTCATTTTTTAGTATTTACTGACCTTTATTTTCAATTTCATCATTTACTTCACATAAAAATGTATTTCCAAAGCGACTCATCTCGCAAAAAACAAAGTAAGTATAAATATTTAACAAATGTAGCTGCGCAAATTTAAAGTCAATGGAACTATTTTAAATGTAATGACAATCACTGAAAACAAAATACGTTGGCCTGTAGGTGTTGTAATGCAAAGCTGCTGAGAAGTCCTCGCTGTAAATTGTTCTCGGGTACGCTTCGACCAATCACATTAGCAGTAAAAACAAAGAGAGTGCTCCACTGCATTTACCAATCTCCCGCCTAAAGCTAGAAAACGAGTTTAAAATAAAAAAGTTACGTCCATCCTTTATCTTCATTTCTTCTCGACATACTTTGATATCTATTTCGAGAGATAAAAAAGTTTCCTGCTTGCTATATTTGAGAATGCAAATATTCACATCCTTCAACGTAGCCTTAGAAAAACAATAATATCTTCGACACTCATTAAAACTTGAACTTCATATTATCACATCATATTAACAAATATATAGTGATAATTTGGAAAAAAATTGAGACATTAATATTGCCATTTCTGAGTTAGAGCGAGCGAACGGAAAAATATTGTTTTATTTATCCAATAGCGCCTACAACGAGAGAAATTTTCCGCGAAACTCGTCATGAAGTTAAATAGTGGACGGATCATTGTGAAATTTAATAGGAATTTGATATTAAACGAAGCAATTAAAAAACAATCAAGTGGGCCCGTTAAGTATTGTGAGCTGTAGAGTGATTCCGTACGTACGTATGAAAACACTATCGTAAGTACGTACAGATCTACTGACGGAAGCATATGGCAATTTCCAATAGTAATTTTAGAACTTAATAAAAGTTCAATCTGATCTAAAAATGGTATAATTTTTAGGGTAGCATCTTCCCTATTCAAGAAAGTATAATTAAAATCGATTCCTTGCAGAACTAACCAAGTAAAATTACTCTTATCAGCGAAATTGAGTTCTGGTTCATTGAAGCAAGAATAGAGCACAACTCAGTAGTGTGAGTAATATAATAGGACACCGGCATTGTTAAATATTATAATAAAACATGAAAGTTAAATAAATACAAATTACTGAATAAAACTGTTTCTAAATATTGGCAATATTTGGGTTGAGTGTGTCGATTAAAACTACTTTTAACGTAAAGCCACAAGCTATGCAGGAAATTATCAACGCAGGGCAGCCTCATCAAAATTGATGTGTCCGGTCTAATCTCCTATAATCTCGTGTCATAATTGAAACATAAACATGATCCTAAATTTTTTGTCGGATCAACTTGTGAACAGGTTTTCCATAAAAAAGCATGGCACAATCGACTATAATTATTGTAATTGAACTTGTATCCATCATTTTTTATTCTTGTGAAAATAAACACGTACTCAGTTGATGTTTTCAGATTTGTTACATGAACATCGATAGATTAGCGAGAGCATACTGACAGTTCAATTAAATTTTCAATGGTAGAACGAGCAAACATTGTTTCACAGAAATCAAAGTACAAAAAAATATAATAATAATACTAATAATAATAGAGCTATAATAACAGACGGCACAATTGCACACAATCATCTAGATCTAGCCTTCATAGATAAACAACGAATGGATACATTGATTACACAGCCACACAAAAAAAAGTTCAGACTCAGAAACTAAACCTACTAATCCTTGTATGTATTTTGACCTCCTGAATTCGGTGCCGCCATCAGAATTTAATTTTATCGTTTGTTTTTTTTTTATCTTAGATTGTATCTTTGAACTAGCATTTCTATCACAAAAAACAACCAATGGATGTCAGATAAACTCAAAACTAATATAAATTATATTCAGTATACAGATATATGTTTTTTATGCCTTTTTTTCCTGATTTTGAGAACATTAGTGGTAATCAGAACCTCCCATAGAAATGTACCATTAGGCCTTCACTACGAAGTTCCAGGGTGTTTTTTAATTTTTGGCAAAAACAATTTTTTGTCAATACGGGGAATGGAGTAATTGATTCATATTCGGTACAGCTAATACAGTAACAATCCTACAGAAGCACATGTAAGACATGAGAAAAAATCCAGGTCCGAGTCACTAAAATTTATGTTTCTTATTTACATATTGTAACGTGTTTCCACCCCTAGGAAACTACCCTTGCAAATTCCGTGGGTTCCAAAAATTATAAGAGAAGTCCACTAACACACTTTATTAAATAATTTACTGGATACTTCACAATACTGATATTAATTTAAATGTACTTTACTGACTACAAATAACAATGTTTATCACTTTGGAGTCTTAACCTCACTTGTCAAATCCAAACTTCTCTACTTTCTGAACTACCCGCCGAGAATGCGGTCTTTTATACCTAAAAATGACAAATCTCGATTTTTCTGTGATGACGCCACCATTCTCTAGATAATTGCAGATGTCACTTTAGAACTTCTGGTAGGTTCTTTCTCGAGTAGGTGCAAATACATCTGAATTAATTGAATTCATTCTAGGGGTTGCAACACATCACACTGCCCCCTCCTTAAGCCTGAACGTCCCGGTCAGGCAATTTGGAATCATCGGTGTATTTTGCCAGTCTATCCAAATGTACGATCTTCATCTTGGACTTTTTGCTTCGTTGAATCTGATAAACGACATCATTAATTCGGGTAATAACAGTATACGGTCCATCCCAAGGAGGTTGAAGTTTCGGGGGTCTCCATTCCTTCCGCTGTGGGTTCCAGCCAAACCAGATCTCCCACCTTGAATCCCCCTGTACTGGCATTCTGATCATAACGAGCCTTCAATCGGTTACTAGTTTTGTTCATCTGCTCTCGGTCATTCTTCGGTTGTTCTCGACTTCAATTTCTGTAGTTGCTCATGGAAAATGGTTCCCCACGGGCAGCACAATTCTTACACTTGCGACACCAGGCCTCCACACCCTGGCGACTATTAACCCAATAGAACTGTTCCCGTGCTCTACTCAATGTCTTGTTTATGCCGAAGTGTCTGCTGGACGTTTCATTATGCGCTTCCTGGAGTACTTCTGGTACACGACACCTGGGAATCACTAGACGCATGGCAAACTGCTTCCCATCTGGGCTTTCCCATGCTCTCCTCAAAAGCCCATCTACGACCGTAAGTGAATCCCATTGTGACCATAAAGCCTTCAGCCCCCACTTCTTTGTTGGAAACATCCTTCCATACTGGACGCGTTCCCTCTTCTTTTGCTCTCAACATGGGTCCGATTTCTACATCGCGCAATTGCTCTTGCCTCAGAGTTTTCTTTGACCAACTGTCTGGAAGATCGACCATGACAGTTTTGACTTCAACCATGTTCGGCAATTTTCTCATCTGAGGGTAGCGCTTGCAATCTTCCTTATCTGGTTTTCTGGATAATGCAGGAGTCTTGACTGCCTGCGTTGTCAATAGCCTTGTTTTCTGGCATTGGTCGTTCACTTTTGACAGAATAATTTGTTCGTTCCCAATCCTTAAGACTCGATTTCCTACGTCAACAATAAATCCATATTGTTCCATGATGTCTAATACCGAAATGAAGTCATCCGTGATGTCAGCTACGATGACCCTGTGTCAAACCTTAAATGTCCAATTTGCAAACCCAGGTCTACATCTCCATGAACCGTAGCCCTGTCTCCCGTAGCTGTCCGGACGATCGCTTCATTTTGCCTCTTGTTAATCTTTATAACCGATATAAATCCTGGCCGTACTATTGATGACGTAGTCCCTGTGTCCATGGTAAACAAACGTTTTCTTCCGTTCACATATCCTTCCAACAGTAGACTATCCGAAATTCCTCGAAGCTGGGAAATCTTTATTTCTGTGGGAGCACTGCATTCCCTAGCCAGCACAGCCCCCTTGGTACTGTTTTCCTGCTTCTCTTCAACATTCACAGCATTTACTCGACTCTCCGAGTTCTGCTGTCGACAGTCTCGTTTCATATGTCCCACCTTGCCGCAGTTGAAACATTTAATACCTCCGCTCGGCTTTCCTCTATTTTGTTGTTTTTCTTGCTTTCCGAGGTCATCTAATTTATCGAATAGTTTGGTAAACATTTTCTGCATCTCAGTCAACATAGGGTTCTGGTTCATTTCTGGTTGCGATTCTTCGAGAGTCACAGCTCGCACTCTCGACCTTGGAGTATCCCTGTAAGCGGCTTCTACTTCGAGTGCACGCACCAAAGCTTCGCTACTATTTTGATGTCTCGTCAGCCTCAGAACTCGCCTGACCTCTTCGTCCCTTATGCCATCTAAAAAGGCTTCTACGGCTAATTGTTCCTGAAATTCTCTAGGTGCACTCGGATACGCTAGATGTGCCAATCTCTCTATCGCAGCTTCGAATTCTTGTAAACTTTCTCCAGCCTTTTGTGTCCGTGATTTTAGCTGGGCCTGGTATACTTGGGCGAGATGTTGGTCGCCATATCTCAAGTCCAATGCAGCTTCCAAGACTTTGAAGTCCCTTTGTTTATCCACTGGGATAGTCTGAAGCAACTCTGAGGCCTGGCCCCTTAACGCCAGAACTAATGCCATGGCCTTTTCCTCATTATTCCAGTTGTTCGCACCCGCTGCTGCCTCAAACTGCCTCTTGTACGTCGTCCAGGAACTTTGGCCGTCAAAAGAAGGAGGTTTTAGTCGCTGACCTGATGATACCACCTGCTGGCTTCCTCGATCTCTCAACTGTCGTTTAAGCCGGTCTATTTCTCCTTTGAATTCTTCTTCGAACTTGTTTACTTTCTCTTTAACTTCAGTTACTTCTCCTTTTACTTGACTGACTCCTGTCTCGCCTACGCCTGCTTTACCTTTGACCTTGTTTATCTCTTCTTTGACTTCACATTTTAGTACTTCATTGGCAGAAATTATAGCGTCCTGTTGTATTTTGATTTGTTCATTTAGAATTTTCCTTAATTCTTCTTGGCGTCTTATTTCCTGATCTTCCATCATTTTCTTTAATTCGTCTCTTTCTTCTTGACGTTTCCTTTCTTGCTTTTATTTCTCTTCTTGACGTTTTCTTTCTTGCTCTTCTTTTTCTTCTTGACGTCTTCTTTCTTGGTCATCTTTTTCTTCCTGACGTCGCTTTTCTTCCTCTTGACGTCGCTTCTCTTGGTCTTCTTTGTCTTCCTGACGTCGCTGCTCCTTCATTCTCGTGAATTCCGCAAATAGATCCTTTATTTGTTTCTCTGCTGCCATGCTTCTTGTTTTTATGGGCATAAGATTACGTTACAATAAAATAAATTTAACTGTCACGTCAATATCGGTAATGAAACTTTCCAGAACAATCTCAAAATAGCACAAAAAAGTCTAATCCAGAGTCTTTTGTCACTATCCAGTTCAGATAATTTAATAATCTCCACTAATGTCCAAATAAAAAAGTTCTAGAAATTTTCACGCACTAACACAAATGAGTCTTTTTCAGTGTCTCTATCACTACTCAGTTTAAAGGATTTAATTATCACACTAATGTCCTAATAAAATGTTCTACAATGTCTCAAAAATGCACTTAACACTATTTTCCTCTCCGAAAATAACCCTCGAACAATGTCCAGTAAACTAGTCCTCTGTGTTAGCACCTCGAGAATACTTCTCGAACACTCCAGTACAACTTCAGAGCTCCTCTTGTCATAAAATTCCGCTTTCTGACACCAATTTGTAACGTGTTTCCACCCCTAGGAAACTACCCTTGCAAATTCCGTGGGTTCCAAAAATTATAACAAGAGATGTCCACTAACACACTTTATTAAATAATTTACTGTATACTTCACAATACTGATATTAACTTAAATGTACTTTACTGACTACAAATAACAATGTTTATCACTTTGGAGTCTTAACCTCACTTGTCAAATCCAAACTTCTCTACTTTCTGAACTACCCGCCGAGAATGCGGTCTTTTATACCTAAAAATGACAGATTTCGATTTTTCTGTGATGATCCCACCAGTCTCTAAATAATTCCAGATGTCACTTTAGAACTTCTGGTAGGTTCTTTCTCGAGTAGATGCAAATACATCTGAATTAATTGAATTCATTCTAGGGGTTGCAACACATCACAATATTTTTTTAAATTTCTTTACGATATTCAAAAAGAACACAAAAAAATATGCAAAATGGCCTATTTCACATTTTCTAACGCCTTTGTAGTTATTTAAATACGGTGTTAAATTTACAAGAATATGGATTTCAGAACGATATTAAAATAAAGCAACGTGAAATAAATAATGTTGTAAATAAAATTTACAAGAATTCTATTGAGGCTAGGTTGACTGGGTGAATCTTAATTCCGATATGCTTTAAAGATAAATTTTGGTAAAAAATGTAGCCCTAATAAGTAATCAGGTATAAATTAACAAAATATTTAATCAATCATAGTAGGTTTATTCAAAGTGACAGATAATAAAACTATTTAGACATAAGCAACAAGTTACTTTAATCAAGAAAATCAGCAACATTTCACACTTAATAAAAATTGGAAAACAGAACAATCTAAAACTGAAATAAATAAAATAATTTCCATATATTCGCGTAAAAAGCTTCATAATGTACATTTTTATACTCTCTATTTTTTACCATGGGATTTTATGTATCTAAACTAAAAAGTTATTTACAAAAAATAATATCATAATCAGAAAAAACGTGCATGTCTACAACGCCTTTGTTCGCTACGATCGAGGAGTCGAAAATTACAATTAGGTCTCTTAACGATATTGAGTTCTTAGTTATACAAGAGGGGACGAATTATCTGTTCATAACTTAAGGTGTCCCTAAATGAATTAAATGATTTTTTTGCATGGTTCTCTACTTGCAATTGATCCATGTTAAAGCAATTAAATAATATCGTAAAAGATCATTTAGAATTTTTTATTCAAATTCTGATGAAAAGTTTATAAGTTAAGATCTGGAGTTATTTTTATAATTAATTTTTTTTTTATTTGCCTCCATCATGATTAAAAATATTATTTAGGTATTATACAAATCACAACTTACGCACTTTGTTGAGCCAGATTGAGGCACCAATATACAGAAAATAGGTAATTTCATATTAAATAAAAAAGTATGTAAGTTATAATTTGCGTAATACCTAAATAAGATTTTCTAATTAAGATCTGGAGGTTTATAGAACACTCCTAAGCAAATAAATGTATTTTTATATAAGCTAATACTTACCCGTAGCTGCTCAATATTCCCTCACTTTATACATTATATTATTTTTCTATTATCATACGTAAAGTACTTACTTTACACGCTCTGTGTGGTCAGTAAAGTTAAACTTTACGCACCAGTACCTAAAGTTAAAAATTGCATATTGGAGCCTATAATAATGACACAGGCACACAAAATAAAGTGGTATGTTTCTGGGACTCCATATATTTCGACGCGCTGAATCAGGTGTCCGTTTAGCGCCATCACACCAATTTGTTTATGTTTTTATAAGGTTGTTTAGGTTATTTTCGCGAATTACTAAAATTTGTTGGGTGATGAGCTAAACCGACACCCGATTCATGTTCAGTCAGAGAAACAGAAACAGATCCCGCAAAAAATGGTCTGCCTCTGGGACTCCTTATGTATTTCGAGTATGTGGAGTCCCAGAAACAGACAACAACAAAAAAAATGGTCTATTTTTAATATTCTTTCAACCACAAATTTTAAGAGAAGCAATCAATGATGGTAGATTGAAACCCAGTGATCGATAACTTTTTACTTAATGATTATTACTAAACTGCCTTTCAACTTATTTTCGGGAATGTAACCTGTTGATTGCCAATCGTTAGAGACGTATTATTTATTAGGTAAACATAATAGCTTGTATTTTACCCTCTTATATTACCTGTATTAACTTATATTATCCTTACGAACATCGTTATTTCTTTGTCTAATAGGTATCAAACATAATAACAACGAGTAGTAGTTGCAGTAAAGCGTTGCCGAATATTAGATTATGCGCACCTCATATATATGTGCAATGTCTAAATTATTTGAAGATGGTAAAAAAATATGTCCAAGACGTCCTACAAACATATTGGAGATGATGTCAAAGTAATTTAGAATTCGCTTATGCGGCGTTTAATACAGCTTTAAAAAATTGCCTGAAGATTGTGATAACTGGCCCATGAGGTCAATCCGTCAATTTAATTTTGAGTACTGCAATTTCTCTTGAAGTAAATTGCATTCTTTTCAAACAGCCCGCGCCAACCTGCCTCTTATTTGAACCACTTGGTTTTGTCGACTTTATTTCAATCTTTTTCTCTTTTCTCTTTTATTTTCTATATTTTAGAGACCGATTCTCTGACCAAACCACCACCGCCCCCTTAATTTACACAAACATTCAACTGAAGAAGAAGAAGAATTAAAATTTGTAATGTGTAGAAGATCTTTGCGACGCTCGCGCTCGTCTGAAGTACACAACGAAACTTATACCGGGTGGCTCAGCCGATAGGGACACTCTTGTAACTTTTGGATGGGCGAATGGATTTTTTTCAAATTTAGTGTAGCGATTTGGAATGGAGCTTTCAATTATATGATGTAAAAAACCAATATGGCCGACTTCCAGTTTCGAAGCAGTTTATCATGAAAATAAAATTTTTAAATGAGACAACCTGTATATTTTTGCATATTTATATGCTGCTGGCCAAAATACCTATGATCCGATCCTCAAATATTATTTTTACTTTAAAAAATATTTTAGAAAAATATTATTATTTATTTAATTATAAAGGGTATAGCAGAATAAGCATGGTAACATGGCCCCAGAAGCGTTTGGCTTCATTCGGTGTCAGTAGATCGACAATAGGAAAAGAAATGTTTTCCTCGAGTTTTGGCCCCCCGTCGTGCGTCGTCCCTGTACCCTAATAAATATGACATTTGGTTTTCATTTTTTATCCCTGCAAGTTGTGCGTTAATTATTATGAAAAAAATAGACGATATACGTGTAATTTATGTGCACTTAGGAAAAAAAATCACCTGATTTTGCTGCCTTCTTCGAATAAAAAAAAATATTTAAATATTAGAATATTTATTTTTTCATGAAAATAATGATTCGCATACACAAAACTTTTACCCAAAATACATTGTTATGAGTAATTTATTGTAGATTTTTCAAATTTTTTGGAGCGGTGCGCCATAATTATTTAGTGGTGCTTAACCATTGAAACTTTAAATCACACAAAAAAAGTGGTCTATCCGGCGGACCAGACCAGTGCATCCATATGTATTTGGATCCGCTGAAACCGAATCCGAAGTCAGAATTGTCAGATTGGTTTTTTCACCCCTACCCCAAAAAATATCCCCCAAACAAAAACAAATTGGTCTGTCCGGCTGACTATACCAGTGGATCCTTATGTATTTTGAACTGCTGAATCCAGATTCGAAGTTAGAATTGAAGATTGGCTCGTTTTTCACCCTTAACCCCGAAAAACACCCCCCCCCCCAAAAAAAAAACTGGGGGGTGTGTATTCTTATGTATTTGGATCTGATGTCAGAATTGTCAGACTGGCTCGTTTTTCACCCCCAACTCCAAAAAATGCACCCAAAACAAAAACAAAGTGGTCTGTCCGGCGGACTATACCAGTGTATCCTTATGTATTTTGACTTTCTGAATCCGGAATCAGTTAGGCTCGTTTTTCACCCTTAACCCCGAAAAACACACCCTCCAAAGAAATGATCTGTCCGGCGGACCATACCAGTGTATCCTTATTTATTTAAATCCGCTAAAACCGAATCCGAAATCAGAATTGTCAGATTGGCTCGTTTTTCACTTTTAACCCCAAGAAACAACCCCAAAATAAAAAGAAAATGGTCTGTCCGGCGGACTATACCAGTGGATCCTTATGTAATTTGACTTGCTGAATCCAGAAGTGTCAGATTTGCTCGTATTTCACAAGGAACCCTAAAAAACACCCCCAAAATAAAAAAAAGTGGTCTGTCCGGCGGACCATTCCAGTGTATCCTTATATATTTAGATCGCTGAAACCGAATCCGAAGTTAGAATTGTCAGATTGGCTCGTGTTCACCCCTGACCCCCAAAAAACACCTCCCCTCACAAAATGGTCTGCCCGACGGACCATACTAGTGTATTCTTAAGTATTTGGTAAGGATACACTGGTATGGTCCGCCGGACAGACCTCTTTTTTTATTTTGGGGGTGTTTTTTGGAGTTAGGAGTGAAAAACGAGCCAATCTGACAATTTTGATTTCGGATTTGGTTTTAGTGAATTTAAATACATAAGGGATACACTGGTATGGTCCGCCAGACAGACCATTTTGGGGGGGGGGGGGGGGGGGGGTTGGGGTTGGGGGTGAAAGACGAGCCAATCTGTCAATTCTAACTTCGAATCCGGATTCAGCAGATCAAAATACATGGGGATACACCACCTTACAGACCACTTTGTTTTTGTTTTGGGAGTGTTTTTTTGGGGTTGGGGTGAAAAACGAGCCAATCTGACAATTCTAACTTCGGATTCGGTTTCAGCAGATCCAAATACATAAGAATATACTGGTCTGGTCCGTCGAACAGACCATTTTTTGGGGGAGTGTTTTTTGAGGGAGTGTTTTTTGGGGTTGGGGTGAAAAACGAGCCAATCTGACAGTTCTGATTTGGGATTCGGTTTTACCGGGTCGAAATACATACAAATACACTGGTCTGGTCCACCGGACAGTTTCAATGGTTAAGCACCACTAAACAATGCGTCGTAACAGTTTTTATTTTTTTTAATTATGACGCACTGCTTCAAAGAATTTGAAAAAAATCTACAATAAACTACTCATAACAATGTATTTTTGGTAAAAGTTTTGTAAATGCGAATCATTATTTTCATAATTTTTAAATATTTTTTTTTATTCGAAGGAGGCAGCAAAATCAGCTGATTTTTTTTTCTAAGATGCATTTAAATTACATGTACATCGTCTATTTTTTCATAATAATTAACGCACAACTTGCAGAGATAAAAAATGAAAACGAAATGTCATTATTAGGGTACAGGGGTTACCCGTGGCGACGGGGACTAAAACTTGAGGAAAACATTTCTTTTCCTATTGTCGATCTACTGACACTGAATTAGGCCCAAACGCTTCTGGGGACATTTTACCATGCTTATTCTGCTATACCCTTTAGTACAAAGAGAAGGTAGATGTTATGCATATCTTTTTCTTCGTAATTTAAAAATCTAAATAAATAAAAGGTTGTCCCATAGGAGTTCCATTTAAAAAAACAGTTTTCGTCGAAGAATAAGTCGTGTTCAATATTAGTATCTGAAAAGGTAATATTTTAAAAGCACTTTCAGAATGATTTTTAACAATTTTGGCAAAATCGCGGCGTTCTATGATGAAAACTAAAACTTAAAAAAATATATTTTTTGTAAATCAAAATAATTTTTGATGGTCAGATCATATGTATTTTGACCAGCAGCATCCACATATGCAAAAATATACAGATTGTCCCATTTAAAAATTTGATTTTCATATCAGTTGCCTCGAAACCGGAAGTCGGCCATTCTGGTTCTTTCCATCATATAATTGGAAACTTCATACCATATCACTACACCAAATTTGAAAAAAATCATTCGCCCGTTCATGAGTTACAAGAGTGTCCCTACCGGCAGAACCACCCGGTATGGAGATGGCGCCAGTCATCTCTACAATGTTTGACGGTGTCCGTCTACTCTCAAGTGGTTCCTATGACTCTTAAGGAGATCTAGAACCGGAATCCTGCGATAGATTGACAAAAACAGTTTTGAGCAATTGATTTGATCAGCTTCAACACTGATAAAAATAAGAAAAAACGAGGGGTCTAAAGTGGACCCTTACCAGCTGTATATTCAATTTGATACTTCCATATTCCACAAATCGCATTCTATTTGTTAGATAGAACTGAAAAGGGAGAATTAATTTTTCAGAAAAACCAGTAAGTATATTAGTTTATTTAATAGTATTCTGAAAACTCATATATATTACTTCCACTTGACCTTGGTTATTCAAAGTTTGGCAGATATTTTGCGAATATTGTGAAGCTTTGGGTCCCCTAATTTCTTTAGCTGGAATTTGCAGTACTTTTCCACAGGGTCGTGGAGGGAAAATACAGGCCCGGTGGAAATTTAAAAAAGAAATTGATGAGCGAAGGGGAGAAATCCAAAAATTTTTTTAAGATACACTAAGAAAAAATTATAATAAAAAATTTCAACATTTTAAAACCGCCCCCCCCCCCCCCTGCCAAACAAGTCCGGGCCCGGGGGAATCACCCCCGCACTCCCTTCTCGACAGGCCTTCTTTTAGGTATCTCGGAAACGGACTTTGGTCCATTCGGTGAATATCAGCTCTATTTTTGCGGACTCCTCGGCTGTTTAATTATCTTCAGAATTTCAAGACTCTGGTACACATCTAAGTAAACAATGCGTCAAGACTCTGGTACACATCTAAGTAATCGAGTTGCTCAAATACAACAAGAATATGAACACACTCGAAAACTAATGTTCATTTGCGATGGCTGATTTTGATCTAGGATAATGGAACACGCTGTATGTAAAAATGTGTTTTGCGAATTTGACTAATACATATTATTAATCGTGTTGCGTCTGTCGCTATGTAAAAGTAATGACCATTTCGCAGATAAAATATAGAATGTACAACACGCACATTTTCCAATATGTGAATATAACTTCGAAATTTGTTTTCATTAATCAGTTTACACCATGAAGACAAGGGAAGGCCGGGCGAATATGATCAATCACTGAAATAACAATTTTTAATTAACGATTAAAACTGAATTTCCAAACTAAATTATTTACTATTCATAGGGAATGTATAAAATGCGATATGGTATATAAATATATGTCAGAAATCTATATCAGACGCCCTTCCTTAGGTTTTTAAAATGAGTTGGTATAATAAAAGTATAAATCATACTTAAATGATATCTTTCATCTATGAGCCGAGGAAATATGAAATGATTAATTGTAGATATAAGTGTCGATAACGTATCATACGTACGTTGATTTGCTTATTATAAACAGGGCTCGGTAATTTTATCTCGGCGCCAGAATATTATATTACAAACACCTATTGAAACATTCGGAAATACGACAAAATGGTGAAATATTCTTTGTTGCCAGCTACAATGTATTTTTGGTAATAAATTTAACCTAAAAACGGTAATAAACGGTAACAGTTGTTACAAAAACATGTAATACATATCTGACAAATAAAAAAAAAACAATTTTGAATCAAACACATACTTTAATGTTCTACTTAATATGTGTGGCTTGTTTGTTATATTTAGTTCCATGATAATTAAATCCATTAACCCAATAAGCTGCTGGCAACATAAAATATTTTTTCCTAGCAAAATAAACCATTTTTATATAATATTAAATCATACACTGCAGACAAAGTTAAGGATTAATGCCATAAAACTGGCATGTACCGTATGCATCACAAATGTACACAACATTTTATTTCATTTCAAAATGTTGATACGTAACCTACTTTACCGAAAATCTACTACGTTTGTGAAACGTCCTGACAATTACTTAAAGACGAAGTTGATTCTTTTACAATTGCAATGTTGAAGGCATTCGATCCTGACCAAGTGTGAACATTAGATTCCACTGTATGGCGGCACTTTTATATGTGTTTTACTAATGCGATTTTATTATGTTTTTTAATTATGCGACGCCGCCGAAAATTGTGAAACATTGATTTGACAAAATCCCTTTTACTATTCCTACACTATGGCAATTATGTGCATTTACGTCAACATTTAATAAAGAGAAAGGGTAGACCGACATCGTAGTTTCGCAATCCGCAGTACAAATCTAGTCATACGTATGAATGTATGAATCTACAAACCTAGCGAGAAATTATACAGAGTCGACGGTATACAAAAATATCTCGTGCTTCTCAGACTGCAGTATTCGGATTCGCGATTTTCCAGAACTGTATTTTAATGGAACAGATCTTTATTGTAGTAGTTGCAACAAAACAATTTCTTAGACATCTAAAACAAATTTTAATAGACATATTGCTTCACAAAACCACTGCTAGTGACAATCAAGTGAGTTTTAATTTAAATTTAGTGGAAGTGATGGTGATTTAGTGGAAGTGACCGTGGTCGAAACTAGATAATTCACTTATAGACAATTGTTGGAAAAGTGTATTAGTGGCAAAGATAACAATATTCAGGTACCGTCAAAAAAGGCACTCAGAAGAAAACATTTATCAACGGAGTGTGATAATGTTAGATCTAAAAAAAGTACAATGTAAGATGTATTGTGTCACACTTGCATAAAAATCTTTCCGCGCTGACCTAGAGCCAACCCTGATTTTGACTCCACAGAGATAAAATTCCCGAGCTCTGATTATAAATAAATGGAAAACCTAGATCGGTGTTGAGATATAATTTATTTGTCGAACCGAATGAATTAAATATACCCGACAACAATTAAATATATACAGGGTATTTCAATAAATACACATGCTTCAGTCTCAAAATAGTAAAAACTGTCAAAAAGGGAGAGAATAATAACGGAGTAGTTATTATTCAATTGTTCATAAAAGGCACCACATACGATACAGTAGGTATTAATATTCAAACATAACTTTGTATCGGTAACTTTACCACCGCTGCGATATGAAATCATTGCAAAGAAGAGCTGGGAGTATCGTAAAGTAAAATATACTTTGAAATATCTGGCATGGCATTACTTCAGACAGACATTAACGTCATAGAAGTGGCATCACTAAGTCCTCTGTATCAGCTAAGCTACAGACCTGTGGAAAACAATTTAAGTAAAAGTACAGATCTGTAAAAAGCAGTAACAGTAAAAACACAGACCTGTAAAGAGTAAAATCAGTGAAAGTACAGACCTGCAAAAGGCAACTTATTGGTAATGGGGTTTAGCTTAGTGACAACAGTACAGTGACATCACTGTCTGTATCAAATAACGCCATACTTACTGATATTTTATCTACTGATTATATCAGACAAAAGTATCTGTATCTTAGATACAATGAATCTCTCAAACAACAAAATAGCAAATCTTTCCGAGCTGCACCATAGGGACTCCGAGCATTTTAGATTCCCGATGGGGAACAATCAGTCGAAATGGAGTAGGGTTTTGGATCTCTAAAGAAGTAAATCTACAGTTCTCGTGTATACAGCTGTCAGTGATCGGAACATCTTCCTAAGGACTATCACAATGTCAACTAGAGTGAATCTAGTACAACCATATACACCTGGTACAACTGCTTCTAAAGAGAAGGAGTTGAAAGTGCTTTACGAAGACCGAGAAAAGATAAAAATTGTATACTTACTGATATAACATGTTTGTTACAAATTTTATCATGGACAAAAATATAAAAACTTTAATATCATCCCATTTGACCGCCTATAAAACTTTTGTAGAATTATTTATAGTTATAATAGTACAGTACCTAGAGGTAAAAAATATGCAAAACTTCGGAATAATGTCATATCGAACGGATTTCGTTCATTTTTGGCAGTAAAATAGTAAATGCTTCACAGAAAAGTTTCTATATTGTGCGGGGGTTTGCTAATTTATAGAGGTGGATGTCACCCCCTCTCAGGGGGTGGCACTTAAAAAATATATATATTTATCGGAGCTGAAGTAGAATCGAATTTTAAGAAGAAAATTTTAAGAAGAAAATTGCAATTTTTCACATAAATTGATAATTTTTAAGTTATAACGACTTCAAAATTGCAATTTTAGCTTAAAAAAAAGGTATTTCCAAACGGCTTTTGTCAAGTATTTCGAAAAGTATTACTTTACCGAAAAAATGTTAGACCAATTATAGAAAGTACAAACTGGGAGTTAATTAAATTTTTTGTTTATTGATGTGGGATTAATAATTTCGGAGATATTTAAGTTTACATTTAGCATCCAAGTGTCCATAAGATAATTATTTAGAGTGAGAGTTAAATATCTCAGAAACTGTGACACCTACGTCAAGGATGCCAATAAGTAGAATAATAGGTTATTAATTAAGCTCTCATCTGGTTTTTTATTTGTTTCTGTAGCATAAAAAACAAAGAAGTTATGACCGAAGCAATGTGCGTCTACACATTTTTTTAATAACAACGTCGCCATTTTGTTACTGTAATTAGCCAGTAATTAGAAAAAAGGAATTTCAAACACTGTTTCTCATTAATATATAGCATGACGTAGATGCTCAAATTTTTTGGTTTGTATACAGCATTTGCTTTAGAAAAAAATACAGTTTAAACTATAAAGGTATTTTTGATAAAACGTAATTTTTTTTCCTTCTCCAAATATCTCAATAAATATTAGTCAAGGGACCCAAAAGCTCATAAACTGGTCATGAATTTCGCTTGTTTATTTATTTACATAAATTTAATAGTTTCGGAGATATGAAAATTTACAAATGGCGTCCAAACGTATATAAGACGAAAAATGCAATTAAAATGTTAAATATCTCAGCCATTGTGACACCTACGTCACGCATGCTAAGAAATGAAATTAAAGACAATTAATTGCGCTTTCAAATTATTTTTTATTCGTTCCAGTAGCATAAGAAATAAAGAATTACCTTTAAAGGAAAAATGTGCGTATTTATATTATTTTATATAAAAAGGTCTCCATTTTGCTACACTAATTAGCCAGTAATTTAAAAGAATTATCTCAAATACAGTTTTTCGTTAAGATTTAGCATTACTTAGATGCTCAAATTTTTTTTTGCTCATTTAAAGCACGCTTTAGAAAAAAAATTCATTTTAAACTTTAAAGGTAATTTCGAAACACTTGGATACCAAATATAAACTTAAATATCTCCGAAATTAGTAATCCTGCATCAATAAACAAAAAATATAATTAATTCTCAGTGTGTACTTCCTGTAATTGGTCTGTAAAATTTTTTCGATAAAGTAATACTTTTCGAGATACTTGACGAAAGCCGTTTGGAAATACCTATTTTTTTAAGCTAAAATCGCAATTTTTTAAAAACTATCAATTTATATGAAAAATTGCATAGAACCTTTTCCGCTTAAAAATTGATTCTATTTCAGCTCCAATAAATATATATATTTAACGCAGCATTAGACTGGTTATTTTTTTCTGCTAGAAGTCAAAGTTAAATAATTTTATTGTCATAGTGATTGAAAATTTCCTTGGATGGTGTTATCAGTGTAATTTTAAAATGATTGGGTAATTTGTGTCACATGGCAAGAAATAACGAAATTTAATTGGTTTTTAGCACTGTCAAAAATTTTCATTTAAATAGGTTCATCATTCAATAGTAATTTAACTAGCGATACCTAGATGGTCGCGCTATCTATTTAGTAATATATAGTAACTAAGTTGGCAGTAAGAAAAATATTGATTTTTATAGTTGGAATTCCATCTCAAAGAGGTTTCATTATAAACAAAAGCAAAAGAAATTATCGTTTGATTTCTGTATTGTCACGAGTTACTTGAATTCATAATGGTTTTCGTACGAAGGCGTTAAGCTTTACTTTTGAAAATCTACGTGCATCTGAGTAATCATACAGCAAGGAGGTAATTTTATTTTATTTTATTATTTAAACTGTTAATAGATTTCACTTCACTACTTGAGTAATATTTTTAATATTTATTATGACACATTTTAATGCTGATTTTTCTTTATTCCTGAAACGATACAGTTCTGACAAAGATATTTACGTATTTTATATATTACGTATATCTATTTCCACATTTTTTACGTACTTTTCTATTTTTACGTAGATCGATTTTATATTTTCACATATTTTATAATTTTTTTGATTTCTAATTTGTGAATAATAAATGAAAGCTAGACTTTTCAAAAGACTTATTTAACTACATGATTACAATCCAGTACCTTTTAATATCTGAAATATAAATCAGCTATTGGAATTTCCATTTACCATTTAAATTCTTGAAAATAGTCTACGCAGAACGCAGAACTTCGTTACATGACATCAGGTTACCAAGCACATGGTTCTGTAGTGCAAGGCTGTCCACGTCGAGGTAAGACCATAGCTACTCGTTGCCCTATTGATGAGAGGTTGTATCTGTGTGTCTACTCATCGATATCGTAATTAAAACATTATGGTAAATTTGTCTAGCATATATTGCTAATAAATTATTCCTTCATGTATATGTACTTGGACCTCTCGAACATGGACCTGTTATTTAAAGATCAATTTCAAGATATGTGCAATTGTGCAATCAAAAACAAAAATTTACCTGTCTCAGGATTTTTTCAGCAAAGTAATTATTTTAGCTGAAAATGAATTTGTGTAATAGTTATGGTAACAAAAATTTCTAATTGTTGAAAATGTTATAGAACCAGAACGGCTGGTGCAAAAATGGATCAGATGTTTTATTTGAATTACTAATTCCATGTACTTTTCACATTTTTTATAACTACCAACTTAAGAGCAGTAAGTCCAATCGTATTATAATTATAATGGTAAGTTAGCGTTAGCTGGAGATAGAATATTATAATTTTTGAAAAATATCAATCAGTAAATATAAAATTTATTAAAATTTTAATTAAAAGAAATGTGCCTCAAGGGAATGCAAGTTTTTTTTTCAAGAACAAAAATACTGCATACGAGCAAATACGAGCGTTTCACCAACTATCATAGAAATATGATTATAATTGAAAATATAGCGAGTATGTCTGAAAACTTAAATTTGTATCAAGAAACTGCGAAGAGTAGTCATAGAATGTTCAACAATTATACCGGGTGACACAGGAGATATGTAACACCCCGTAGAATGTTTATTTAAAAATATATTATTTTGAAATTTGGTAGACTTATATAATGCGTGATTGTCCTTTTTCTGCTACAAACAAAAAATTTTTTTCGCTTCCGGTTTCACCGGAAGTGACATCTACTTCGTTATTTTAAATGGCACCCTGTATATATTATTCTCCTATCTGCTTCTACCTAAATTTCTGTTTTCAACTATGTATAGCAACATGGTATTCATTTTTAAAATGGCTGCTGAAAACGATTTTATTGCACTAAATCAAGTTGGCTATGGTATGAAATATGGCGGTAATTAATGCTTAATGTGCTGTGATATCAAAAGAACCCTGGTACATAATTTTGTGTTTCATATCTATTTTGTTCTAATCAGTAGTCGAAGAGACTTTGTAGAATTTTTATATTAAAGAAAAATCTCTTGACTAAATCCCCGAAATCATAAAAACTAAGATAGAAACACTAATTTTAAATTTGACCCATTTGTAAAATATTTATTCATCTTTCACTTTGACCCAATATCATTGTTATGTCTGATTTTGCTTGCATTTAAATAAAATTATTTTCGAAGAATCTCAAAATGTTGGCCATTATTTTCCCTGCAGCGTCGAATTCTTGTAACAGTACCTCTAAGCACATTTTCTAACTGCAATTCAGTAATCTTAGTAATCTCATTTATTGCTAACCTAACTCTCATTTCCAAGTCTTCCCTATTTTGAAGTGGAGTTTTATAAACTATTTCCTTGAGATGGCCCCATATAAAAAAATCAATTGGCGTAAGATCCGGAGACCTCGGAGGCCATCTAATTGGTAAAAGTGAAATATGAATAAATATTTTACAAATGGATAAAATTTAAAATTAGTGTTTCTATCTTAGTTTTTATGATTTCGGGGATTTAGTCTAGAGATTTTTCTTTATTATAAAAATTGTACAAAGTCTCTTTGGCTACTGATTAGAACAAAACAAATATGAACCACAAAATTGTTTACCAGGGTTCTTTTGATATTGCAGCACACTAAGCATTAATTACCGCTACATTTCATACCATAGCCGACTTGATTTAATGCAATAAAATGGTTTTCAGCAGCCATTTTAAAAACGAATGCCATTTTGCTATACATAGTTGAAAAGAGGAATTTAAGTAGAATCAGATAGGAAAAAATATATACAGGGTGCCATTTAAAATAGCAAAGTAGATGTCACTTCCGGTGAAACCGGAAGTGGAAAAAATTTCTTGTTTATACTAAAAAAAGGACAATCACACATTATATAAGTGTACCAATTTTCAAAACATACTAGTGGGTGTTACATATCTCCTGTGTCACCCGGTATAAAAATTTCAATAAACCGACGAAGAGTATAACGTTCACATCTAGTTTCATTTTATATTATAAATTATCAGATGGAGAGTTCATTATACTGCACAGGTCCCTTTTTTTATCGCCCCACTATCCAAACTTGCAGACCATTTATTGCCTGTGAATGGAGCTGATCAAAATATTTCTGTTTTATAAAACTACAGGGTGCCCCATTATATTTTGACCCTTTTTAAACCTATATACCTTTTGAACTAATTGAGATATTGAAGTGCAGTTTTAGCTAGTCTTGTTCTAATTTTGCTAAGTTCTTTCCGGAGTATACGTCTTTTGTTTGCTCACTTCCGGTTTAATCGGAAATGACAGCGTATTTTCCGGGCTAGGGCAACTTTGTTGTTTCAAATGGATCACTCTGTATATTTTTCCACAGTTGGAGAGCTCATTGTTTCCCCTTTCCAAAAAACTCATATTTGTCATGGAAATTATACAGAATGATGGTTTTATAAACTTTTAAAGTGAATACTGCGTGTTATCGAAATGCTACGAAAAAAATAATGACTCACAAAGTAGACTATGGAAATAAAAGACAACATCACTAACTTGTAATGTTCTATTTGGGTATTACCAATTTGGGTAATTAAAATTCGGAATAAACTTAGTTGTGACTTTATTGTACATCAGAACTAATACACACTGTTGAACCAGTGATACGAGGCGGCCGGGCCAGCCGTAGTTACAAAAAGTGTCCCTTTTTATACATAAGTTTTTATACACCATTTATAATAGTATATCTTTATGAAATTAAAATAAAATATATTTGCTATACATAACATGTAAGTTTCTATACCATTTTTTAATTGAATTTTTTGTTGGAGGTTCCTTGCTAAACATAGTTCTAAATCTTCTTTGTGTTGTTTTGTAAGATTTAGTTTCACTAAAAAAGATTACACACTTAGCTTTTTCACTTAAAGTAAAGATTTCTTTTTAAAGTAACTCAAGTACCCGAGTTGGCAATAAACTAATTTGACGTTGACAAGTGATGTTGTCTTTTATTTCCATAGTCTACTTTGTGAATCGTTATTTTTTTTGTAGCATTTCGATAAAACGCAGTATTTACTTTAAAGGTTTATAAAACCGTCACTCTGTATAATTTCCATGACAAATATGGACTTTTTGGAAAGGGAAAACAATGGGCTCTCCAACTGTGGAAAAATATACAGAATACAGAAATATACCGTTTGAAACAACAAAGTTGCCCCATCCCCGAAAATACGCTGTCATTTCCGGTTAATCCGGAAGTGAACAAAAAAGAGGGATACTCAGGAAATAGCTTATCAAAATTAGGCTGGCGAAAACCGCATTTCATTATCTCAATTAATTCAAAAGTTATATAAGTTTAAAAATATAATGGGGCACCCGGTATTACTCACCATACTTCTTTGCTCTTATATGTATTTCGACACACACCTTGGTTTAATTGGTTTATTGGTTTATTTTGACAGATCTAAAAAATTATAAATCTAAAACTTCTAGAACTTTTGCTTAACCATTACATTTAGTTCAAATAAATAAATGAGCACATTACTAATAACCAAAATTAATTTTGTCCACAGGGTAAGAAGCGAGAAGTACGTTCTTTTTCTCTCATTTACATTTTTAGTAGTTTAAGACTTAATTCCCTGGCTAACATTGCAACATTATTAGCCGTATGTCAAACCGTTTTCGATGACAAGCGGTTTAAAAGAAATATTTTATCGGTATTATAGTGTAGTCAAATTAAGCAACAAAATAGGTGAATAAAGAATTCTCTGGCTGCAGCAATTAACAAGTTTTGGATTAAATCGGTCCATTGCATCCTGTATAATTTTAACAAAATTTATTCTTCAACACTGAAATTTTCTATTTTCCTTATCTCCGGTCCTAGTAATCGCATTGCGAAAATGAAAATACCAAATTGGTAGCAATAAAATTTTGAATAAGACTTTGGCCTTTGAAATGTTTTTTTGATAATTTGTTAATTTGTAAAGAAAAACACCAAAAATTGCCTTTTTTGACAATTTAAGAAATATGACGTAATAATGCATCAATTTTAACTAATGTTGGTGAAACTATGCCCATTATTGAAATAAATCTTTGAGCCAAATTTTAGTACAAAATATTTATTCAAACGCTAAAAATCAATAATAATTTCTAAAGTTCGATCACCTATTGCTTAAGTGCATCGACTCGTGGGATAATTTTTTTTTTAGAATGTAGGCTTTATATGTATTCTACAGTGGTATTGGAGAAGAAATTATATCTTCATTTAGCGTACTTGCCATTTGGCAATTTAAATAAATTAAATACAGTGTGTTTTATTGTTCTGAACTTTGGTAAATTGTGATTTCATTATTATCTTCTATTTTATTTGCATATTGCTTTTTGCCCACTTCCCAATTGTCGTATCGATTTGAAACTTTAAAAACTTATGCAATTCTAGTAACAATACAATAATATGGTACCAGAAACCGTGTTTTTTAGTTTTTTTAAAGAATAATTTTATATTTTGACTCTGCTACCGTTATCCTGGCGCATTCGCCATTTCCTTGATTTTAAAATGTTGCTATTACTGTTAGTGGTGACATTAGATTTATACCTATGAACCCGGTTCCTATGAATTAACTTTAATGAAACTTTTTGCATTGTGTTGCTAAAACCTAATACTAAAATGGTCATGGATTAGAAATTGACGTTTTTTTTTCATTTAAAAGTTTATCGAGATCTACATAGTCGAGTCAATGAAGCCTATAAATCGTCAAAACCTCTTAATTCTCAGCAACAGCTCCGATTTTCATCATTTTTTATTAAATGTGTGTTTTTTAATATTATTCAAAATCAGAAACATCCCAAGTGGCGCAAATAATTATTTATGTTGTTTAAACAACAATAACAATATTTACAAAAAAAATATTTTAAAAATTTTTTTTCGCGATATTTATAAAACATTGAGTGGTTTTATTGAAAATTTAAGTAAAAAAATGTTTTTCACAGTCGGGGTTGATAATTATGGACAGTAATTATTGACTGGCTCAAGAAACAAAAGTTATATAGTGCCGATGTGTACTTTTACCCTGGGGGTAGATGCTACTGGATGCCACCCCTTCTCGGGAGTGGAAATTATATGTTCAAAGTAACTGCAGAAATCGACAGAGGAATGAATTCTAAGCAATAAATGTTGTATGAAATTTTTTCGATGAGTCAATACTTATTCTTGATTGAATATGTTGATTTTTCAGCTAAAAAATGCATGTTTTAGAACGATTTTCCACTAATAACTCGAAAACTCTCGTTTACGAAAAATGAAGACTATAAAATAACAAATCGATTGGTTTTTTTTTTATTTCTGTAGATACAATACGAACCGAGCTATTACTCGATGAAGATGACTTTTTGTTCGCTGAAAACTGAATTCGATCCGTTCAACGTTAAATAACGGAAAAAACGGAAAATTTTTGGAGAAAAGCATATAAGACATTTCAAAAGTACTTGAAAACACCTTTAAAATTGACTTTAGTAAAAGTCGTTAGCATGAAAACTAATGGAGTTATGATGAAAATAAAATGGTTGTCAGTTTTTTTCGGAGAAAAAAATCAGCAATGAAACCAATGGCTTCGCCGCAAGAATTGAAATTGAACGTACTCCATTCACAATTTACTTTATTTAAGTACTATCAATATGTTCTAGAGTGACCGGTTTAGGATCCGTATATTTGAAAAAAAAGTTTGATTCAAATTTGAAATGATTTTTGAAATTTCTTTTAACATTTTCATTTTTTCACAATAATTCAATAACTAAAGAAGATACGTAAAAAATGCTAGAGTACAAATATTTAGGTTTTTATTACTGAACTTTTTTTTTAATATCTCTAGGATAAAAATTAATTAAGATATCATCGTTATAAGTTTGCATTTGAGTGCGATGACCACCTTCCCCGAGCTCTTTAAACTCAAAAACGTTTTCGAGTTATTAGTGAAAAATAGTTCTAAAACATGCATCTTTTAGATGAAAAATTAACATTTTCAATCAAGAATAACTCAAAAAGTATTGACTCATCGAAAAAATTGCATAGAACATTTATTGCTTAGAATTCATTCCTGTATCGATTTATGCAGTTACTTTGAACATAATAATTTGCACCCCCGAGAAGAGGTGGCATCCACCGCATACTCCAGGGTAAAAGCACACATCGGCAATATATAAACATTTTTGCATTAGGTTTTAGCAACACAATGCAAAAAGCTTCATTAAGGTTGATTCATAGGAACCGGGTTCCAAGGTTTTTTAGTTTTCACGCCTTACGGCACTCCATTATGTACCATTAATTTAATTTTTGTTACACTATTTTAGCTGTGTGGCTTTGGTTACATATTGTGACCAGAAAAGTCTGATGATGGAAGGGGGAGATGGTCATGGGAACTTCTTAATTGGTTTTAGACTTTCAAGTAAGGACGACGCAATAAATATAAAACTAAAAAACAGTAAAATAAATCATAGTTTAAAAAACTAAAAAACATGCTTTTATGAGTAGTGCACTAAAAAGTTAAAAATAATTATTAGGTAATTAAATTTAAAAGCAAGGAGCGCACTTATATGGGTAGGTAGGTACCTACCTACGCTTTTAAATTTAATTACCTAATGAATACTTTTAACTTTTTAGTGCCCTAGTCATAAAAGAGTGTTTAGTATTTTAAACTATAATTTTTTACATTACACCTAATTGTTTAAATTGCTAATAATATCATTAGATATTTAACATAATTTTCTCTTATTCTTGCATAACGATTTTTTTATAAGATTTTTATTAGATATTTTTAACAGTATTTCATTTTTCAGTTTATTCAAGCACTATAATTCTGTCAACGAGTTTTAAATAATCTTTATTTTATTTTTGTTTAAATTGTTATTATTAAAACCTACCTTCAGACTCATCTGTAGAAGTTTGTCCTGGGTACAAATGGAGCTAGGTAAAAATTCCTTACAGATGGCGCCCTCTATAATTATCATTATTATATAATTGGCCTCCCTTCTCTCAGAATAGATTGCAAAGTGATTACATTGAGTGAACATCATGGAACTTGTTTCCCCTTACTGGGCATTGAACTAACCCCGGTCGTTAACATATTTAGCAAACTTTCTCGTGTCCCTGTTTTATGTTTGGGATTTATTGTGAACATAAAGTGGGATTTAGAAAACCTACAATCACCCGCCTAAAAACATCAGACCGGACTGTTAATTGCCACATGCTCTTCAGTATCTTCGCCTTTGATAATTCAATGCACTTTATCTGCTATCTTTGATATCTTTATTTGTCTTAAATTCTAATCCCTTTTCTTGATTTTTATTCGCTTTTATATTATCGTCTGAGAACTAGTGATACTGTTACAAAATTCCAATACAAAGAACAACACGAGACGTCTAACTTAAAGTTAGTTAATCAAGAAATAAGGCAAGATTTCAAATAATACAATATATATTGTAATAAAAGTTCAATACTAATACATTTGTAAGTATCTCTAAAATTTCTATCTAATTATGTATAAAACAATTCAGCCCTGAATAGCAGACATGGCAAGTAGAGACACATCCTAGACAATGTTTAGTCTCAACTAAATATTATGGTGAGAATGATGGTATCACTCCACTGGCACAAAAAATTTAAATAATTTCCTATAAAATATGTCTATCAATTTGGTACAATCCAAAATCCTCTTACACAAAATAGGCTAGTCGCTCGCATGATTGCGTCTTTCTGTTATTCTAAACATTTATGCATATAATAAATGGAGACAAATTGTAACAATCCTCTTCATTCTTATCACCAGCTTTGCTTAAAGTAAGTCCTCCTTAGAGCTTCACCTTCTTCTTCAGTAAACCTGATTTTTCGTTACCTCCTTCCACCACAACTAAAAGATCGTCTTCCCCTGTCTCCCTTAAGTTTTTAACATTCACTTTCAGATACTCAATACTGATCTCATACAGAAAATTTCCCGAATGAAATTTAGATAACATATCCTCTAAGCTTAACTCTATATATTACATTTTACTCCTGATATCTACATCTGGATAAGATATTTGGTCCATTATTTGTATTTTCTCACAGTGAAAGTATCCTCTTAGAAGAGACCGTCTTGTGGCCATGTTTGCTTGTACAACAGCTCCCCTGACTTTCAATTCATAGTATAATTCGTCTGGATATAAGTAATTTACCTCCATATTTAAAAATTCACTGAAACACAATTTCCAAATATCGATTAGAATATATTAAAATGTAGGTTATATTAGTAATTAAAGTAACTCATGAAATATTAGTACTATATTAATATACTAGAATAAAATATTAGAGATTAGAAATCAATCTTAAAGTAAGATAAGATAGAGACAACAAAGAAAATTTATAGTCCAATCAATGAATGCCCAAAAAGGGAATGTAGAGAACATTTTGGAGGGGAGAATTTTTCTCTTCAGGGATGTGTTTGGGGTAGTCAGGAGGTAAACATACTAAAAGTCCCCGCCTCTAGCCCCGCCGCTTCAGGGGGGAGGGGGGTGGAAAGGTTCCTTTTTTCGATTCTTCGCTTATAACTCGGAAACGATGCGTCGTATGGGAAAAGGTAATCTGTGCAAAATTAAACGTAATTAAATTTCCCACAAGAATGTTTATATTCATTTTCTTCCTATGTGTTATATTTTACGAAATATTCGCCAGCGAAAATCGATAATTAATAAAAAAAAAATCAATTGTGTACCTTGAATATTTCTATCAAAGCGGTTTACCGTGGTCTGCTAATAAATCACAGTCACAAAACAATCTTTGTTTTACAACACTCGACGTATTTACTAACGTAATGTTTTGTCGAAGTCTTGACATTTCCTTAAATATACAGCGTGACTCACTTAAAATGAAGATACACTTATAACTTTTTCATTTTGTTTCCGATTTGAATCAAATTTTACTTAAGTATAGAACAAATTAGGATCTACTTATGACCAGAAAATCATTCACCTGCTGGAAAGGCAAAGCCACCTGCGGTACCAAAATATGCTGAAAAAAATAAAACATTTTGAATGTTAGAAATTCTAAAAAATGCATCCACTCGGCGCCACAAAGTACATACACCAAAATTTGATTTGATTATTGATGGGGGATATTTCATACATAAGCTCATCTGGCAAAGGGGGTCCTCAGCTTCCGCAATTTGTGATGGCTACGTAAAATTCATCGTTCGTAAGATTAAAAATCAATATGATTTTTAATCTTTTTCCTCATATTTTGGTACCGCAGGTAGTTTTGCCTTTATAGCAGGTGAATGATTTTCTGGTCATAAGTAGATCCTAATTTGTTCTATACTTGAGTAAAATTTGATTCAAATCGGAAACAAAATGAAAAAGTTATAAGGGTATCTTCATTTTAAGTGAGTCACACTGTATATTTAAGGAAATGTCCAGACTTCGACAAAATATTACGTTACTAAATACGTCGAGTATTGTAAAATAAAGATTGTTTTGTGACTGTGATTTATTAGCAGACCACGGTAAACCGCTTTGATAGAAATATTCAAGGTACACAATTGATTTTTTTTTATTAATTATCAATTTTCGCTGGCGAATATCTCGTAAAATATAACACATAGGAAGAAAATGAATATAAACGTTCTTGTGGGAAATTTAATTACGTTTAATTTTGCATAGATTACCTTTTTTCGTACGACGCATCGTTTCCGAGTTATAAGCGAAGAATCGAAAAAAGGAACCTTTCCACCCCCCTCTCCTACTGAAGCGGCGAGGATAGGGGCGGGGACTTTTAGTATGTTTACCTCCTGACTACCCCCAACACATTCCTGAAGAGAAAAATTCTCCCCTCCAAAATGTTCTCTACAACTCTTTCATTGACTGGACTATTAGCTAAGTAAGGAAGATAAGGTGGTAAAAGAATAAAATAATTTTGAACTTCAATCTAAACCTTTTCTAGACATGCTAATATTCAAACCTCGCGTTGGAAAGGCACTACTTCGTTAGGCATTAAAAAGAGAACGGTTGTAGTTTGATAGGGACTTTTCTATAAGACAATTTAAAAGTATACTGGGAAGAGCCCATTCATTTAACTAATTTTAAAATTTAAATACCCCACCTCACAGTTATTTAAAACAACTTATGTAGAAAAAGTTAAAATACCTGAAAATAGATGCAACTTTAAACAATGGACAGCAACATAGGTTTGTGTAAAGAAAATTCCACTTCCAACGAGCCAGGCATAAATTGAGACATATATTCCCACCTGATTGGTTCTTCTCCACCTTCATCATTGCCATCTGATTCTTTCAGTGGTTCCTGAAGTGTCTATTTGACTAGCTTCCAAGGAGCCGTACTTGAATTTACATAGATATGTGCCTCTACAACAGAAGGTTGGTGATTTACATCAATAGTATTGTTAGATTGTGTTTTTGATTTTGACTAGGATAATTTCTCAGTGGTGGCATATGAGGCTTCGGTTCGTCTGGCATACCCACAATCCCACAATCTTCGAAACCTAACTATTATACTTTTTGAGTACATCCGCGATGTACACATTTTCGGAAGGCTTCTATCGAATCATCCGCTTTCTTAGTGAAGCCTACTGGAGTCTTCTGTGCCTACACTTGAAACTCTTTCCCTATTGTCGTTGGATATTTCGTCAAGAGTCGGACTAGACGTTTCTCCTAACTTCAACACGGGGAAAATCAATGATCCTTGCCATTCTATTCAGATACCTTAATGAGGTATATGTGGTTCCTCTGTTAGTCTTCTCACTTGTCTTCTTAATTTGGACTGGCGGAGAAATCAAACAATCAGCATCGCTACTATTTTGACTCTTTTCATTTTGTTGTAAACTATCCACTTCCTTCTCTTTGGCACCAACAGATCTAACATGATTATTTTTGTGCAAGTTAGTTGGGAGAGGAGACATATCATTACTACTGTCTTCCATAGAACTCGACACTGAATTGTCTTTCTCAGATTTTTCTCCTTTAATTTCCGTTTTCAACATAGGTTTGTGTAAAGAAAATGCCTCTTCCAACGAGCCAGGCTTAAATTGAGACATATATTTCCATCTGGGTGGTTCTTCTTCACCTTCATCATTGTCATCTGATTCTTTCAGTGGTTCCTGTTTAATGAATTCTACACTCCTCTTAGGGTCTGTTTCCCAATTAGATACGCAGACCAGCTTCCAAGGAGCCGTACTTGAATTTACCTAGATACATGCCTCTACATCAGAAGATTTGTGTTGATTTATATCAATAGTATTGTTAGATTGTGTTTGGTGATTTTGGCTAATATAATTTTTCAGTAGTGACATCTGAGCCTTAGGTTCGTCTGGCATACCCACAATCCCACAATCTTTAAAACCTAACTGTTATACTTTTTGAGTGCATCCGCGATGTACACGTTTTTTTGAAAGCTTCCATAGAATCATCTACTTTCTTAGTGGAGTCTAGTGGAGTCTTCTATGCCTGCACTTGAAACTCTTTCCCTACTCCCGTTGGATGCTTCGTCAAGGGTCGGAGTAGACGTTTCTTTTAACTTAAACGCGAGGAAAATCAATGATATTTGCCATTCTATTCAGATACCTTAATGATTTATTTATGGTACCACTGCTAGCCTTCTCCCCTTGCTTCTTAATTTGGTCTGGCGATAAAATCAAACAATCAGCATCGCTACTGTTTCGACTCTTTTCAGTTTGTTGTGAACTATCCACTTCCTTCTCTTTGGCACCAACAGATCTAGCATGATTATTTTTGTGCAAGTTAGAAGAAGAGATATATTATTACTTCTATCCCCCACAGAACTCGACACTGAATTGTCTTTCTCGGGTTTTTCTCCTTTAACTTCCGTTTTCAACATAAGTTTGTGTTAAGAAAATTCTACTTCCAACGAGCCAGGCATAAATTGAGACGTATATTCCCATCTGGATGGTTCTTCTTCACGTTAATCATTGTCATCTGGTTCTTTCAGTGGTTCCTGTTTCATGAATTCTACACTCTTTTTATGGTCAGTTTCCCAATTAGATACGTTGACCAGCTTCCAAGGAGCCGTACTTGAATTTATATAGATATGTGCCTCTACATTAGAAGGTTGGTGTTAATTTCTCAGTGGTGGCATTCGAGGCTTCGGTTCGTCTGGCATATCCTCAATGCCACAATTTTCGAAACCTAATTATTATACTTTTGAGTACATCCGCGATGTAAACGTTTTTTGGAAAGCATCTATCGAATCATCCTCTTTCTTAGTGGAGTCTAGTGAAGTTCTTTGTGCTTGCACTTGAAACAGTTTCCCCGCTGTCGTTGAATGCTTCGTCAAGAGTCGGAGTAGACGTTTCTTTTAACTTCAACGCGGAGAAAATCAATGATGTTTGCCATTCTATTCAGATACCTTAATGAGTTATATGTGGTTTCACTGCTAGCCTTCTCACTTTGCTTCTTAATTTGGTCTGGCGGTAAAATCAAACAATCAGCATCGCTACTGTTTCGACTCTCTTCATTTTGTTGTGAATTATCCACTTCCTTCTCTTTGGCACCAGTAGATCTAGCATGATTATTTTTGTGTAAGTTAGTTGGAAGAGGAGACTTATGATTACTTCTGTCTCTCACAGAACTCGACACTAAATTGTCTTTCTCAGGTTTTCCTCCTTTAATTTCCATTTTCAACATTTCCATTTCCGTTTTCCGTTTTCAGGTTTGTGTTAAGAAAATGCCACTTCTAATGAGCCAGACATAAATTGAGATGTATATTTCCATCTGGGTGGTTCTTCTTCACCTCCATCATTGTCATCTCTCTTAGGGTCTGTCATCTCTCTTAGGGTCTGTTTCCCAATTAGATACGTCGACCACCTTCCAAGCAGCCGTACTCGAATTTACATGGATATATGCCTCTACATCAGAAGGTTGGTGTTGATTTACATCAATAGTATTGTTAGATTGTATTTGATGATTTTGGCTAGGATGATTTCTCAGTAGTGACATCTGAGGCTTCGGTTCGTCTGGCGTACCCTCAATCCCACAATCTTCGAAACAAAACTATTATACTTTTTGAGTACATCCACGATGTACACGTTTTTTGGAAAGTTTCTATCGAATCATCCGCTTTCTTAGTGGAGTCTAGTAGAGTCTTCTGTGCCTGCACTTGAAACTGTTTTCCTACTGTCGTTGGATGCTTCGTCAAGAGTCGGAGTAGATAGTTCTTTTAACTTCAACACGGGGAAAATCAATGATGTTTGCCATTCTATTCAGATACCTTAATGAGTTATATGTGGTTCCACTGTTAGTCTTCTCACTGTCCTTCTTAATTTAGTCTGGCGGTAAAATCAAACAATCAGCATTGCTACTATTTCGACCCCTCTCATTTTGTTGTGAACTATCCACTTCCTTCTCTTTGACATCAACAGATCTAGCATGATTATTTCTGTGCAAGTTAGTTGGAAAAGTAGATATATATTACTTCTGTCTCCCACAGAACTCGATACTGAATTATTTTTCTCCTTTAATTTCCGTTTTCAACATAGGTTTGTGTAAAGAAAATGCTACTTTCAACGAGCCAGGCATAAATTGAGAAATATATTCCCATCTGAGTGGTTCTTCTTTACCTTAATCGTTGTCATCTGATTCTTTCAGTGGTTCCTGTTTAATGAATTCTACACACCTCTCAGGGTCCGTTTCCCAATGAGATACGTCGACCAGCTTCCAAGGGACCGTACTTGAATTTACATGGATATATGCCTCTACATCAGAAAGTTGGTGTTGATTTACATCAATAGTATTGTTAGATTGTGTTTGGTAATTTTGGCTAGGATAATTTCTTAGTTGTGGCATCTGAGGCTTCGGTTCTTCTGGCATACCCACAATCCCACAATCTTCGAAACCTAACTATTATACTTTTTGACTACATCCGCGATGTACACGTATCTTGTGAAGCTTCTATCAAATCATCCGCTTTCTTAGTGGAGTCTTCTGTACCTGCATTTGAAACTTTTTCCCTACTGTCGTTGGATGCTTCGTCAAGGGTCGGAGTAGACCATTGTTTTAACTTCAACACGGGGAAAATCAATGATCCTTGTCGTTCTATTCAGATACCTTAATGAGATATATGTGGTTCCACTATTAGCCTTACCACCTTTCTTCTTAATTTGGTCTGGCGGTAAAATCAAACAATCGGCATCGCTACTATTTCGACTCTTTTCATTTTATTTTGAACTATCCACTTCCTTCTCTTTGGAACCAATAGATCTAGTATGATTATTTTTGTGCAAATTAGCTGGAAGAGGAGACATATCGTTACTTCTGTCTCCCACAGAACTCGACACTGAATTATCTTTCTCTCATTTAATTTCCATTTTCAACATAGGTTTGTGTAAAGAAAATACCATTTCCAAATAGCCATGCATAAATGAAAACAGGTATTCCCATCTGGGTGGTTTTTTACACCTTTTTCATCGTGAGTATTCTGGAGATTCCTCTTTAATACATTCTACACTCCTCTTAGAGTCTGTTTCCCAATTAGATACGTCCACCAACTCCCAAGCTGCCCTACTTGAATTTACACAGAACTCTGCCTCCACATCACAATTTTGGTGTTGATTTACATCAATAGTATTGTTAGATTCAGTTTGGTGATTTTCACCAGGATAATTTCTCTGTGGTGTCATCGAAGGTTTCTGTTCGTCTAGTATACCAACAGTCCCATTCAATCTTCTGAACCTAACTATTATACTTTTTGAGTACATCTGTGCTGCACTAGATTTTTGGAAAGGTTCTATTAAATCATCCACATACTCAAAAGTTATAAATACATGTCTTGCGTAATTTATTTCCTTGGCATATCCTATATCAATTCTTTTTGTTAAGGATACATGCTTACCATGTCATCTTTGGTCACTTCCTGAGCCAGACAGACTGCCAACATAAAGAGTCAAAGGGTCAATGTCTTCTAGTCCTATATTAATTTCATCGTCACGGTCCTATTTTCAATTCCGCAGTCAGATATTCCTTACCAAATTTGGTTTTGTTTAGCGCTTTGGTAACAAGTTCTGAGTCTGCGAAGCCATTCAAAGTGACGGCTGCTGAAAATGCAAACTCTCAATGTCAGGAAATTTTCTAATCAGCTAGTCCTTTTCCACCAACAAAGTCCTTTTTGCATCGTTCACATACCAGTCTTTTCTCTGAGGAATTTCTGACACAAAGGTTTCTTTTTCTTTTTGTTGGCCTTCTTTAACACATCCAATTCAGAGTCGGACTACCTTTTTCTATAATAGTTTTTTCTTGTGTATGCTTAAGCGTAGAAACGCCTTCACTATGATGGGAATGTGATTATCGTTCAAGACTTTGCGGAGATAATGTGTCGGATATGGCTTCGTCTAGATGATCAAAATTTGTACTCTCATCGAGAGATATCAGATCTGCAAAAACTCTCTCCTGAGAGGGCTGGGTAGTTCTCGTCTGGTTAGAATTGGGCAATTGATTAAACTTTGGAAAATACGAGTCACTCAAATTTTCTAAACCCATATAATGTTCATGTTCACTACTCGGACTGGGCTGGACTGGCCCCGGTGGGTATGTAGCCCGGTGGCTCTAGTCACAGATACAACTCAAAGCTTTCGGATTTTTATTTAAAAAACAGGAAAAATACAAGTAAACATTAAAATATATTTTTCAGATAGGTTATGTTCTATACATTATGGTAGTATACGAGGCAAAATTAACACTTCGCACTTTATGGACGAATTCGTGTGGTGTTAATATGAATAATTTGTAATTCGGTACAAACAAGCTCTCTGACAAACCCATCAGTATGATTAAATACTCTCCATCGTGGAACTGACTCTCAATTTTCATCACTTCAAAGTTCATCTTGTTCAAGTACTGCTGACAAACATTACTAAGAACTTCTTAACAACTCGTAATTTATCTGGTGCATGATCAGAGAGAGTATCGAAGGCATCATGTTTGTAATGCATTCTGCAACATCGTATGCTTTAGTAAGACTATTTCTTATAATTTTATGATTTAAAACACCAATTGCTTTCTTCACCTCAACAACATCCACACAAATGTGCTCTGGAAGACAGATGGGTGGCCGAAAATGTCTCGCTAACGCAGCTAATAAATGGGTGATGACAACGATATTTTTGGAGTGAATGACTTCTGCACTCCATTTCTTGTGGCTAATTCTTCCGTTATCCGGATTAAATGGCCCAACACGACAGATTATTTTTATTTGTGTACCCTCTTCATACTTTTAAAGCAGTTTGTGTAAAACTTGGCCGTTATACAAATCTTCCGATAAGTCTTGTATGATTATTCTCTATGAGACTAGTTCATCGTTTTTCCATTCTTTGGTCATTGTAAGCTCTTCTATCAGTTATACATCTCCCCTAATTGTTATTGAGAATATATTCTTCTGAGGGTATTATAGGAGCAGTAGCACAGCACTTTCTCTCAGTTTTCACCTCCTGAACTTTAATATTTTTTTTCTTCAAGCGTATTAAAATGTTTAAATTATGTCACCAAAAACAGAAGTAGAAGTAGGACATTGTTTTACTAGTAACAAAATGTTAGTACTGTTAGTACCGAACGCCACCGTAGTGGACATTGTTTTACTAGTAACATAATGTTAGTTCCGAAAGCGCCGCCGTAGTGGGTATTGTTTTACTAGTAACATAATGTTAATACCGAAAGCCACCGGTGGCGCGCTATCCACTAGCCACTTGTCATATTGTGTCAACATGTAAGACTGTAGTTTGAATATTTGTACATTTATGATAAATAAATGAATTTTTGCATTTTAATACGCTCGAAGAAAAAATAGTATATATTACACGGAGTAGAACGCCTTTTTTTGTGTTTCGCCCAGTTTGCGGCTTCGGCTTCGCCTCAGCCGCAAATCCTGGGCTCAACACAAAAAAAGAGTGCGTTCTACTCCTAGTAATATAATATACTATTTCTACTCCCTTATGTAAATTTGCTGTTTTCTGTACAATCTGTAGAATAGATAAGTAGGCAATTCCAGTTAACTGAACGGTTATATTTCATATCAGTTCTAGGATGTAAATGAAATGAAACCGACCAATCACAGTTCGTGTATTAAGTGCATAGGCAACTCTTCGTTTTAAAATCAAATTAGTGCGTAAGCTGTCAAAGTAACTGTCAGTGTGTATTGTCAGTGTGTTTTTGTGTAATATATTAATGTTTAATAAATTTTGTAGTTTTTTTAAGCTGGTCGTAGAAAAAGTATGGTGTAAAACTCGAGTGGATTATCCATATCGTACTCAAAAGATTTCTTTTTTATCGTGCGATATCCACTCTGTTGCACAAACTATTTACGACTTTTAGAGTTCCAAGTTTATCCCAAATGGTAAACGGAAAAAAAAGCCGCCGAAAAAAAATCCGCGGAAATAAAATCCTGGAAAAAAAAGTCGAAGGAAATAAAAGCCGCGGAAAAAAAAGCCGAGGAAAAAAAGCCGCGGAAGAAAAGGCTGTTTTACAGAAAACAAGATTTCTTGCATCTGTTTACATATTTGATGGTTTTTTGTGTCAATGTTGTATCATTATTTCTTCGCTGTTCAATAAAATTTAATTTTCATCAAGTGTTTGAGAGTCTTACTGCACTTTATGTTATTTGAAGAAAAAATATTACTACCCCAGTAGCTCAGAGACTCGGCAGATGAGTCATGGGTAAGAAAATGCGTTACGAATGGTTTTACGTGTTAGGTAGATAAAGATTAATAAATGATAGATGTTTTTATAAATTTTGCTTAAAGAGATGTTAATTTCACTTAGATAATGGTAAGTTTTCCAGAATAACGGGGCGCCAATCTTTCTATAATTATAATTTACACTGAAACTGAAGTTTGATTATAAGAAAGATAAACTAATCAAAATTTAGAGAAAGTACTAGTTGTATAAAAAAAAGATGTAAATTAATAATTCAAATTTAGCACAAGTCAAGATTAGATTAATACCTCTGAATATTACTAAAGGATGTTCAATTTATTATCAAAGATTAAATAATTAATACAGTAAGTACTATCGAAATATTTAGTTTGTAAAGTTTGGTTTGTAAAGTTTGGTTTGTATCAAAATACCTGAAATAAGTGGACAATGTGATTATAAAATTGATTTTATTATAAATCAATCAAACTTGGTGTGTTTTTATTATAAAACAGCTAAACTGAGGCCTTAATATTAAGTGAAATTATATACAAAAAAAAATATATCGAGTGGACGATAAAATGTTATGCAGGTATTATTTATGATATTGTCTAAAACATGAACCGACAATATGGTGATTAAAAGTCAAATTTTATTATATAACTATACCTAAATGTTTCGTAGAAGTTGTGATCACAAAATCTTTACAGAACCTTTCATATAATTTGTTTTTAATTAGACGTAACGTCGATAATTTATACCTTAATAAAAGTAGTATATATTAACTGTTCATTGAAACATGTTAATAATAAAATTGAAAATAGAAATAGTTTTTTTTTAAAAAAAATAGAACATGATATTTTAAAACTCTAAAAATGTTAAAAGGTAAAAATATGAAGTATTTATATAAAAACGTTAGATAAAAAAAAACTTATTTGTGACACTTATCTGGAATTTTTCTGTGAATGAAAATGGTGACTTTAGTAGGGGATGATGTTGGTGAAATCCAACCCACAGTGATAAAATTGTTGGTTTCTAGAAGAGCTCGGGATCAGGTTTAGAAGTTTCCAATACCATATTCGACGCTTCCAAAAATTCCATAAGGACAAATCCCAACTATCCTACCATACTATCGTCGCGATCTCCATACAAAATTTGTTTCCAACCCAAAATTTAATATGACGTTAATAAGCAATGCATAACTACGATGTGCATCCCAAGATTGATAAAACTTGCTTCCAATTTTAGAAGATTTGCATTTTTATAATAAAACTTGCATCTAGTACAAAAATTCTTTGTCCAATACTAACATTTTTCGTCCAAAACTAAATTATTTGGATTCAATATGAAAATTGTTTATCCATTAATAAAATTTTTTATCCAATAGTAAAATTTTTTATCCAATAGTGAAACCCTGGAAAGAAATGAAGTGTAAGCGTGAGTTGTAAAATGGCCGCTGCCAAAAAAAATTATTTCTTTATAAATTACTTACGGATTAAACCGGTGAAGATAATTAGGCCTGCTTCATAATTAAGAAGAGGGACTATCAACCCTTTCAATGTTGAAGTCTTCAAGAAAAATTTTAATGAAAATACATCACTATTTAAAGGTTCATCGAGCAATCGAAGTTCTAACCTCGAGTAACGGAAAACGAAATCGTTCTGCTTTCTTTTTCGGTGCGTATAAATCGCATCGTTTCGTTACCCTCTCCACTCATAAAGATAAGCTGATTTTAGGCGTAACTCTGGTTGCATACCGTTGTGTTTAATTAAAAAGCAATTTTAAGAAATATATTTAAATCTACCGCGGACATTCACGCTTAAGTTAAAATATTTTATAATTTATGGGGCGGCAATATGCCTGCTACACTCCCTCTCTCGTAATAAAAAAAAAAAATTTTTTTTTTTTTTTTGTTACTCTTTTGTAAAAAAAAATTTTTTACCGAATGACTTAAACTGTATTTACAAATTTCAAAAAAGATATCCTTTATTACTTTAAAATTTAGACAAAGGGTATCTAACGTTCTATCTAGGAATGTACTATACACTATTTACAAATACTAATTTGAATAATTTAATGTTAATGTATTAAATACCAAAAGTTTATTCAAGAAAAGTACTAATTTTAGATCCGGTCATCCAACCGAGACGTCAGAATTCGAACCTAGGTAGGGCTTCAAATCTTTGACATGCCATGTACCTGCATCTGACGAATCCATATTATCTAATTGATAAATAATATTCGAAATTTTCTTTCGAACCGTGCATAAAACATATTTGGGAGCTAGTTTGGCAGAAAACTTGTTTACCGCGTCCGATAAAACTTTGTTTCTACGCCAGAGCTTATCGCCTACCGCAAATTTAACATTATCACGTTTTCTCAAATTATAAGCCTTTTTATTACGCTCATAAGCTTTCTTTAATTTCTCCTTTACCTCAGAGTATACTTCTGATAAACCTGTAAAATCGGAAACATAACCTTGTCGGTCACCCGGAAGTAAATTAATATCCTTTGTGGATTCGACTTCACCATAATAATCTCCTGACAAGGGAACATAGCGCGCAAAATTTAGAAATGATGGAGAATACCCAGTAACTTCATGTTTGGCGGTATTTATAGCCTGCTGAATCTCAGAAAGATGTTTGTCCCATTCTTTGTGTTCAGTTATATAGCTTCGGATAGCCGTACCAACTGTTCGGTTCTGTCTTTCAACGAAATTACATTGTGGGTGGTATAATGCATTAAACCATATTTTCTGGACATGATATTTATCAGCAAAAGCCTTAAAGGTTTTTCCCGCAAATTGAGAACCGTTATCACAAATGATATATTGTGGAACTCCATATACTAAAAATACATTATTTTCCATAAATTTTACTATGTTACCAGCAGTAGCAGTTCTTAAAGGATGAACTAAAGTGTACTTGGAAAACCAGTCGCCTACAACTAATAAGTGAGTAAAACCTCGTGGAGATCTAGGTAATGGACCCATAATATCCACAGCTATGACTTGCCAAGGAAAATTAACATTTTTGTCTGTACCCATTTTGCCTATTCTTGCTTCATTAGAGCTTTTTTGAGAAGCACAAATTTTACAAGAGCGTACATATTTCAATATATCTCTGCGCATCTTAGGCCAGTAATACAAATCTTGAACTCTACTAAAACTCTTATAAAAACCTAGGTGTGAACTAGTAGGTGGGTCATGACAATTTTTAATAATCTCAAGCCTTTGAGACTTAGGAACTAATAACTTCCATTCAGATATATTACTCTTAAAAGGAATTTTTGACGAAATAAATTTATAAACAATACCATCATTGACTTTCCAATCAGGATACTTTTTTGGGGTTTTGAGTATATTTTCCCTCATTTTTACATAAAATTTATCCACATTTTGGGGAGAAATATCTAATAAATCTACGGACGTAGGTATACTCCTAGACAAAGCGTCCGCTACCACGTTATATTTTCCCTTTCTATGTGTTACATCAAACGAATATTGTTGTAATTTTAAAGACCATCTAGCTAATTTTCCAGTAGGATTTTGTAAATTTTTTAACCATTGTAAAGCCGAGTGATCAGTAATTACTGTGAAATGTTGTCCTTCAATGAAATATCGAAAAAATTCTATAGAAAATATCAAACTTAATAATTCTTTTTGACAAGTAGAATAAGCTCTTTCTGTACGGGTTAGGCTTCTACTCGCAAACGCAATAACAGATTCTTTACCGTCTATGTATTGAAAAAGAAGACCGCCGATACCTACATCGCTACCATCGCATTGTATAACAAAGGGTTTACTAAAATCAGGTGCGTTTAGAATAGGTGCAGAGACAAGAGCCTGTTTTAATTGTATAAAAGAATTTTCTGCTTCCTTTGACCACAATATTGACTGTTTTTTTCTTACTTTACCTTTCAAAAGGTCATTCAAAGGTGATACTAAAGTTGAAAAATGCGGTATAAACCGACGATACCACGAGGTCATACCAATAAATCTTTTAATTTCTGTGGTGTTAGTGGGCCTCGGATAATTTACCATTGCAGATATTTTATCCGGATCTGTCCGTAAGCCGCCAGAGTCCACTAAAAATCCAAGATACTTAAGAGATTTTCTAAAAAACTCGCACTTTTTTAAGTTAACTGTTAGATTTGCATCCTTTAAAACATTTAATACCTCATTTAAAATTTCTATATGTTTATCAAAGGTTTCAGAAACAATAATTATATCATCAAGATATACAAAAAGATTTGGTTCAAATTTGGGGCCAAAAACAGCATCCATAAGTCTTTGTTGTGTTTGCGCACTATTTATGAGTCCGAAAGGTACTCTATTAAAATGAAATAAACCCCTACCAGGCACAGCGAAAGCAGTTTTTTCCTTCGATTGCGGGGTAAGTGGTATTTGCCAAAAAGCTTTTTTTAAATCGATCGAACTAATATATTTAGCCCCTCGCAACATGCTTAAAATTCTATCCACTCTATTAAAAGGATATGCATCTGGTTTAGTGATTTTATTTAGATGCCTACCATCAAATGTAAAACGATATTCTCCAGTTTTTTTTTTAACTAAAAGTACAGGTGAGCTCCAAGGGCTATGTGAAGGTTCAACAACTCCTAATTTCAACATTTGGTCTAACTCTTTATTTAAAATATTCATCATAAAGGGGGACATAGGGTACTGTCGTATTTTAAACGGTTTAGAATCACCCGTATCTATATCTAACGAAATCTTGTCAGTACACCCTAAAGTATCTTCAGACGAAATACTTTTAAAAGATTCATAAATATTATCAACCTGTCTTTGTTGTTCTTTAGTAAGTTTAGTAGTTATACAAGGTGACATTTCTGATTCTGTATGCAGAGCACAAATCTCTACATCATTCAAGTTACAATTTACGGACCAAGAATTATTAAAAAAATTTAATTCTACTGAAAATATTTTACAAAAATCACTGCCTAATATTAATTTATGCTTTAAAGAAGGTACTACTAGAACTTTAAGTATTTTACATATATTGTCAATGCAAATTGGCAAATAAACACATCCTATTACACTTTGAGAATTTCCATCAGCTGTTGTCACTAACGTTTCTACACATTTATCTATTGTTAAGTTAAATTTTTCTAAAATAGCCAAATAATGACCTCCTAGGACACTTAAATTTGCTCCGGAATCTAATAAAGCTGTTATATTTTTATCAAAAATTTTTACTGTGACATAAGGTCTATTATCAAAGGGTTTTGTCAAAAAAAACGGTGCGATATTTACTTCAGAAATCTTACTATTACGATAAAAATTTGAAACCTTGGTTAACCAAGTTTTCCATTCACGATTCTGTTTAATTTTGTCAAAAGAATTTAATTGAAACTTAATTTCACTTACAGAGCTTTTTTTTAAATTTACATTATTATAAAAAATTTTAGTTTTATTTACATTACCGTACCTGATTACCTTAGATTGGGAGTGGTACGACTTTCCAACCCTCATGCTTCGTTTTTTTGAACACGAACATGTTTTAATAGTTGCACCCTGTTTTCCACATTTAAAACAGAATTTCTTTTTAGGAGCTCTACAATCATAAAAGCTGTGATTTTCAAGACCACAGTTATAGCAAATTATTTTTTTATAAGTACTTGAACCAGAAGGTTGACTATTATTTACGGCAGAAATGTTTTGACTATTTTTAGGGTAGTGTCTTCCCTTACTTATTGGTTTTTTACCTTTAAAATTATGTTGAGACTGAGCATTGTTTTGCGAAAATGACTGAGTTGGTTGTTCTAATTTATAAGCAAGTTCAGGCTCTAATAAACAATGATTTGGAGGCGGCCGATAGCTATTTTTTAATGAGTGAGCCTCATCAATTTTTTTACATAAACTGATTAACTGAGATATTGTTTCTATTGATGTTAAAGCTAATTGACTAATATAGTGGGGTAACATGTTCTTTTTTATATATTTTAACCTAGTTTTTTCAGGTACAGATTTATTTAAACGATTAAATAATGTTTCCATTATCGCTACATAGATTGAAATCGATTCATTTCTACCTTGTGTTCTACCTCTAATTTCTGTCCACAATTGATCGTCATAATCTACCGGGAGAAATTCTCTTTTTAATAAAGCTACTAAAGCATCCCAATCAGAAACTGAATTTTTAATTGATCTAAACCAAAGTAAAGCATTGTGGCTAAATAAGTCACATGCACTATTAAATAATTCTAATTTTGAAACATTTCTTGAGGCACAAAGTTCATCAACTCGTTCTAAAAAAGATTTTACGCTACTATTTTTATCCCCACTGAATTTTAGGTCCCATTTATACACTGGTACAGTTTTACTAGATGTTGGTAAAATATTATTCGGAAAAAAGGTCGTCTGGTTGTGCAATACTGTTGAATTTAAATTAGCTGGTGCAATTTCGGCAGCGCTAGGTTGTTGTACCTTTTCAGAGATTAAGGCCTCCAGCTCGAGAGTAGTGGCCCTCATTTCATCCTTATAATTTGAAATATAAACAGACAAATCAGCGTCTTCACTGGTTAATGGAATTCTATTAACCCTATGTATTAAATGAATTAAATAAGTAGTTATTCGAATGTACCCGGAATCTGTCTCCGGACCTTCGAATTGTTCGATAAGAACACGAATTTCCTCTATTGTACTATTAATTGCCGCTTTTTCAACATCAAAATCAAAAAGATTATATTCATATTCTATGTGACGTAATGCCTCCTTATCTAACAGTTTTCTCAACATTTTTCTTTTAGTGCTTAATTCTTTTTTTGTTGTTTTTATGTCTCTAATTAATAATTCATAGTCAATCTGTTCTTTAGTTAAATAATTTACTCTCATATTAAAGGTATCCATTGTACAAAAATATATAATACTCTATATGTATTAGAATTAAGTAATCGCAAACAAGTATAATAATAAAGAAATTGTGCGTTTTGTAAAAAAAAATAAATGGTCTAGCTAGATTCTCTAATTAAATTACAAACACTTATTAAATTTCCCAAATATCCTGATGGTTATTTCTTGTCAAGTTTTGAAGTTGAAACAAACAACTTTTTATATGCCTATCTGCTCAAGGCAATGTAAATTAAATTCTTTTAATTTACTGGTATTATAAATACACAACTAAATGAATTTTAAATGATTCAATAAACTCAAATATTTCAGTGTCAAGCTGAAACATACAGCAAAAAATGCTAATACCTTTTTAATAAAAAGTGGTTCAACGGCGTCGACCGTCCGAAACCTATAACATTCCACAAATTAGGAAAACACAATTCTGCGTATTCCCTTAATCGTCAACTGACAATAATAAAAACAAAATCGACTCATGGGTAACTATGCCAATATTTGTCGTATTCATATATAAATATGAATTATAGGACAAACTTCGAAGTTACAAAAATTTATTACCAAAATTGAAGTGTCCCATATAAAATTTTCCAAGTTTCATATATCATTTATGCCTTTTTACTAATCAACCAAAAGGTTTTAACTGGCAGTAAACATATACAAAAATATTATTTTTTAACGTTACTCGAAGGTTATATTAAAATCTTCAAAGTTAATTGCTGCTAAATAAATTTGTTGTTGCACTTATCAGTTATTCTGACACAAACTTTACTCTATTGTTAATTTTAATAATAAAAACTAGAATTTTACAAATTCTACTCCCTCTCTCGGAAAATTTTTCTTTTAAGAAAATAATTACTACCGAAGAAAAAATTATTACTAGTTGACTAGTGAAAAATATATACTGTATGTGTAATTTCTGAGAGAAAAAAAATCTTTTGTGAAAAATATCTATTAAAAATTTTATTTTTCTTAAAATTTTGGTGTCATTCGTAAATTAATCTACCTACTCACGAATGGGCACTATTTTGTAAATTCACTACCCTAGACACGGTTAGGTGCCATTTAGTAACATTATCACCCTACACACCGTTGGTCGCCATTTTGTAACATTACCACCCTACACACCGTTTGGGCGCCATTTTGTAACATTATATCTTCGCTGTTCAATAAAATTTAATTTTCATCAAGTGTTTGAGAGTCTTACTGCACTTTATGTTATTTGAAGAAAAAATATTACTACCCCAGTAGCTCAGAGACTCGGCAGATGAGTCATGGGTAAGAAAATGCGTTACGAATGGTTTTACGTGTTAGGTAGATAAAGATTAATAAATGATAGATGTTTTTATAAATTTTGCTTAAAGAGATGTTAATTTCACTTAGATAATGGTAAGTTTTCCAGAATAACGGGGCGCCAATCTTTCTATAATTATAATTTACACTGAAACTGAAGTTTGATTATAAGAAAGATAAACTAATCAAAATTTAGAGAAAGTACTAGTTGTATAAAAAAAAGATGTAAATTAATAATTCAAATTTAGCACAAGTCAAGATTAGATTAATACCTCTGAATATTACTAAAGGATGTTCAATTTATTATCAAAGATTAAATAATTAATACAGTAAGTACTATCGAAATATTTAGTTTGTAAAGTTTGGTTTGTAAAGTTTGGTTTGTATCAAAATACCTGAAATAAGTGGACAATGTGATTATAAAATTGATTTTATTATAAATCAATCAAACTTGGTCTGTTTTTATTATAAAACAGCTAAACTGAGGCCTTAATATTAAGTGAAATTATATACAAAAAAAAATATATCGAGTGGACGATAAAATGTTATGCAGATATTATTTATGATATTGTCTAAAACATGAACCGACAATATGGTGATTAAAAGTCAAATTTTATTATATAACTATACCTAAATGTTTCGTAGAAGTTGTGATCACAAAATCTTTACAGAACCTTTCATATAATTTGTTTTTAATTAGACGTAACGTCGATAATTTATACCTTAATAAAAGTAGTATATATTAACTGTTCATTGAAACATGTTAATAATAAAATTGAAAATAGAAATAGTTTTTTTTTAAAAAAAATAGAACATGATATTTTAAAACTCTAAAAATGTTAAAAGGTAAAAATATGAAGTATTTATATAAAAACGTTAGATAAAAAAAAACTTATTTGTGACACTTATCTGGAATTTTTCTGTGAATGAAAATGGTGACTTTAGTAGGGGATGATGTTGGTGAAATCCAACCCACAGTGATAAAATTGTTGGTTTCTAGAAGAGCTCGGGATCAGGTTTAGAAGTTTCCAATACCATATTCGACGCTTCCAAAAATTCCATAAGGACAAATCCCAACTATCCTACCATACTATCGTCGCGATCTCCATACAAAATTTGTTTCCAACCCAAAATTTAATATGACGTTAATAAGCAATGCATAACTACGATGTGCATCCCAAGATTGATAAAACTTGCTTCCAATTTTAGAAGATTTGCATTTTTATAATAAAACTTGCATCTAGTACAAAAATTCTTTGTCCAATACTAACATTTTTCGTCCAAAACTAAATTATTTGGATTCAATATGAAAATTGTTTATCCATTAATAAAATTTTTTATCCAATAGTAAAATTTTTTATCCAATAGTGAAACCCTGGAAAGAAATGAAGTGTAAGCGTGAGTTGTAAAATGGCCGCTGCCAAAAAAAATTATTTCTTTATAAATTACTTACGGATTAAACCGGTGAAGATAATTAGGCCTGCTTCATAATTAAGAAGAGGGACTATCAACCCTTTCAATGTTGAAGTCTTCAAGAAAAATTTTAATGAAAATACATCACTATTTAAAGGTTCATCGAGCAATCGAAGTTCTAACCTCGAGTAACGGAAAACGAAATCGTTCTGCTTTCTTTTTCGGTGCGTATAAATCGCATCGTTTCGTTACCCTCTCCACTCATAAAGATAAGCTGATTTTAGGCGTAACTCTGGTTGCATACCGTTGTGTTTAATTAAAAAGCAATTTTAAGAAATATATTTAAATCTACCGCGGACATTCACGCTTAAGTTAAAATATTTTATAATTTATGGGGCGGCAATATGCCTGCTACAATGTGTTTTGTATAAGGTGGCCTTTTTATCCGCGGGTTTTTTTTCCCCGGCTTTTTTTTCCTTCGGCTTTTTTTTCCAGGATTTTTTTCCCGAGGATTTTTTTTCCACAGCTTTTTTTTCCTAGATTCATCCCAAATAGATTCACATTTTTCGCTCCAAAAGGCAACAGGAAGAGGAAACTTCAGTTGCACAATCGCCATTTCTTCTATATTGCAATTAGGTATCCTACATGTCATAATTTTAAATAGGAATGTGATATTATAGTTCAAGATTTTGAGGAGATAATGTGTCGGATATGGCTTCGTCCAGATGATCATTTGTACTATCATCGAGAGAGACATCAGATCTGCAAGAGTTCTCTCCTGAATGTGTTGGGTAATTCTCATGTGGTGAGTACGAAATATTAGGATTGGGCGATTGACTAAACTTTGAAAAACACGAGTCACTCAAATTTTCTAAATCCGTATAATGTTCATGTTCATTACCCGGCGGTTGTTGTTTAATAAATATATCACCTTTGTATTTATTGCTAGTTGTTTTCCTATCATCTTGCTTTGCTTCCCTTTGGAATTTTTTTCATTCTCTCGCCCTTCCATTTCAGACTTGCACCAACTTCAAACTCAGCCCGGTTTCTTCAGCTAAAGCCTCTCACACTTTTCAGCATTGCTTAGAGCTAACTTCAAAGACAGATTTGAACTGTCTTCTTTGGGCGAATGCTAGTATCGTCCTAGGTCTCTTGGACCCTCCTCGTCCATCCCTCGGTCTGCTCTTTTCATCCAACATATCATCATCTCCGGAACTTGCCTGCTGCATGAGGTACATTTCTTTCTCGAAGTTCTGCCTGCAGAAACCCTGACCTGTTCTGAGGACAAACTGCTCTGCTTTTATTGCAAGGGCTGACGACACCCCACGCAGGGACGGACTGGGCTGGACTGGCCCGGTGGGTACGTAGTCCGGTGGCCCTTGTCACAGATACAACTCAAAGCTTTCGGATTTTTAATTAAAAAACAGGAAAAATGCAAGTAAACAAACAAATATATTTTTCAGACAGGTTATGTTATATACATCAATGTAGTATACGAGAAATTTTAATTAATCATTTTAAAAATTAAATATATTAACTGAATGATGATTAAACATCTAATATATTCGAGATACGTAAAAGCAGTATTAGATACGAGGTTGGTGTCTTTTATAGAATGGTTTTATACTTTAAAAAGAGGTACCAATAAGGTACCATAAGTGCTTATTTCGGGCCCATGTCAACAACATCTTCTGCCCTAGCTTTGGATTTTTGCAAACCTACTTCCTCCATGAGTTGAAAGGCAAAATTAACATTTCGCACTTTATGGACGAATTTGTGGGATGTCTAAATGAATAATTTGTAATGCAGTACAGACAAACTCTCTGACAAACCCATCATCATGATTAAATACTCGCCATAGAGGAACTGACTCTCGATTTCTTTCACCTCAAAGTTTATCTTTTCAAGTGCCTTTAACAAACATTACCGAGGACTTCTTAATGACTTGTAATTTATCTGGTGCATAATCAAGGAGAGTATCGAAGACATCATGTTTGTAATGCATTCTACATCATCGTATGATTTAGTAAGACTATTTCTTGCAATTTTATGATTTAAAACACCTTTTACTTTCTGGACCTCAACAACATCCACAGAAATGTGGTATGGAAGACGGATGGGTCGCCGAAAATGTCTCGCTAACGCAGCTAATAAATGGGCGATGACAACGATATTTTTGGTGTGAATGACCTCTGCACTCCATTTGTTGTGGCTAATTCTTCCGATATCCCCAGTACCTGATTAAATGGCCCAATACGACAGATTATTTTCACTTTTGTACCTCTTCGGACTTACTATCTTCTGGTACATCCAATTTATCGCCTGTTAATTTTTCCAGCAGTTTCTGTAAAACTTGGCCGTTATATGAATCTTCCAATATGTATTGCATGATTATTCTTTGTGAGACTAGTTCATCGTTTATCCATTTTTCCAAAACATTTAATAATAATAATCAAACCTGGGGTCATTGTAAACTCTTCTAGCAGTCATACATCTCTCCTCATTGTTATTGAGATTGTATTCTTCTGGGGTTTATTATAGGAGCAGTAGCACAACCAGGTGAATCTATTACATATTTTCTCTCAGTTTGTACCTCCTGAATTTTAATATTTTTTAAGACTTAGAGTTCCAAGTTTATCCCAAGTGCATTCATCTTTTTCGCTACTAAAGGCAACAGAACGAGGAAATTTCAGGTATCCTACATGTCAACATTTAAAAACTAGGAGGGAAATTTTGATTCAGAATCTACATCATCAGTTATCTTCACGTAATCGAAAACGGAAAAACTTTATAAGCGCTGGTTGTTGGTTCTTTGAGCCTGGGAAACTTTTCAGTTTCCAGCCCCAGTCAGTTCATACCAAATCAATACCCAGCTATATTTGTACCTATGATTGTAGTTTATTTAGGTGTTCTAGAGCTGTGTCAGTTGTGCATGGCAAATTCGTCAGATTTACACTATTATCTATACCGTTTGTAAAACATTGGTACATATATTAATTTAAATCAAACGCGGACTTTGGAGCGCCATATAAAACTAGAATATATATTAGACTAACCTTTAAAATACAAACAGAGTCTTGATTCTCATTTGCAAAGACTTTGGCAAAATCCTGTAAATCGTCACGTTTTTCAAAAATTTTGGCAAACTTTATTTTTTCTTTATTACAAAACGCTAATGTGTCAGAGCCAGTAAATGGATGTGTTGTTTGCAGAATTGCATTTTATCTAGTATTGAAGAAGAATATACTTTTTGCACGACCTTTCCTTTTGGAAGGAAATTTGGTGGTTGCCGGAAATAAATTTATTTTTCATATAGTGTTAAATTAATTAAAAGAACTGAAAGAAATATGTTTTTAGAATTCTTATTTAATAAATGAATGGATATTTGCCGATAACTGAACATTTTTAGATAGATATCAATTTTTTTTTAATTTATCGTCGGCCTACTAAGGCCTATCATCGACGCCGCCTGGAAATTTTGTCGAACCTTTTCGCTGTCGAAGAGTAGGGATGTTTTGCTTGCCGAACATTTAGAATAGACAAGGGTCCCCGACTTATCAATTTTTTATTTCAAGAGTTGTTGCACGGAAAACTACTATAAAAAATATTACCATTAAAAATACTATAGTAAAATCTGAAGAAAATGTACAGCTATGCAGTGCATCTAGGTTACGCCTGGAATGAGAGAAATTGCAACATTTTTTTCTAAAAAAAAAAAAATCTCAGCTTTCTGATGACGTGAATTTTCATTTACTTTTAAATTTTACAAGTACGTTTCATTTTCGCTTGAATCTGAAATTTTCACAGTGCCAGTGGTGTGAACCTTTGAAAAATTTACAAGATTTCCATGCTCCGATATTGGAAATACCTAAAGTAATTTCATAAACTTCAAGTTCTATGAATTTTTGTCATACTATGGTCAGTTTTTAAGTAAATTTAAAAATCTAAATAAATGCACATTCTTTCTAGAAAATTTTTGGAAAAAGGCATTTTTCAAAGTAAATTTTAATGAACATCCTTAATTGTTTAAGTGGCTATAAGAAACGATGTATTAAAGGTAAATAATCCTTTCGGGTGGTACTTTGAAGCTAATAGTATGTATCTTCCAAGTAGACAAATATTAATATTTCAATATTTGAACAATATCATGGTCAAAAAACAGCGAAAAATGAGCAAAAAGTTGCTAAAATAGCTGTTTTAGCTAAAAAATTGCTAATTTGAAATTTATTTGAATTTTTTTTTATTTACCTTTAACAATATCTTTTAATAGAAAGCAAAAAAATCGCATATATTATTTTATTGACAAAGACTCAAATATTTAATACCCAATAGCACCCACAGTATGATTGTTCATACGTACGTGACATCAAGTTTTGAGGTTATGTGGTTATTCATGTGTAGGTGGTTGGAGTATTCTGTTGCATAAAAACTAAAGTTTACTACCTTTTACGGATGATATAAATATTGTTGTGCATTTATTGTGCGTTATTTTTTATTCCATCTTACTTAAAAATAAAGTGCCCTGTGAGTTTCTACAAAATGAGCAACAGGTAAGTTGTAAGCAATGTATCTGTCTTGACAGGTTAGGTACTTTAGAATTTTTGAGTTTTAATCCATCAAATATATATCTGTCGACACATATTTAATCATTAGACTCACAATTTAAAAAAAAAAGTCATAATCGTCCAGTTTTTGTTGTATGAAAAATCATACATTGGGCAAACGCATTTATTATTGTTTTTTTTTCAGAAATAAACGATCCGAGCGACTCTAAAGATGCAGAACAGCTTTTAAATATATTAGAGGAGCTGATGTCAGACGATGAGGATATGGAGGCCGTAAAAAATTCAGATGAAATTCGGTTTGTTCTTGCACCACCTATTGATGGCGCCGACAGTGATCAAGATGATGCGGATAGTGACGACGATTTTGCAGCTACCATTCGTGATATTGGTAAAGGAGTACTTCGACAACCTATGGAAATTGTCTGTGTTACAGGGGGTGAAAAGAATATTTTAGATTTAGTCACTATGGAGCCTAATGTTGAAGCTAATACAGAACCTAATGCTGAAGCTAACACAGAAACTAATGCTGAACCTAATGCAGAGTCTAATGGTGTCGGTTTCCAACTTGAAGATGATGTTCCACTAGCCAAACTGTTTCGACATGAAATCTATAAAAAAGAAGCCAAGAAACGTTCCTGGGATGAAATGACTAAAACAAGCAGAGGAAACAGTCAAAATGAAAAAGGATGTCCCTCCTAGTTTTTCTCAGCACATAAAAGCAACCTAGCTCCAGTTGATATTTTTAAAATATTTTTTGATGAAGACTTTATACAGTTTATCTGTGATGAATCTAAGAAGTACGCAGACTCTAAAGGTTTTCATAATTTCAGTGTTTCTACAAGAGAAATGTACATTTATCTGGGTATATTATTACTTTCTGGATACGTCAAAGTTCCGTGTAGAAGAAATTACTTGGAGACAAAAGCTGACACTTATAATCATTTAGTTAGTAACAGTATTTCAAGGAATCGATTTGAAATGATACATCGTTTTTTACATTTTAATGATAATTCCAAAATAGATCCTCAAAATAAGGTTTATAAAATTCAGCCACTAATTGATCGTGTCAACAATATGTCACAAAGTCTACTTGAACCAATGGGAAACTCTTTTTTCTTTGGACGAGGCCATGGAGCCGTATTATGGCACTCACAATATGAAACAGTTCATAAAAGGAAAACCGATAAGATATGGATGTAAGTTTTGGTGCCTGGCAACTCCAGAAGGTTATCTTCTAAAATTTAGTCCATACTGCGGAGCAGGCGATAAGAAACAAGGCACAAGTTTAGGAACCAGTGTGACTGAAAAGCTTTCTCTTGATTTTGTACCAGAGAATAGCACTTTATACATAGACAATTTTTTTAATTCCCTTTCCCTGCTCCACAGTCTTAACATCTACAAGATCAATTGTGTTGGTACAATAAGTTCAGACAGAATTGAAAAAGCGCCACTAAAGGATCTTAAAAAGGAGAAACGAAGAACGTCACATGTCATTCAAGATAAAAAGAACCAGATTACATTAGTAAAGTGGCATGACAATAGTCAGGTTATCCTTGCCACAAATTTAATAGATGATGTGGTGTGTTTGTCCAAGGGTAGTTGTAAACGATGGTCTCGACAAGAAAAAATCAAAGTATCTGTTGAGCAGCCTACTTTAATAAGTAGATATAATCAGTTCATGGGAGGCGTCGATGTCTTTGATAAAATGCGAGGCTTGTATAGAACACGAATTCGGTCCAAAAAGTGGTATTGGCCATTTGTAAGATTTTGCCTCAACGGAGCAGTCGTAAATATGTGGATTTTATACAGATACTCTCATCCAAAGGTTGGCCTCCATGAATTTATTCGACAAATTGTACTGGCACTTTTGACAAGTCCAGAGTATTTAGCCGGACCTAAACCTAAATGTTCAAGATCAGTCTTAAAGGAGGTTAAATTCGATAGAACTGATCATTTTATAGACAGTCAAGCAACCCAGCGACGCTGCGCCTACTGTGGGAAGTGTACAAAATTTCACTGTGTTAAGTGCCATATTGGTCTTCACCCGGCCTCATGCTTCAGAAATTACCACACACCTTATTAGTTTGCTAGTTTATTAATGATTTTATTTAAGTTTGTTTACTGGAATAAATTAAATAATTTTTTAACTTATGTCCCTTATTTGCTCAACGTATGATTTATCATACTAAAAAAAAAAATAGAAAACAAATATTTTTTAAAGAAAATCTTACAGCAGCGCCCTCAATGGTACACAAACACAAGGTTTTTGTAAAAAGAATTTAAAAAAACCACAAAAAGTTACTTGGGCAGCATTGGGTTAAAGATAATGAAACTGTTGATGTCTCCAATGAAACATAATTAAATTTACTTTAAAAAGTTATATTTGCATTTTTTCTCTAAATGTTATAGTTTTTAAGACAAGCAGAAAATGAGCGCAAGTTGCGAGCTTCCAAAAAGCGCCGAAATTGCATAAACAAAACAATGATAACTCAGTCAATTTTAAGGTACAGGGACCATCCTGAGCACAAATAAATACCTTTCTGTAACCTACAATAAAGTTTGTTACAGTTTTCTTGTATCTATTACAGCTCCAGAATTAAAAAATATATATATATTATTAAAAAAAAATTGAATGAGTAAAAGGTGGCGACTTTTCAATTGTAAGGATTTTAATGTTTCGAATTTTCCACATTAAAAAAAAGAACATTAAAATCGGTTCCCCGATAGAACTGAAACACTAGTCCTCCACTAGTTTAGAGTTTTTTAAAGACAAGTAAATTTTTAGATCATTTATATTTTGCAGCCGTCTACATAACAATCCAGTCTTGCTTTTTTGACCTATGAATTAACTTGTACTAATAAACATATTACCAGAGAACTTAAGAACGTAAGTTCTCTGATATTACTGTATTTATATGTTAATCATATTGTAATGACAGCTGTCAGTTTATTGTAGAGCTATACAATAACATTGAAAGTATAATGTGAAAGCCTCGTGCTTAGTTTTCTGCGAAAATAAATATCTAATATCTTTCGCGTTCGTTCTCAATTATTTAACAGTATTCTAAATAATTTTAATTTAAAGTCATGGAATAATCTATTTTTTGTTTAGTTGTTTAAATTTAGTTAAAACGGCCACACGAAGGCTTGTTTTAACAAAACCCCTGCATTTTAGATATCCCTTTTGTAAATTTCCTCTTCATCATACGGATTTATTTTATTTTCTTTTATATGATTCTTTTTACCTTTTTTGGAATGAAATTGTTAACGTTGTCTACCCTTTTTAATAAATATTCTTTTCGTAGCAACCTTTCAAAGCTTTTAAAATAAAACAGCTCTCTTCACACAACCCTTTAATATTTTTTTGTCCTCTGGGGATTTCGACTTGGCGTTCTATAGTATCATTACTAAAAACAGTTTTAGAGCATTTCACTAATTTAACTTTTGCGCGCTTGCTGCAATTTAGTGCACCATTGAATCATATTCGTTTATATGTTAGAATTCTCACTGAAATGACAAGTTATAAGCACAAAAATGAAATTTATCAATATTTGTTTATTAACACGATGAGTTGATATTTCTAATTAGTCCGATTTCCATTTATATCATGAAGGGATAATTGTTGCGTCAATATTTATGTATCTCTAAAGAGTACGGTCATATAGGTAATACTCTGCATTGATTATATCGAATAGCCTTTGATAATGCATATGACTGATTATATGGTAGATGACGAACTAAATGTGTTTCTGAATAAACTTCGACTTCGAAGGTTCATATTAATTTTATGTGATGTTCAGTACATACATATACAATATACATACACAATATTTAATCAACCACCATACATAAAATGTAAATGCGAGAAAACTCTAGGGTGCTCTATTTTAGGGTGCGAGATAAAATACAAAAAGAAAAACAGTTTTGACATTAATTATGGTCTTGTGGAATAATGACAACAACAACATTGGCAATTTTCAATATATTTGTTAATATTAGAACAGATCTAATCAGTATAAATGTGCACTGAAAAAATGTAATCAATTAAGATATTAAAGCCTAAACTGCCTATTAGTGGAGTCAAAATAAATTTCGAATGGAATGGAATTGTTTTTTTGCAGCAATTTTATGGTTTTAATTTGTTTTAGGTGTGACCTCCGATTAAAGAACTTATATCTAGATACATAACAGGCTATCTTTTCACTATATACCTTGGTTGCTCCTAACATAGTCACATTATATGTCCATTAAAATGGATAGATGAACATCACATCCCATAGGCAACAGTGGCGTTGTGTGTGTAGAAAATGTGTAGAATGGTAAATATTTTCATTAAAATGAATTATTGCAATTCCTGCATTACCGGCTCTTTATATAACATGATATAGGCATACGATATTACAGTAAGATAAAACAGTAAGATAAATATGTATTGAAAGGATATTAAAATTTAATTGCTATTTACTTTATAACTGTAAACTGAATTTCATCATGTTACGACTATGGAACGATCGATTTTCTTCTTTTCTAAACTGCTTTCTGCAAACGGCAGAGCACTTCACTATTTATTTGCACAAAATATATTGTCACTAAACTGTGTAAATATGAATAGAAAATATTATTTAGGTATTAAGCAAATCACAACTTAAAATAAAATTACTTTTTCACCAGTTTTTGGTCAGAGAACACGAAAAACATTTATTGACATTAATGGCCGAACTGTCAACTGAAATTATGATAATCGAACTGAAGCCGATCGTGCACGAGCGGCCGCGAATACGCCGATGGGCCAATCAGCAACTTATGGGAAGAAGTGCCTTAGATTGTGAGTCTTTCAGCGACAAATAAATCAATGCCATTATGTATCTAGATATAAGTTCTTTAATCGGAGGGTGTGACAATAAGTATAATAGGAAGTTTTGGATTAAATCGGTCCATTGCTTCATATAATATTTAAACAATTTATGTTTCGACAGTTGAAATTTTGGGCTATTTTTCTTATTATCTACGCTCTTAGTAATCGCATCGCAAAAATAAAATTTGCTAGCAATAAAATTTCGAATAAAAGAACGCTAATGAAAAAACACGTTTTGATAATTTGCCGATTTGTAAAAAAATTTAAAATCACAAAACATTGCCTTTTTGGATAATTTAAGAAATATAACATAATAGTGTATCAATTTTAACGAAAGTTGGTGAAACTATGCCCTTTATTGAACTAAACCTTCCTGCTGAATGTAGTTCAGAATATATATTTAAAAGACTAAAAATCGCTTATTGTTCAAGTGCAACGACTCGTAGGACAATTTTTTTTTCAAAATGTAGGTTTTCACATGTATTTAACAACGGTATTAAGAAAAAAAATGTTTATCTTTATTTAAACCGGTTTTTTGGAATATGTTTATAATTTTCAAAATTATTGTTATAAACAAGTTCAAATACTGCGACTTTTATCAAACCAAAAAAGGTAACCGAATTATGAAATTAGATGAAAAAAACATTTTTGTAGAATAATAATCTCCTTGCATTTAGGGCCGAGATATGTCAGTTTTTTTTATTAGAAATCAATATATTTTCTTAAAATTTATTAATATATTTTTATCTCCAAATTCACAATTTTTTAAAATAAAATTAAATCGAGAACATAACGGACATTTTCAATGTTTTTTAAACTCTCTTAATTTTTGTCGTGAAAAGGGAAAACCAACCTAAGCCGAACAACTATTCCTATGTCCATGTATACAACTTTGTAGAACTTTTGTTATTACTGATGCAATAAAAAAAAGTGTGCCGCCATGTGGATTTGAACCCGAGACGTTATATTGGAACAAAAAGCGCTGGTCATCTTACATACTGAGCTATCTGCAGACTAAAGTCATATTTGTAGTAAAACAGTATTTGCAGTAAAACCGTAAATAACATTTAGACCTATTTGGCGACTTTCGGATCTCTAACCTATTCGCTAAATACTTTGCTTCTGAATTGTTTTCAACTAGCCTAGACAAAACTATTCATGTTGAAGAATAATAATCAGTTCAAATTTTAAGAAGGCGTATCCATATGCCTTTTTTGTAAGCGACAGAGATGCAAAAACTGTCATATCTCGGCCTCAAATACAAGTATATCATTATTATTATTATTTTTTTTTTTTTTTCGCGTGCGCGATGCTGGACAGTTCTCCCGTGTCTCCGACATTCTCACGGGAGAAGCGCCAGCGAATTATCCACAGCCACTCCCCGCATCCCGCAGGGTTAGTGACTGTAGATGCCAGATTCGTGTGCCCTAAGAAGACGAAGGGACCCCAGGATAACTGCCTTCTGCATTTGGCCTGCCAACCACTCGGCTGACTTTTGGCAGGCTGGTATGGCCTTTAATTCCGAGAGCAGCGTAGGCCTCATTCCACCAAGTACACCGATTATCAGGACGACCATCTTGACCGAGTAGTCTGGGTATAGCACTCGGAGCTCATACCGGAGATCTCGGTATTTAGTCCGTTTTTCTCCCTCCTTCAAGATGATGTTTGTCTCGGCAGGTGCCGAGAACTCGATGACATACATCATCTTGGTTTGGTGGTCGAGGAGAACTATGTCAAGCTTGTTTGCTTGAATCTGCCTGACCGTCGGAAACGAGTAGTTCCAGTATATACGGCACTTCTCGTTCTCGACAACGGACTCGATCTCTCCGGGGACGTAAGGCAGCACTGGTGTTTGGTCTACTTGGTACGAGTGCCGTAGGTAGTAGTACAGCACTCGTAGGGCCGCGTTATGTCTATGGATGTAGGCCGAAGTCGCATAAATCGGACATGCAGATAGTAAATGCATGAGCGACTCCGGCGCCTGACGGCAGGTCCTACAATTAACATCAGGGACCTCCACACCCATAATGCGACTGCGGTAGACCAACGTGTTAATAACACCATCTTGGCAGGCCACAATGAATCCTTCGGTCTCCGACTTTAGCCCTGCTGACCGTAGAAAAGCAAAGGTCAGCTTTGCCGATAAACCCAGCGTCTCTATGTTGTTATAGAAAACACCGTGCATGGGCTTATCGACGTGCTGCCTGAACAGATTTCTCTGCTCGGCAGCTTTGATTTGGGCTGTCAGGCGATTTGGCGCAAGCTCAGTTACTGATTCTGGATCAGCACCTCGCCGGCCTCCTCGCCTGAAGTCGAATACGAGACCGAGATCATCTGCGGCCTTACGTGCTGCCTTAAATAAAAATGCGCCAACTCCTACAATTTCATGATCTCTCACGAACCGCAGGAGTGGGTCCGAGCTCCTGAGGATGTTGCATGCCACACCCAGCGCTACTCTGCCATGCGTGCACTCCAGACTCAAGAGTCCTCGGCCCCCCCGTTGGCGTGGGAGGTACACTCGAGGAACGGACGACCTAGGATGAATGCTCCTATGAACATGCATCATCTTGCGGGTATCCCTATCCAATTGGCGCAACTCATCTTGTGTCCACTTAACTACTCCAAAGGAGTAGAGCAGAATCGGAACGGCAAGCATATTAGTAGCAGACACCTTGTTCTTCCCCGAAAGTTCGGAAGACCAAATCTTTCGGAGCCGGTGCCTGTACTTGCCGCGGAGAGTATCCTTAATCTGTTTCACGTCCTGGATGTGATGTTGTTCCACACCCAGGTACGTGTAGGTCTCTCCGGCATCCAGATGTCGTAGGATGCTTCCGTCTGCGAGCTGCGCGCCTTCAAGGAATATCCCGCTTCGTCCTCTCTTGAGGTGGACGACTGCACACTTGTCCAACCCGAATTCCATGCCAATGGCCCGCGTATACTCTTGGATTATTATTATTATTATTTTTATTTTATTTATTTATTTTTTTTTTTGTTAAAAACCAGTCACCCTTCTCTGCGGCTCCGATCCTCACAGAGGGGAGCTGGTAGTACCGGTAGCCACTCCCCACACCCGTGGGGTAAGTGACTACTGGGTCCGAGAGTCGTGTGCCCTGAGCAGACGTAATGAACCGGGGATGACGGCCTTCTGCATTCTGCCGGCTAAGACCTCTGCCGAATTTCGGCATGCCGGTATGATCTTAAGTTCCGAAAGCAGTGTGTGTCTCGTTCCACCGAGGGCTCCTATAATCAGTACCACTAGCTTAACAGTATGGTCGGGATAGAGTCTGCGGAGTTCGAAGAGCAAATCTCGATATTTTGTCCGTTTCTCCTCCTCCTTCAAGACAATGTTGTTCTCCGCGGGTGCCGAGAACTCCACGACAAACATTGTCTTGAGTTGGTGGTCGAGGAGGACTATGTCAGGCTTGTTGGCTTGTATTTGCCTGACGGTGGGAAACGAGTAGTTCCAATAAATTAGACACTTCTCATTTCCCACAACGGACTCAATATCCCCCGGAGCGTAAGGCAGCACTGGTGTTTCGTCTATCCCATACGAGTGCCTTAGGTGGTAATAAAGCACTCGTAATGCTCCGTCGTGCCTCTGGATATAGGCCGAGACTGCATATGTCGGACAAGCCGACAACAAGTGCATCAGAGTCTCTGGCGCCCTGCGGCAGGCCCTGCAGCTGACATCAGGGACCTCTATACCCATGACACGACTTCGATAGACGAGGGTATTAAATACACCTTCCTGGCAAGCCATTATGAATCCCTCGGTCTCAGACTTCAGCCCGGCTGACCTTAAGAAGGCAAAGGTCAGCCTTTCGGATAAGCCAAGGTTTTCTATATTTTTATAGAAAACTCCATGCATTGGCTTATCCGTGTGAAGCTGCAGAAAGCTGAAAGCAGAAAGCTGCTTATTATTATTATTATTTTTTTTTTTTTTTTTTTTTTTGTAAAAGCCAGTCACCCTTTAAACTCTGTGGCTCCGACACTCACAGAGGGGAGCTGGTAGTACCGGTAGCCACTCACCACGCCCGTGGGGTGAGTGACTACTGGGTCCGCGAATCGTGTGCCCTGAGCAGACGTAATGAACCGAGGATGACGGCCTTCTGCATTCTGCCGGCTAAGACCTCTGCCGAATTTCGGCATGCCGGTATGATCTTAAGTTCTGAAAGCAGTGTGTGTCTCGTTCGTCTCGTTCCACCGAGGGCTCCTATAATCAGTTTAGTTATTATTATTATTATTATTATTATTATTATTATTATTATTATTATTATTATTATTATTATTATTATTATTATTATTATTATTATTATTATTATTATTATTATTATTATTATTATTATTATTATTATTATTATTATTATTATTATTATTATTATTATTATTATTATTATTATTATTATTATTATTATTATTATTATTATTATTATTATTATTATTATTATTATTATTATTATTATTATTATTATTATTATTATTATTATTATTATTATTATTATTATTATTATTATTATTATTATTATTATTATTATTATTATTATTATTATTATTATTATTATTATTATTATTATTATTATTATTATTATTATTATTATTATTATTATTATTATTATTATTATTATTATTATTATTATTATTATTATTATTATTATTATTATTATTATTATTATTATTATTATTATTATTATTATTATTATTATTATTATTATTATTATTATTATTATTATTATTATTATTATTATTATTATTATTATTATTATTATTATTATTATTATTATTATTATTATTATTATTATTATTATTATTATTATTATTATTATTATTATTATTATTATTATTATTATTATTATTATTATTATTATTATTATTATTATTATTATTATTATTATTATTATTATTATTATTATTATTATTATTATTATTATTATTATTATTATTATTATTATTATTATTATTATTATTATTATTATTATTATTATTATTATTATTATTATTATTATTATTATTATTATTATTATTATTATTATTATTATTATTATTATTATTATTATTATTATTATTATTATTATTATTATTATTATTATTATTATTATTATTATTATTATTATTATTATTATTATTATTATTATTATTATTATTATTTTAGAAAAAAGTTAGAATACAAGTAGCTTTAGGTTTGGGGCCTCGAAGGTTGTAGAGCTTCTGGGAGAAATCTTTTTCCGTTTTCTAAACGGGAGCTCTATAGACTTCTGCCTGGAGACAGGATGGGAGCTAACCTGCCGTTGGGGAACTTTAATGAGTAGCAACCACTTCAGCGGTTGATGGTCACTCTGGAGAATGATAGTGGCTCCATCTAGGTATCCACGAAGCTTATCTATGGCTCATATTGCCGCAAGAGCTTCCCATTGCGTCGTGCAATAGTTTCTTTCGCTGCCAGTTAACAGACGTCTAGCAAATTCCATAGACCTTTCATCGGGTTCCTCCCCCTGGAGCAAACATGCCCCAAGTTCATATGTATTTTCATCGGTGCGAAGAACATATGGGAGTCTGGGAACTGCATGTCTTAAAATTGGGCTAGAAGTGAGACATATTTTCAAATATTCAAAAGCCTCTTGACTATGAATCCATTCCCATCTTGCATTCTTTTTCGTGAAGGCAGATATCTCAGAAAAATTTCTCGATCAACCGCCGAAACCATGAGGCAGCCTGAAGGAAGGTGAGGAGTTCTTTGACATTTCTTGGTGTGGCATACTTTCTATAGCTTCTATCTTAGAAAGGTCGACTTTAGGACACTCGGGCGTGATCAGATGACCAAGGTATTTAACGGAGGTGCATCCGAAGGTACACTTAACCTCGATTTAAGACCAATTTAAATATTCGAAGTCTATCTAAAACCTTTAGAAGGTCATTTAAGTGTTCCTCGAAGCTGACAGACAAAATAATTAAGTCATCCAGGTACACAAGTAAACTTACATCTTGGAGACCCGCTTTGAAACGGTCCATAAGTCTTTTAAAAGTTTCGGGACTACCTTTCAGTCCAAAAGGCATCCGATTGTAACGAAACATTCCAAATGGCGTTACAAATGCGATTAAGGCGATTTAAAAAAATGCAGTTTTGTCTCATCACAGGTCCTATCCAGACTTCAGACTTCAAATATAGGGAGATTATATAAACAGATTTCTTAGTCATGTGTAGAAGGTCATCGATCCGCGGGAGCGGATAAGTAGCATTGAGTCGCCGATAATCCACACATAACTGGACACTTTCATCTTTCTTAGGAACCAGAACAACTGGAGCAGCGTAGGGTGAATCACACTCCTCAATCGTACCGTCATGCAACAGTCGATCGAATTCCTTTCGTAGAATTTCTCTGTTTGGTTCAGACATTCTGTAGGGAGGCACAGCTGTTGGCACATCATCAGTTAAAATAATGCAATGTTCCGCGAATGGAATGGCTTCATTGCTGGGTATTAAAATATCTTCATACGTTTGTAAAATGGAATTAAGTTCAGGTACGTCGAGAGTGGTTAGAGACGAACCTTCATTATCTCGTAAGGATACCACATCAATAATATTATAGGTTGAGCTAACATTAGCCTCTTTTACGAAGGAATACGGAGTGAATAAGTCCTCACCAAAATACCAACAGTTGTATGGCACGTCCACAATAATATTTGCGTCTTGCAAAAAGTCGACACCAAATAAAGTTCGGCTATCTCTATGGTCAGGTACAGCAATCAGGTTCATGTGAATCATCTTACATCCGACATTAACCTTGATGTTAAATATTTGAGTCAAGACTGACCTTTTCATTCCATCTGCTAGGGTCATGCGTTAAGCTATTGTCTCATAGGAGATATTTTCCTTTAGAAGCAGTTGAGCAAGTTGGGTTCCAGCCATACTTGTTTTGGACCCTGTGTCGAGGATAGCAGTTTCGTGTAAATTCTCTATTTCGATAGACACTAATGGTCGGACTACCTCATCTCCTGAAGTACTGTAGTATCAAAAATCTGACTTGGTTTCCTGAAATTCACTGTTTACAAGTTTACGCTTACATGTGAGACAGTTACTTCTGATATAACCTATAGCATCACATCCAAAACATGTGACCTGGGGCTTAGTGCTATCAGAATCGAAAGTACTGGTCGAAATTTCTGTTTTCTTTTGACAGAATTTACGATATTCTTCTTTACTGTGACCATACACCTTACAGTAGGAGCACTGAAGTTTCGATTTTTTGATTACTTGTACTGGTTTGGTATCACTCTGAATAGTTAACGAGTTAACGCTTTCTTCTTCTGGGACAGTGTTTGTTCTACTACTAGAGCAGCCTCTATGAGTTCCTTGAAAGTTTTAATTTTCTTTACATACCATGTCTAACTCTATACTTTTATGCACGACAGGTTCGTAAGGTAAGTGTGCTAGAAGAGCGCGAACCTTGTCAACGAATATGTCCGTATTTTCATCATGGCTCTGCTCTGTCGAGAACAATTCTGTGTATATTTGACACGCAAGCTTGGCATAACCATACAAGTGCATGCCGTAAGGCTGTGAGAGCATCTTGAAACGTCGTAACCGATGACTTGATACCTTTGCCACCAGGTGGCCGCGTTATCATGTAGAAGCATAGATAAACCTTTTAAAGCGTTTTCTTCTGAAATGTTGACACATTCTTTGTAAACAGTAATGAAATCGATAAATGCTTCGACATTATCACTTGTGTTTCCATTGAAACGAGCTGTGCATCGAGAAAAGTTCCCGTCTTGCTTTTGTGTAGGCTGTGTGGTTAAACTCATGTTAGCTAGCAACTTGTTAACAGTTGGTTCTGGATTAGGCATAGTTGAGCACGAATTGGAACTTGACACGACGCGTCCGGAAATGCAAGAACATACGACGTAACGCGAGAGTAATGTGACCTACTCAATTCAGCCAAAAAGTGTCCAAACTATTTAGCACAATAGTTAAAATGACTTTTCCGGATAATCGCTGCTTCACTGCATCGAAAATGTCTTTGAAAGATTTTATTTCTATGAAGAACCACTAGCACAGCGAAAATATATAGAAAATGAGTCGAAAATGTCCTTAAAATATTTTCCTCATGTAGAGAACTGCTGAGATAGTGTCAATACACGTGACGCGAGACGAGAATGTCCTGAAAATATTTTCTCTATGTAAAGAACTGGTAACACAGTGTTAATATACCTGACCGAGACGAAAATATCCTGATAATATTTTCTTTCTATTGTCGCACTGTAGTTACAAATTAATTACTAACCTGTGAATCGCACAGCACACTTTGGACGCCAGTTGTGGGGGTTTGTTTTAATATGAATAACACCTACTTTTCACATATTATTTAATTTAATGACAACGACAAACGAAAGACTGACTGACAATATAATTATTTGACAAGACATTTTAAACTAAACTGAAAACTGTACACAGTGGCGTACTTTCATTTCTTGCAAGGTACTTAATATATTTTCATAATTCGTTTGTCGTTTTTGGTTATTTATAAAAAAATCCATAGATTTGAATTTGTTTATAACTATAACTTTGAAAATTATAAACAAATTTCAAAAAGATGGTTTAAATGAAGATTTTTTTTCTTAATACCATTATAAAATACATGTAAAAACCTACATTTTGAAAAAATATTGTTCTACGAGTTGATTGATGCACTTAAACAATAAGTGATTGAGATTACGAAATCTTTTTAATTTTAGCAGTTTAAATAAATATTTTGCGCCCTTAATAAGGGGCATAGTTTGACCAACTTTGGATAAAATTGATGTATTATTACATTATATTTCTTAAATTATTCAAAAAAGCAATATTTATTGACTTTAATTTTTTTATGAATTAACAAATTATCAGTCAGAATCAAAGTTTTTTCATAGGTATAGTTTTATTCAAAATTTTATTGCGAAAGATTTGGTATTTTTATTCTTACGGTGCAGTTACTTGGACCGGAGATAATAAGGAAAATAGCAGAAGCTTTCAATATTAAAACAAAAACTGTTTAAATTTCACCAGATGTAATGGACCGACTTAATCCAAAAGTTCTCATAGCACTTGTCATTATACCTACAACAAATTAAAACAATAAAATTGCTGTAACCAGAAAATTCTTATTCACCTAATGCTTAATTTGACTCCACAATATGTGAAGTTACATCAGTCGACTCGATGGCGGTTATAAAAAAGAAGCAAACCTCTTTGCTTCCCGCAATCCATGTTCCCATACACACTTGTGCATTTAAACGTTGATTTATGAGTCTGTTTTTATTTTTTGTGTTGCAATAGCTTCTCTAGAGCCTAGTTTTGTTAAATGTAATTTTGGAAATTGGTTAGTTAATAGTCATGGAGTATTTCAATAAAAATAGGGATTATATTAGTGCACAGTTGAAAGGTGTTAACATGGAAAGGTAAGTTAGATATTATTTGTAAGGGTGAATTTGTGTGAAAATTTAGACACGGACTTATAATTTTTGTTTTTTTTCCGTGAACTTCAAAATTTGTACTTGGAAACAATACATTAGTAGACACAATTCGTTTCAAATTATTTTACCTCGTTTCATCCTACGCAAGTTTTTATCTGTTTTTTTGAAAGCTATACTACAAAAATATTGGTATAATCCTAAAACAAATTACTTTTATATAGAATTGTTAAATACAATTTCTCTCTGTCAAATAATTTTTTAAATATAGTACCAACAGATGGACAAACAAACTGACGGAATTGAAAAGCTTTGATTATGGTAATCTAAATTATATTAAACGTGAAAATGCAAAGAAATCCCGTAGAGTGACTTTTTCAAGAATCTTTCCGTCAGCATGTGAGGGAAGCTAAAAGGCCCATTGTCTGTGTTCCTTTATCTATCAGCTGTCAGTCTTCTTCGTAGTATTGCATTGTCAAAATAAATTGATAGTTTGATAAATACAGTTCCTTTCAAATATTGCTTGATTTCAAAGTTATTATATCTCATCAACGTATTTCGTTCATTAATGTAAATCTTGAATATAATAATTTAGATATTAAGATATTCGGTGACTTTTTCGTATACAATCGAAGTTCTGCTTTCGTTTTCGTTTCTTCTTGACAAATATATAATTCCCATATATTTGCGAGAGTATTATGCAAAATTATCGGAAACTCCAGGCATGAATGCGCAAACAGGGATAAATTTTACTTAAATTACAAAAGTAACGTATTTCGCTGTCTCAGCACGCCTATATTTTGAAATTGAAATCTCTCGAGTTGTAAGTAGATTCCGGGATGAATGAGATAAGGAGACGAAAAGAATGTTTGAGTAAATTATTTAGCTCCTTTTATTTAAAAGTGTTTTTGCCTGAAAAGAATTTGATCAAGAACCCTCATTATCCTCCGTGCTCTGTATTTGGTAGCTTTTTATATTCTTTTATTTATTTTGATTATATGGACGGAAATATAATTCATATTAATGAATGAGTTTGATTTGAATGTAGGTTGTCTTTTAAACTCATTACTGAAAATAGGCTAGTCAATAAAGAAAATCAATTAATAGTACGGCAGCCCGTTATCAAAAACCCCCGTCATAACAGCGAGCTCTATCGCAGGGAAACTCTATAATAGATTATGAAATTCTAAAATACTTTTTCATACGGCAAAAGTTCGAAAAACGATACGAGTGGCTGGCAAACAACTTTCCGTCTCACAGTGGCACGAATCGTGATTTTTTCGTTCAAAATTATCTAGAGCCCTTGTTTCGCAACCGACTGGGATCATTTTTTTTTAATACTCGTTATTTAATTTCCAAAAAAACTTAAGAGAGCTGATTTTTGTATTGTGCTATCCAAAATTATTGAGCTTAGCCAGAATGGTCATTTTTAATTTAAATCTTAAGAAGACTTTTTTTTATTATCAATTTACATAAATCTTGGTACTCGGGGGTTTTTGAGGTCGCTGATTACGAATCTGATATTTAAATTGTCATAAACCAATCTGCAAGATGGCGGAATCAATGGCGGTTGTAAAATGCTAAAAAATTATGAAAAATGAAACATTTTTGTGAAAGTTTAGGTCGAAATTGGCTCTCTTACGTTTTTTGGAAATTAAATAACGAGTATTTAAAAGAAAAATTACCCCGATCGGTTGCGAAATAAGTGCTCTAGATAATTTTGAACGAAAAAATCACGATTCGTGCCGCTGTGCGAAAAAAATGTCGTAATGTTTATACCGCGGCGAGGCAATTCTCGATTAATTCTCGTTAACAATGATGAATAAGACATGAATTAATCGAGAACTGCCATTTTTCATTGGCCTAAGTTCCAATAATATCAAGCAAAATTGTATCAAATTGGAGGCTGAAATAATCAAAGCAGCGAGGCTAAAATTTTTTTCTATTTATAGAGTGGGTTGTATAAAACGGTAAAAAAATGCGAACAGCCGTTTTCTGTTGGCCATAGCTGCGGGAAATCGATATAAAAATGTAAGAATTTTGGTAGAAATTGATGTGGATCGGGTTCAATGCCAAGATCATTATTAACCAATCCCTGATATTATTTGCCTCCAATTAACGAATCTCCAACCAAAGCCTCTACTGTCTATCAAACTCTTCAAATCGCATTAAAAATAGCAGATGAATGTGAATCACCATGTACCGAAGTCACATATGATCTCGCGAAAGCGATTATCAACGGGAAGGTTCAGAAAATCAGATTACAATGGAACATTTTTGGAACATTGCTCAGTCTTTCTCTGAATGCGCAGGTTGACCTGCAGTTTGCTCTTAATTTGTCAATATCCCCCTATAGATATATATGTATTATTTGTCTCTGTAATATCTATAATAAATTTTAAAAATCCATTTTGTTTATGAATATATATTCTGTTTTCTTTGTAATAAAATTAACATTTTAACATTGTAAGATAAATATTATTATTTTAAAAATTATATTCTGTTATTATTATATATTTTGTTTTTCTCCTTCTCTTGGTTACCGCTGCTAGACTTCAGAGTGAGCGAGTCGCACATATCTTCTTACTAGAGTAAGCGAGTCGCTACACATATCCCCTCCGTTAAAAGAACAATTAATCAATCAAAGTATCTATGGCAAAACGTACTTTCTTAACAGGTGGTACAGTGACATCGCATTTGTCTGTCAGTAAATATGCTGGCTTAATTCTATCAACATTTACTGTGACGGTTTTAGTTCCTTTAACAAAAGTAACCAATTTATCTGTACGGGACAACACTTTAAAAGGCCCATCATACAGTGGAGTAAAAGATTTCTTAAAACGTTCTTTCCGAACGAAAACAAAATTACAAGTCAAGATGTCTGAATTGACGAATGATTTGTAATTAACATGGTGAAAAGGTGGAATGAACGTTAAATTATCAAAATAAGTACGTAATTTAGTAATAAAACAAGGAATATCCGTACAAGTATATGATTTAATAAAAAATTCACCTGGTAGTTTAAAAGTTTAACCAAAAACGAGTTCTGCGGAGGAACATTGCAAATCATCTTTAGAGATGATCCTGAGAGCTAATAGTATGATAGGAAGTTCATCTACTCAATGTGGTGTAGAAGCTTTAGCTCTCAGAGCAGTTTTAAGAGATTTATTAAACCTTTCAATCATCCCGTCTGAGGAAGGATGATATGGTGTCGTACGAATTCTATGAAATCCCAAAAATTTTGAAAATTCTTGGAATAATTTCGATTCAAATTGAACTCCCTGATCCGTTGTCACTGTGACAGGGACACCGAATCGGCAAACATAATTCTGAAAAGAAAAGAAAAGAAAATTGCATCGAATGTCAAATTAAACTTAAACATGGCTGCACAACAATTAATTATTGCTGATAAAATTGAAATAATAAGAATTGTCAAATCCATTCCAAAGAACTCCATGTTAACATAGATATTGGTATGCCGAGTTCTAAGTATTTTAAAAAATAGCCACCATTTTTCAAATATTTATTTCATAATAGTGTTTTGGATAAAACAATGTGTCCTGATGCTTCATTAGCGTCATTATTACACCACTACCAAGTTATGTAAATATCCGACAAAAAATAACTCGAATAGCAGGGTGATTATTATTGAAATCTTAGATATGATTTTTTTGTAGAGGAATGAATATTTTTTAACGAAATTTGGTATACAAGGGTTTTAGGTCATGCCGAACAAGATTCTGTAAAAACAAAAACCCTATCTCAATCGCTAATATAAATTCCTAATTTTTGCCAATTTCTTTTGATCATAGTAGGCGTATTTACTTTCGAAAAAAAAAAATTTAAGTAACGTTTTAATCACAATCTGAAGCAAAAGAAGTATACCAAATTTGATCTAAATCGATCAACAAATGGCCGAGATATTGGGGTGTAGTGATGAAAAGTGAGACACACTGTATATATATATATATATATATATATATATATATATATATATATATATATATATATATATATATGTTGTTTCTTGGGTTTTCGCGGGTGTTGAATGAAGTGTTGGTGTACTTCCGGGTGTTTTCCCACGTAGTTGAGCTGGAGCCATTGTTGTCTAAACGACGTTTCGGCAGAATCCCATCTGCCATCTTCAGGTTCTCGCTGAAAGCTGCCCACTGCTGCTCCTCGTTGCTCGAACTTTGTATGTGGAAATAATTGTTTATGGAACTTTAACGATATAATATTTGAAATCCTCTACTCCAAAAACCCATAAAACGATACCCCACATCGGTAATGAGGTGGGGGTGGTGACAGCGGAGTGGTAGTGCGGGTTGATGAAGTAAAAAAATATTTTGAGGCTTCTGGTTCTTGTACATACATTAAATCACAATTTTTTTCATCCCCTTTAATAATGGGGTGGGGGTCGTAATGGGGGTGGCTAATGCCAAAAATTTTTTTGAGGCCTTAACTTCTCTTGTATATACTAAATACCAATTTTATGGACTCTTATCTGCTTGATTTACCCATTTACACCAAATTTACCCCAATTTACCCCCCAACCCTTCGTCGGAACAAGATGAAAATATAATCTAGTTCTAGATCTCGTTAAAGTACATATGTGTACCAAATTTCAAGTCAATATCTTAAACAGTTCCAGAGTAAACGTTATATACAGACAGACCGACAGACAGAAATTAAATTTTTTTTTTCGCTCAAACTTAAAATCTCGACGTTTCATGACATTTTAAGCCTATTTCAACAATAAAAAATTACTAAAGTAGGAAATAGCTAAATAAAATTAAATTACGTTATTAAGTACTTAATAATAATAATGTTTTGGTTAAAACCTACTTGTAATAATTTCTGGTTTCCGGATCTTCTTCCACGTAGACTTGGTTGAGTGCTTGACGTTTCGACCATCGACCATGGTCTTCTGCTGTAGCGAAGTGCTGGACTGAGGTCGAAACATCAAGCACTCAACCAGGTCTACGCGCAAGAAGATCCGGAAACCAGCAGCCAGCTCCGCGAAAGCCTTAGCACCAAAATCCAATATGTTTTCAATTATAAATGATTATTTTAACATTTTATCTTGTTTTTAATTAAAATTTAAAAAGTATACACGAAAGCAATTTTAAATGTGTTGCGTACGCTAGCTCCAAATGTGTTCGAGAAAAGTAGACCGTATTTTTATTTAGCGTAAAATGATACTGTGATGAAATGATCAATTACTGGCATAAATTATCTGAAAAAAAGGAGGCACTAAACGACTTACCCTTGGTGAATAAGACTCCTGGGTCTCGACGAGGGTTGTTGGGTGAAAAGGCCTTTTCGTTGGACAACCCCGACTTCTTTTGGTCTCAATATACTCCAGTATATTGCGGCGGTGCCAATAATCGTTCACACACTCACGCTAATACACTTTATTTCAAAAGATGTGAAAATAATATAAAAAAGTACTGCGATGCGAAAAAAAATCTAAAATTAACAATATTTAGCGTTTAATCGAAATCAAGAGAATATGAATGTTTTTTTTCTTAACAAAAAATGACGCGAAGTATGCTGCCTAGTACCGAGAACTTTAAGTAATAAATTCTAGTTTTAAAGACTGGTCTATATACAACCAGCAATACGCGACAAAATTTAAAGCAATAATATACATAACAACAATAATTACTACGAAAACATTATTAGTCAATTATTAATTATTCTTTAAATTTGAGAATTATTGTTATTATATTATTAGAAAACGCGAGCAGATTTGAAGATCCTTAGTACTTAAGTCTATCGGCCGATTGTACATTCACGACATTTAGGTTTCCCTAAAAACCAGTGCTTTCCACGAAGGAGAGCCGTCTCTTCCAGCCTAGATCCCGTAATTCCTCCGCCTGTAGAAGCTGCTTTCCGAGACACATATATCTTGATGTACCCGGTGGTTCACAAATTAATAGAGCTATCATTCAACCTCATTGTATGCAAGTGCTTTTTCAGAGGTCAGTGTCCTATTGTCAGGCGTACCACCCATTTCAATCGAGCAGAAGCAGCCACTTTACGGTAGAGTCTGTCAAAGGCCCCTTTATGTGTTACCGTAACGGTCTCTGAGCAAAACGGGAGTCTGAGCAAAATAGTTGTTAAACTATCGTAGCCCAGCCTTGCAGCTCTTATTGAATCAGGCTTCTTTGTAGACCGAAGGCTGGTTCCGAGCCAGGGAAAGAGATTTTTGCTCCTTCTCAGCTAATCGGTCTGCTTTTTATTTGCTTTTTCATTGCCCTCCACGCTACTGTGTCCACTCATATGAATTTAACTGAGTTATGTTTGCACAACTTAGAATATTTCGACAGTTCAGTACCAGTTCAGAGATCACATTGTTGGATGCAAAAGCTCTCAAAGCACCGCTGTCGCTACAAATGTAAATGTGCTTATCGACGAAGCCTCTTTTGAGGTTTTCCCTTGCACAGCAAAATGGCATATATCTTGGCCTGAGAGATACTAAGATATTTAGCAAGTTGCACCGATTTCCCAGCCTCAACTGCTTGGGAGAAAATCGAAAGTTGGGTTATTGAACGCTTCTTCGGTATTCAAGAATGCTACCAATGCCACTTCTCTCTACACTAGCGCCTACTCAGCTCTAACAACAATCTAATGAAGGGCCGTCTCTGCAGATTTTCAAAATGAAGAAGTCGGGCTTATCGGTCATATATGGTACGCCCTCCCTATCTTTGGTATGAAGACTATTTTCACCTCTCTCTTATCTGCTTGTTTCTCAAGTTTTTTGTTTTCGTTCAGCGAGTACTTTATAGCTTGTTGCTTTATTGAGCAGCTTACGTCGTTTAGTTCCTTGCTCCACCACGAGGCGCTATTTTCACATTTGAAAGTAGCAGTTATTTTCAAACGCAAAGTTAATGGCAGTCTTCAGCTATAGAGCTACTGCTTCCACTTCTGCTGGTTTCTTGGTATACAGGACATATTCTTCAGGTTTTCTTGCAGGTCCCTTAAATAAGCGATCCAGTCAGTGCTCATTGGATTCTACACGTGACAGGTATCGGATCGGTTCCCTTCCAAGACGAATCTTATATATCGGTAATCCGATAAGGAGGATTCCGACTGGACAATCCAGTCCTTAATTATGTTCTCCACTGTTGTAGAGGCCAGAGTTAGGTTATAGCGACTATAGCGACTCACCCACTGGAAATCGAGAAGTTCCTATGGAGTCGAGAAGAAACAAAAGAAAAAACATTCGATTCGATAACAAAAAAACCGCTGCCTAAGGAATCACTACTTCCACATCCAGATTTTTTTTATCTAAGTCGCTCACAACGAAAAAATTTTGTACGTGGAAATAATTGTTTATGGAACTTTAATAATATAATATTTGAAATCCTCTACCCCAAAAACCCATAAAACGATACCCCACATCGGTAGCGGGGTGGGGGTGGTGATGGGGGTGGTAGTGGGGGTGGATGAAGTAAAAGAATATTTTGAGGTTTCTGGTTCTTGTATACACCCTAAATCACAATTTTTTTTTAATCCCCTTTAATAATGGGGTGGGGGTGGTAATGGGGGTGGCTAATGCCAAAATTTTTTTCGAGACCTCAGCTTCTCTTGTATATACTAAATACCAATTTTATGGACTCTTACCTGCTTTACTGATTTACCTATTTTGCCCAAATTTACCCCAATTTACCCCCCCCCCCCCCAACCCTTCGGCGGAACAAGATGAAAATATAATCTAGATCTCGTTAAAGTACATGTGTGTAACAAATTTCAAGTCAATATCTCAAACGGTTCCAGAGTAAACGTTCGCACAAAAAAAAAGTTACAGACAGACCGACAGAAATTTTTTTTCGCTCAAACTTAAAATCTCGACGTTTCGTGACATTCTAAGCCTATTTGAACAATAAAAATGTTTAAAAATTTTTTTGTCGTTACTATACTTCCACTGGATGTGGAAGTAAAATAATAACAATATACTTTTGAAATACACAAGAATCATATAAAATAAAAAGATGTATTAAAGAAAACAAATATACATATATTTACATAAATTTTAATTTTATTTATAGCATTAATGCTATATAGGTCGATCACTTCTTGTCTTCCTTGGATTAGAAATGTAGGGGCACTGCCTTTGTTTACAATCTTCAGTTCAAAAGCATATAGAAATTCCAGTAGTTTCGTGCCTCTTCTGTTGTCATCTGACCTACCGCACACTCTGTGATGGGCGTTGGCATCACACTCGAGAACCAACGGTATCGGGTTTTCGTTAGAGAATTGTATTACTTTCCTGAACTTCTGGGAGAATAATTATATTACATATTTAAATAATTTTATTACCCATGGTTAAAACAATGAAAATTAAGTATGCCATGACAATTTTAACGCGTAGGTATATGAACTAGGCTTTTATTATTACGTTACCTAGTACATATTTCAATACAATGTTTTTTCTCTAAAAAGTTTGTGTCGATAATTATAAAACAATTTATTGTCTCATTCCAGTTTAGCCCAACTAGCTACTTTCTTGGTGACTTTTGTTCAAAGGTAATGAAACCCTTTCCCGAGAAGTGTTCCTGTGTCCACAAACAGATTTCCTCCATATTGTACCTTCAGAAGGAGTTGAATTATCTTGTTTTCTGTGAATTTATACATTTCTAGTTTTTCTTCCAGTATTTGGCGTTTTAATTAAACTTGGTTTATCACAATTTATAGGTAAAACTTCTGGATCAATAATCCATTTTTGCTTCTCTCGATTTTTCGAGAATTGTAAGTATAATGCCAGTTTCTCCATTCATGAAGTTTCTGAATTTCTGTGTGTAAATACACAGCACTAACTAATCCAAAGTCAAATGAACTACACATATGAGCTACAAAGTATTTTTATAAATTTTTCAATAGTAATTATTTCTCTCTATGCTGGACGACAAACAACAAGGGAATTTAGCAGTCACCTACAAATTCATATTTCATAACATGCAAATTCCACATTTTCATTAGTTCTTTGTCTCCCTCATTTACATCTGTAAATTCATCGACCAGCATCAATATTTTATTTTGTAACCATTCAGGGTCATTTACTCTTTCAGACTTAATATCCATTGCCCTAGAACAAATCGCTAAGCAAGTAGTCTTATGGTGGTACAATCTATCGTGGCCAGTAATAAATGGTCTTTGTCGATCATATTTACAGTTCCAATCCTAAAAATTCTGTCAAACTAGGCCTTGGTCCCTTTGGAAGACAATACCAAAGTATGAGTTACATGTGTTCTGCGGACTCTCCCATTCCTCGAAAAAACACAAATAGAAGGTATATCATGAGGAGATTCCTCATACAAGCCATCATACATTTCATTAATTGCTACGTCTATTCGAGTAGGAACATAAGTCAATGTGAATCGAGAAAGATACAATTTCAAACATTTTAAAAGTGTATAAAGCTGATTACAATTTGTAGTGCACCAAGGACAGTGCAAATTCTCACAAGCGTCAGTTTGTTGACATGAATTATTATTATAAACAAATTGACAATCTGTAATTTTTCTATATTATTATTTCTACAATTCATCATCTGGGGAACATTTTATTTATTCCCCTGTAAGAAGTACGATCGGTCAACGATTCGAGTACTGGCATCTTGAGACCAATTAAGTTTAAATTTTAAAACTGCACCTTTCATGAAGGTATTCAGATTTCCAAAGGTTTTTACTAAACCATTGACATTTTCCCAACTGGAATGCTCTTTGAGTAAATTCTTTCAATTTCTTGAAAAATTTTGTACAATGCACAATTATAATCTTCCTCACTTAAATAACATATGTTATGTGTAACGTGTATACAGTTAGTTCCGCACCATATAATTCTGTATCATTTAAAGTGCTGCCGTCTGACTTTCTCTTTTTTAAAGCTGGAGTCTTCGATCCGTTTGTGTACTATTCCGGACCTCCGGGACTCAGAAAATGTATTTATCGCGTTCCCAGCCCTTGTCCCGTGGTATTCCACATTCCACTCTTAAACAGTCTATTTGTTACTTTCGTAACTTAAAGTTTCATTTCGACATGCAAGGAAACAAGTCCAAGGGTAGTCTCCATTGCAAACGTTTCATTGCGATGCATGATATCAATATTGCAGGTTCTCAACATGGAAGATATCCACTTAATTATGGTGCCGTCCACGCCGCAATCCGCAACTGCTTGGGAGAAAATCGAAGGTTGGGTTATTGAACGCTCTTTCGGTATTCAAGAATGCTACCAATGCCGGTTCTTTCTACTCTAGCGCCTCTTCAGCTCTAATAACGATCTGATGAAGGGCCGTCTCTGCAGATTTTCAAAACGAAGAAGTCGGGCTTATCGGTCATATATCTCTTTGATATGAAGAAAATTTTCACCTCTCTCTTATCTGCTTGTTTGTCATCCTATTGAGCTGCTTACGCCGTTTAGTTCCTTGTTCCACCACGAGGCGCTATTTTCACCATTGCTTATTTGGAAATAGCAGTTATTTTCAAACGCAAAGTTAATGGCAGTCTTCAGCTATAGAGCTGCTGCTTCCACTTCTCGCTGGTTTCTTGGTAGACAGGACACATCCTTCAGGTTTTCTTGCAGGTCCCTTAAATAAGAGATCCAGTCAGTGGACATGGGATTAATGCACGGGACAGGTATCGATCGGTTCCCTTCCAAGACGAATTTTATATATCGATAATCCGATAAGGAGAATTCCGACAGGACCCTCCAATCCTTAACTCTGTTCTCCACTGTTGTAGAGGCCAGAGTTAGGTCGATCAATTTTTTTCTTCCTTGGATTACATTTAGTAGTAGTGGCACTGCCCCTGTATACAATCTCCAGTTCAAAAGCATATAGAAATTCCAGTAGTGCTGTGCCTTTCGGGTTGTTATCTGAACTGCCCCACACTCTGTGATGGGCACTGGCATCACACCCGAGAACCAACGACATCTGTTTTTCGTTTGAGAATTGTATTACTTTCCTGAACTTCTCAGAGAACAATTATATTACATATTTAAATTATTTTTTTACCAATGATTATAACAAAAATTAATTATACAATGACAATTTTAACGTGTAAGTATATTAAATAGGCTCCAAATATTACGTTACCTAGTACATATTTCAATACAATGTTTTTTCTGCAAAAAGTTTGTATCGATAATTATAGGTATAATGATTTATTATCTCATACCAGTTTATCTCAACTAGCTACTTTTTTAGTCATTCTTGTTCAGAGGTAATTCTTTCTCGAGAAGTTTTCCCGTGTCCACAAACAGATTTCCTGCGTGCCGGACTTTCAGAAGGAGTTGGACTATCTTACCTTCTCTGAATTTCTACATTTCTTGTTTTTCTTCCAGTATTTGGTGTTTTAGTTAAACCTGGTTTGTAGGTAAGTTTACTTCTGGACAAATTATCCATTTGGGTTATCTCGATTCTTCGAGAATTGTAGGTATAACGCCAGTTTCTCCACTCATTCCTTGAAGTTTCTAAATTTGTGTGTAAAAATAAACAGCACTAACTAATCCAAAGTCAAATAAACTACACATATAAACTGCAAAGTGTTTTTATAAATTTTTCAATAGTAATTATTTCCCTTTATGCTGGACAAACAACAAAGGAATTTAGCAGTCACCTACAAATCCATATTTCATAACATGCAAATCCCACATTTCCATTAGTTCTTTGTCTCCCACATTTACTCCTGTAAATTCATCGACCATCATCATTATTTTATTTTGTAACCATTCGAGGTCATTTGCTCCTTCAGACTCAACATCCATTTCCTTGGGATAAATCGGCAAGCAAGTAGTCGATTGGTGATACAATATATTGTGGCCAATAATAAATGGTCTTTCTACATTCACAGTTCTAAAAATTCTGTCAAACTAGGCTTTGGTCCCTTTGGATGACATACCAAATATGAGTTATATACTCATATAACTCATATTTTAAAATAAAATTTAACCTAACTTTTAAGCCAGAATAAAGCTTTTATGAAACAAAATATAAATATAAACATATTAATCTTTCCTCGAGTGCTCTACCTGGCCCATTCCTCGAAAAAACACAAACAGAAAGTTGGGATATTATATCATGAGGAGATCCCGCATACGAATCATCATACATTTCATTAATTGCTACCTCTATTCGAGCCCCCACAGAAATAGGAACATAAGTCAATGTGAATCGATTTTAAATATTTTAAAAGTGTATCAAGTTGATTACAATTTAAACTGCATCATGGACAGGGCAAATTCTCACAAACTTCAGTTTGTTGACATGAATTATTATTATAAACAAATTGACATACAACCTGTCATTTTTCTATATTATTATTGCTACCATTCATCCTCAGGGGAACATTTTATCTATTCTCCTGTAAGAAGTAAGGTCAGTCAACGATTCGAGTACTGGCATCTTGAGACTAATTAAGTTTAAATTTTAAAACTGCATCTTTCATGAAAGTATCCAGATTTCCATAGGTTTCTACTAAATCATTGACATTTTTCCAACTAGAATGCTCTTTGAGTACATTTTTTCAATTTGTTGAAAAATTTTGTACAAGGTACAATCATCAAACTCCGGGCCTCCGGGAAAATGTATTTTATCATGTTCCCAGCCCTTGTCCCGTCGCATTCCACATTCCACTCTTAAACAGTCTATTTTCTACTTTCTTAACTTCCAGTTTCATTTCGACATGCAAGGAAACAAGTCCAAGGATAGTCTCCATTGCAAACTTTCATTGCGATGCATGATGTCAATGTTGCAGGTACTCAACATGGAAGATATACACTTAATTATGGTGCCGTCCACACCGCAATCAGCAACTGCATGGGAGACAATCGAAAGTTGTGTTACTGAACGCTCCTTCGGTATTCAAGAATGCTACCAATGCCAGTTCTTTCTATTTTAGCGCCTTTTCAGCTCTAAAAACGATCTGATGAAGGGCCGTCTCTGCAGATTTTCAAAACGAAGAAGTCGGGCTTATCGGTCATATATAGTACAACCTTTTGGTATGAAGACCATTTTCACCTCTCCCTTATCTGCTTGTTTGACAAATTTGTATACCTACGTTGGGCAAATTTATAGATCTCCCAATAGCGTGTTGGTCTATTGAGCAGCTTACGCCATTTAGTTCCTTGTTCCAACACGAGGCGCTATTTTCAGCTTTGCCTATTTGCAAGTAGCAGTTGCTATTTTCAAACGCAAAATTAATAGCAGCCTTCAGGTATAGAGCTGTTGCTTCCTCTTCTCGCTAGTTTATCGGTATACAGGACATATCCCTCAGGTGTTCTTGCAGGTCCCTTAAATAAGAGATCGAGTCAATGGACATGGGATTCCTGCACGTGACAGGAATCGATCGGTTCTTTTCCAAGACGAATCTTATGTATCGATAATCCGATAAGGAGGATTCCGACAGGATCCTCCAATCCTGTTTTCCACTGCTGCCAAAGTTAGGTCGATCAATTCGTGTCCTCCTTGGATTACAATTCCAGAGGCACTGATCCTGTTTGCAATTTCCAGTTGATAAGCATATAGAAATTTCAGTAGCGCTGTGCCTCTTGGGTTGTCATCTGAGTTGCCTCTCACTCTGTGATGGCATTGGCATCACACACGAGAACCGACGGCAACTGTTTTTCGTTTGAGAATTGTATTACTTTCCTGAGTTTCTTGGAGAATAATTATATTACATATTTAAATTATTTTTTACTCATGATTAAAACAATGAAAACTAATTATACAATGACAATTTTAACGTGTAGGTATATGAAATAGGCTCCAAATATTACGTTACCTAGTATATATCTCAATACTATGTTTTTTCTCTAAAAAGTTTGTGTCGATAATTATAAAATAATTTATTGTCTCGTACCAGTTTAGCTCAACTAGCTACTTTCTTGGTCATTTTTGTTCAAAGGTAATGAAATCCTTTCCCGAGAAGTGTTGCTGTGTCCACAAACAGATTTCCTCCATGTCGGATCTTCAGAAGGAGTTGGAGTATCTTGTTTTCTCTGAATAACTACACTTCTAGTCTTTCTTCCAGTATTTGGCGTTTTAATTAAACCTGGTTTATCACAATTTATAGGAAAATTTACTTCTAGACAAATTATCCATTTGGGCTTCTCTCGATTCTTCGAGAATTGTAGGTATAACGCCAGTTTCTTTACCCATTTTTTGAAGTCTCTGAATTGCTGTGTATAAATATACAGCATTAACTAATCCAAAGTCAAATAAACTACACATATGAGCTACAAAGTGTTTTTATAAATTTTTCAATAGTAATTTTTTCCCTATATGCTGGAGAAACAACAAAGGAGTTTAGCAGTCACCTACAAATCCATAATTCATAACATGCAAATCCCATATTTTCATTAGTTCTTTGCCTTCCTCATTTACATCTGTAAATTCATCGACCATCATCATTATTTTATTTTGTAACCTTTCAAGATCATTTTCTCCTTCAGACTCAACATCCATTTCCTTGGGATAAATCGGCAAGCCAGTAGTCGTGTGGTGGTACAATCTATTGTGGCCAGTAATAAATGGTCTGGCTCCATCATATTCACAGTTCTAATTCTAAAAATTCTGCCAAACTAGGCTTTGGTCCCTTTGGATGACATACCAAAATATGAGTTACAGGTGCTCTACCTGGCCCATTCCTCGAAAAGACACAAACAGAAAGTTGGAATATTATATCACGAGGAGATTCGGCATACGAGCTATCATACATTTCATTAATTGCTGCGTTTATTCGAACCCTTACAGAAATAGGAACATAAGTCAATGTGAATCGATTTTAAATATCTTAAAAGTGTATAAAGCTGATTACAATTTAAACTGCATCTTGGACATTGCAAATTCTCACAAGCTTCAGTCTGTTGATACGAATTATTATTATAAACAAATTGACAAACAATCATCATTTGAGGAACGTTTTATTTATTCTCCTGTAAGGAGTAAGGTCGGTCAATGATTCGAGTACTGGCATCTTGCGACCAATTAAATGTGCACCTTTCATGAAAGTATCCAGATTTCCACAGGTTTCTACTAAATTATTGACATTTTTCCATCTGGAATACTTTTTGAGTACATTCTTTCAATTTGGTGAAAAATTTTGTACAAGATGCAATCATAATCTTCGTCACTTAAATAACATCTATTATGTGTATCGTGTATACAGTTAGTTTCGTACCAATAATTCTGTATTATCTAATTAGGTACTACTATCTGACTTTCTCTTTTTTAAAGCTGGAGTCTTTCGTCCGTCTGTGTACTACTGCGGGCCTCCGGGACTCAGATAATGTATTTTATCACGTTCCCAGCCCTTGTCCCGTCGCATTCCACATTCCACTCTTAAACAGTCTATTTTCTACTTTCCTAACTTCCAGTTTCATTTCGACATGCAAGGAAACAAGTCCAAGGATAGTCTTCATTGCAAACATTTCATTGCGATGCATGATGTCAATGTTGCAGGTACTCAACATGGAAGATATCCACTTAATTATGGTGTCGTTCACACCGCAATCAGCAACTGCTTGGGAGACAATCGAAAGTTGTGTTATTGAACGCTCCTTCGGTATTCACCAATGCCAGTTCCTTCTACTCTAGCGCCTCTTCAGCTCTAACAACGATCTGATGAAGGGCCGTCTCTGCAGATTTTCAAAACGAAGAAGTCGGGCTTATCGGTCATATATGGTACGACATGTCTTTGGTATGAAGACCATTTTCGACTCTCTCTTATCTGCCAGTTTGACAAATTTTTATATCTACGTTGGGTAGATTTATAGATCTCCCAGTCAGCGAGTACTTTATAGCGCGTTGGTCTATTGAGCAGCTTACGCCGTTAATTCCTTGTTCCACCACGAGGCGCTATTTTCAGCTTTGCTTATTTGCAAGTAGCAGTTGCTATTTTCAAACGCAAAGTTAATAGCAGTCTTCAGGTATAGAGCTGCTGCTTCTACTTCTCGCTGGTTTCTTGGTATACAGGACATACCCTTCAGGTTTTCTTGCAGGTCCCTTAAATAAGAGATCCAGTCAGTGGACATGGGATTCCTGCACGTGGCAATTTTCGATCGGTTCCCTTCCAAGGCGAATCTTATATACCGATAATCTGATAAGGAGGATTCGAACGGGACACTCCAATCCTGTTCTCCACTGTTGCCAGAGTTAGATCGATCAATTCTTGTCTTCCTTGGATTACAATTCTAGGGGCACTGCCCCTGTTTACAATCTCCAGTTCATAAGCATATAAAAATTTCAGTAGTGCCGTGCCTCTCGGGTTGTCATCTGAGCTGCCCCACACTCTGTGATGGGCATTGGCATCACACCCGAGAACCAACGGCATCTGTTTTTCGTTTGAGAATTGTATTACTTTCCTGAACTTTTCGGAGAATAATTATATTACATATATACCCATAATTAAAACAATGTAAATTAATCATGCAATGGCAATTTTAACGTGTAGGTATATGAAATAGGCTCCAAATATTACGTTACCTAGTATATATTTCAATACAATGTTTTTTCTCTAAAAAGTTTGTGTCGATAATTGTAAAATAATTTAATGTCTCGTTTAGCTCAACTAGCTACTTCTTTGGTCATTTTTGTTCAAAGGTAATGAAATCCTTTCCCGTGAAGTGTTCCTGTGTCCACAAATAGATTTCCTCCATGTGGGACCTTCAGAAGGAGATGTTTTCTCTGAATTTCTACACTTCTAGTTTTTCTTCCAGTATTTAGCGTTTTAGTGAAACCTGGTTTATCACAATTTATAGGTAAATTTACTTCTAGACAAATTATCCATTTGGACTTCTCTCGATTCTTCGATAATTGTAGGTATAACGCCAGTTTCTCTACCCATTTCTTGAAGTCTCTGAGTGAATTGTTGTGTATAAATACACAGCACTAACTAATCCAAAATCAAATAAACTACACATATGAGCTGCGTAAGTGTTTTTATAAATTTTTCAATAGTAATTATTTCCCGCTATACTGAACAAACAACAAAGGAATTTAGCAGACACCTACAAATCCATATTTCATAACATGCAAATCCCACATTTTCATTAGTCCTTTGTCTTCCTCATTTACATCTGTAAATTTATCGACCATCATCACTATTTTATTTTGTAACTATTCAGGGTCATTTTCTCCTTCATACTCAAATCCATTTCCTTGGGATAAATCGGCAAGCAAGTAGTCGTATGGTGGTACAATCTATTGTGGCCAGTAATAAATGGTCTTTGTCTATCATATTCACAGTTCTAATTCTAAAAATTCTATCAAACTAGGCTTTGGTTTCTTTGGATGACGTATCAAAATATGAGTTACGAGTGCTCTACGGACTGGCCTATTCCTCGAGAAAACACAAACAGAAGGTTGGGATATTATATCATGAGGAGATCCCGCATACGAACCATCATACATTTCATTAATTGCTGGGTCTATTCGAGCCCCTACAGAAATAGGAACATATGTCAATCGAGAAAGACACAATTTTGACTATTTTAAAAGTGTATAAAGTTGATTACAATTTAAACTGCACCATGGACAGTGCAAATTTTCACGAGCTTTAGTTTGTTGACATGAATTATTATTATAAACAATTTGACATACAATCCGCAATTTTTCTATATTATTATTGCTGCCATTCATCATCAGGGGAACATTTTATTTATTCTCCTGTAAGAAGTAAGGTCGGTCAAGGATTCGAGTACTGGCATCTTGAGACCAATTAAGTTTAAATTTTAAAACTGCACCTTTTATGAAAGTATCCAGATTTTCACAAGTTTCTACTAAATCATTAACATTTTCCCAACTGGAATGCTCTTTGAGTAAATTCTTTCAATTTCTTGAAAAATGTTTTACAATGTACAATCATAATCTTTGTCACTTAAATAACACCTATTAAGTGTATCGTGTATACAGTTAGTTTCGCTCCATATAATTCTGCATTATCTAAAGTACTGTCGTCTAACTTCCTCTTTTTTAAAGCTGGTTCATCATCGTCAATCTCCATCAGGAGTCTTCTTCTTTTAGTGAGACGAGGAAAGGCCGCCGCACTCAGGCTTTGTAGTCCCTTGTGCTTCAGCTACGAACTTAGGGAACTCCCCCATTTAGTCCGAATTCAAACCCAAAGGCTAACATTCTTCCTCTTACTCCATTATTTCCTCCAGCACCGAGAAACTAATGCCGAAGTGTCTGTGCCTCAAGCTAACAAGACTAGTACAGTAAGTTAGGATGTGGATGAAAGTTTCTTTCTCACCTACAGTCGGGGCTATCAACCACCCCATATTGCGCAGGTGTGTTCTGAAAAAGCCGTGTCCAGTCAAAAGACTCCATGATGCTGACATGTTCCCCGCTACTTAATCGCGGGATTTGTTCTCCTCGTTTTGGCAAGGGTTCTAAGATAAGGAGCTTCGCTTACCAGAGTTTTGCGTGGGAGGCTCAGAGAACTAGGAAGGAGTCCAGTTCCCATTGCCTTCTAGACATTTGATCTAGATTAACACAGAGCCGGCTTCGGATCCAGTAGGGACCGCTGAGGGCCCCCTGTGACCAGAGCATCTTTCCGCTCATTCCTTTCAATATTACTGTGTCCAGACACCCAGGGAAGGTTGAGTCAGTTGAATGAGCGTAGTTCACAGAGAGCCTGTTTACAATTTTGAGCCAGTATTGACTTAGTCCTAACGCAAGGGCCTTAAAGGCCGCTCGACTGTCGTTACATATCGATGTAGCTAAAGCACTTTCCTGGATCCTCCTGTGAACCGGACCATATCAGCAGGGCTGAGGATGTCCTTGAGTAGGTCCAGTCTTCCCATTTGGGGATAACAACCTCATAGGATTTATCAATAGTAATTTTAACTCTAAATAACAAAATATACGACTTAACTAATGGTCGACTCAAAGAATCAAATGACTCAGTGGGAATACTTATTGTAGGAGCTGTTAAAGTAGACGCCGTTCGTTTGGATTTATAGGGACATCGGCAGCTCCAAGAGTAACTTGGTTGATAGGTGCAGAACTATCCTCATGTTTTTTACGACTAATTTTTAAAAGCACTGTTTCTACTAGAGCTATTTGAGCATTATAGTCTAATGATTTATTAAAACCCAAAAATGTGAGATTAATATAACCAGTGCATCTCTTCTAGCATTTACCTTTTCTAGTAGAGTACACTTTTAATTTTTGCCTACTTCTATGAGGTCTTGAGATTCCATGTTTCATATAGGTTAACGTTATATTAATAAAGACAGACTAAAAAAATGTTATTAACATATTCACAGTGAATATAAATAACTTACTGAACACATATTTCTTGTTCGTAAATGTCGGTATTTCGTATAATTATTTAATGGACGTAAAGAAAGCAGCGCTTCTTACTCTCAAAAGCCTGTAAAAAGAATTAATGATCAGCTTGAGTGTGGTCAATTCTCAGAGTCTTTGCAGTATCAGGATCATTTTCTTTTTATGTATGGAGGCATTATGTAAATAATAATATACTTTTAATATTGAATACCCACGAAAACAACGCAAAATTCTTTCACGATGGTTACAAAAGAAGTTATAATTGCCTATACAAAATTACTTTCCTATAACGCATACATGTCTGCATTTCTGATTGTTTAGAAAGCAGTGAGATTGTGCTCACGTGCACTGAGGCCTCATAGGTGAGCCCATTGTGTTACCCTCGTAGGTGGCGGCATGTTCACCGAGTTCCGCATTCCCCATGCGAACCAACACCTGTGATGTACTTGAGGAGATGGCCTGGCGGGGGTGCCACCTGTACTGGCCATATTGGACCAGTAGTCCCTCAATATATCTTCTTTTCGTTGGCATTGACACACCGCATGCTCGAGAGCCTCGTCATGCAGTTTACACCCTCTACATCTGGCGTTGTCTATAACACCCAGTATGTGGCGATGTTTGTTTAGTCTGCAGTGTCCTGTTAGTAGTCCTACACAGATACGCAGATTACTTCTGGAAATCTGGAGTTAGTGTTTGTCTAGATTACGGGCGTGGCCAAAACCATTCTGCTACGTCTACAACTGCTTAGACCACTCCAACAGCCCGCATGGCATTTGAGTGTATAGTTCTTTAACAAGGAACTGTAAACTGAATCCGAGAGCGCTATTGTAGGTTCCGGACCATGCAGAACGTACTCAGATCCCTTTCGGGCTAAAGCGTCTGCTTCCTTTCACTCAATGGAGGTGAACTTTTCTAATTTATCGAACCAGCCCAGAGTCTCTCCTACAGTTATTTAGGGCAGCCAAGGCCGCTGCTGTCCTTTGATACTTAAATGTTTTACCTGACGTTTGCATTCGTGGCATGTGTGCCCAGCGGTATTATCGAGTGTAGATCTAGTTCTTCTGCGTAGACCGCAGCTCTTGATTGACAGTCCATTTCTGAACCTTGTGTGTAGATTGACATGTCCGGCTTAATTATTTCCGGATGCGTTCAAACTTACCTCCCAGAAGAGGAATTTGTCTTTTATCCTCTTCCAGGATACGGGCATGTCTCGTAGCTGTGCCCTTAATATACCACTGGCCTACGGATTGCAATCTCAGAACAGTCCTCAATTCCATCTCCTCCATAAATAGGTTTAGATGAGGAATGCAGGGTATAGTCTCCACTGCAACTGTAGGCGTCGTTTTCATCGGACCAGCGACGCAGAGGCATACCAACCTTTGAATATGCTCTAGTTGAGGTGTTGGTGTTTCTTGCCTTACTCAGGGTCATCAGGGTCACCAGGCTGCCTAACAGTGCATGGTTTTATCATACCTTGGGTGAAAAACCGCAAAGCCTACCGACTGCTCTGCGATACTGCCAGAGAGCCACACATGCCACGTTTATGTTAACTTCCATATATTTCTTTCCATTTAAAGTGCGGTCAAGGTACTTGACCCCCCTAGCTAAGTGGAGTTGAGCGCCTGATAATTTGGGCATTTTCATATTAGGTAGTTTCGTTAACCGAGAGGGAGTATTCTATGCACCAATTATTGACTAACATAATAGAGCTAATAGGACGCCAGCTTGTGGGCAGCCTCTATTGGTCATGCCTCTCGTCTTTATGTTCCCCACATTTATTCGAAAGACTCTCTATTTAAGCATGTGTGTTATGCATTAACTGTGTCTTATAGCATACACGCACACACGTATCTGTCGTGATTTTAAATGGTTGTTCTGTGTAATACCTGTAGTATTGTTATTCCAGAGATACAGCGTGGCTTAAATTAACGAGTCCAAAATTCTGCGGGCTACCTAACAGCACAATTAGGGAAAAATTACAACAATGGATATTGCAACATGTAAAGCGATACTGAACAGAAATCCTAGTAGTAAATCACGAAGACATTTGTAGGGAAATATAAAAAAAAAACAGATGCGAGCATCTTTATTCTCAACTTTGAAAGAAGTAATTGAGAATCATGACGGGGTACTGTCTCCACAACAACGACATGAACAGAATGGGGCTGATCAGAGATGACATATGCAGATTATGTGACGTGGAGAGCTTTAATATCTCTTTCGAAATTCAAAGATGAAATTGTGTCATATTTGTCACAGAAGTTGATCACCAGAGGCGTCGAAGCTACTATGTTATATATAAACTATGGTTTATTAAAATTTTAGAGGAAAATATTTCTAACATTCTTGTCACAAAAATATGAATATGTACAAGATATTAAAATCGTAATATGTAGTGTGTACCTCTAGTGAAAACTTTACGTGGATTCGGTGATAATATATCAATTTTGCTTTAAAATGCTAATAAGATATTTTCAATGAAACTGTTACAGTCGAGCGTTGACGACTGCAGATACTTATTCGAATATTGGAAATAAACATATATTGTGCCGTATTCGAACAAAGTTAATCAAGTGAGTATTCGCATTCGGCCACAAGCAATTGTAACTTCTACTCGATTATTTTATGTAGTTGATTAACTGATATTAAAAGAACGTGGGATTATCGAAACGGACCTATCTCTCGACTGACGAAATGTTATAAATCATTGCAGTAGATATATCAAAAGTGAAATGACATTTACATGTATTCAAACTTGTAATCAATATTACAGACCGTTGAAATCCCACATTAATTAAGGTAATGCTGCTGAAATGAAATTTGCAGCAAACTACATATTATGGTACATATTCTGACAGAGTTGGAATTCGAATGAGTTTAATTAATATAATGCCACAGAAGATATTACCAACGCATTTTTTGCGATATAAGCATTGAAATTTTGTAGAAAGTTATTTCTTTCATACTTGAAAGAGGTGACTTTGGCAACCCTGCCTCGAAGTGTAGTACAATTTTTTATAAATTGCAGGAAACAAAGATGATGAAATTTTAAAATTGCTAGACGTCTTTGTCGGATCCGACTTATAGAGGGTGGGGGGGGGGGGGGGGGTTAAAGTTGCGTTATTAGTGGTGATGAAAGTAATTAACATTGAAAGCCAGGCCTACAACACAGTGAGAGATGTATTTTATTTTATTTTATTTTAAGTCGATACTCAATGCAAACTTTGAATAACCAAAATCCGCCTACACTATTACAGTATCCATTATAAAATCTTCTTGGATTGACGCAGGCGAAAGCCCGTTCTACTGTATTTTTCCGCGAAAATATAAAAAAAATGTCTACATTTTTATCGTATTCGTGTCATGTGGTTAGTATTCTACAATATTAGACCAAAATTACATGTTTTCAATTTTTTCGAAATCTCCCCATTATCGTTAAAATAACTTTTAATTGAAATTAGGAATAAATATTGTGTTTAATAATTTTCCTTTACTTTAAATTTATCATTAAATAACCACTTTTAATCCTTTACCGGAGTTAATAGTCACAGAGAAATGTTATCCAACACATTAAATTAACAACTTTATCGTGTTATTAACGAATTTAATAACTTTGTCGAAATTCAGATTTCGTAACATTACCTACCTTAATTGAGATTATGTTTCAGTTCTTAATTATTTATGGTACATTATCGATGTTCACCTTGTTCGTAGTAATTATTATCGGCAACTCGTTATTCAAATACAGCCCATAAGATATCTTTATTTAAATGAATAATAAAATTTGATACTAAATTAGTTATAATAAAATACAGCATATAATCTTCTACGAGTAAGCTACTGATAAACCACGTATAAGTTTTCTATACTATACATGGTGTTTCAAGTACGCAATCATTCATTTTTAGAGGTGATTCTATGGAAAAAAATATTAGAATAATACATGTTCAATTCGATATACAGGGTGCCCGAAAAATCGTGCATAAAACGAAGAAAGACGGTGTTACGACCCCTATGCTGAAAAGATGACGGTCAAAATAGTTATTTCTCAATTCTCAACTCCTTTCATGTTAGTTCTACCCTAAAATAGGTATTACCCATGTTGTAGAAAGTAAAAAAAGATCCAACTTTTATTCAAACTATTATCCTTTATTGTTAATATTTTACGATTTACAGCCGTCAAAATGTTGAAAATTTGTGCATCGTTGAAGGCTTCTGCAGTTATCTTTGGCCCCGTTACTCACACGTAGTAATTAGTTATTGTCAATATTGTAAACTATAAAATTTCCGAAAACTTTTGTTTAAACAATATTCTTCCACAGTTAACCGTTTAAAAATTACAGCAGCTCCCATTATGAAAAAATTTCGTTAAGTTCGGAAAAATGTCTGCCTCGTTACAGTAGTTTTATTTCTTTAAAAGAATGACTTTTAACCATGTTTTTCGAGTTTTCACTGATCTGTCAACACAACAGTTTCTCTCTATTGCTACTACTTTAAAATTTATACTAGTCCACAAATGTGAAAAGGAAGAGGGCCTATAAGGCCGGTTTTCGGCCCTTTTTATTTTTGGTCAAAAAATTTTGAATTTCTTTTTGCCACATATATTCAATATCTAGTCTATTCCACCCTAAACACAACTTCCCCAACCCATTCCCGTCTATTTAACCCCATTAAATTATTATAGAGTCAGGTTACATTAGCACACATGCTTAGATGTTTTTGAACTTGAAAATCATATTTCCTTTGAATAAACTGCACCCTAAGCTCGCCTTACTACTATAAAATACCCCCAACACTCCCAACCTCCAATGACAAGCACCCTCTACTTCCACAACATAAACTTTTATGCTGCTACCAGAAATAAAACAGTTTTAAAAGGATTTTTTATTTACATTCCTCCAATTCCTCTTATACCCATCCCCCCCAACACCCCCTCTCCCGAACCGTTCTGTTGTGTAGAGAGGTTTAGGTTAGAATTTATTTTGTTTTTTTGTCTGTTGATTTAGAGCTTATAGTATGTGTACTTTTGTTTGATTTTTCCAGAACTTAGGACTGAACTTTCTTAGTATTTCCATTGCTGACATAAAACGGGCGCAAGGTTATATCTTTCTGCCGATAAAAAAAAGTATAAGAAAAGTCTTCGTTATATCATTTTCAAGCTTGTAGCAGTATGACCATGGCGCGAATGGTTCGGGAGAGTTAGTGTTGGCGGGGGGGGCATAAGAGGAATTAACATTTTATTAATAATGCAAATTAAAAATCCTTTTAAAACTATTTTATACCTGGTAGGAGTGTAAAGGTTCATATTAATGGGGGGATAGAGTGCTTATCGTTGGCGGTTGGGGGCGTTGGGACGTTTTATAGTAGTAGGGGGAGCTTAGGGTGCAGTTTGTTCAAAGGAAATATCATTTTCAAGTTCAAAAATATCAAAATATGTGTACTAATGTAAACTGGTGCTTTAATAATTTAAGGGGGATACATGGTGGGGGGGGTTCTGTTTCAGGTGAAATAGATTAAAAATTGAATATATATGATAAAAAAAAAATTTTCGACATTTTTTGACCAAAAATAAAAAGGGCCGAAAACCGGGCTTATAGGCTTTTTTTATGCTTCACCTCAGATTTTTGCAATCATCTCTGCTACCATTGCTCCTACGTAGTAATTAAGTATTATCAATATTATAGATTATAAAATTTTCCTGAAATATTTGTTTGAATAATTTTCTTCCAATATCAATTAATTATCTAAATTACAGCAGTTCAAATTTCATTATTTTTCAAATTTTTGAGCTGCTGTAATCTTAAAACAATTCTCTGTTGAAGAGAATTCAAAAGTTTTGGGAAATTTTATTGGTCTACAACATTGATAATACAACAGGGGCAGAGTTAATTAAAACAATCTGCAGCGAAATATTTAAAATACAGAAAAATATCTTAAATAAGAGTTGTAACTAATGGTAATAAATAATTTTGGGGTAGAACCAGCAGAAAAGTAGATAATTGAGAAAAATCTATATTGACCGTCATTTTTCAACATGGCGGCCGTAGCGGCAACGCTATTTTTGTGTAAAACTTTTTAATGATTATTATATTATTCTCTACAGTAAACAAACAAAAAATTTCTTGTAGGAATTATTCACGTTTTCTTCTCTCTACAGACTGTGTTATGACATTCTAAGCCTATTTGAACAAAAAATATATATAAAATAAAATATCAATTTTGTTTTACCTTTACTATACTTCCACTCCAGTACGTGAATATGGAAGTAAAATTATAAACCTTTAAAATGAAGTTTCTATGAACACAGTAATTGCAAATGGGAATTTACCCGATATTTTTAACGAAGAGTTTATAATTTTATAAATTAACTCGTTTTCAGAAAACAATATATTAAATTTCAAATAGAGAAAACCTATATTGACCATCATTTTTCAACATGGCGGCCGTAGCGGCAACACTATTTTTGTGTAAAACTTTTTTTAATAATTATGACAACGCTCTCTACAATATACAAACAAAAAATTTCTTGTAGGAATTATTCACGGGTACCTCCCGTTTTTTTCGCTCTACATACTGTGTTATGACATTTTAAGCCTATTTGAACAAAAAATAATATAAAACAAAATACTTCATTTTTTTTTTACCCTTACTATACTTCCACTCCAGTACGTGAATATGGAAGTAAAATTATAAACCTTCAAAATGAAGTTACTATAAACACGATTATTGTAAATGGGATTAATATAAATGGAAATTTCCCTGATATTTTTAACGAATATTTTATAATTTTACTTTTGACTCGCTTTCAGAAAACGATACATTAAATTTCAAATAGCGGTAAATATTTTTTTAACTATGAAACAAAACATTTAGAAGACGAAATTAATTTCAAAACTATTAAGAAATATTTTTGGATATCCTTTACTGAATCTATTCAAGACATCGCTATCGATGTCACAGTTTCAAGATATTTTAACTTGTTTGCCCATACCTCGGTTAATTGAGGAGCACAGGTCCATAAATACACTACCCTGTCCAGAGAAAAGTTTTAAATTAATAGTTTTTCAGCAGGTAATAGTTTATAGTTAATAGTTAATAGTTTATTGCAAAAAATAATTTGCTATCTTTAACCTATCTGGTTTCAGAAAGGGACACTCTTGTGAAACTGCACTTTAAAAAATAATTCAATGATTGATTGATTGATTTACTAGCATAAGATAGACCTTACTGCCACTCCCGGGAAACATATCGTGAGATATTTGTTAAATATCAACTTATCAACTACATAACATACTGGTATTATTTCAATTCATGCAGAATTACGTTTTAACCCAACACAGTTTAGTTCCATTTAACAAAGTTTAAACTGAATTTATACACAAATTCACAGGGGCGTCACGAGGTACGTCTATTTTCTAAGGATCGTACAACTAGACTCTTCTGGACTTTAACAAATAATTTACGAATTTATATTGTCTATGGGTAAAGATGTTGTTAATGTAACGTTTTAATTAGATCTTAAACAAACCGTTGAAGTATTACTAACAGGAAAATGTTGAATAAGCTAAAACATTATATTGGTTGAGTTGTTTCAATCACATTTCACTACCAAATAACAAAAATCAGAGAAACGTTTTACGAAAAACTTGAAGTAATCAATGAAGTGCCCAAATTATTCCTTATTGAAATTCAGTTTAGCTGTACAATAAATTAATAACAAGTAAAATTGAAAATTTTTAAAAACCCCGATCAATGTATCTAATCGTACCAGTTTCATATGACCGAATCAAAATGAGGCCTAAATCATGTTCGGCTACCATAATTGTCTGCACATTTTCAATTTGACTTCAATCGGACAATTTCTAGAGAAGTTCAACATGGCAAATTCAAGATGGCGACCAAGCATCAAAATCTAATATGGCCTATAACCTTCTCGACAAAATATTCATTCAAATAATAAAAAACTACATCAAAATCGGATCACCCGTTGAAGAGATATGAAGCCACAGACAGACAGACAAACAAACATACAAACTTATAACACCCGTCTTTTGGGGTCGGGGGTTAAAAATATTAACACAGATAGTACACGATCAACTACAAAAAAGTTGTAGCAAGCGCTTGTGCCGTAAATAAGCCAAAAACGGATAAAACTTACCCCTTGAGAATAAAACTTGCAAGTTTGGCCAATTATCCTTGAATTATTATAGGTTTTTTATACTCCCAATTATTGTTGAACTCCTAATAGTTCGTGTGGTATGGGATATGATGCTTGATATTTGGTAAAGTTCATGCGAAATTTAATTTGGTGTACCTGATAAATTGATAAAGTTGATGTAAGTTGATATAAGTTTCAACGTGTACTTCCACCGCTAACTTACACTGAAAGAACACTACTTGGTTTATTATTAGCTATGAAAATTTGTGAATTGGTTAAGCTATATGGCAATCGATAGCCTGTGAAGACAGAGGAACTGTGGTGACTGAGGGACTGAGAGAGAATCGGGCCTGAGAGGGTTTTAGTATTCTCAGGTAAAATTTTATAAATTACGTCACTAGCTTGGGTTTTTCCAGCTTTCAACCCTACGGCAGGCTCTTGAATTACGTATGTAAAATAGTAAAAATAAAATGGTAGAGCACTCTATTGAAACTAGACCATATCCGTCATACAGGGTGATCGTCAGGGACGTATAAATTATCATGTTTTATATCAACCGAGTTATATTGTAACTCTGGAGTAAAATGTTACTAAAATTTTTGATTAGGTACTCAAAAATATGGAGATATTGAAATTATAGTATACATGTTCGAAAGAACTTTATGTAGATTAAAGGATACATTTATTTTACTTATACTTATACTTTACTTAAAATATTATTGAAGTGTTTTTAATAAGACTAGTACAAAACGAATTAAAGTTGCAGTTGGTGGCTACCGAATGCAATTATCTATTAAACAAGGTAACTTAAAATTTTCATTAGTAAAATGGCATACCCTACCATTCTAACATATTAGAACATTACCTATTGAAGTTGGGTCATATCTGCCATGAAGAGCTATCGTCAGAGGCTTATGAACCGTATTTTTTATATAAAATACGTTTTATTATAATTTTAGAGCAAACTTGCTAATGTTTTTGATTAAACACACAAGTTGTACGAGATATCGAAATTGCAAAGTATACACTCTTTCAAATTCTAACGAACGTTTCGTAGATTAGATGCTATATTAGTTCTATCCTAAAATGTTGTTAGAGGATATTTTTAATAATACTATTACGAAACTAGTGGAAGCATTACTCTTCGCCGATTTACTGAGCTTTTTATATAATTGTTGCACATACTATAGAATACTCTTCGCAGTTTTCTTGTAAATAATGTTAGTTTTTGGACATTCTAAATTTTGTGATACCAACTTTGTTTTGAAAAATAAAATATATGAAAAAAAAAATGAAAAAACACGCTGTCAACGATTTGAACATAAGGGATTGCCAGACAGAGCTTTAGCCATTGAGCCATCACAGATCACTACAAAAATTGAATGTCTGTATTATATATCATTATTATAGAGTTCAACAAGATTTCGCAAGATTTCTATTTAAGTGCAAATAACAAAAATTACGAGAATATTTTTTTTATTTAAATGATTAATAACTTTTAACCTCCCCACAATAAAATTGTGGGAGGTTACTACAATTAGTCCAAAATCGAAAATTGAGATAACATCAAATCTTTATGTTTTGAGGTCCCAGGAACCCAAAAAAGTTGTTTTTGAAAAATGTCTGTGTGTGTGTATGTGTGTGTATGTGTGTGTGTGTGTATGTATGTTAGCACGATAGCGGCGAAGCTACTAAACGGATTTGGATGAAACTTTGCATGAGGGTTTCTTTAGTGCTCCAGAAGATCTGAAAAGGTTTTGGTTGAGATCGGATTACGTTTAGTGCCGTTTTGGCACAACAAGTTGTTTATTTTATGATTACTTACAATTTGTAATTGAACCATTGAAAAGCAGTAAAAATTCCGATTTCAACGATATATCACACTTGCACTTTTTCGATTTGGTTTCCGTGAAAAAAATTAAAAAACAAAAATTTCACTTGTTTTGTCCTCAAAGCAGTGCAATGTACAGGGTGATATTCTAATAATGACAGAGGTGTTCAGTGATTTCGGCTGATAACTCGGGAGCGGTTGAAGAAATCGAACTGAAATTTGAAACGTAGGTATAAATATTGTAGACGGACGGATTACGAGTGAATTAATAATACACCTACGTCACATGACGTCACAAATAAGAAAAATTCTTAGAAACTGGTGCAGATATCGACTTAACTATTGGAAACATCCAATTAAAGTTTGAAACGTAGATGGAAATATTGTAGATGGATGGAATACGAGTGAATTAAAAATACGCCTACGTTCTGATGACGTCGTAAAAGCATAAAATTCTTATAACAGGCGAACTGATGATGATATCAAAAAAATATTTCTACAAGACGAGTCACGAAATTTTTTTTCTTTTAATTTCCAAGAAATATAAAATTTTCGGATGTCACTTTTCAGAAAAATGTCAGATTTTTAAAAAATGTCAAATTTTCAGGAAAACGTCAAATTTTCGGAGAAATGTCACTTTTCAGAAAAATGTCAAATTTTCGAAAAATGTTAAATTTTCAGGGAAATGTCACTTTTCAGAAATATGTCAAATTTTCATAAAAATGTCACTTTTCAGAAAAATGTCAAATTTTCGAAAAAACGTCAAATTTTCGAAGAAATTTCACCTTTCAGAAAAATGCCAAATGTTTGAAAATTGTCAAATTTTCGGAGTAATGTCACTTTTCAGAAAAATGTCAAATTTTCGAAGAAATGTCACCTTTCAGAAAAATGTCAAATGTTTGAAAATTGTCAAATTTTCGGAGTAATGTCACTTCAGAAAAATTTCAAATTTTCGAAAAAATGTCAAAGTTTCGGAGAAATGTCACTTCAGAAAAATGTCAAATTTTCGGAAAAATATCACTTTTCAGAAAAATGTCAAATTTTCAGAAAAATGTCAAATTTTATTAAATGGACTCAAAGGAAAATTCCCAAAAAATACTACGGGTCCATTTGTGGTATAAGTTCTCTGCTAGTGTGTTAAAGCTGCACGACTGTATGCTGAGTATTTTTGACGTGTCAAGTGCATCGAGAGTTTACAAGTTTTTTCGACGTTTATAAAGCCCACGGATGGTGTGAGAGGCGACCCTGAACTGCTTACAAGCCCTACAAGTGTAAGCAACCCCACCGGAACGCTTTCGGTGAGTTTTTTCCAATAAAACTTTAAAAGTGACAGTGACGTTATATTTTAAAAACTATTTCCGCTACTTTCGGCATCCCGCCGGAAATTCTTCTAAACATTTTTCAAAAATCAAATTTCCCAGAGAAACATTGGAACCAAAAATTTGACAGCTATCACTTCCTCGACCCATTTAGTGAAAAATTGGTCGAGGCCAAGAGATAAAACAAAATATACCAACTCAAACTTAAACGATCCACCATGAACACTACCCTGGCTACATCTGGCAGGGAAGCTGTCCACCAAGAGTTATATGGTTTTTTCCAAAGATGGCCATCCCTGACATCCATCCCATTACCAACGAACAGGTTTTTTCGTTTAGTTGTTTCCCGTATCAATAATCAAAATTATTAAGTGCTCTTGCCTACGAACATTTTTATAGAATTGTGTTTATTTTTATATTAATTTTAGGTCCATGTGGACACATTATAATTTTAACCTAGTCTTTAAGCCTGCCTACAGAAGACAGGAGCTACTTTTCTATTTTTCTCCAAGCCAAACCGGACCTACCCCGTCCAGCATCACACTCGCCACGGCGGTGTTCACCGTGGTTGTCTGGCTGGCCCCGGGCAAGGATCCGATGAAGCATATATTTGTATTAAAAACATTGAATAAAATATTAATGTTGTGCAGACTATAAATTTAACACTCAAGTTCTTAGGTCCAAATCCCACCGAACGCAAGACTTTTTTTCTGATTTAATAATGAAATGAAAAAAATATTTCAACTTAATAAATATAATTAAATGAGATCGTTCATATTGTTTAGTGCTCTTTTCGGCTTCAAAGATTCACCGGGTGAGGAGGTTCCAGCCGCTTCCAGTAGCTGCCGATTTTTTTATTTACTGATTGATTTTTTTCAAAAAGAACCCTATTGTTCTTCCTCTAGCTAACGCTAACTTACTTTCCAGATTTCAATACAATCGGACTTTTCTTTCTTAAGTTATCGTGTTTACAAGAAACGTGACGGACGGACAGACGGACATTTTGAAAGTTGTTCAGAATTCGTTCACTAACATAATGATATGAAAATTTTTTCTCTACGATATTTACTGATTTAGAAATGTGCCGATCAAATACAATATACTCTTCCTTTTTGCGAAGAGTATAATAATGAGAGTTGCTGGGGGATTACCGACTACGAATATGTACTTGGATAAAAATAAAAAGACATTGGCTGTGTACTAAATCTCAGTTGGCAACACATAAAAGTGAATTTAACCGTATTCATAACATAACACAACGTGATATAACACAACATAACACACCATATATAGTAGGGGAGTATTGTGTAGTGTAGTTACCTAACTATTTCCCTTATTATTTGTTATATTGTTTTACATAAAACTAGATCCCGAGGATTAAAATAAAATCCGTTACTTAGATTACATAATTAATAATATTAATAAGATAATTATATATGTTTATGTGGTATATGTTTTAATGTAAATTTTATCCCTGAAGTTTTAACTACATTAAACCACATTAAAATATTATTTGATTTTGATTATGTGGAACCCCACATAATTTCCCCAAATCCAAAGCCAAAGCTTTCCGGAAGGTGGTTACACATTTGGAAAAACGCAGACAGACGTCCATATCCACTGGTGTTGTCAGCACCTGGGCTGGGGCTCGAACCCAGAATGCGATAGACAGTCGGTCAGCATATTCGCCACTCAATACGCTTTAACCGACTGAGCTACCGTGCCGGTAGCAAAATGTTAGTTAAATAGGTATTCATCGCAGTCATCCACGCCCAACCGCAATTTTTCTCGTTCTTATTACTGACAGTTTGCATCAAAATCGTCAAGATTTCTTCGAATGTTCACATTTCAGACTAAGTATGTACAGATTATGAAAATGAAGATGTTTTAATTTCATTTTTCTACCTATCCGTCTGTTTATCGGTCTGATGCCAGTCTATATATTAGCGCCATATCCACAAAAACATTTGGTGGAAAAAATAATATTTGTTAGGTTGCTAACGCTATTGCCAATGAAGAAATGGTGAAAAATGTACTTACCTACACTCTAAAGAAAGCGAAAAAAAATGTGACGGACGACATGGAATAAATCTGTTATACTTTTTAGTGATAGACACGTTAGAGAATATTATGTAGGTATTAAGCAAATCACAACTTACGCATTTTTTCATCTATTATGAAATTACCTACTTTCTGTATATTGTTGTCCGAATCTGGGCACACTAATATACGAGTTAGGTAAATACTTTATTGGAGAACTAGCAGATCGGCGTGCCCAGATTAGTGCAACAATATACAGAAAGTAGGTAATTTCATAATAAATAAAAAGATGTGTGTAAGCTGTAATTTGCTTAATACCTAAATAATATTCTCTGATCGTGATAAAAGCAAATAAATAAAAAATAATTATTTGTAAAAATAGAACGTTAGTTTTATGCCTCGGAAAACGGTTAACCCAGACCGATTTTGATGAAACCTTTTTTAATAGGTTCTAAATGACATTTAAAAAAAATACCCGTTAAAGAAGTGTGATTTGACATAATTAATTGTTTAAACAGATTATTGTTAATGAAACTAATAGAATTTCTAAAATGAGAACATTTTTTTTTCTCATTTATTGATCCAAATGCTATTATTGATAAGTTATAAAAAAAAATAAATTTTCAAAAGAATAAAAAATGCTATAAGCAAATTATTATAAAAAAAATTAATTATTATAGTGAAGTGCAATTAAATGAAAAAGTAATTAGGAAATCGGTTAGACCTGAATAGAATTGCCTAAAAACTTTTTTAGTATCTTTCGTTAATCATAAATAAAGTTTTCTAATACTTGCCCGACAATTTTTTTAGGACTACAAAAAATCGATTTTTTGTAAAAAAAATATGTTGAAAATATTATATAATTGGAAATATGTCAGTTATTTTGGCTTGATAGTATTCATATTGAGGTTTTCGAGGTCGTTAATTACGAATTTGGTGTTTAAAAATTTAATAAAGAAAATGGTGACTCCAAAATGGCCAATTTTATTACCAAAATCATGCAAAATTCTATAGTGGAGTCAAAATAAAATTTGAGTCTAATTGTTTGGCTACGGCAATTCTACTGTTTTAATTTGTTATAGGTATAATGACAAGAGCTATGAGCAATTTTGTCCATTGCTTCTTGTAATATTTTAACAATTTATTTTTTAAAGCATTTAAATTTTCTGCTACTTTTTTTATTACCTCCGGTTCTAGTAATCGCATGGCAAAAATAAAAATACCGAACTGTTCGCAATCAAATTATTAATAATACTAGGCATTCGAAAAAACTTTTTGCTGTTTTATTAACTGTTAAAAACATGTATAAACCACCAAAAATTACCTTTTTTGACAATTAAAGAAATATAACGTAATAATCCAGAAATTTCAACGAAAGTTGATGGAACTATGCCCTTTATTAGACTAACCAACAATAATTTCAAAATTTCCATCGCATTTTGTTTAAATGCATCGACTCATAGGAGGACAATATTTTTTAAAATTGTATGTATTTGCACGAACTTTGGTAATTTCCTTTTAAACCAACATTCAAAAAAAATGATTGCATTTGAATCACATATACGTTAGTTTTTGCATTTAAGTCGATTATAAATAAGCATATTGATATTTTCTATTGAAATTTGGACAGATTGTCCAAAATGCTTATATTTCTCTCTGCTAGTTGAAAATAGAGCACAATTAAAATTTTTAAAATTACATCGCATAAAGCATCCTTGAGTACATAACGCACGGTTCATAAAAAAACTGTCTCCCCACTCCTTAAATATTGTAACTAGGCAACTAATTTAGTAATGGTATATATCACTATTTTCATCGTATTGGGACTTTTTTAAAAATATTATTATTTCTTTAATTGTGAAAAAAGGCAATTTTTGGTGGTCTTTATTTTTTTTACAAATTATATTTCTTATTTCTTATTAGTGTTGAAAAATAAATTGTTAAAACATTACAAAAAGCAATGGACATATTTAACACAAAATTGCTTATAGCACTTGTTATTACACCTACAACAAATTAAAACAATAAAATTGTTGTAGTCAGAGATTTCCTTATTCACCTATTCCGATCCTCATGTCTCCACTATTAATACATATTTTATATCCAAGCTTAAATATTATTACATAGATATCAAAAAATCATATCTCGGTTCATTTTTGACCATTCATTTTGAAAACACCATTTTATAAAATAATTAGTTTTCCCATTTTTAAGATTTTGCTAATTTTATTAGGAATAAGTTATTTAAACAATTAATGAGGCAAGAGCACACTCTTTTAATGGGTACAAATTTTTACAAATGTCATTTAGAACTAATTAAAAAATGTTCCATCAAAATCGATTTTCGTTAACCGTTTTCCGTGGTTTTAGCAGAGCTGTTTTACGTCTACTGACTAATAGTGAAAATATATAGGGTGGTAACCCTAAAAGGGTAGTTCATTAAGATAACGACGCATGAAAGTAATAAAGTATAGTTGGCAATATTTCTTAATACACTTTTAGTGAAAAAAAAAACACATCAGGGTCATTAATCACCCAAAAGAAAGAGGATATACAACATGTAGAACCTGCAAAATATTTTGTGTATCTCTTTAGATTAGGTCGTATATCAATGTTACCTTAAAACGTTATATTACAGAACAATTGAGGGTTGCAGCACGGCGTTGCCAGCTGCAAATGCCTATTTGAAATACAAAAATATTGTAAAATATAGGAAAATCCTTCTTTCACCCTCTCCCTGGGTATCACTTGAGGTACGTACACCAAATCTCTATTACCATGACCCACCTCGTACGACTCCACGAATTCAACGTCAACTACGTAGTATTTCAATGTAATAAAACCGCTGCCCAAGGAATCACTACTTCCATATCCAGATTCTTTTCCAAGTCACTCACAACGAAAAAATTTTTGTATGTGAAAATAATTGTTTATGGAACTTTAATAAAATCCTCTACCCCAAAAACCCATAAAACGATACCCCACAATGGTAGCGGGGTGGGGGTGGTGATAAGGGGTGGTAGTGGGGGTGGATGAAGTAAAAAAACATTTTGAGGTTTCTGGTTCTTGTACACACACTAAATCACAATTTTTTTTCATCCCCTTTAATAATGGGGTGGGGGTGGCTAATGCCAAAATTTTTTTTGAGACCTTAGCTTCTCTTGTATATACTAAATACCAATTTTATGGACTCTTACCTGCTTGATTTACCTATTTTCCCCAAATTTACCCCAATTTACCCCCCAACCCTTCGACGAAACAAGATGAAAATATAATCTAGTTCTAGATCTCGTTAAAGTACATATGTGTACCAAATTTCAAGTCAATATCTCAAACGGTTCCAGAGTAAACGTGCGCACAAAAAAAGTTACAGACCGACAGACCGACAGACCGACAGACAGAAATTATTTTTTTTCGCTCAAACTTAAAATCTCGACGTTTCGTAACATTCTAAGCCTATTTGAACAATAAAAATTTTTTAAATTGTTTTTGTCGTTACTTCCACTGGATGTGGAAGTAAAAATAACATGTTAAACAATATTGCTTTTATAATTAATAAAATATGAATTAATCTTTCCAACTAATTGTACAATAGTTTTGAATAATTAGTTTGAATCCCTCTTCCTCTATTTAACATATTTCCTCACCCAAGACAATGAAACTAAAGAAAATGTTATAAATCAGCCTCAGATAGACATACCGACGTAATCGAAATTAATTCTTTTAAACCTCACATATACATAAATAATAACATAAAATTACTAATTGACACAGTATATTACATTATCCATGTTACGACCATTGATCGCAAATAAATTATTTCCCGGAATTCATATTTCATAATCCATCTCTCCATGTATAAATTGAAAATATCCATATTCGAAGAATTTCAAACAAGTCATAAAATAAATAAAATTTCTTTTATGTAAATTTGATAACTACTTTTATAGAGTACCTACTAAGCTAGCACTAAATTCGATTATTCCCAAACCCAAAGAAACTTAAATAACAATAGAAATACCTTTCTACACGAAAATCCGTAAACTCATTTTATCTAAACATACAATACGAAGTATTGTACAGAGTAACGAATAAATAATTTGCACATTCGATAATACCTATTAATCCTTGTTAAAGATTACGAGGCTTGTTTTGAAATAATCAATTACGCCAATAATATTGTAATGACTCAATCACAGCAGTACCACTAAACTTCCACATCCAGATTTCCCATGCAAGTCTTTTACATCTAAAAAATGTTGATATTATATTTGCATTTTACTATTAGAGCAGCGATTTCGTAAGTGTATCGTGTCGTTTTTTTTTTGGCGTAGAACCAGGTCAAACATGTTAGGTTCCTTTGAGTATGTCACCGGGCATATGAAATCATATTTTACGACATTTTTTTGTGGTCTCGAACTTTTTAAATCAATAAAAAGTGAAAAAAATATATTTTTTTAGAAAATTGTTTTTTTTTTGTTTCCTTTAAAACTATTAAAGGTACCGAAATTTGTTTTGTGTCAAATTAAAACACACACTGTAGTGCTTTTGCCAATATAAACGGTTTGGGCACAATTCGCACTTTCATTTATATAAAAATCAGATAAACTAAAAATATATATTTCATGTATTGAAATCTTCACCAATCGATAAACTTTTTTATTTTTGAAAATATTTACATACATGCAGCGAAGAAAATAAAGCCTAATAATCACAAAAGTTTCTGAAACAATATATTTTTTCCTAAAGTGTACCGTTTGGCAACAGCTCTTTTTTTTATCAGCGCTAAATGCGACATTGGGACGCAATTAATACACCTCGCATGCAAGGTTGGTCAGATTAGTCGCGTAGACGTGGCGGTTAGAGTGTGCTGTATGTACTTATTTAGTTTTCTAAAACAATGGAGTGCATTATTTGTAAAAAAATTGTGTACGATGGTGACAAATCTGTGGTACAAAGACCTAGAATACAAGGTTTGTTATCATTATTATCAAGTGCTGAAAAAAGACAAGACAAGGTAAACGTATATTTAAATTGTAATATATTTATTTATCTAATATGCTTTATTTCTCCTGTAGGTGTATATATCAACTTAGAATATGGTACAGTAGCGATATACCAACACCAGTTATAAATCCAGATGGTTCAGGATGGAATTTAACTGACGACGTATGGTCACCGGTATTTGCAGATGATAAGCCAATTCCCGATATTGTTCGAAAATCATTAAGTATTCATTGTTCGGATAAAAATTGTGACAATCGAAAATGTGCTTGTGTTAAGGAAAGGCCTAAAATGTTGCAACGAGTGCAAATGTCGTTCCTGTCAGGCCCCCCGCATCAAATCACGGGTCCCCACGCCTAATAATGATAATTGATGAACGGGGAAATTTTTTTTTGTCAAAATCTCTCGCGGGCCCTCGCTACGGGCCCCCGCGCTTAATAATTGATGAACGGGGGGGGGGGAGAAATTTGAAAAAAAAATTTTTGTCAAATTCTCTGGCGGGCCCCTCCAACGCCAACGGGCCCTCGCGCTTAATAATTGATGAGCGGGGGGGGGGAGAACTTTGAAAAAAATATTGCCAAAATTTCTGGCGAGCCTCCGTTACGGGCCCCTCCAAAGCCAACGGGCCCCCGCGCTTAGTAATTGATGAGCGTGGGGGAGAAATGTGAAAAAAAAAAATTTGCCAAAATCTCTGGCGGGCCTCCGCTACGGGCCCCTCGGAAGCCCGGGCCCCTAAACTCAGTACCCATACGGCGGGCCTGGTTCCTGTAACAACATTATTAAAGATTTCGAGGCAGATATGAACGAATTAGAATGCTATTAATGTAGGGCCTAGATAAACTACATACTACATATTTATCTATCCAAATAGAAAATTTATTTCAACAATAAAACTCATTTTATGCGTACGTTTTTACTTTCATTCATTTAAAAATGTCTAATAAACTTACTAATTAGGTGATTGATATTTATAGATTAGGTATTTATATCTACCTACCTGTCTTTTTATTATTAAAAGAAGACTATTTAATATTTATTGTACAATTTCTTAATATTAACAGCATATGATCAATACTACTGTACCATATATGAAATATTTAACAATAATATTGATCCCCTAGATGTTTTTGATCACTACTGGTTTTGTATGTACCTATTGATATACGTTAAACTACTACATACACCCCGACCGGGACCGTCAGATCGTTGCAATCGGCAGCCTTGCTACAGCCGAGCGCGCAAGAATATGACTTTGGCCCGTTAAAAAAAATCGCTGACTCAATACTATGAACAGGACATGAAAAATTTTTATCCTAAAAACTTTCTTCAACTATTGGCTTCAATTTGTACGCAGCATGTATATACAAATTTTCATAAATAATTTTAAAATAACAAGTTTGTTTCCTATTATTTTACCAACTTAAAAAAAAATAAATCGGGTTCACGTGGGACGTTGTTCGAAGCGCTATTGTGTGTACTTTAATCTAAAAAAAAAAATAGCTTGATAGCACAAATATTTTCAGAGATATAGCGGTGGAAACGTTAAAAAACATATTTCATTAAAAATCTATTTTTTTGAGTTTTTTCGAAATAAAAAAGTTCTCGACCACCAAAAAATGTCGTAATAAATGATTTCGTGTACACGATTATCTTACTAAAGAATCCCACTAAGTCTGGTTTGGTTCTACGCCGGTTTTTTTTTTTTCTCGAAAACTAAGCGACTTTACTTCCAGATTTTACTCTACTATATGTGAAAAAAATTATACCTAGAACTTTAATAATACAATATTTGAAATTATCTACTCCAAAAACACATAAAACTGTATGCCACGTCTGTGGTGGAGGTAGTGTTGAGCTAGCAAAGAAAAAATATGTTTATTTATACTTTTCTTATTTTATACTAAAACGGGGCGGGCACCTATCGTAGAATGGGGAACTTGCCCATTTTTTTTTAAATTTCATTAAAGTGTGTGTTTATGTATAAAAACATGTCACACCGAACATCAGCTTTTAAATCGCAGTACTTACTTTGCAATAAATAATTAAAGTTGAAAATGTTGAGATTCTCGCGAAAAGCACTGTGACGTTAGATCAAGAAACTAGTCTCGCGTGGTGTCCCACAGATGGCGTACTTTAGCCAAGCGGTATACGTCTTCACCATAATTAATAGACTGGGCGGCGCGGCGGTTGGCTTTGAGACGTCCGCATATTCGGTCATAAGTCTTTTGTTTTTTGCATTAGAGAAAAGATTAAAACAGTGTCAGAAAGCTCAATCAATCCTCTTTACATAAGCTGTTTACAAATTCTTCGAAAAAAACGATAATTATCGAGATATTCGAGGAAATGTAGGAAATTACACGTTTTCCTATAGACTGTACGTAAATCTTAAAAAAAAAAATTTTTCTCAGAAACCTTTGTTTCGAAGGGCCGAGATTAGCGGAGCGTCAAAGTAGTACATGATATTAAGTGAACATCGTATATGAGATCGATTTTAATTAATTACCGATTAATTACGGTGAAAATATGGAGAAATTTTACCGAAAAAAAAATGTCCCAAATCCCGCCCCCTTTAATTCCTTCATTTTTGCCGGAATTCAAAAAAAAAAATCGGCAGCTACTGGAAGCGGCTGGAACCTCCCCACCCGGTGAATCTTTGAAGCCAAAAAGAGCACTAAACAATATGAAAGATGTCATTTAATTATATTTATTAAGTTGAAATATTTTTTTCGTATTAAATCAGAAAAAAGTCTTTCGTTCGGTGGGATTTGGACCTAAGAACTTGTGTTAAATTTATAGTCTGCACAACATTAACATTTTATTCAATGTTTTTAATACAAATATATGCTTCATCGGATCCTAGCCCGAGGCCAGCCAGACAACCACGGTGAACACCGCCATGGCGAGTGTGAGGCTGGACGGGGTAGGTCCGGTTTGGCTTGGACAAAATAGAAAAGTAGCTCCTGTCTTCTGTAGGCAGGCTTAAAAACTAGGTTAAAATTATATATTATATAATATTATATTATATTATGTGTCCACATGGACCTAAAATGAATATAAAAATAAACACAATTCTATAAAAACATTCGTAGGCAAGAGCACTTAATAATTTTGATTATTGATACGGGAAACAACTGAACGAAAAAACCTGTTCGTTGGTAATGGGATGGATGGCAGGGATGGCCATCTTTGGAAAAAACCATATAACTCTTGGTGGACAGCTTCCCTGCCAGATGTAGCCAGGGTAGTGTTCATGGTGGATCGTTTAAGTTTGAGTTGGTATATTTTGTTTTATCTTTTGGCCTCGACCAATTTTTCACTAAATCGGTCGGGAAAGTGATAGCAGTCAAATTTTTGGTTCCAACGTTTCTCTGGGGACTTTGGTTTTTGAAAAATGTTTAGGTTGGTACCAATGTCTTAAATTGTTTTTAGGTTATGTAGTACTATTTTTAGGTTATGTTGCCGGAAGAATTTCCGGCGCGATGCCGGAAGTAGCGGAAATAGTTTTTAAAATATAATGTCACTGTCACTTTTAAAGTTTTATTGGAAAAAACTCACCGAAAGCGTTCCGGTGGGGTTGCTTACACTTGTAGGGCTTGTAAGCGATTCAGGATGGCCTCTCACACCATCCGTGGGCTTTATAAACGTCGAAAAAACTTGTAATCTCTCGATGCACTTGACACGTCAAAAATACTCAGCATACAGTTTGCACGCTTTAACACACTAGCAGAGAACTTATACCACAAATGGATCCGTAGTATTTTTTGGGAATTTTCCTTTGAGTCCATTTAATAAAATTTGACATTTTTCTGAAAATTTGACATTTTTCTGAAAAGTAATATTTTTCCGAAAATTTGACATTTTTCTGAAGTGACATTTCTCCGAAACTTTGACATTTTTTCGAAAATTTTACATTTCTCTGAAGTGACATTACTCCGAAAATTTGACAATTTTCAAACATTTGACATTTATCTGAAAGGTGACATTTTTCTGAAAGGTGACATTTCTTCGAAAATTTGACGTTTTTTCGAAAATTTGACATTTTTCTGAAAAGTGACATTTTTCCGAAAATTTGACATTTTCCTGAATTTTTGACATTTTCCTGAATTTTTGACATTTTCCTGAATTTTTGACATTTTTCTAAAAAGTGAAATTTCTCTGAAAATTTGACATTTTTCTGAAGTGACATTACTCCGAAAATTTGACAATTTTCAAACATTTGGCATTTTTTTGAAAGGTGACATTTCTTCGAAAATTTGACGTTTTTTCGAAAATTTGACATTTTTATGAAAAGTGACATTTTTCTGAAAATTTGACATATTTCTGAAAAGTGACATTTCCCTGAAAATTTAACATTTTTTCGAAAATTTGACATTTTCCTGAATTTTTGACATTTTCCTGAAAAGTGACATTTCTCTGAAAATTTGACATTTTTTCGAAAATTCGACATTTTTCTGAAGTGACATTACTCCGAAAATTTGACAATTTTCAAACATTTGACATATTTCTGAAAAGTGACATTTCCCTGAAAATTTAACATTTTTTCGAAAATTTGACATTTATCTGAAAAATGACATTTTTTCGAAAATTTGACATTTTCCTGAATTTTTTACATTTTTCTGAAAAGTGACATTTCTCTGAAAATTTGACATTTTTCTGAAAAGTGACATTTTTCCGAAAATTTGACATTTTTTAAAAATCTGACATTTTTCTGAAAAGTGACATTTCTCCGAAAAGTTGATATTTCTTGGAAATTAAAAAAAAAAAATTCGTGACGTCTTGTAGAAATATTTTTTTGATATCATCAGTTCGCCTGTTATAAGAATTTTATGCTTTTACGACGTCATCAGAACGTAGGTGTATTTTTAATTCACTCGTATTCCATCCATCTACAATATTTCCACCTACGTTTCAAACTTTAATTGGATGTTTCCAATAGTTAAGTCGATATCTGCACCAGTTTCTAAGAATTTTTCTTATTTGTGACGTCATGTGACGTAGGTGTATTATTAATTCACTCGTAATCCGTCCGTCTACAATATTTATACCTATGTTTCAAATTTCAGTTCGATATCTTCAACCGTTCCCGAGTTATCAGCCGAAATCACTGAACACCTCTGTCATTATTAGAATATCACCCTGTACATTGCACTGCTTTGTGGACAAAACAAGTGAAATTTTTGTTTTTTAATTTTTTTCACGGAAACCAAATCGAAAAAGTGCAAGTGTGATATATCGTTGAAATCGGAATTTTTACTGCTTTTCAATGGTTCAATTACAAATTGCAAGTAATCATAAAATAAACTTGTTGTGCCAAAACGGCACTAAACGTAATCCGATCTCAACCAAAATCTTTTCAGATCTTCTGGAGCACTAAAGAAACCCTCATGCAAAGTTTCATCCAAATCCGTTTAGTAGCTTCGCCGCTATCGTGCTAACATACACACACACACACACACACACACACACACACACACACACACACACACACACACACACACACACACACACACACACACACACACACACACACACACACACACACACACACACACACATACAGGTCTGACCGTATTTGTGACAAACCATCCTCAAATGTACTTGTGGAAGCTTTGCTAATATGGTTGCCTGCCGATCAGGTAAAAATTCTCCTTTTCGTAGATATGTCTCATTTTTCGATACACTCCGTAGTTAAGAAGTTATAAGGTGCATATATTTCTGACGACGTTTGCCACTAATACTATGTACGTGTGTAAAATGTATTCCATAAATCTACTGTGTATCATGTACGCCACATATATATTTAATGAATGTGTGTATGAAATATCAGTAAAAATACGAATTTCCAATATTACAATTATATTTAATATAGATATAAGTGTATCTGTTTGTCATTCACAACATTCTAGCTAACATTTAGATACATTATTTAATTAATAATCACAGATTACGTTATATATTCCTATATAAAATTTGTTACGTATTTAATAATTTGTCATTAGGTCAATCCTTTAGAAAACTTTTATGTACGATAACTTTGTATGTATGTTAGTTTGTATGTTTGTATATTGTTAGCTTGTATGTTAGTATGTTTAGTTCAAATCTTGCAAGTCAATTTTGAACGACTTAACGACGGTCAATTGACTTTTGCATACACATGCAGTTCTGGTAACCATACCATAATATGGTACTAAAAAGAGTATTGTTACTTCCACATCCAGTGGAAGTATAGTAATGACAAAAAAATGTTTAAAAATTTTTATTGTTCAAATGGGCTTAGAATGTCATGAAACGTCGAGATTTTAAGTTTGAGCGAAAAAAAAATGTCTGTCTGTCTGTCGGTCTGTAACTTTTTGTGCGCACGTTTACTCTGGAACCGTTTGAGATATTGAATTGAAATTTGGTACACATATGTACTTTAACGAGATCTAGAACTAAATTATATTTTCATCTTGTTCTGTCGAAGGATTGGGGGGTAAATTGGTAAATTTGAGGTAAATATGTAAATCAAGCAGGTAAGAGTTCATAAAATTGGTATTTAGCATATACAAGAGAAGCTCAAAAAAATTTTGGCATTAGCTACACCTATTACCACCCCCACCCCATTATTAAAGGGGATGAAAAAAAATTGTGATTTAGTGAAACCTCAAAATATTTTTTTACTTTATCCACCCCCACCACCACCCTCTATCACCACCCCCACCCGATGTGGGGTATCGTTTTATGGGTTTTTGGGGTAGAATATTTCAAATATTATATTATATATTATTAAAGTTCCATAAACAATTATTTCCATACACAAAATTTTTTCGTTGTGAGTGACTTGGATAGGAAATGTGGAAGTAGCGATTCCTTGGTCAGCGGTTTTTTTCTTTTAAAGTGCATGTACTTTATGGTGGTGTTTGGAAAGAAAAAAAAATTAAACTTAAACCAATTTTTTGGATTTTAATTTTAATTATGGATATTGCACGTATAAACAATTTCAAATAACTACGTCATTTTTTTGTGAAACCAAAAAACGATAAGTGAATTATGAAAGTATATGAAATAATCAACGTTTAAAAAAAGAATTATGTTCTACTTGCATCTGAATCCGTGATACGTTAGTTTTTGTTCCAAAATGATTATATTTCTCTCTCTGCTAGTTGAAAATTATCCACAACTAAAATTTTTTGAATTACATCGCATAAAGCACCATTGAGGACATAACGCACGTTCGAAAAAAATTATCTCCCCACCTCTTAAATATTGTAACTAGACAACTAACTTAATTAATGGTATACATCACTCCATTTTCAGCATTTGAGCCTTTTTTTAACATTTTTGGTCTTTTTACTTCCACGTCGAGTGTAAGTATAGTAACGACAAAAAAAAATTTTTTAACTTTTATTGTTCAAATAAGCTTAGAATGTCATGGAACGTCGAGATTTTAAGTTTGAGTGAAAAAAAAAATTATGTCTGTCGGTCTGTCTGTAACTTTTTTGTGCGCACGTTTACTCTGGAACCGTTTAAGATATTGACTTGCAATTTGGTACACATATGTATTTTAACGAGATCTGGAACGAGATTATATTATCATCTTGTTCCGTCCAAGGGTTGCGGGGTAAATTGGGGTGAATTGGGGTAAATAGGTAAATGAAGCAGGCAAGAGTTCATAAAATTGGTATATAGTATATACAAGAGAAGCTAAGGTCTCAAAAAAATTTTTGGCATTAGCCACCCCCATTACCACCACCACTCCATTATTAAAGGGGATGAGAAAAGATTATGATTTAGTGTGTGTACCGTGTACAAGAACCAAAAACCTCAAAATATTTTTTTACTTCATCCACCTTCCACTACCCCCTATCACCACCCCCACCCCACTACCGATGTGGGGTATCGTTTTATGGGTTCTTGGGGTAGAGGATTTCAAATATTATATTATTAAAGTTCCATAAACAATTATTTCCACATATAAAATTTTTTCGTTGTGAGAGACTTGGATAGAAAATCTGGATGTGGAAGTAGTGATTCCCTGTGCAGCGGTTTTAAACTATAATTTGATCGTATAATTTATTCATTCACCCACTGAATTTTAAATGGCGATCAGGTTTAAATTATAATTTTTATATCGGATAGTGTATTGACTCAGACGTTGATTTCTAAGAAATAGCGGAGGATCCAGTATTATTTTAAGTAAAAACGACGCAATGAATATAAAATATATAAATATTAAAACGTAATACTAAGATGTAACTAAAAATTTTGAAATAAAATTAAATGTAATTAAACGTAAAAAAAAAATATTATTTAAATGTACCTAATAAAACGAAAAAAACCGCTGCCCAAGGAATCACTACTTCCACATCCAGATTTTCTATCCAAATCACTCACAACGAAAAAATTTTGTATGTGGAAATAATTGTTTATGGCACTTTAATAATATAATATTTGAAATCCTCTACCCCAAAAACCCATAAAACGATACCTCGCATCGGTAGTGGGGTGGGGGGTGGTAGTGGGGGTGGATAAAGTAAACAAATATTTTGAGGTTTCTGACTCTTGTACACACACTAAATCACATTTTTTCTTTCATCCCCTTTAATAATGGGGTGGGGGTTGTAATGGGGGTGGCTAATGCCAAATTTTGTTTTGAGACGTTAGCTTCTCTTATATATACTAAATACTTTATGAACTTTTACCTGCTTGATTTACCTATTTACCCCAAATTTACCCCAATTTACCCCCCAACCCCTCGACGGAAGAAGATGAAAATAAAATCTAGTTCTAGTTCTCGTTAAAGTACATATGTGTACCAAATTTAAAGTCAATATATCAAACGGTTCCAGAGTAAACGTGCGCACAAAAAAAAGTTACAGACCGACAGACAGACAGATAGACCGACAGACCGGCAGACCGACAGAAATTTTGTTTTCACTCAAACTTAAAATCTCGACGTTTCATGACATTCTAAGCCTATCTGAACAAGAAAAAATTTAAAAAATTTTTTTGTCGTTACTATACTTCCACTGGATCTGGAAGTAAAATAAGTTATGTTGAATTAATTGTCTTAAAAGCTTGTTATGTGAATAGCAAAAAATTCTTACCATCTCTGTCAAACTAAATTAATGCCTGTATGAATGTATTGACCTCAGATAAACAAAGAAATATGGATAAATAATCTCATTTGAATCACACAGAAGTTGTGTGTAGAGAGGATAACCTACAAAGGGGCAGAGTGGAGAGGAATGTTTATGTTTATGGAGTCGCCTAATCAGAGGCGTAGACAGATAAGGGGGTTATAATTTTTAAAATATTCGATTAATGTTCTCGACTATTACTTAATACTATATCTGACAATAATAGTACGACTCTATTGAGACAAAAAGAGTACTGTTTGGTTAGAATTTTTACAAAATGTGTTATTGAAGAGAAACGAAAGTATTGAACTGTCAATTCTCAAAGTTAAATGGTTCTTAAACGGTAAGTTACTCTACATTTTCTGAGTAAAAAAAAAATTAACTTTGTGTTACGATATAAAAGTAACTTGATGTAGGTATATCCTGGGGTTATGCGGTCTTTATAATAAAATTATTATGTTTGTTACGTTTTGGTTTATTCAACCATCGTCAGAGAAATACAATTGAATTAAACATTTTTTTAAATGCTATTTTTTATACACATGGATTTAAATTGTATGTGTATAAAAAATAGCATTTAAAAAAATATTGGTCTTCACTTAATTGTAGTTCTCTGACGATGGTTGAATAAACCGAAACGTAAGAAAAGAGTCATTTTATTATAAAGACCGATAACCCAGGATATAACTGCATCAAGTTAATTTGATATCAACGGTCAAGAAAATAAAAACCATATATGTTAGCATATAAATGAAACCAACTAGTATTTTTTCATATTACAGTATAACATATTCATCTAAAAGTTTACATACTTATCACTCTACAGTACCGGCAAGCGTTTGATTAGGTATGACAATAAGAGCAAGCTAGAGCGAAACAACTAGGCTTTTTTTTTTTTATCGTATAACACATCCTACTCGTGCCACCTGCTTTCCTCACCACATGTGCGTGGGCAGCTCTGTTTGCATGCCTAATCCAAGACTTTTTCCGATACTGTATAATGAATCTGGTCATACGCTACCCGTACCATATACATAAAACAAAAATAACATTATATTACTTTTACATCTCTATATTGTAAACAAATATAATCTACATAATGCACTACCTTATAGAGCGGGAGCTAAGTGGCTTTTTCGGCAGCTCATCGCTTTATGAACTTTGAGATATTTTTGTGGTTTAATGGATGATAACGATTCATAAAATCGACTTCTGGCGGGGCACCTGTCAGGAGCGTCACGAACACTGTTTAAAAATCAGTGAAATCATGTCATCGTTACAAGGCTCATTTTTTTGTGTGTACACATTTTATGTTTAGAATGAATAAAATATAATCGCCAGAAAGTGTGGGCCGTCAGGAGGCGCAGCCAGAAATGTAATAATGATACAATACATCTGAGATACGGTACGGAGTCAAGTTAGCCGAAAGTGTTAAATTCCTGTATATTTAAGAGCCTATGGTACTTTTGTTGACACGAAGAACTTTACGGGGAGGCTATTCTATTGTTGAAGGAGCTTATATTTACGTTTTAAAAAGAAACCAGAACTTGTAACGATGAGTTTAGAGTTCTGAGATGAAATATGCGAAAAAAAATCCAATTTTCTTCAAAAATCCTAAACATTTTCTTTCTGGCTAGTCTTACTGACGGGAGTTTCTTTCTGGGAATTTTTTTCTGTGTTCAAAACATAAAACATGCTCAACCTTAAAAAAGTTTGTAACGATGATGTTATATAACTCCGTTTTTTTACCTCTTTGACCTTTCTGATTGCACCCCTGATGGCCCACACTTTCTGGCGATCTTATTTTATTCATTCTAAACATAAAATGTGTACACACAAAAAAACTTGGCTTTGTAACGATGATATAATTTCACTGATTTTTATATCTTGAACCATGGCCAACTAGATGGGCTGACATATGCCAGAAGTCTATTTTGTCAAGTTCGATAGAATTAATCAGCGCATAGAAAATGCTTGTAACGATGAGTGCCCGAAAAAGCCACTTAGCTCCCGCACCATTACTTCCAGTTTTTAATTTTAATATTGTTGAATATAGTTACGATAAAGATAATACAGATTCCTTATCAAATATGTTTTCGATACAACGCATCAAATTATTTCAATCTGATATGGCTATAAAAAATTATAATAAATTGCAGTTAATTTTCTAACTTGGTAAATTTAATTTATATCGGTATCTTGGCAAGGCCATGGAGAGAAAATATGGACCCTCAAAAAATTTTGATTTTTTGATGAGCGGGGGAGAGAAATCCGAAAAAATTTTTAAAATTTCCGGGCCCCCTAGACAAGCCCGGGGCATCACCCCCTCAACCCTCTCTCTCGTCGGGTCTGTAGGTATCGATTCTGAATTAATTCCAGTAAAAACAAAGATAAAGCAGAGAGTAGCCTCGACTCGACTTTTGTTAGTTTTAAAAAGCAAATTATATGAGACACCCTTGATACGATAACGGAAGTGAAATGAGTCTCTTGGTAAAACTACTAGGAAACAAACATTTTTCTTAAACATCTTTTTCCTGTCCGGGTTACATAAGTCATCAAACTTGACACGATTAAAGCATACGTAATTGTAAATGCTTCAAATTTTAGTCAATTACCTGTAGGACAGCGAGTCACTTTTTTCAAAGCGTAATATTTTCTGGAAGCCTACGGAATATCAACATAGCACATATATCAGGCGACCCCAACAATTTCAAAGTCAAGACTGTTCAGAAGGGGGTTACACATTTAGAAAAACGCAGATATACAATACATCCATTACATATCAACGTTGCCAATTTTAAAGCTGGGGATCGAACCCAGTGCATTATTATTTTGAAAAGTTAATACAGTCTATTATTATGTAATAATGTAAACATTCTGTGAAGTTTGAAATACTCGTACCAAATTTAAATAGGTATACTTATGTAATATTTAAATTTAGAGAAATAAATCTAAATCTATTAATCTATCTATCTGATAATCACACAACTGTCTTTTTACGTTTTTTACTTGAGTGTAAAGACGAGAGAGACAGAAGGAAAAATTATTTATTACTAGATCAGCAAAACAATAAGACAATAAACCTAACTATAACCCTAACCTACGACTATGTACACAACTATGCTTGCATATAAAACGAACGAGATTACTCCCTTTTGTAGGTCTTTTAGTAAATTAAACAATCCTTAGTCATTTTTGAACCGTATAAAACGTGATTAAACTGCAAAATCAACACAAAATTGTTTATAACTGGATAAAAACAGCGTTAAAAGCAATAAAACAATATGGCGGCACAAGAAAATGTAAACAACGGTCAACGTCCTTCGGAAGAGAACCAATGAGCGCCTCGATAGACATGTAAACAATGAACACGTAATATATCTTACACGGAGACGGAAAGTATTATTTATCCATATATTTCTTTGTTTATCTGAGGTATTGACCAATTATTATCTTTGTTTATAATTGTAAAAGCTGTATTTAAAGCAATTAATTCAACTTAACTTTTACGCCTAAATAATAATAAAAGCTTGTTTTTAAAAAGGTTTTTTTTACATTTAATTTTTACTTCCACATCCACATAGTGAAATGAAAGTGTAGTAATGCAAAAAAAAACCTTCTGTTTATTAAAATAGGCTTGGAATGCCATGAAACGAGATTTTAAATTTGAACAAAAAGAAATTTCTGTCTGTCGGTCTGTCTGTACCTTTTTTGTGCGCACGTTTATTCTGGAACCGTTTATAATATTGACTTCAAATTTGGTACACGTATGTACTTTAACGGGATCTGGAACTAGATTATATTCTGATATAATTCATTTGAAGGTGGTAAATGGGGGTAAATAAGGGTAAATAGGTAAAGCAGGCAAGTAGGAGTCCATAAAATTGGGACTTACGAGAAGCTGATGTCTCAAAAATTATTTTTAGCATCAACCGCCACCACTATCACTCCCCACACTATTATTAAAGCGAATAAAAAAACTGTGATTTAGTGTGCATACAAGAACCATAGGCCTCATTTTTATATTAGCCCACCTCCATCCTATTATTAAAGGTGGTAAAAAATAAAATTGGGATTTAGTGTGTATACAAAAACCAAGAGCCTTAAAATGATTTTGACATTAGCCATTCACTCTACAACCCCCGTTACCACTCCTACTCCGTTATCAAATGGGGTAAAAAAATAAAATTGTGATTTAGTGTGTGTACAAGAGTCAAAAGCCTCAAAGATTTTTTTTGGTATTAGTCACACCCTCTACCAATACCATCGCCACTCTGGCGCTATTATTATAGAGGGTAGAAAATAAAATTATGTATACAAAAATTTTTTGGAGTTAGCCCCTCGACTACCCCAACCACCGTATGACATATCGTTTTTTTATTATTTTATTATTATTATTTTTTTAATGCCTTATATATTATTAAAGTTCTTTCGTTGTAAGAGACTTGGATAGGAAATCTGGATGATCTGGAAGTAGTGATTCCTTCGGCAGCGGTTTTTAATTTTTATTACTATTAATATTAGTTTTTATTCATATTCTAGTCACGTTTCTTTTTAAATTAAAATAGGTATTTCGCGCTATTTGTGCTATCTTATATACAGTATATATGGTCCTATTTTATAGTCCTGTTAAAAGTATTTTGTAAAAATAGAATAATAATTTTTTGATACACTCCGTAGTTAAAAAGTGATAAGGTACATATATTTATGACGACGTTTGCCATTAATACTAAAATTTGTAGGTGTGTAAAATGTATTCCTTAAATCTACTGTTTATGATGTACGCCACATATATATTTAATGCATGTGTGTGTGATATATCAGTAGAAATACGAATTTCCCTTAATATAATTATATTTAATAAAAAAATAAGTGTATCTGCTTGTAGTTCATAACATTTTAGCTAAAATTTAGATATAATTTTAAATTAATAATCACAGATTACGTTTTACGTATCTGTAGAAAATTTGTTACATATTTCATAATTAGAAATTATGTCAATCTTTTAGAAAACTTTTATGTACGGTAAGTAGTTACGCCCATTTATTACAAGCTTTTATTTAACTTGCTTTGTATGTACGTTAGTTAGTACGTTTGGTTCAAATCCTGCGATTCAATTTTGAAACATAGGCCTCAATTTTTTTTTTATATTAGCCTCTACCCACCCCCGTCCTATTATTAAAGGGAGTAGAAAATAAAATTGGGATTTAGTGTGTATATAAGAACCAAGAGCCTTAAAATGTTTTTGGCATTAGCCACTTCCTCTACCACCTCCGTTACCACTCATACATTCATACTCCATTATTAAACGAGGTAAAAAAATAAAATTGTGATTTAGGGTGTGTACAAGAGCCAATGGCCTCAAAGAATTTTTTTGGTATTAGCCACACCCTCTACTACCCCCATCGCCACCTTCACCATAATATTAAACAGGGTAGAAAATAAAATTTTGTCAATCCAATGAACCAAGGCCCTCAAAAATTTTTGGCATTAACCACCCCCTCTAATACATCAACCACCGTGTGACATCGTTTTTTTAATATTTTATTAATATTATTATTATTTTTAATGCCTTATATATTATTAAATTTCTTTCGTTGTAAGATCGATAGGAAATCTGGATGTGGAAGTAGTTATTCCTTCGGCAGTAGTTTTTAATTTTTATTACAATTAATATTAGTTTCCAGTGGCGGCTGATGAAATTTCAATATTTTTTTTTTCGTCTGTGGCGCATGGGACCCATACGAAATTTGGGAAATAACATCTAGAGAAGCATTTCTTTAATGACCCCTAAAAAATTTTGAAAGAGCAGTTTGCGAAAAAATTTTTGAAAATTCGTTGCCCTGGGTCTAGGGACTCCTGTTTATTTTTATTTTTTTTTGTCATATGCATTTGACTTTTCATAAAAATACAACAACAGATTTTGGAGTTTATGAAAATATTTTCATTACTAACTGAGATACAACGAATTGAAATATTGTAATTTGTTAAATTGTAAATTACAAAATTTCAGTTCATTGTATTTCAGTTAGTAATGAAAATATTTTCACAAACTCCAAAATCTATTGTTGTATGTTTATGAAAAGTCAAATGCATATGAAAAAAAAAATAAAAATAAACAGGAGTCCCCAGACCCAGGGGAAGCTAACGAATTTTAAAAAATTTTTTCGCAAACTGCTTTTTCAAAATTTTTTAGGGGTCATTAGAGAAGTGCTTCTCTAGATGTTATTTCCCAAATTTCGTATGGGTCCCATGCGCCACACATGAGAAAAAAAATATTGAAATATCACCAGCCGCCACTGTTAGTTTCTTTCTATTCATATTCTAGTCACGTTTGTTTTTAAATTAAAATAAGTATTTCAAAGATGTTTCTGTCATAATTTCTTTGCCTTTTATTCTATAAAAATAGTTAAAAAAATTATTTGAAAGACTAATTTATTAATAGTCTAAGGAGAAAAAAATTTTTCTCTACGACTTGATGGTATTCCAAAACAATTGCGACTCAATTTTCAAATTTGTTATTGTATTTTAGGCGTTGTTATAAGAATTTCTACTTGAAATTTGATATGACGTTGATTAGTTCCACTAGAAGCACATTTTTTTAAGTTATCTGGTATCGTAACAGAAAACCAGATTGTCGGTTATGAATTGCGTAAATAACAAAACAATTAAGATCGACCTTTTTTAAACAGTTGACAATGACTTAAGTGATAATATATGATTTAATGAAACTTTCGAAAAATATGATTCTAGGGAAACAAAATACCTAATTTTCAGTCAAAATGTAAATATTTTTAAACATTTCTGTTAATACCACTAAAAAGTACAAAAAAACCCATATTCTAAAAACAATTATGTTGTTCGGCGACTTAATGTACCTACTTAAACAATTGCGATTTTTAGGCACTATTATACATTTTTTTATTTTAAATTAGACATTTATTATTATTATTATTGTTATTTTCGTGAATTGCTTAAGGATGATTGATCGTAATTGTTTTTATTTTCCACAACTTAACAATTTGAGTAAGAATATTTTAGTTTTGTTCGCAATTTCATAACGAACAATATGTTTTCAATATATTGCGAATTTTTGTTTAAAATATTTTAGAAGAACTGCGAAAAACACAGTATGACACCTTTTGAAAAAATACTGTAGGTATTGTACAATCGGCAAATAAAAATTGCCGAAAGTAGATCATGTTTTTACGATTAAAGAAATTAAAGAAATAAAAAGACATGTATTTCTCTAAAAAGGCAGATAGAAAATTGCATTTACTGCAATGTATGCATAAGTTTCATTGACTTTTATTACAGACTTTTTTCGGTTGGTCTTTGAATATGGATGCGGAGGAAGCAATTATGTTGCCTAATTATTTCTAGCACGACTAATAAAAATATGAAGGGGATCCAATATTTGACACCTTAAGCCAAAAATGTATAAATATTTAAAAACAGCGCCGCTACTCGACTGTGCTACCAATATTAAAATATTAAAATTATGTGTTTTAAATATGGCAGAAAATTTTAAAAGTTGTTAATTTCAACTCAACATGTAGCAGGTCATAAAGTCATTATTAGCTCTGCAAATGGTTTGGGCTTGAAAATGAAATGCAGGTCATTTTATCCCTCGACAACCTTTAATGGATCTAAATGCAAATCGATCGGATTCACAACAAAAAAGATCCTATTATAAGTGAATATGATACTATAAATATATTAAATCGTACCTCTGAAATAAAAGAAGTAGGTGTCAGCTTGAAAAATAATTTTAGCTACCGAGGAGGAGGTGTTGGTCAAGTATTCGTAATATAAACATCACCACCCCATTGGTTGTTTATTTTATTATTCACTGAAACGTAAATTGTTGATCGTACTAGTAAATTCAAAACATTAACTTTTACTACAAGCTGCTATATATATATTGCTACAAAATTACCTATGGAAACAAAAAAGAAGTTTTAGGTAAATATATAGGGTGTCTCACTTAAAATTCCTCGTGCCATTTTATTGATAACTAAAAGAGATATTTGAATTCTGTTGGAAGTATTCATCAAAATATATAAATGACTTCAGTTTTTAATAAAAACCATCTCTCTACAAATCAAGATATAGATAACGTTGTGATGCAAAGCAATTTTTAAGGACTTAATGGATTTCCCATAATAATACATTCAACCGTGCAAATAAAAAAAATTACATAATTTATATTTATTTGACATAATCTTATTTTAAACTTATCGAAAAGATATTTATTATTTATTGTATTTCTATAATATCGACGTTATTTTTATAAGTTTGGTTTAATAGTTTATTACATCTTTTGGGTGAAATACTTGAAAATAAATAATTTTTGTAGATCAAAGGAAATAAGTTAATAACAATAACAATAATGGGTAACCTGAGATCTGTTTTTAATGAAACCAAAAACTAATCAATCTTTCATGGAAAGCGTAGAGGAAATGGATCATGCTGTAATTTGAGAATTCCTATCCCGAAATGGATAAGGAAGCGTCGACTAAACGGTATACAAAATCAAAAACTAGATTCTTATGCAGAATTTTCTATCGGATTCAAATTTCGACGGTTTATATGGAATTGCAAAAATAGAACAAAAAGTATTTGTCTGCAAAAACCGCAAAAAATATGAAAATATGTATGCAATTATCTTTTTAGTTCTTACTCAATATTGCCATTAAAAATATCAAACGTATATTTCAATAAAACAGCATTCAAACTGTTTTTTAGCTGTAGCCAGACTAAAAGTGAACCTTACATGAAGTTTTATAGTTAATATTTAGAGTTGACTTTTCTATTTAATGATTGATTTTAATTGCCTTCAAGTAAATATATCCCATGCACTAAGATTCTTTTACATTGTACGTGTCATTAGTTAGTGCGTTTTACTAGGCTTCTTAAATTATTGTTTCAGACTGCTTCATAGAAAACATAGTTCCAATAATGATGAAAAAAGAACCAAAGCCTGAAAGTTTCAATTTACATTCATTTTGTAAGACTTACAAACTGCTGTAGTTATTATCGTTGCAGTGCAGCAAAACCGCAATGCAAACGAATTTATGTAAACAATTATGAATAATGGCACGTCGTATTTTTGTGTGCTTCTTCAAAAACTTAATAAAATTTTGTTCTGAAATTATAATGAAACAGTTCGTACAATATGCAGTTAATATAAAACGCCTCTAGCAATCACTCTGTATGATGGATATGGTCCAATTTCAATCAAGTATTCTGCTATTACATCAAATAAGGATCATAATGCATTTGTAATTTTTCTACAATTTTTTTTTTTCATTTGGGCAATAATAAAAATTTAATAATATAGTTAAATTTATTTTGAGAAAAATCATAAAACATTATTTCTTATTATTTAGTCTCATATAATGTTATTTTTCAATTTGTTCACGACATATAAAATCTTGTCATTAGCAAACATTTTTGACTTAGTGAAAATTTCACTTTCCTTGAAACCAAAGTGCTACTTAAAATTTCTTTAAGAAAAATACGTACTTATATATCTGCTTTCTATTTAAAAAAACCGCTGGCCAAGGAATCACTACTTCCACATCCAGATTTTTTATCCAAGTCACTCACAACGAAAAAATTTTGTATGTGGAAATAATTGTTTAAGGAACTTTAATAATATATTATTTGAAATCCTCTACCCCAAAAACCCATAAAACGATACCCCACATCGGTAGTGGGGTGGGGGTGGTGATAGGGGGTGGTAGTGGGGATGGATGAAGTAAAAAAATATTTTGAGGTTTCTGGTTCTTGTACACACACTAAATCACATTTTTTTTCATCCCCTTTAATAATAGGGTGGGGGTGGTAATGGGGGCGGCTAATGCCAAAATTTTTTTTGAGACCTTAGATTCTTTTGCATACACTAAATACCAATTTTATGGAGTCTTACCTGCTTGATTTACCTATTTACCCCAAATTTACCCCAATTTACCCCCCAACCCTTCGACGGAACAAAATGAAAATACAATCTAGTTCTAGATCTCGTTAAAGTACATATGTGTACCAAATTTCAAGTCAATATCTCAAACGGTTCCAGAGTAAACGTGCGCACAAAAAAAAGTTACAGACCGACAGACAGAAATTTTTTTCTCGCTCAAACTTAAAATCTCGACGTTTCGTGACATTCTAAGCCTATTTGAACAATAAAAATTTTAAAAAATTTTTTTGTCGTTACTATACTTCCACTGGACGTGGAAGTAATAAGTCAGTCTTCAGTTAGTCAAACCTTTCTCGTTATTATTAGACACTTTACGAGTACCTAGGTAAAATTTTATTACGGTCGCTCAGTTAAATTCTGTAAAAATAGCGCGAAAATGATAATATCTACAGTTTATTCCCAATGATTCATCTTCAGGTAGTTAGTTTCAAAATTTAGAACACGTAATGAAAATAGATTATATGCACTTTATATATTATTCTGTGTTTGTACATTTTAGCATGTTTTATCAAGTATGCTTTCTTTTCATGTTTGATTTAATAAATACGCACTTAGTTATTGTTAATTTTTTAAATTCTCTTAATATTATACAGTATGTCCACCGATTAAATTCGGAAGAAAGGAAACTTTTTATCTGCAAGTTTTTTTCCCGAAAAGCAAGAAATTTATATTAATTATAAGAAAATGGACCAAATAAAAACTTTTTATTTTCATGCTCATACTAGGCTTTCAGAAACAATAAGATCATAATCCGTAAAAGTAATTATAATCTGCACCAGTAGTACAACCACACCAAATTTATCCAATATTCAATTCTATCCAATATATGCTTTACTAAAAGAAAAATATGAAAGATTTTGAGAAATTGCTTAAAAGAATAAGTGAAAACATAACAGCACCTTTTAAAAATTTCACTGGAAGAATATTATACTCTTCGCAACTAGGAAAACGTTAGTGACTGAATTCTGAACGACTTTCAAAATGTCCATCCGTCCGTCCGTCACGTTTCCTTTAAGCACGGTAACATAAGAGTGAAAAGTCCGATTGTATTTAATATTATTTTTCATTATATATATTTTTTGCTGTGCAAATTATGTAAGTATGGAAAACTATTATTAAGGCCATAAGCAATATTCGTGATTTTTTTTCGGGCTGAGGCAACGCGATTTATTACCTTTTTGGAGTACTTAAAAATTTAATTTAGCAATTATAAAAAATTAAAGAGCCAGAAAATTTCTTTGAATTTATCAAAGTAAAAATTATATAATTTGACAACAATCCCCAGATTATCGTAATTTTCTCTAACATTGAATGTTTAAAGACTTAAAAACATACTAAATCTCATTGCCTCGGTCAAAAGAAATGACGAATATTGCTTGTGGTCTCAATAATAGTTTCCCATACATAGTTGCCCAGAAAAGTGGGATAACATACAAAAAAAAAATGTATTGTTAATTTTTTTGTTAAAACAAAACTTAAAAAATACTTAAAAAAACGATATGATTGTTTCAACGTATATTTTCACGTTTCGGCGAAGCGTTCGTTTTTTTTTTTCCAACTGTAATATACCGGATACCCACGAGATCAGTTACACCACCACATCTTTTATTTTTAAGGAATCACTACTTCCACATCCAAATTTCCCATCCAAGTCTCTTTAAACGAAAACATCTTGATACTATATTTGCACTCTAGTAAGCGAAACTAATCGCTCATAGAATTTTAACATATTTGAAATCGTCGATAATATGTGAAGTCGTCAATTAAGTTAAACTGTTCGAATGAAAATGTGCGCACAAATAAAGTTACAGACAGAAGAACAGATACAAAAATTTTTTTCTGTCAAATTTGTCTCGACGATTCATTGCATTCTAAACTTATTTCAACAAAAAAAAAATGTGTTTTTTTACGATCACTATAATAGTAATACTTTTCGATTGACTAGTGCGGGCACTTACTAGGTATTATAAACTTAAATACGACTTTCATTTTTCCTGTGCACCGTTGAACCGTTCGCATCATGTCTTTCTCAAAAAGAATATCCGAGCCAAAACTTTTGAACTTCATTGCATCTCAGCTTGTGAAAAGTACAATGGTGTAGATTGTACTAATTGTAAACCTGCGGAAGATTTAATAGATACTAACGGAACAAATGAAACTTTGGAAGTTGACGAAACAAATTCATTTGATGAGTCTTTACTATAAATAAAATTATGGTTACAATATTTATACTTTAAATAAAATAAGTGTTATACTTGTAACTATGTATATAAACTTATTTCAATCCTTTGAATCAGTTGTCCCATTTTTATCATTACCAAATAAGAATTGTGAAAAACAAAAATTTTCCGGAAAACTTTTTCACATTCTTAATCTAAAAATTATATTGAACCTTTAAGAATGGTATAGCTATATAGGTTCCATATGTTTTTATAATAATATATTAGTTCACGCCCATTTTTTGAATTTTCATGTATTTTGTAATGTGCAAAAAATGTAGTACATTATTTATCGTGAAAAACTGCCTGCAACTCGGAAAATTAGCAAGTTACAAAAACATTCCAAGAGACAAAAAATATTTAGAAGTCCTCAATGCATAACGTTTAAATTTTTTCAAATTTTTAAGTTACTTATTTTAGCGCTACAATTTCAAAAAAAGGGTGGTTTTCCATGTTTTTCCGGAAAAACTTGGTGAAAACACACTTTACAGGGAATCTGCAAATAAAAAAAGGCTTGTATTTCGATGATATATTCACCTGAATTTTTTCAGATTTTTTTTTCAACTTTTACATTTTCCCTCCCCCACTTTTATGGATTTTGGAGTGGCCATATCTCGAAAAATATGCATTTTTAGAAAAAATTCATAAGAGTAAAAACATTATTTTGGGTCAAAAAGGTAAACATATTGTTTTATTACATTTTTGACCTAATTCTACAAGTTACGGAACCCATGATAAAAGGGGTGTTTTCTACCCCTTCCGATCATCTCCTACTCTAATCTTTTTCCAACATTTTTATTAACTTCATTACAAACACAACAAGGTTTCATCAAAATCCATTCATTAGCACTCAAATTAGATGTTATGGAATCCAGATATATTTTATACTTTGATATGACAGAAAAAATTATATATATAGAGTGTTTTTAATTTTAATTTATTACTTATATTCCTTAAATTAACGGACGGAGCTATAGTTTCCTAATATCATTTGTTAAATCCGTTAAATAGTTCAATTGAAACAATTTGTATAAAATTGCATGAAAATAAAATTATTAAAATTCAACATAAATATTTAATAGTTTAAAAACTATATATTTTGTGCATATGAGTAATATGAAAAATTGATTTATTTGATTTAATCAAATATCAATTTAGTCAATAAATCCTTATAATCACACATAATGCTAGAAATCCCGAAATTACATAGAGAAATAAAATGATTCTTTGTACCAAAGTAAATTTTTTTAAGTGGGACCATATTGGTAACAAGGTAGTACTACCATCAAGAAGGAAGATATTGATAAGCTAAGCTAACTTTGCATATCTGACAGGTACAACTGAAATTACCGTCCATATATAATTGAAGGGTAAGATGTAACTAAGGTGGTTTTGAAAACAGTGAAATATTTAGCTCATCAAACTGTTAGGTCGGCTTATCGATATTTTCATTGTATTACTTCCTCCACGTAATGGAGGTTTTTGACGAGTGTTGAGACTTAAAGAAAATGACATTTTTGATGATGGCCATAAAAAAGTATTATTTAAATTTTTTGCAGAGATTAATGTAGAGATATTTACTAGAAATCGGGCAAAAACGCACTACCGCCTCTACGTTTTCCACCTCCTACGTCTCTCAGGCCGGTAATTTACTTAAAACATGTTAACCTCCATCTGTCATTTTTTTTTTTTTTTGTTAAATGCTTATCACTGAGATAATAGACATTTTAAACACATAGTACCTTATATGACGATGATGAAAATTTGAAGTAGAATCTAAAACAAATAATATACAGGGTGTTCCATTTAAAAAATACCACTTTATCTTGTCGCTTCGTATAAAAGCATGAACAAAATTTTATGTTAGTAAAAAATCATAGTTAATTTCATTTGGAAAAACTTTTACTTTAACATTTGTTACTTTAACATTTTTTTTATTGTTTCCGAAAAATGTATACATTAATCATGAACATTTAAATATATGGCTAACAATAAGTGTCTGTTGATCACATTATTAGTATTATATTTATTTTTAGTAAGTATCACTTTTAATTTGATGCACTCAAAAATACCCATTTGTGGCTAACTTGAATCTGTCGGAAGCAGAAACTCCTAAAAGTGCTTGCTGTAAAAAATATAACGTAGAGGGCGCTCTAGCACAGTATAATAATACACAATCCGTGCATGCCACAAATATTGTAGAAAGTACCACACGAAAAACTATGCATTTCTGGCAACTTTTCACACATTTTGCCTTTTGAGAAAATAGTCGATTAACTTATTCTCTATGATAACGATTATTGTGAACCGTGACGGATAAATGGTCCCCCGAAGGATTTATAATAGATAGTCCGCTAAAATACGATGAATCACAGAGTTCTGGTGGATAAAGACTCTGGCATACGCGTGTATGTATGCCACAGTTTTGGAGTATCCCAGAAATGAGTTTGATGCACACACAGGTCTCCATAAATATGACGGCACATACACACACACACACACACACACACACACACACACACACACACACACACACACACACACACACACACACACACACACACACACACACACACACACACACACACACACACACACACACACACACACACACACACACACACACACACACACACACACACACACACACACACACACACACACACACACACACACACACACACACACACACACACACACACACACACACACACACACACACACACACACACACACACACACACACACACACACACACACACACACACACACACACACACACACACACACACACACACACACACACACACACACACACACACACACACACACACACACATACACACACACAAACATTTTTCAAAAACAACTTTTTTGGGTTCCTGGGACCTCAAAACGTAAAGATTTGATGTCATCTCAATTTTCGATTTTGGACTAATTGTAGTAACCTCCCACAATTTTATTGTGGGGAGGTTAAAAAAAGGAGTTATCAAATTTAATTCTATTAGTTAGCTAGAGTAGTCTTTTGGCGTAGGAGCTAAGATTAAAAAGTTGCCAACTGTAGAAGCTCAAAATTTGCGATTTTTTGACGTACATGGCCGACATTTCAGTAGTTATCTCCGAAACGAAAAAAAAATCAAAATTCTGATGGTATCAAAAGATTCGTAGTGGAAAATACTCGTTTGATGTTATTTTTTATTTCAAGGCAACTCCCACCGTTTCGGAGATATCTGCGAAAAATAGCAAAAAACAACTTACATTCCGGAGCCGAAAAAATTGCAAAAACATGCAATCTTGACATGCCCATATTTTTCGAAAAACACCATTGGGACGGCCGTACGATGTCGCGACGTAAAGAGGAATTCTTTCAGATAAAACTGATCGTAAATTGCACGGCGAAATTCGAAAATTCGGCTCGGCACGAACGAATAAAAAGTAGCATTTTGTGACATTTCAGAATATTGAAGATGTTTTTCCAACGAATACGTTTAAATTTTATGTTAGGTTGTGTTCACTGCTAGTTGTTTCTGATAAATGCGCATGCGCATGTGGAATTATCAAAGCCAAAGCAGAATCGGTGTCGCTTGACGCCGTCATCCTACTTTCTCCATCTGACGTCACGTTTCAGGAGTGGGTAAAATCCGGCAGATTTTAATCGCTTATATTTCTGGAAGAGATTTTTTTAAATTTTTTGTTGTTTATGGGTTTTTTAATGATGTTAGTTTACGATTTTGAGTATTTTAAATCAATTTTATTTTTTGGGCAAGTTCCCTATTGCTGTATTATAGTAGTCTTTTAATGGAAGTAAGGAGTCGGGATTTTCCCGAAGAAAGCAAAATCGTTATGAAACCTAATCTCCCCCATTTTCGAGAAATCTGAATGCGAATAATAGAGTGAAAAAAGTTTTTGGTCATGCGCACCCCGTGAAACGGCTATTTCACATAGGGCTGTTTTTGCAGGGATTTTTTGTTTTTTCATGGAGACATAACAGATGGTGAAAGCTGATATCAGGTAGTAGACCGCAACCGAAATCTGTCCTGTCAGGAGGTGTAAAATTGTTTCTTTTTTCTTTCTTGTTAAAGAAGAGGATGCCGATCAAGAAAAAAATGGTTTTACGCTCGTTCGACCCTTCCTTCACCCTTAAACTGTCGGCAACCACCCCTTTCATAATGCTAATAGGTAGCGACTTGGCTGATTTTATTTGTTTTTGCCGCCTTTACTGTCTCCCTGGTAAATCTTGTGTCCTCGAGGTGAATGAATATATCAAACTAGTGGAAGCATTATACTCTTCGCCGATTTACTGAGCTTTTTATATAATTGCTACTCATTCTATAGGATACTCTATAGGATACTCTGCAGTTTTCTTGTAAATAATGTTAGTTTTTGGACATTCTAAATTTTGTGATACCAACTTTGTTGTGAAAAAAAAATATATAAAAAAAAAATGAAAAAAAAAACACGCTCTCAGGAATTCGAACACAAGACCTTTGGATTGCCAGACAAAACTTTAGCCATTGGACCATGACACATCACTATGAAAATTGAATGCCTGTAGTATATATCATTCGAGTATTATATTTCAACGAATTAGATATGTTATTATGAAATATATATTAGTAAAGTGTATAAACAAAAAAAAAATATAGAGAATAACATTTCGCAAGATTTCTATTTAAGTACAAATGACAAAAATTAGGAAAATATATATTTTTTTAATTTAAATGATTAATAACTTTTTTATTTACTGATTGATTTTTTTCAAAAGCAATAGAGTTCTTCCTCTAGCTAACGATAATTTACTTTCCAAATTTCAATTTCTTTCTTAAGTTATCGTGCTTACAAGAAACGTGACGGACCGACAGACGGACATTCTGAAAGTTCACATTCGTTCACTAACATAATGATATGAAAATTTTTTCTCTACGAGCGATATTTACTGTTTTAGAAATGTGCCGATCAAATGCAATATACTCTTCGTTTTTGCGAAGACTATGATAACGGTTGCTTAGAACCAAAATTTTCAGAAGATCAATTCGTTCCTGACTCCTTTTTTAAAGATTGTAACTGTAATTGTAAGGGCGGATGTGCGAAACGATGCGGATGTATAAAATTAGGTTTACGAATTGTGCGCCAGAGGATGAAGATGATGAACCAAGGGCAGAAACAAACGAATCCAATGATAATAGTTATGATAATGCTGTAAACTTTCCAAATTTTATACCCGAAGTGTATACTTCCGATCATGAATCGGAAACGGACGATGCGTGCGATGAAGAAGGAGGCAATAGCATTCAATGTGATGTTCATTTCGAGGAATATGAACCAGTAATTCTCTTTGTAAGCACCCTAGGTTATATTAATGTCTTGTAAAAAATATTATATTAAACCCAAAATCATGTCCTGTATATATAACTTATTAAAAACAGAAATTTTACCAATAGTATTCTTTTCCTTATATCCCGGTTTAAGGAACATGAATTTCAAAACCTTGGGAGGATAGGTTCATTTTTGATGAGGATGTAAAATGGACAAATGATGACTTTGACTCCCACTCAACATACAAATTAGAAAATAAAAAAAATCAATTTTTCAACCCCTGGGGGGGGAGGGGTGTTGAAAAATTAATTCACTATTAATTCACTATTACCATTTTCCTTGATCTGCATCCTCCAAAATGTCTTTAATAAAAAAAAGAAACAATTTTACACCCTCTGACGGTAGATTCTACTCCTCAGGGTGGTTGAGGTCTACTACCCGACATCGCCTTTCACCATCTATTATATCCCCATGAAAAAACAAAGAATCCCTGCAAAAACAGTCGATGTCAAGCTGTCATATAAGAAATAAGCAAAAAGGGGTGGTTTTTGGCCGTTAAAGGAGGTGCGCATGACCAAAAACTTTTTTACCTCGTTATTCGTATTCAGCTCCCTCGAAAAATGGGGGAGAATAGGTTTCGTAAATTTAGCACAATTTTGCATACTTTCTGACTCCTTACTTCCACTAATTCTGGTATTCTATTCATTATATAGTCCAGTCAATGAAAGAGTTGTAGAGAACATTTTGGAGGGGAGAATTTTTCTCTTCAGGAATGTGTTGGGGATAGTTAGGAGGTAAATATACTAAAAGTCCCCGGCCCTATCCTCGCCGCTTCAGAGGGACGAGGGGGTGGAATGGTTCCTTTTTTCGATTCTTCGCTTATAACTCGGAAACGATGCGTCGCGCGTCGTACGGAAAAAGGTAATTTATGCAAAATTAAACTTAATTAAATTCCCCACAAGAATGTTTCTCTTCATTTTTTTTCTATGTGTTATAGTTTACGAGATATTCGCCAGCGAAAATCGATAATTAATAAAAAAAATCAATTATGTACCTTGAATATTTCTATCAAAGCGGTTTACCGTGGTCTGTTAATAAATCACAGTCACAAAACAATATTTATTTTACAACACTGGAGGTATTTATTAACGTAATATTTTGTCGAAATCTATACATTTCCTTAAATATACAGTGTGACTCGCTTAAAATGAAGATACCCTTAAAACTTTTTTATTTTGTTTCCGATTTGAACCAAATTTGACTCAAGTATAAAACAAATTAGGATCTACTTATGCCCAGAAAATAATTCACCTGCTATAAAGGCAAAGCCACCTGTGGTATCAAAATATGAGGAAAAAGATTAAAAATCATATTGATGGGTCTTGACGAATTTCACGTAGCCACCACAAATTGCGGAAACTGAGGATCGATCCCCTTTGCCAGATGAGCTTATGTTTGAGAAATCCACCATCAATAACCAAATCAAATTTTGGTGTATGTATATTTGTGGCGCCGATCGGATGCATTTTTTAGAATTTCTAACATTCAAAATGTTTTCTTTTTTTCAGCATATTTTGGTACCGCAGGTGGCTTTGTCTTTGTAGCAGCCGAATGTTTTTCTGGTCATAAGTAGATTCTAATTTTTGTTCTATACTTAAGTAAAATTTGATTCAAATCGGAAACAAAATAAAAAAGTTATACGGGTATCTTCATTTTAAGTGAGTCACACTGTATATTTAAGGAAATGTACAGATTTCGACAAAATATTACGTTAGTAAAGACGTCGACTGTTGTAAAATAAAGATTGTTTTGTGACTGTGATTTATTAGCAGACCACTGTAAACCGCTTTGATAGAAATATTCAAGGTACATAATTGATTTTTTGTATTAATTATTGATTTTCGCTAGCGAGTATCTCGTAAACTATAACACATAGGAAAAAAATGAATATAAATATTCTTGTGGAAAATTTAATTACGTTTAATTTTGTATAGATTACCTTTTTCCATACGACGCATCGTTTCCGAGTTATACGCGAAGAATCGAAAAAAGAACCTTTCCACCCCCCCTCCCCCTGAAGCGGCGGGGCTAGGAGAGGGGACTTTTAGTATTTTTACCACCTAACTACCCCCAACACATCCCTGAAGAGGAAAATTCTCCCCTCCTAAATGTTCTCCACAATCCCCTTTTGGACATTCATTGATTGGACTAATAGGGTTAGAATCTAAATGAATTTAACAACTGCTTTAATTCTTAGGAGTTAAATTAGAATTAAAAATGCTATTTTTATTTTTAAGTAAATGCAAAATTTCATATTTATTTTGCATCGTATATTGTAACAGGATTATAAATGGAAAAATAAATTTAAATCGTAATCGATTTACCATTGAAACATTGATAATCCAGTTATTGCATGAATTTTAAAATTGAATTTGTACACTCAAACAGTCAAAGCGTCAATTTTTAATCAACATTGCTTGTCCAATTACTGAATGTATCGATTACAAAACCTATCTTATGAACGATACTTTTAGTTTGTTTTAAAATAAAGCTTAACTTTCTCCTCAACTTTTCCTAAAATAGCCTAGACGTTGTAAAAAACTTCAAAGCTTTTTTGCCTTTGTTGAAGCAAATTATCAAAGAGAGCTCATTAAAAACATCAGTTAATTAAAATTACAAAAAATCAGTTAACACCATTCATGGAAATGATATAAAGGATTTTCTAATTTAAGTTAATTATATCAATTCCAAGTTCTAATTTCAATCACAATTATTATTCATATAGTTTGTGACTAGTGATTTAGAGAAAATATACAGGGTGATTCATAAGGAATGGGTAATATTTTATCTGCAGATTCTATAGCGGAAAATATTAATTTTTTGCTTAATAGCTGGGGGTCAAATATTAATACTTACTGAGATACAGGGTGTTAAAGTTATAAAAATAATCCAGTAATGTTGTTACATTATTTCAGTTATTTTTTCACCCATAGACATAAAAGTCGGTACAATTAGGTTTTTTGACGTGATAAAAACCAATAAGTTATCATTTTGGTGTATCATATAGAGAGCGCTACGTAAGCTATCTTGCTTTAACAGAATCCGTCAACTTTTTTGTACCAATAGGGTGCTAACTAATTGCTTTGGGGCTCATAACGGGCATAATCTTTCTGAGAATTTTATTTTTAATTAAGTGAGATTGGGGCAACTTTACTTACCCGAGAGAATTGGTTAACTAGAATTTAATGTATTACATAATTAGTCCTGCCAATGAATGGTTTCTAGAGAGAAATGCCGAGATCACAATTTTTGACTTTGAGGGCTGTGTTTGGACTATTTAGGAGGTAAACATACCAAAAGTCCCCAAACACAGGAGATGCGGGGGTGCAGGAGGGCACGAAGAAGGTCCCGGTTTTTGGTTTTTCGCTCACATCTCGAAAATGGTTAGCTACAATCAAAAAGTGGCTATATACAAAATTAAAGCTGACTAAATTTTCTACAATAATATTTCTATTATTGTTTTTCGTATCTGTTATGGTTCAGTAATGGATTGTATACCTTTTAACTGTATTCTGTCTTTATTATAAAGTTATTATAAATTGAAAAAAAAATTTAATAACCATCGTAGAAATATTTTTTTTTTGTACAGATATCAGTTTCATAGCAGACTGAACTCAATATCGAATAAAAAATGTCCTGCAAGTGTGTGTGTGCGTGTATATGTATGTGTGTGTATACCGTTTCTTGTAAACACGGTAACTTCTGTTAGACTTAAAATATTTAATTACACTTTGGGACATATGTAAAACAGCAAAGTACAATAATCCTTATTGAAATTGGGCCATATCTGTAATACATGGTGATAACTAGAGGCCTACAAACTCTCACAACATAATAATCTTATTAAAAACACTATGTTCCAAATCATCTAATTTAAATAAAGTTGAACCAAACATACACGCGGTATTTTTCGGTTTATAAATCTTATACATTTTCAAATTTTTGTATGCTTAATCAAAAAAACGCATTTTGCTGTGAAATTAAAATAAAACCTATTTTACGTAAGAGGGAGAGTTTGTAGGCCTCTGGTTATGACCATGTATAACAGATATGGCCCAATTTCAATAAGGATTATTGTACTATGCTATTTTATGTATGTTCCAAATTGTAATTAAATATTTTAAGTCTAACAGAAGTTATCGTGTTTACAAGAAACGGTATATATACGCACACATACACTTACAGACACAATAACATTTTTTATTCGGTATTTGAATTCATTCTGCTATGAGACGGATATCTGTGCAACAAATTTTTCTCCACGATGGTTATTAAATTTTTTTTTTCAATATATAATAAATTTACAATAAAGTTGGAATACAGTTAAAATATATACAATCCATAGCCACTCTTTGATTATGGTTAACCGTTTTCGAGATATGAGCGAAAAACCAAAAACCGGGACTTGCCTCGCGCCCCCCTGCACCCCCTGCACCCCCTGCACCCCCCGCACCTCTAATGTTCGGGGACTTGGTATGTCTACCTCCTAAATAGTCCAAACACAGTCCTCAAGTCAAAAATTGTGATCTTGGCATTTCCCTCTAGACCCCCTTATTGAACGTTCATTAACATGGCTAAATAGAACTGACAATGACATAGTTCACATTATTATTATACTCTTCGCAAATACGAAAACGAAGAGTAAAGATCGCTCGCAGACAAAAAATTTTCATATCATTGTGTTAGTGAACGAATTCTGAACAACTTTCAAAATGTCCGTCCGTCTGTCCGTCCGTCACGTTTCTTGTAAGCACGATAACTCAAGAAAGAAAAATTCAATTGCACTGAAATTTGGACAGTAAGTTAGTGTTAGTTAGAGGAAAAACCCTATTTTTTGAACAAAATCGATCAGTAAATAAAAATGTTATTAATGATTTAAATTTAAAAAACAATTTTTTTTTGTTTTTTATGTTTTTGTAATTGGATAGAAATCTGGTGAAATGATATTTCATTTTAATATGTAAATATTAATATATTTTACAAATATACATTTCATAATGTAATATTCAACCGTGGAAATATAATATTAGCTCGCACAGTAGGTTAGAACCACCTTTAAATGAAATATGCATGCACTCTCTCTAATCCTACGGGAAATGGTAGCTTTATCTGTCCTGAAACAATTCCCGTAAAATCTGAAATCATTCCCTTGGTCGTTTTCTAAAAAATTGACTTTTAATTTTTTTTTTTTTTTTGAAAACTGATTTTTTGCATTGATAAGCTTGTTAATTCAATCAAGAAAGTAAAATTAAACATTCCAATACAAATTTAAACTTAAGGCAAGTTTGGGGAAATAACATACAAGAAACCTTCATGCTCGACAACTCCAGACGTTTTGATAATAATCGGGATATATAAACTTTCCAAGTAGTCAATTTAGACAAAATCATTAGATCTATTCTTATGTTATTTTGAATGACAGCAATTTTTGTCTACCAATATATCCGTAACCAATGAATAACATTACTATTTGGCTGACTGGATTTGCTAGGGAAATCCAAGCGCCTCTACTGGCCGTCTGAGTAAACTTTCCATTCGCTCAGTGAGATAACGGGTGAATATGAGAACCATACCACCGCCGATGAAGACAACACACAGAAGAGACATGACGATAACCCAACCACCCACCCACTACCCTGCAGGTACCGGACGAAACGCCGTCCAGTACCCGTAATCACCTAGCTTCGTGCAGACCGAAAGTGCTACCAAAGCACTTAGGTCTGCACTTCCTCGAGGTACATAGCTCATCCCTACCTAACCGATGATCCGGATGGCAGGATGTCAATTGGCATTCTGCGTACCGGCAGTCAATCCCAGCCAAAAATACCTCAAAGTTTCCGAACAGACAGATGACCCGGGGGGTGACAAGCTGGCGAAGAAAGATCATCACGACAGAAGAGCGCCAGAAGATGAAGGCCTTGGCCAGCAAGGTCCAACAAGCCAGGAGCCGGAGAGGTGTGTCAAAATCATCCACACCGCTCACATTTGTGAGTGGAGTTAATGTAAAGTAAACTCGCCCACCCCGCACGAGGCCGGTCCAGGTCTACAGCGATGTACTAGGGTAAAGAGCAGTAGTCCTGCTCGACCTTAGATATCTGAGACCGTCATCATTGCCAAAGAATAGTGGCGTCGCTCGGTCAGTTACTCTTTAGAATTCACTAGGCAAACAATCCAAGACTCCAAGAGTGAAAATTTTTTGTGACCATGATTAAAATCAAAGCAATCATGCAAAAACGCACGATGAAAATAGATATTGTCTTTGTCTATTGTATAAACGTAAGAATCATGGATTGAAGAAGATAACTGATACTTAACTGATAGGTTGTTTGAAATATGTCCGGGTATTCAGAGACTTCAAAAATGTAGTAGATTCTTGTTTTTATCAATGCAAAAAATCAGTTTTCAAAAGAAAAATAATTAAAAGTGAGTTTTCTAGAAAACGGTCAAGGGAATGATTTTAAATTTTACGGGAATTATTTCGGGACAGATAAAGCTACCATTTCCCGTAGAAATTGAGAGAATGCATGCATATTTCATTTAAAGGTGGTTCTAGCCTACTGTGCTCGTCTCTTATAATGTAAAAATTTACGTTTTTTTACGTGTTAAGTGGTAGTGTAGTTCTTACGCTTTTGACTCGGAATCCAAGGGTCCTGGGTTCGAAACCCAAATGGGGCATGGTATAGTTTTTTATTTTTACTTTATTTTACACCCAGTCTTTTACCGACTAAGTTTGTACTATAAATTTAAAAAATGTCTAAAACTAACATTATTTACAAACAACTGCGAATAGTACCTATAGAATGTGTAACAATTATATAAAAAGTTCAAAGAGTACGTTTTTAGCTCGTTTCATTATCTGATTGATAATAAAATATTATCCACTAATGCAAAATGCAACGTGAAATGAACAAAAATAATTTAGTAGCATAATAAAATCTAAATTACTAAATGCTTCCTTAGATATTATGTTCCATACAACTAATAAAAATATACGAATATCGTCTTCAAACACGAATATAAGCAATCATATATCGATAACAATAAGTTAGACAGTTTCCTGTTTCAAAGTTCACGAGTGTAACAATCAGCCCTGGAGTATTGTTTTCCCTTACTGGAAAGATAAAATGATTCAAAGAATAAATTTTGGCACGTGAGAATCTCTTGATTGAAGTGTTTGAACCACAAAGCAATATTGGCCGACTAAAGAGAGTACAAGAAACAATTTGCTGAAAATAAAAGGAAGTGAATCTTACTTATCATAACTTCCAGTAGGAACATTAGAGGAAAATTCTGAAAACTATTATTATATTATTATTATTTATTATTATTATTTAGTGGAATTTATTTCGGAGGCGGCAAAAGTGAGGCAAAAAAGTTAATGAACCCGTTTTGTTCAGTTTTTTATGTACTTTTCGAATTTAATATTGAAATGCAAAAAAGAACATATACGGGGTATTGTTTTCTTGAAGAACAAAAAAACATTTTCTTTTTCAAGTCCGGAACTGGATATTTTCTGTGTGTGATACAAGTGCTTATTCAGGATAACTAGTGTATTATATGTGCCAAATATGAACTTATTATTCCATTCCTTTACAAAGTAACAACCAAAAGAAATTTCGGCAAAAATACATAAAACACCAAGCAACGAGGGCCAAACTAGCTACTCCCATGGATGATTATGAATTATGATTACCCTCGATGTCCTCTATCAGCCACTAAAGCATGTCAGTTTCCTCGTGAAACACCCTGTATAATATATATTTATATTCTATTCGCAGAAAGACTAATTCTTATTATAAATATATAGTTAGTTTGCATATATTTATTTTTGCTGGCCAAATCTAAATCTAATTTTATCTTTATACAAATTATGAATTGAAATATTTACCGAATTTTTTCTTTCCTCACATTCGAGTGTTATAATATTACAAATAATAATAATAAAACAGCCTGATACTGAAAAAATGTTTAAAAATTGAAAAGTATACACATAACATCTATGCGGTTCAATAGCTGAAATAAAAAAACCTATTTTAGTATATTTTACAACGATGCTATAATGAGTACTGTTATTAACGAGTATGATTACAAGTACGTTGTAGTCTTCCGAGGGAATACAGAGATTTGTATACTATACTTTATCTACGACTAATTTTTAGATATGAAAAATTATACATTTTTTTACAGCAAAATATATATTAATGTTGCTACAATTAGTCAAGGAAATATAACACAAAAATAGCCCCATCCTTCAATTTTTTTTGCAGTAAATCGGATTGAGATGAGGTTTTTTGCATTCGCTTCGTTAACTCGTCTAGAAACTTTGTGCCATATTTCAGTCTTATACTTTTTTGAAATTGCATTGCTGCATCGAAAAGTGCATTCTTATAAATGCATCTTTTCAAGTGATGAAGAAAAAATCCATATCTTCCAGAAAAAACTCCCGAATCATACGAATTTCAGTACCCGGGGGTTTTTTGAGTCGCTGGATCTGAATGTGATGTCCAAATGAGCCCCCTGTGCACCTGGAGATCAGGACGGCATCGGCACCAAGAACGTCATCACCTGGAGTTCCCTGTAAACTCATGGAAAATAGATCGAAACTCGTTACCCGGGGGTTTTTCGGGTCGCTCGTCCCGAATCTGACATCGGCAACCTCTTAACTTATACAAAATGACCATGTCCTCTCTTTTTCAATGAACTTACTTTATCACCACCAGAGTTGGAATAGTTGATTCAATTGAAACTATTCGAGGGGTGAATGAAAGGTAGGGGTACAAATATATGCAGGCACAATTTCAAAAATATCTTAACTTTATATTTCTTTTTACAAATACATTAAGTTATCAAAAAACCTTTTCTTAATTTTACAGTTTATTCTAAATATCGTCCGCCTCATCAACTGATACGTTAGTACTTTCTTCATCGAGAGTGTCATTTTCGGCGGAAATTAATTGTTCTATGGAATATTTCTCGACGTTAGTGCAATTTGAACCGGCACAATTTTTACAAACGAATAACCGAAGTCGGTTTTACATCCACAGAATATCAACTTCATTATATTCGGTGGGCCAGCAACAAAGTTAAACCAACGGAATTTTGGAATCTCGTATAAATAAGGCGCCAATTTGAAATTTTAACTAGTTTTACTTCTATCAAATAATAAATTTTTGTAATAAAAATAATTGTTTTTATTTTTAATTAATAATTATTTATAATTTGTTGCGTCATAGATATTTACGTCGAAATGATGAAGAAGGTTGCAGTGGAAAACTTGTTCTACCATAATAATATATTAACTAGCGTTCATTAAGGCAATGTTAGAAAGTTTGACGACAAAATTTCAGTAAAACTCCAGGAGATGACGTTATTAGCCAGGTCGCGCGCACCAGGTCCTCCGGAGGAGGTTGCCGATGTCAGATTTGGGACGAGCGACCCAAAAACTCCCCGGGTAACGAGTTTCGATCGATTTGATAAGTAATTTCAGTAAAACTCCAGGAGATGACGTTATTAGCCAGGTCGCGCGCGCCAGGTCCTCCGGAAGTTGTTGCCGATGTCAGATTCCGGACGAGCGACCCGAAAAGTCCCCGGGTAACGAGTTTCGATCGATTTGATAAGTAATTTCAGTAAAACTTCAGATCACGTTATTAGCCAGGTCGCGCGCACCAGGTCCTTCGGAGGAGGTTGCCGATGTCAGATTCGGGACGAGAGACCCGAAAAACCCCCGGGTAACGAGTTTCGATCGATTTTCATTTTTCGATTTTTACAGAAAACTCCAGGTGATGACGTTCCTGGTGCCGTCCTGACCTCCAAGTGTACAGGGGGCTCATTTGGACATCACATTCAGGTTCAGCGACTCAAAAAACCCCCAGATACTGAAATGATTCGGGAGTTTTTTCTGGAAGATATGAGTTTTTTCTTCATCACTTAAAAGATGCATTTATAAGAATGCACTTTTCGATGCAGCAATGCAATTTCAAAAAAATACAAGACCAAAATATGGCACAAAGTTTTTAGACGAGTTAACGAAGCAAATGCAAAAAACCACATCTCAATCCGACTTACTGCAAAAAAAATTGAAGGTTGACTGCTATATTTCCTCGCCTAAATTGATAAATTGAACAGACGATGGAATGTTAATGGGTAGACCGTTATGTGTCAAAAGAACGGCTTGTCAAATTAAATTTAAACGTCAACGTTATTTACAATAATTTTACATATTGTATTAGTTAATTCGTTAATTAATTTCTTCAGTAAACAATTTAATCAAAAACATTTAATAGTAGTGGACAAAGTATAGTATTGCATATAATATTCAAAGACATTATGATATAAGTACTGTTTTTTGATTGTTTTACGAAAGGGAATTCCATTATTCCCTCGTCATTAATCCCCGCGGATATGGAATTATATAGCGAAATTGACACATATAAAACATATATTATATATTAATCGTAGATAATAGTATATTTTACAACGATGCTATAATGAATACTGTTATTCCCGAGTATGATTACAAGAACGAGCATTATCATTAATCCCTGCGGGAATAATATATGGCATTATATAGCAAAATTGACACGTACAAAACATGTATATTAGTCGTAGATAAAATATATTATTTATCTCCTTTACATTTGAAGGTCTTGAAGAGCCTTATATACGAATAGGCAAGGTTTCCGGCAGAAAGAGAAAATCTATGAGGATTTTAATATTTTACCTAAGAACAAATTAGTGCCTGTTAATTGCCAGTAGTTATAAAGGGAAATCAGGTTTTCTTGCGAACTACTGCAGAAGATTAGAATTGTTTTATTCGTATACATAACAATAATGACGAGCGGATAAAATATCAAGGTAAAATAGTATCAGTTTCCTTGCGATTCTTCTTCTAAGGATGCTTTTACAAAGTTCAAGTCGTCTTTGAATGCAGTAATTGGTAAGACGGGAACGCATGAAAGCATTAGTTATGGCTTATATCGAACTAGGTCCTTTGACACTAAATCTCAATATATTTTATTATACATGTGCATTACGTTTCAACGGTAACAACATTACAACTTCAAACTCGTAATCATATTTCAGCAACTCGTATACAACTTTAAATTGGATGAAGGTATTCATACGTTTAAAAAAAATTCAATACCTTGATGCATAAATTTACAATGGTATAATATAACTTTTTAATAAAATTGTAATATATTTTTTTCCACCGCCTTTATACAGGGTGGGGCAATATTATGTCGCCGGATTTCGATAGCTCGAATTCTATGACAGCTGAAAATTTAGAAAAAAAAATCGGCAGCTATTGGAAGCGGCTGAAACCTCCCCACACGGTGGATCTTTATAAGCCGTGTTTTGATATTACATCGGAAATTAGAGCACTGAGCAAACAGATAAATTACACCTGACTTTGGAGCCATTTATTTCATGAACAGATATCGAACGAACTGAAGTGGACTACAAGCAATCTGTTAAAACATAACCTCTTATGTTTATTTATGTTGCATGTTAATCAATTGCTGGATATTATAAGGGTATTAATTAACGGATACCGTTTCAAAGATTTTGAAAATCGGATAGCGAAAAAAAATAGTAACAGAATTTAGCCCAAATGACGCTCTAACCTCAACAAGTCAATAACATTATGAACAGTTCAAGCAAACTACGCATGCGGCAAATTAAAATCTTCCTGTTCGATCAAAAAGGTCCGAGCAAGTCGAGCTTCGTCCGATGCCTTTATTTTGTAATATTCGAACGTTTCAGATTTAGCTCGGTTAGCTCGATTTGCATTAAATGAACGATCGTGATCAGACGTAATATCCGAACACGGCTATAAACAATTATTACCCTTAAAAAAATCAACTAAAATAAGTTTTGACATTGTCAAAAATATTTGGGTTGGTAACCTTTACGAACGTTGTTTTTTAGGTTATGAAATATATTTAGGGACATGTTTAAGTTTTTCAAGTTTATTCTCATTTTTAATGTTTGCATACGGATTTTAGCTTGGAGCCACAGTGGCTCCAAAAATTCACGCAAATAATTTTTTTGTATTGTTGATTAATAAAAATAGACTGCTAATTACAAGTTAGTTTTCCAACCTACAAAAAGAGTCTTATTTTATTAGGACAAAGTATTTAGAACTTCATAAACATTGCACTGTACAAGATTTTAGTTGAAAGTACGCGAACCAGGCAGAAATTTTAATAATAGCTACGTAATATTCTTAAGTCTTAAGAAATATATATTTTTGAGGTTAGCTGTGACATCACGTACCATAACCTATAAATCAACATTCACAATTAGGTTATTAACCCAAATATTTTTGACAGATGTCAAAATAAATTTTCCCCTAACAATAATACCAATAATATTTTTTGATGCTGTCATGTGTGAACATTTAACGCATTCTTTTTAATTTTTTTTACGGAAACCAAATTGAACGGAAGCAAGTGAGATATATTGCTGGAATCCGAATTTTTACTACTTTTCAGTGGTTCGATTACAAATTGTAAGTAATGATAAAATAAACATCTTGTTGTTCCAAAACGGCACTAAACGTAATTCGATCTCAACCAAAACCTTTTCAGATCTTCAGGAGCACTAAAGAAACCCTCATGCAAAGTTTCATCCAAATCCATTTCAGTAGTTTCGCCGCTCTCGTGCTAATATACAAACACACACATACACACACAGACATTTTTCTCTTTTTGGATTCCTGGGACCTCAAAACGTAAATATTTGATGTTATCTCAATTACTTCCACATCCAGTGGAAGTATAGTAACGACAAAAAAAAATTTAAAAATTTTTATTGTTCAAATAGGCTTAAAATGTCACTAAACGTCGAGATTTTAAGTTTGAACGAAAAAAAATTTCTGTCTGTCGGTCTGTCTGTAACTTTTTTTGTGCGCACGTTTACTCTGGAACCGTTTGAGATATTGACTTGAAATTTGGTACACATATGTATTTTAACGAGATCTAGAACTAGATTATATTTTCATCTCATTTCGTCGAAGGGTTGGTTGGCAAATTGGGGTAAATCTGGGGAAAATAAGTAAATCAAGCAGGAAAGAGTCCATAAAATTGGTATTTAGTATATACAAGAGAAGCTAAGGTCCCAAAAAAAATTTTGGCATTAGCCACCCCCATTACCACCCCCACCCCTGACCATTATTAAAGGGGATGAAAAAAAATGTGATTTAGTGTGTGTACAAGAACCAAAAACCTCAAAATGTTTTTTTACTTCATCCACCCCCCACTACCACCCCCTATCACCATCCCCAACCCGCTACCTATGTGGGGTATCGTTTAATGGGTTTTTGGGATAGAAGATTTCAAATATTATGTTATTAAAGTTCCATAAACAATTATTTCCACATACACTTGGATAAAAAATCTGAATGTGGAAGTAATGATTCCTTGGGCAGAGGCTTTTTAGATTTTGGACTAATTGTAGTAACCTCCCACAATTTTATTGTGGGGAGGTTAATATAAATAAACTAGAAAAAAAAGTCTATAACTGGAAATTATTTTCGAATATACAGGGGAAAGCAAGGCGATTCTACAGGATCAAGTGCTTCTTCTTAAATGGAATGCTTTGTATATCAGTGCATTTTTGAAGCCTCTTCCTAGACTCATTTCACTTCTTTATTATTATTGACTATCTCCCAACCATTTTAATGAATTTTTTTGTTGAAATATTGCCATCTGCAGATGCATATTGAAAAAATCACTACAGTCACAGTTATGTGTTTAAGAAAAAATTATGTGAATACGAGTTACGAGACATCTAATTAATGTTTTTGAATCATTTTCACTTCCTAAAAATATACAGGGTGGCCAAAAATGTTTTTCAATTTAGAACTTTTTGAATTGAATGTTCTCAATTTATATGTATATTTTCGACGATGTGATGTAAACATAAAAAACGAACATTTTTGTGTGTACATCCCTATAGCTATTTGAAACCATTTTCGATTTATTGAGCAATAAATACCAAATTCAAGTAAACATAAAAACAATATTAATCATTTATACTTACGGTAAAAAACTGTTACAAGTTAATTTAGGTTTACGTGAATTTTCCTTCTCATTTAATATCGCCGATATTTCAGTATCCATACTTGGCGCTGACTTTTTAGTTCATTTTGGTTTAGTGATCGACTGAATAAATGTTCGACAGACAACTAAACGTCACTATCTTGAACGTTTTTCTTTACTTTCCTCTAAAATTATTTCGGTTGAGGATCAATATACAAGATTATTGCTAGAGTTCCCAAGTTTGGTTAGCACTCCCAACTATTTTTTTTACCAGTTAAGCACTCCGTTAACACGCGAACGCGGCAGATCCGCATCCCACCAATGTTTAACGAGAGGCGGCCTACGCGGAAACGCGGCTTTGTTTAGCTAAATGTTGTCAGCGTGTGTGTTGAGCGTTTCGTATTAGGTCAGCCTATAAATAGATCATATTTTACGACTATTTTGTGTTTCGGAACGAATTTCGTTTTTTTTTTCTTTTTTTTTCTACTACTAGACCATCTAAAACCAAGTCAGGCGCTACCTAGCACGTCCCGCGGAGCGTCCGCAGTGAACGTTTTGAACATCATATCATAACGGAAGGTCATTTACCTTTTTTGCCACCCTCGTAGGTTGGATGCGATTAAATACAATATTGCTAAAAAAATAAATTTAATGGTTGATTTAGAGACTTGTGAACCATCGTCGTCAGTTTCTTCCTCTTTACACATGGTCGCGAAAAAAGAACCTAACGATTGACGCCCCTGCCCTGTGGTGATTATAAAAAACTTATACAATCACAATTCCCGACCGATATCCATTGCCTCATTTTCACAACTTTAATTCTCACTTATACGGTGGCACTATTTTAAAAAAAATTTATCTAATTCGCGCTTACCATCAGATACCCATCGAAGACGCAGACGTTTTCAAAACAGCAATTACCACTCCTTTCGGTTCTTAAAGGTTATTTCTATATACTTAGATGACATTTTAGTTGCAAGTAAAAATTCACATGAATATTTAATACATTTACGTACGCCTTGACACATGCAGAATTAGTATTTGTTACGGTCGATTTTCACATAATAATGGTCAGAAATTTATGTACTAATTTTCGTTATTTTCCCAAATTTTATTGTGCATTTGAGCCTATTGGTACCGTCCCTCGCCAATAGATAATAGATAAAAGCTTCTACAATGGCTAGTATTGTTGATTAAACCTTCTTTTGGTGGGTAGATTTATGAGGGGACGGCTTTCAGATTATATTATGATAATATTTGTGGATATAAACGAAGTTAGGAAAATCTACTCTAGTTGTAGGGTACGCCGCCAAGGGGAAATTCTGAACGTACTGTGACGGAAGACAAGAACTTGACATTTTTGATAGGGGACATTTTCTTGATCATTTTTCCTTTTGCTGCTAGAATATTGAGTCGTCTGAATACGAGTTTTAGCAATATTGTAAGTTTTGCTCCATTTATGGGATTTAGTATTCATCACGACAAGATTAGTCGTATTTCCATTTGGTTTTGAGTATCGTTTTGGGGAAATGCAGCTACCTACGGATTTCCGGATAAAGTCAATTTTCAAAGCACGTGGCGTCGTCTGAATGCAAGACTTTGGAGTGCCATTTTGACGGCAAAGGACCTCTTTCAGCCCACATGACATCTCAGGTACGTCTCTTGAAATAGATTTGTAATTTAGGTTATTTATTTTATTTCAGGGCTGTTTGTTTGTTGTTCGTTTGTTAGTTGTTTCCTCGTTGAGTATATTACAAGTATTGGGATCTATTTATTAGTTTATGGCTATTTGGATTGATACCTTATGATTTTAGTTGAATCTGTTACTCGTATTCTACTTGAGCTTTTATGTCACATTCTACACTTTACGAGGGACTTCCAGCCTGACTCTGGTTTCAACTTCTAGTCCAGATTTTGGGGTCTAGATGGTGGATTATTGGCTGACATCTTGTGTATGTATGGTACTGGGGATCTCGGCACGTTACCTTAGACTCCACGTAGATGGTTTACCACCTGCGACTGTTATCACCTAGAATTACGCTACCCTGGTAGGACGGGAAAAGGTATTCAGACACTACCAAAGGTAAGCGGAATCATATTCTCTTAACGAGGAATCCGGTACATCAACTCAACGTCCACGGGACAGTAAAATAAATCTTCAAGGAATATTGGTAATATTTTGCTCGTAACATTTTATATTTGGTATATTTTGTGTATCGTTACTTCACTAACTGAATAGTTTTGCCTTATTTTACAAATAGATGTCAATAATATTAAATAATTTTATTTTTTACCGTACCTTGGGTCACTTGTAGTTTTTTTTGTCACGCTTCTGGCATATGACATTTTGTACATTTATCAAGGATTTATTATTTTGTAAGATATTTTGTGTATATTAGGTTAAGCGTGTGGGCCCCACTTATTAGTTCACTTATTAGGATATATTGTGATACTTGTACTGCGTACTGAGTTATCGGTGATAATTGTGAAATATTTTGTACTACGTACCCTGATATTTTATTAAATGTTTAATTAGAACGACGTTGTCTTTCATATCTGACCACCTACACCACCCCAATTATCGAAGCCACCCCCAAGGACCTGACTAGTCGGCCGTGTGAGACTCCCTCCTCACTAGCGTATTGCAGAGGGAGTACTGCACGTAAAATATTAAAATTTTGTTCTGGGCACAGGGTGACTACCCTACCCTGCGTTCGAGGTTTAGCAGCCTTTGGAGCCCCCTTTTATAAGTGGATCTAGGTCCGGTAACATATTAAACCATCAAAATGCTTTTTTGGTAAAATTTCTTTAGATTTTTCCCTTACGGCCGCATTAGCATTATTCATAATTTTTCCAAACATACAACTCTCAAACAACTTCAACGGTTTATAGGAATGGTGAATTACTATCATCGCTTTGTTCCTAACTCTGCAAAAATTTAACTCCTTTACATTCTTTCAGTACTGAATGAACCCACAATACAATTATAGATATAGATTCCTGGCCAACCGACTGTACAGATAGTCTTTTAAAAGCTAGTTATTCGAATATCTCATGCGGACAAAAATGTTACTGCCATTTTAACATATTAAACGTAGGGTATGTAGCGCTCTCTAGGAGCTAGACCAAAATTGAAGATGTGTTGTAATTCTTCAATTTTCACATGAAAATATTTAAAACTCATTAAATTACAAAGGAAAATAAAAAAAAATAACTCTGCCCTACCTACCAACATTTTATTTTTAAAGCGTTATTGACTAAATCTTAATATTTTGACTTCTACTATCCTCAGTTAAATATTGGATCATTACTTATGAATTACCCAGTATAATAAATGAATTATTTAATAGTCGTAGAAAATAGAATATTTTTCAACGAGCGTGTAATGGTGGCTAGTGCTCGCTTTTGGCTCGTAATTCATCAAAGTGAGTAGTTGCTATCATACGCGAGTGGAATACTATGGTTTTCTACGACTACTCGTTACTTGGCATTATTTTCTTATAACAAACTTGCGCAAATATGAAAAACTTCTGATACCAATTTTAAAATTTAAAGAAATCATACGCATGACAGATTGACATTTGCATGACATATTGAAATGAGTTATGGTATACACGATACTTCTTTAAGTTTAAATCGTGTTTTATGATTACTTCGCAACTGTTGAATAATGAATATGAACTCTTGTAGTTAATTCCATTGGGTAATGAATTATCCCATAGTTAAGTAATGAGCCAACACAGTAACAACATCTTTTTTCTTAAGAAGTGCATACTTTTGGGAGCATCATGTTATAAAGGGTGGGGCAATAGTGTGTCGGACCTCGATATCTCGAGTTCTACGATAGCTAGAAATTAAAAAAAAATATACAAATAAACTAGATAAAAAAGTCTGTAACCGGAAATTATTTTCGGATATACAGGGCGAGCCAAGACGAAATTACAGGATCAAGTGCCTTTTTTAAATGGAATGCTGTGTATATCAGTATATTTTTTGAAGCGTCCTTCTAGGGTCCACTCATTTCAATATTATTATTGACTATCTCCCAACTACTTGAATGTAATGATTCTTTTTTTTTTGTTGAAATAATGCCATCTGCAGCTGCATATCCCATTAATGCCCAGATTAATATACTTCCTTGGATTTTTCTAATATTCAGAAATATGTGTTATTAGCAGTGTTGGACAATAGAGAAAATATCAAAAAAATTTAATCTTCCTTAATTTTTGAAATCTGATATGGGTCGTTAACGACCCCTTGGGCTCTAGAAATTATTGAAATATGAAATATTTCATTTATTATTTAAAAAATCAAAAAAACATGTTTCATTATTGTTTGTGAAAACTCTCAAAACATTTGTCATGCAGAGGTACATTGCACGCCTCACAAGCTTTATTAGTTTTATTTTTGCACAAGTGATAGGCCAAAGCGCAGGCCTTGGCCTATCAGTTACAATAAGATGCCGTCCCGAAGCAATGGTGGGATACAGACACGGCATATTTTTTTCCATGTTTTTTCAACAGACACTGCACAATTTCGCGTCGGAATTCAAGATTGTGTTTAGTAATCCCATATTGACGAGCTAGCAACCATGCATCTGTTGCACACACATCGAAGAGCCAAAAGATAATTGGAATGTACCATTTTTTTCGCCCAAATCCTATCCTATCCTATATATATATATCTATCGATGTATTGGATTTGATGGGTGCGTACTTTATAAACTGTTTATTGAGATCGTTTATAAGGGGACAAATTTTACCCAGTTTGCCATTTTGTGGCAAATTATTGTTGTCTGTCACATGAAAAACGCCACATATTTCCTCGAATATATTCTTTCTCATGGATTCGGCCTCTAGGGTATTATGTACGTCCTCACTGTCTTCCCAGTACATTCTTCTTCTCAGCAAGGGAACATATCCACTCAAGAAGAGAATACCGATAAAGACGTACATCTCAAATTCAGGTTTGTTGTGGTCCCTGATTGCGTAAATACATATGGAGTCCACTACTTGTGTTAGAAATTTCTTGTATTAGAAATTCAAAATATTCAAGCGGATGAACTGTTGCACTCAGGATGAGTGGCAGAAGTAAATTCAAGACTGTCTCCTGAGATGCTTCCAGATCTCTATTCTTCCACTTGTTCTTCTCATATTTACCAGTAGATGTAGGTACAGTTCTACATCTTTTCGCCACCAAAGCTAGTGGAATATTATATTCCTTATCCTCTTCAGGTTCTGTTTGACAAACAGATTCAATGTCACCCTTATTCTTACGTTCTACTTCAACACCCTCACTTCATCATTCTCAATATTTTGGATTGGCGCTAGTTCATCTAGAATGTCGTTATGGCGAAAGGGAAATTCTGCCTCGGCAGCTAGCTGTTTGTCATTCAACATATCGGGATCATTTCAATCTTCGTCCGCTGAATCACAATCTGTAGTATTCCCAAAGTCATCCGGAGACGTTATTACTATTGCATCAGGTACAATGACACGTTCATCTAACATTTCAATTTCCTCCAATAATTTAGATGTAGCAAGAGGTCATTTCCTGCAAACTAAAAAAATATATCTTGAGCAATATAGTAAGCCCAAGGGGTTGTTAACGACCCAACAATATTTAAGGTTGTATATCAGCTTTATTTCTCATGATTAGGGCATATAAACTGTAGGGACGATCGAGAACATGCTATTTTTGAATAATACATTAATGCAGTTTGAAAAACAGTAATACATTTGTACTTACCAATAACTAAACTGTGCCATGTCACATAAAAATAATTGTTGAAATATTTTACACCAAATCTCACAAGTAAACACTGTCAATTTGTAAGGTTATCGTTATAATATAAAGTGAATAACTATACTAAGACGCTGAACATATACGTAATGTTAGTTTCATAATCAGTAAGGATAGTAGAAATTAAAATTATCGCTCGGTCGTGATCGGGCATTATTGGGATATTGAAAAAATCACCAAAGTCACAATTACGGGTTTTAAGAAAAACTTATGTGAATGGTAGTTACGAGACATCTAATTAATGTTTTGAATCATTTTTACTTCCTAAAAATGTATTAGGTTATCAAAAATTATTTTTCAATTAAGAACTTTTTAAATTGGATTTTCTCTTTTTTTTTTCAAATGGAACACCCTATATATTTTTTGATGATGTGATGAAGATATGAAAAACGAACATTTTTTGTAAATACTTCCCTATGGCTAATTCCAACCATTTTCGTTTTATGGGGGAATAAGTACTAAATTCGAGAATAAACTTAAAAATAGATCTAATAATTCATTAGAAAATATTACAATAAGTATTGCTTCACATGTTGCCCATTTTGATCGACACTCTATGCGCTCTCGAAATGAAGTTTCTACTGTTCCTAAAATTGCCGGTTTGATAGATCTAAAACAGTTATTATCCTTTCCTTCATATTTTGTACTGTTGCTGTGTCTTTATAAACAATTTCCTTCACGTCTCCGCATAAAAGAAATCCATTTTTGTAGAATCTGGGGATCCAGCAGGTCATTTAGTGGGTCCATTTCTTCCAATCCATTGAAGTGGATAGGTATTATTTAAGTGGTCTCCAACGACATCTAAATAATGTAGTGGAGCACCATCTTACTTAAATCACATCCTATTTCGAATCCTTTCAGGAATATTCACCAATAATTGTGGCATATAGTTTTCCTGAAAATAAAGATAAATAGCTCCAGTCAATGTACCGTCAAAAGAATGTGGCCCTATTACATGTTCTCCATTAACTCCTCCCCAAACGTTTATAGACCATCTGCGCTGGTTATCAACTTGCCTAAAAAAGTAGGATTTTGAAAGCTGCTAACGTCAGGAATCCTTCTTTCAGGATACTTTTGCTTATAAATTCTAGTGGCAAGCAAACAATTTCTGTCCGACTCGCCCAAAACAAAACTCAAACTATTTTAAATTTAATACAAATGATAACTGACATCGATAAGTGCGATAAATGTTCATTTGTACAAGACAATTTACACTAAACTAAGGTTTTATTCCTTGTCAAATAACGAAAGCAGCAATAAAATGTACAAAAAACTATTACAGTAAGGGAACAGTGAAATCCCATGTATCCACTTCAATGGATTGAAAGAAATGGTCCCTCCCCCTCATTTTAAAATTGCATAAAGACGTCTCTCAACCAAAACGGGCAACATGTGGAGAACTTATTATCATTTTTACTTCCACATCCAGTGGAAGTATAGTAATGACAAAAAAATGTTTAAAAATTTTTATTGTTCAAATAGGCTTAGAATGTCATGAAACGTCGAGATTTCAAGTTTGAGCGAAAAAAAAAATTTCTGTCTGTCGGTCTGTCGGTCTGTAACTTTTTTTGTGCGCACGCTTACTCTGGAACCGTTTGAGATATTAATTTGAAATTTGGTACACATATGTACTTTAACGAGATCTAGAACTAGATTATATTTTCATCTTGTTCCGTCGAAGGGTTGGGGGGTAAATTGGGGTAAATTTGGAGTAAATAGGTAAATCAAGCAGGTAAGAGTTCATAAAATTGATATTTAGTATAGACAAGAGAAGCTAAGGTCTCAAAAAAAATTTTGGCATTAGCCACCCCATTAGCACCCCCACCCCATTATTAAAGGGGATGAAAAAAAATGTGATTTAGTATGTGTACAAGAACCAGAAACCTCAAAATATTTTTTTACTTTATCCACCCCCCCACTCCCACCCCCCGTCACCACCCCCACACCCCACTACCGATGTGGGGTGTCGTTTTATGGGTTTTTGGGGTAGAGGATTTCAAATATTACATTATTAAAGTTTCATAAACAATTATTTTCAGATACAAAATTTTTTCGTTGTGTGACTTGGATAGAATATCCGGATGTGGAAGTAGTGATTCCTTGGGCAGCGGTTTTTCTAATGTATTATTTGAGGAAACCTCCATTTTCAAAGTTTATTCTTGAACTTTGTACTCATTGCCAATAAAACGAAAATGGTTGCAATTAACCATAGGGAAGTACTTACGAAAATGTTCGTTTTTCATTTCTATACAGGGTGTTCCATTTGAAAAAGATGAGATAATTCAATTTAAAAATAATTTTTTGCTACCCTGTACATTTTTAGGAAGTAAAAATGATTCAAGAACATTAATTAGATGTCTCATAACTAGTATTCACATAAGTTTTTCTTAAAACCAATAATTGTGACTTTGGTGATTTTTTCAATAAGCATTATTTCAACAAAAAAATAATAGAAGTATGAATAGAATCTAGAAAGAGACTTAAAAAAATGTACTAATATGCATAGCATTCCATTTAGAAAAATTGTGTTGTCTTGGCTCGCCCTGTATATTCAAAAATAATTCCCGGTTATAGACTTTTTTTTATCTAGTTTACTTGTATTTTTTTTGTAATTTCTAGAAACCATAGAACTCGAGAGATCGAAGTCCGACGTACTATTGCCCCACCCTGTATAAAAAAATACGTATGTAGTAGGCAAGCAACTTACACAAAAAAAATAAAATTTTTCACCAAATATAGCAGATAAATGCGTTTGGTATTTCTGATATTCTAATTTGAAGTCCTAGTTGTATTCTTACACACGTAAATCCAGAAAGTCATCTATTATTCATGTTTTATGCAGAAATCGAAGATTTATTTACATTCTTTTCTCGATCAACAAATACGGAGCCGTTACAAAAAAACATATGTTTATCAAACGGAAACTTTTACATATTTATCCTTATTTCAAAAATATGTTTCACAGCTAGGGATAGAAATAACTGCGATGAGCTTACGGGGCCATTAAATTGTTAGCAGGAGCAGGATTCATTTGCACTGGAAGTTATGCTGATTCCAGTTTTATTAAAGAAAAAAAAGGACGCAAAAAATTATTAAATCAAATTTTACCATCGCGCGTCGCCCAGTTAATGGAAGTTTATTACCTAATATCGATATTGAAGTCGGTTAAGAATATGTTTGAATTAGTTTTTTGTTCATTTTTACACCAACTCCAATATCGATATTAGGTAATAAAGTTCAACTGGGCGACGGGAAATTTTAATTAATAATTTTTAGCGACCTTTTTTTGAAGGCGGTTCAATTTAAAAAAATATTTTTCTTTTTCACCATTTTTAGCTTCTACACACTGAAAGAAAATATTCCTTGTTTAAAATTTTTAAAATTTACCGTTAGACCTATTTTCAGAAAATATTGAAATCAACATGTATCACTTTCATTTAAATATGCAAAAATAGTTGGTAGAACAAAAGTTGTTTTATTCAATAAATGTTATGCGTACAACGTTTTAGTTAATTGGTCACTATGTTATTATCTCTTTGCAAATGCGAAAACGAAAAGTATATATTATGGTATTTATTGAATTTGTTTGGCACATTTCTAAAACCATAAATGTCACTCATATCACTGTGTTTAGAATTCTGAACGACTTTCAAAATGTCAAAATGTCCGTCTGTCTGTCCGTCCGTCACGTTTACTGTCAATTGTCATCAATTTAAGAAAGAAATTTCTGTTTGAAGGAAATTTTGACAAAGAAGTGTTTGCTGTAAATAAAAAACTTTTGAAATGCACTGGAACCTTCGGTGTGATGCTGCGTCTCTAGTAGTTTCTAAAACACTTGAACATTACACCAACGAGCGTTTTGCCAATTATGTTGGCATCATCAACTGAGTTTCAATAATCTCCAGATGATACTAACATGGTTGGCAAAATTCACGTCGGGTGATAGTATTCGAGTGTAGCGTTCAAGAGTTTTAGTGGAGTCGATTTAGTCAAGAAAATAGCGAGGTTGGGAAATTTTTTAAGATGGATGCAGACCCAGCGGAAATTGTTTGTCATGACGAGTATAACAAAACCCTAAAATCTTGATTTCCAGAAACGGGTGGAACCGTGTTTTTCTGACCGAAAAGGGATTTTTTGGACATTTTTAAGTAAGAGTCAAATTTGCAGTTTTAATTTTATTTTGACCACTTAAACAATTAGTTAAGGAACGAAAATGGTATCCTGTTATTCTCAATATTAAAGGAACCTCCAGTTTAAATTTGGTGAAGATCAGACCCCCCCCCCCCCCTCCTGATATAGAAATATATATGAGAAAATAATTGAAAAAATTAAATTTCAGCTATCTTAATCAGATCTCAACCGATTTGGCTGAAATTTGGAATGGAAATAGTCTTTATCACACAAAAATTGTTTACCAGATTTCAGCCAAAAATATTAAATAGTTTGGCTGAAATTGTAATTTAAGTCAAATTTTCTGAAATGTTCAAATTGAAATATCTCCGGACCTAAAAGTCGGATCAAATTTTGCTTTGTGGCAAAAGGTAAGTTATTTTATGTTCTTTTACATGATATAAGTCAGGATTCACTTTTTTTGCATTCGGTCGTTTTTTAGTCATTTGCACTAGATATACACCGGGTGCCACAGGCTAGTGGCTCTCCCCCTATATTTCCTTTATTTTTTAACTCATAAATTTGAAATTTGGAGTTCATAAACTACCTGTAAAAATGTATTTTTGGACATAAAAACGGTATGACACCATTTCCGGTTTACCCGGAAATGACCGCAACTTTCGGTTTTTAAACGGAACACCCTGTATATTTTTACATATTTGGATTCAAGACAACATTTTGAGTATGCGATGAGACTTTCGCGAATTTTTGAGTCGACGTTCAGTTTTTTAAGCATTTTAAGACATTCGTCTAAAGTGCTTTGGAATACCAAAATTTGTTCTACGGCAGCGGCAGGTAAAGTCCAAGGGAAAAATATAATTTTTCGTGAAACGAAAAATATTTCACGAAAAATTATATTTTTCCTTTGGACTTTATCTGCCGTAGAACAAATTTTGGTATTACAAAGCACTCTAAACGAATGTCTTAAAATGCTTAAAAAACTGAACATTGACTCAAAAATTCGCTAAAATCTCATGGTATACTCAGAATGTTGTCTTGAATCCAAATATGTGTTCCATTTAAAAATCGAAAGTTGCAGTCATTTCCGGGTAAACCGGAAATGGTCTCAAACCGTTTTTATGTCCAAAAATACATTTTTACAGGTAGTTTATGCACCCCAAATTTCAAATGGATAAGTCAAAAAATAAAGGAAATATAGGAGGAGCCACTAGCCTGTGGCACCCGGAGTATATCTAATGCAAATGACTAAAAAACGACCGAATGCAAAAAAAAGTGAATCTTGACTTATATCTTACAAAAGTACATAAAATAACCTACCTTTTGCCACAAAGCAAAATTTGATCCGACTTTTAGGTTCGGAGATATATCAATTTGAACATTTCAGAAAATTTGACTGAAACTGCAATTTCAGCAAAACAATTTAATATTTTTGGCTGAAATCTGGTAATCATTTTTTGCGTTATAAAGACTACTTCCGTTCCAAATTTCAGCGAAATCGGTTGAGATCTGATCAAAATAGCCGAAATTTAATATTTTCAATTATTTTCGTCTGATCTTCACCAAATTTAAACTGGAGGTTCCTTTAATATTGAGAATAAAAGGATACCATTTTCGTTCCTTAACTAATTGTTTAAGTGGTCAAAATATAATTAAAACTGCAAATTTAAAATCTCTTTTCGACCAAAAAAACACGGTTCCATCTCTTTCTGGAAATCAAGATTTTAGAGTTTTGTGATACCCGTCATGACGAACAATTTCCGCAAGGTCTGCATTAGGGTGGTCCTTAAATTAGGGTAAAACATTTTTTTCTTAATTTTGTTTGGAGCACCCTGCCATTTTGATCTAATCTATTAAAAAAAATTACTGTAATTTTTTGGGATTTTTTAACTCAGTTTTACTGCCCCGTAAAGTTTCAAAATTAATAAAAAAATTAGTTAGGAATTAATAATTAAATTCAGTTACAAAAGAAATTATGTTTATTAAACATGTAATTAATATGTACACTGAACAGCAATTACAATGTTATATATATAAAATAATATAAATGAAAAAGTTGTTAGTAAAATACAGTTGAGTTGAGATGAAAATGGGGGGCAATGCACTGTCCTATTTTATTAATTTAATTGATGATCAATGTCATTTTGATGTTCATTTGATTTATTTTGATAAAAATTTTGGAAAAATTCTCTATTATCTTGAAAATTTAAGGCTTGGTAGCGACTCGTAAAACATTATTTAAAAATCTGAAATTTTTATAGTCTTTTTTCATATGATAGAACAGAATAAGAAGGTGCCCCGGGTAAATTTTAAAAGTTAGTTTTTAAGGACCACCCTAGCCTGCATCCATCTTAAAAAATTTCCCAACCCTTTCCTAAACCGACTCCAATATGTGGTGTTTGTGGAAACTACTTTAGAGGCAGATAAAAAAGTTATTAATCGCTTAAATTTAAAAACAACTGTTATGTTTTGTGAAATATTATTTCCTATCATTATTTATTTATATATTTTATTAACATGCATTTTATAATAACATCCAACCATCAGTATGGTTTTCGTTCATATTTGATGCGTTATATTACAGAAATTTGCGTTTATTAAAATAACGTACATTGTGGAGCAGTAGTTACACTTTTGGCTTGAAATCAAAGGTCGCGGGTGTAAGATACCCACAGGTTGAATGGTAGTTACTTTTTTAAATTTTATTTTACACTGACAAGTACTTTAACAACTAAGTTGGCGTCATCACATTAAAAATGCCTAAAACTAACATAATTTATTTTTTCTGAAATCGATAGGGAATGTCTACATTTTCGGCGCGATTTTAGAGCGAAAAATGCACAATTCCAGTATTTTAGTCCGTTGCTAGGAAACTATCAGAAAACAGACCGGAAAAGATCCGTTGCCAAGCAACGATCAACAAAGCCGTACGGGAATGTTACTTCCCGGCCTAGGCCGGGAAGTAACATTCCCGTACGCTTTTTTATATATATTTTATATATGTTAATATTGTTGATTTTTATACGTTTAAAATAGTATTGATTGTGATTTCAGAAAAAATTTTTTTAAATGTTTATATTTTTGATTTTTATACGTTTAAAATAGTATTTATTGTGATTTCAGAAAAAATAGTATGTGTACTTCGGTGTGAAAGCACATTCCCAGACTTCTATGCTTGCATCGTCGTCCGGGAATGTATCGCTTTCACACCTAGATACACAATATACTATTTTAACAAAATCGATCGGTAAATAAAAAAGTTATTAATCATTTAAAATTTAAAAAAAATGGTTTCTGATTTTTCTAGCTTTGTAATTAAATAGGAATTTTGTGAAATACTACTTCCTATCATTTATTTATTATTTCACTAATATATATTTCATAACAATATAATATTAAAACGTAGAGACATAATTTTCAAATAGTAACGTTATATTAGCAATATTATCGCTTTCAGAAGTAGAGTATGGTGGTGTAATGATTAGAATTTTGACTTGAAATCCAAGGATCCCGAATTCAAAACAGAGAGATATTATTATAGATTTAGTTGCCTTTTTTTACTTTTTTTATTTATAACTGTTTTTATACTTGTTTCACCCACTAAATCGGCAATATAAGATTTAAAATGTCCAAAAATTAACGTTACAAAAATACTGCGAAGAGTATTGTAAAAAATGTGCAACAATTATATAAAAAGTCCAAAAAATACGAAAAGAGCATGACTTTTACTCTAGTTTATTAAGTTTGTAATTTACTAACCGTGAGTGAGTGACACTTTTAGAGATTGAAGAGGGAATACATACAAAACTTATTTAATGATAAAGAGATCATAAAGAGCGTGGAAATCTAATAGCAATTAATTGCAATACCGGGCCAGCAATCATTCATTTGCAATTTTCTCGAAAACTAGCATTAGCTAGAAAAAAAGTGTCAAATAAAAAAGTTACGTCCATCCTTTATTTTCGCTAAATATTTGGTATCTATTTCGAAAGATAAAAAGTTTCTCGCATGTTACATTTGAGAATGCAAATTTTTCGCCATTTTTCGATGGTGGGATGATTATTAGTCGTTTTTTAGAATTTCGGAATGAATTGACCGAAGTAATGAACTGATTTTTAATCCTGGTGGGCTTCTTTTAAATGTGCAGTGTTTAAATATTGAAGAACTAAATAATTTGTATATGGATAGCTGTAATTATGACTTAAATTTTATATGCTTGAGTGAAACTTGGGCTAATCCAGTTTCAATAAATACTTTTAATTTGACTGATTTTGTGTTAGGAAGTAGTTATTGCAGAAATATGTTCAAGGGTGGAGGCGTCGCCATATTAGTAAAACGTGATTTAGACTTTAGGGAAATTGATTTAAAAAATTATTGCCTAGACGAACATATAGAAATATGTGCTGTATCTTGTAAAATAAATAAGATAGGTAAAACGGTTGTAATTTTAACAGGTTATAGGTCTCCTTCTGGAGATATCAATATGTTTTTGGAAGGACTTATGAGTGTCTTGAACTTTATTTATAAACCAAATACAAATATTTTACTTTGTGGCGATTTTAATCTTGATTCATACAATACCTCAAATGATTTTAAAAAAATGTGTAATTTGTTGCAATGTTTTAACCTTAATAGTATGGTAAGGTGGCCTACTAGAGTAACAGATACCAGTCGATCCGGAATCGACCATATATTTAGTAACTTTACTGATAATGGTACATCTTGTGTTGTGGATAATAACATTTCTGATCACAGAACAATTTTGTTTGACTTCGGTCTAGATAAAGCTAGTGAAAATTCTAATATGTGTTATGTAAAAAGATCTTTTAATGATAATAGTCTATGTAACTTTCAGTCTGATATTCAAAAAGAGAAGTGGTATGAAATTTATCACATTAACGATGTAAACTTGGCGTTTGATTATTTTCTAAATATATTTCTGTTTTATTTCAATAAACATTTTCCTAAACGTAAGTATTATGTGAATAAAAGCAAAAATAAAAAATGGGTTGATAACGAAGTTCAGATTTCGAGCCTCAAACTGAAGGACTTGTACGTTTTAAAAAATGTATACCCCGAATTGACTTCTTTTTACAAGAAAGAAAAGAAAAAACACAATACTTTAGTTAAAAATACAAAAAAAAGATATTATCAAAGTAAAATTGATAACTCTGACAACCCCACAAAAGCGGCGTGGAATATTGTTTCTGAATTGTCTAATAAATTTAAACAAAACAAGAACATTATAATTAAAGAAAATAGTGAAATAGTCGATAATCAATCCGATGTTGCTAACGCATTTAACATTTTCTTCAAAAACGCTCCACTTGATATTATCAACAAAATACCACATAAGGATAATGAAAATGCTTGCTTTAGTAATAATATAAATAATCAGCATAGCACAATATTTTTAGAACCATATTCAGAACCAGAAATGTGTAATATAATAAGATATAAACTAAAAAATAAACACTCATCAGGACATGACGATGTACCCTCATTTCTCATTAAAAGAGTAATGATGGAAATAAACAAGACCTTAGTTTATATTGTAAACCTATCATTTTCTGCTGGAGCTTTTCCAGAAATTTTAAAAATTGGGAAAGTTATTCCTGTTCATAAAAAAAATAATATGCAAGAGTTACAAAATTACAGACCAGTTACCATACCTTCAGGGTTTTCAAAAATTATTGAATATTGCTTTTTAAACCGATTACTGATTTTTTTGAATAAAAATAATACACTTTCACATAACCAGCACGGATTCTTAAATAATAAATCAACTCATAGTGCAATGCAATCATTTTATGAAAAGATAATAACGTATATCGAAGCAGGTGAATGTTCTGTTGGTATCTTTTGCGATTTAAGCAAGGCATTTGACTGCGTTAATCATAAAAAACTTATCTCCAAACTTTCTAAGTACGGGGTAAGGGGCCTAGCCTTAGACTGGGTTGAAAGTTATTTGTCATGTCGCAAACAGTATGTGTCAGTTAATATTACGCACAATACAATTGATTCTGTTAACTCGGCATCTGTAGAAATTATTATGGGCGTGCCACAAGGGTCGGTATTAGGTCCCATATTATTATTTTTATTATATATTAATGATCTGGATGGTTTGAGTGCTTTAGCAGATTTTACTTTTTATGCAGATGACACATCCATTGTACTATCAAATAAAAATGTTGATATTTTAGAGATGAAATGTGATGTTTTATTGGAAAACCTTAATAATAATTGGTTTAGTGAAAATTCTCTTTATTTTAATGTTGAGAAAACACAGGCATTAGTGTTTCACAATAGACAAAAGAAATGTGATTATCCAAATATTCAACTTGATAATACGTCCATATCAACAAGGACGTCCAATGTAAAATTTTTAGGTATAAATATTGACAGTTGCTTGAACTGGAAAAGCCATTGTGAATTACTGATAGCCAAATTACATTCAGTAGTTTATCAGCTCAAAAATGTAAAAAATGTTCTAAACATGGCTCAACTAAGGAATTTATATTTTGCTGAGGTTGATTCTCGGTTAAGATATGGTGTTTGTTTTTGGGGGATTTCCACCCTATCAAATAATGTATTTTTAGCCCAAAAGCGTGTGATAAGATGTATGGTAGGCTTATCCACAAGAGAGACCTGTAAAAATATATTTAAGGACTATAATATCTTGACACTTCCGTCAATTTTCATTTTTGAACTATGTTTATTCGTCTTTAAAAACAAGAGTAAATTTGTTTCTAACAATCATCTACATAATGTAAATACCAGGCAAAAACACGATCTTTATGTGCCCTTCAGTAAATTAAATGTCTCTGTAAATTTACCCACTTGTCTAGGACCTAGGGTTTTTAATCACCTCCCTGTGGAAATAAAACATTGCAATAAACTTGAATTATTTAGAAAGAAACTTAAAATATTTTTAATTAGCAAAACCTTCTACAAACTAGAAGAATATTTTAATATGTAAAGTGCTCTGTGATTTACTTCTTTTTTTCTTTCTTCTTCTTCTCTCTTTTAGATATTAAGACTGACTATTCCTATACAATAATGTATCATATTGTCATAAAAGGAAAATAAAGTTTATTATTATTATTATATTATTATTATTATGCGTGTTTGGGAAGGAAATCATTGAAATTTTTATGAAGGCTTATTAACAAGGGAAGGTCTGAGGCAGGATGAAGGACGGTGGCAGCCCGAGGAGGTTGTTACAACCCTTCCAATGGGTAGGAAATTGTCTCTCTTTCAGTTTTAATACTACATAGATTTCCTTCCCAAATACGTATAATCATTCTGCTATCGAAAAACAGCAAAAGGGGTAGTTTTTGCCCGTTTGGCGGAAGGGTTGAAGACGTAATCGACTATTTTTTTCGAATTTAGCGCCATCGAAAACAGGTATTAGAACTAAAACAGAAAAAAGTCAATTTCCCACCTCTTGGAAGGGTTGTAACAATCCCCAGGGCTGCTACCGCCCTTTACCCTGCCTCAGCTCCTCAGACCTTCCCTTGTCAATAAACCTAGGGAAATGAAGTAAATTTGGGAAAATTTTCTCTTTTATATAACAAGTATTAAATTAAATGTTTTAACTTTTTTGGAAGTAAATCCAGACAGGTCTTACTTGCTATATCTTCCATATCCAACATTATTTTTAAAAAATGTTCAGAGCTTTTATAAATTTAATTTATCTTGACAATAGCTGTCATTTGAATGGAGGCCGCGTCCTAAATTTATTGACAGTTGCCACGGATATTCAAAGCATTACTATTTGCTTAACAAATATGAAATCTTACTTAAGTAATTATAGTTTTCCTCTAGTTTTTCTCAAGTTTTTTTCTAGTTTAATGATTCACGAGTACGACTAAACATATAATATACACCGCGAGTCGTGCAGTGCGATTTTTTGGTCTCGAATACTTACAAACCTCGGCCCTACGGTCCTCGGATTACAAACTGTTTTCTCGACCGAAAAAAGTGCACTTACGACCCTTGGTACATAAATAACTATAATTTCTACTAAATAAACTAAAAATCAAAAGTTACGTATATATTTCGCGGCAAGCCCAACATGTCAAATGTGATATTTGTATTTTGACTTTTTGTTTATTTGGTAGAAATTTAATTATTATACTTAATTGAAGTGTAATTTAATACGATCGTGCAGAAAATAATATTATGCTTCTTTAAGTAAAAAGAGAGGTTTCTTTATTTTTTTGTCCCTATTTTTGTGAAATAACATATTAATTTTACTTACCGACTTGTTAGGCCTAGCATTCAGTAAACCTACCGTCTTGGCAACAGATGTAAATAAACAAAAAAGATCAATCGTGCAAAAAAAAACTTTTATTATCGAAACTGAATGTTAGCGGGCTGACCGAGAATAGAGCACATACCCATCGGGTGGGCAATATTGCAACTAGTGCAACTGCATTAGATTGGCAATTTTGAATTTTTAACTTTTGTCATCGGACTCGGTATCAGCTACTCCTAAAATACCTAAATGCCAATTTGAATGCAATTCCGATGAAATTTGAATATTTTGTCGCAATATTACATTTTTCTTAGATATCAGTCTGGCTTCGGAGAAGGTTTTAGTTGTAAAAGTGCGTTACAGTATGTTATCAATGAGTGTAAGGAAGCCAAGGACAAGAGAAAAATGACAGGAGTAATTTTTTCAGACCTGAAAAGAGCATTGAGACGATTGACAGGAAAATTTTGTTAGATAAGCTGCTCAAGTATGGTATCAATGGTGTGGTATGGAAATGGTTCGAATGTTACTAAAAAAACAGGAGGCAAATGGTGAAAAGTGAACATATGTTCTCAAGTGAGCTACCATTGATATGGAGGTGCCCAGGGGAGCATACTTGGGCCGTTGCTATTTATAATATATATCAATGATATGTCTAAAATTTTTAAACACTGTAAATATCACTTTTTCGCTGATGACACTATAATCTACATTGATGAGAATGATCCTAGAGAGTTAGTAGATAAAATAAACCATGATTTAGAACTGGTCTCTAGATGGCCGGAAACGAATAAATTAAAATTAAATATTACAAAAACAAAAGGTATTCTCATAAGTAGTCGGCAGAATTCCAGATTACTCAAACATATAAATTTACCAATCAAGATTCAAGAGGTAAACTTTCCATTGGTCTCAGAAATCAAATACCTAAGAGTTATTGTTGGTTGCAACGTGAAGTTTAAAAACCATGTGGATTATATGTGTAAAAAATTATAAAAAAAATCGGTGTTCTTAAACGTGTTAGTTGGTACCTAATTGTAAATACAAGAACAACGGTTTATAACTTCATAATATTACCTCATTTTATTTATTGTAATACGATACTTAAACAGGGTGTCCCCGATTTAAACGGTCATATTCTAGAGAAAGGTAGAGCACACTCAGCTAAGTTCAAAACATCCCTATACTTACCGTTGAATGTGAACCGTTTTTGAGATACGGGGTGTTATATGGTTTTTGACCAGAAATTTAGTTCGCCATATTTTTGAAATGACTGCACATATTTAGATACAATTTGGTATACATATTATACTCTTTTAGGTTAATGAATGACAAGTGATTTTTGAAAAATTCCAGGACCAACCTCCATTTTTTTAATATGGCTCTTAGGGTCGTTAACATCACACTGTATATTATTTTTTAGTAAATGTTAGTAAATTTTTAAAAAGCCTATGGACCAGTTCATAAAATAATGTCATAATATTAGAAGGCACGTTTATGGGTATTCTTCAATAAATTTTCAAAAGTATTGAAAGACCAAATTTGACATTCTACAAATAACACAATCCAGTTGCTAACATCATTTTATTAATTTTAGCTAATTACCCCGCAGAAGAGGTTGCTATTTGTTTTTGTTTTGACATTCAGTGTTTTTTCCGTCCAAAATAAAACACATTCCATTTATATCATGAATAAAAAATAAGTAATAAAACGATGCGATTAACACATGACATTGTTGCATTAAAAATCCCAAGTAGGCACATGTCAAATGTTTAATTTTACAAATAAGAATTTCTGTTCGGTCTTAGTAATTATTAGAATAAGTGATAGAAAACCAGTTATAAAACTAAAAAAACCGCTGCCCAAGGAATCACTACTTCCACATCCAGATTTTTTATCCAAGTCACTCACAACGAAAAAATTTTGTATGTGGAAATAATTGTTTATGGAACTTTAATAATATACTATTTGAAATCCTCTACGCCAAAAACCCATAAAACGATACCCCACATCGGTAGCGGGGTGGGGGTGGTGATGGGGGGGTGGTAGTGGGGGTGGATGAAGTAAAAAACATTTTTTTTCATCCCCTTTAATAACGGGGTGGGGGGTGGTAATGGGGGTGGCTAATGCCAAAAATTTTTTTGGGACCTTAGCTTTTCTTGTATATACTAAATACCAATTTTATGGACTCTTACCTGCTTGATTTACCTATTTTCCCCAAATTTACCCTAATTTACCTCCCAACCCTTCGACGGAACAAGATGAAAATATAATCTGGTTCTAGATCTCGTTAAAGTACATATGTGTACCAAATTTCAAGTCAATATCTCAAACGGTTCCAGAGTAAACGTGCGCACAAAAAAGTTACAGACAGACCGACAGACAGAAATCTTTTTTTTCGCTCAAACTTAAAATCTCGACGTTTCGTGACATTCTAAGCCTATTTGAACAATAAAAATTTTTTAAACATTTTTTTGTCGTTACTATACTTCCACTGGATGTGGAAGCAATTTTAAGATGCCGTTTCAATTCAGTAATGAAGATTATGCGGATATTATTTTTGTGTATGGCTTTTGCGATGGAAATGGGAGAGCTGCAAAAAGAGAGTATCAAAGGCGTTTTCCAAATCGCCGTGTACCAGGTCATAAAACGTTTTCAGAGGTATATCAATTTAGTAGGGAATACGGACAATTTCCGTCAATGACAAAGCATGAATATGTTCCCAGAAATTTTCCACAAGAAGAGCAAATATCACAGGTTGTGGACAATAATCCATCTATAAGTGCTAGAAATAGTATATTACGTAATGAGTGTTGTAAGAAGCACATTACGCACGAATGGGAAAGTTACGCACGATGCCACGTATCGGCGAGTGCGTATTTCCATGAGTGCGTAATTGCTTTACAACTCGAATTATGTACTATACTTTACCTACGATCATATTCATTTATTTATTTATTTATATTAGTAAAATCTGAATTTAGTTTACTAGTCAACAATATTATTCAACTGTCAACACATATTATGTCAGTTTTGGCAGCGTTTGAAAATTACGTAGGCGCATTTATTTTTTAAACCCCGCGTCAGCGAACTAAGCCACCTATATTTGCGTGTCCCGTGCGTTTTGTTTACCGTGCGATTTGTTCAGAGTGCGTTTTGTTTACAATATGTAAAATTCAACTTGCATAGATGGCAGGTAGTGTGTTTTTTACTATTTACAGTAGTGATCGTAGGTAAAATAAGTAATGAGTTAGCAGTACCTAAGACAAGAGTATGGCGAACATTAAAGAAGGTAAACTCATATCCATTTCATGTTGAAACAGTTCAACGTCTAGAAGACGGCGACGGCGTTCCCCGCTTAACATTTTGTAGGTGAATTTTGGCTCACAGAAGAACAATAACGAGAATTCTATTCACGGATGAAGCCCAATTCACACGTAACGGAATTAACAACTGTAGAAATCAGCATGTTTGGGCAACCGAAAATCCACATGCAGTGATTCAGAAACATTCCCAATACAGATTTAATATTAATGTGTGGTGTGGTATTTACAATAATCATCTAATAGTGCCCCACATATTTGAAGAAAGGCTAGCTGGTGAAGTTTATTTAAACTTTCTTAGAGATATCTTGCCAGATTTATTAGAAGGCATCAATACTAGGGATTTGCGGTTTCAGCACGATGGTGCTGGACCATTTTTCTGTACCGGCTCGAGATCATCTAAACCAGCATTACACCAACAGAGGATTGGTCGCGGAGGTCCGGTAAACTGGCCACAGAGGTCTCCTGATCTAGATTATTTTTTATGGGGTCATCTCAAGTCGTTGGTGTACAATGAAGAGTTCAATACACGAGAACAGCTTCTAGAAAAAATTATTACTGTATGTGATAACATTAGAAATAACCCGGAAGTGATTGATAGGTCAGTGAAAAACATATTAAAACGTTCTCGAAAATGTATTGATGCTGGGGGCATTCATTTTGAAAACCAGTTATAGTTTTAATTATTTGCACCGTTTTTATTTTTTTTTGTTCAATTATTCTTCTAATTAAATTTATTTTGTCAAAATAAAATTGCAAACTTTTGTCTTTAATATCTTCAAGTTACTTATTCTCAAAAGGTGTTTAATATTTTTTTAAATTGTGCATGTTAATTCAAGCCTCTTCACTAACATTATTTTCTTTCATGAAAGAAATGGAATGTGTATTATTGTGGATGAAATTTAAACTAAAAAAAGCTTAGAAACACTGAATGTCAAAACAAAAACAAATAACAACCTCTTCTGCGGGGTATTTAGCTAAAATTAATAAAATAATGATGTTAGCAACTGGATTGTGTTATTTGTAGAATGTCAAATTTGGTCTTTCAATACTTTTGAACATTTATTGAAGAATAACCATAAACGTGCCATCAAACATTATGACATTATTTTATAAACTGGTCCGTAGGCTTTTTAAATGTTTACTAACATTTACCAAAAAATAATATACAGTGTGATGTTAACGACCCTAAGAGCCATATTAAAAAAAAATGGAGGTCGGTCCTGGAATTTTTCCAAAATCACTTAAACTATTCATTAGTCTAAAAGAGTATAATATGTATACCAAATTTTATCTAAATATGTGCAGTCATTTCAAAAATATGGCGGACTAAAGTTCTGGTCAAAAACCATAAAACACCCCGTATCTCAAAAACGGTTCACATTCAACGGTAAGTATATGGGTGTTTTGAACTCAGCTGAGTGTGCTCTACCTTCCACTAGAGTATGTCCGTTTAAATCTGGGACACCAGTATAGTATCGTATTCAAATTACAATACACGGTGTGCTACAACCAAATTTAAATCAAAGTTGTTGCCACTCGATTTTTTTTACACAATCTTGGATGTATACAGAAAATTTCCACGATATTTAAAATCATTCATCGCCGATTTTTTTTTACAAGTCTGTTACTTTTTTGTTTAATGACACAGCCACACAAAAAAAAAAGTGATCTAGCCTGTGGACCAGACCGATGTATCCTTATGTATTTGAACCCGCTGAAACCACATCCGAAGTCAAAATTGTCAGATTGGCTCGTTTTTCACCCTTAACCCCAAAAAAACACGCCCCCAAAAAATGGTGTGTCCGCCAGACCACAGTGTATCCTTATGTATTTGGACCCTCTGAAACAGAATCCGAAGTCAGAATTATCAGATTCGCTCGTCTTTCACCCCCAACCCCGAAAAATACTCCTAAAACAAAAAAGCGGTCTGGCCTGCGGACCAGATCAGTGTATCCTTATGTATTTGGACCCGCTGAAACCGAATCCGAAGTCAGAATTGTCAGACTGGCTGGTTTTTAGTTTTTACTTCCACATCCAGTGGAAGTATAGTAACGACAAAAATTTTTTTAAAATTTTTTATTGTTCAAATAGGCTTAGAATGTCATGAAACGTCGAGATTTCAAGTTTGAGCGAAAAAAAATTTCTGTCTGTCGGTCTGTAACTTTTTTTGTGCGCACGTTTACTCTGGAACCGTTTGAGATATTGACTTGAAATTTAGTACACATATGTACTTTAACGAGTTCTAGAACTAGATTATATTTTCATCTTGTTCCGTTGAAGGGTTGGCGGGTAAATTGGGGTAAATTTGGAGTAAATAGGTAAATCAAGCAGGTAAGAGTTCATAAAATTGATATTTAGTATAGACAAGAGAAGCTAAGGTCTCAAAAAAATTTTGGCGTTAACCACCCCCATTACCACCCCCACCCCATTATTAAAGGGGATGAAAAAAAAAATGTGATTTAGTGTGTGTACAAGAACCAGAAACCTCAAAATATTTTTTTACTTTATCCACCCCCCACTCCCACTCCCTGTCACCACCCTCTCCCCACTACCGATGTGAGGTATCGTTTTATGGGTTTTTGGGGTAGAGGATTTCAAATATTATATTATTAAAGTTCCATAAACAATTATTTCCAGATACAAAATTTTTTCGTTGTGTGACTTGGATAGAAAATCCGGATGTGGAAGTAGTGATTCCTTGGGCAGCGGTTTTCACATCAATGTATCCTTACCAAATACATAAGGACACACTGGTGAGGTCCACCGGACTGATAATTTTTTAGGGCAAAGCAAAGCATCGAGAACACATAAGATACTCTATAGTCCAGGGATATGTGCCGAACGTAAATATTCAAAAAAATCGTATGGGAAATTTTTTTCATTCGAAGGCGAAGTTTTCGCCTTATCTATAAATTGTGTTGTAAGTGTGCTTATACGATATCCATGGTTATTAATTGCAAAACAAATAAAAATCGATGGATTCTTCATGTAAAAGTATTATAAATTTATACATTAGTAAAAATATACAAAATGTATTGAAAATTATGGAGGACAAAAGAGGAAGAGGAAAGAGATGTAAATTTATAAGGTCTGCTTTCTGGTTTGTGTTAATGGTAAATTGATAAGTAAGCGAATTACATGTAATGTTTAGTTTTTGAATATGTTTTTTAGATCTTTTTTAAATATATATGTACTTTTAATATTTTTTTTTGTTACTGGTAATAAATTATATAGCTTTAGCCCGTAATAAAATATAAATCTTTGGGTATGGCATTTTCTACAAAGTGGTATCTGGACGGATATTTTGACTTGATTCCTTGTTTGATAGTCATGATTAACAAGGTCTGCTTGTGATCTGTGCATCCATAGCATAGTGTGGTATGTGTGTAATTTCCTTATATTGAATTTATTTAGTTCGGTGTAAAGAATTTTTGATGCGAATTGCTTATCTTTTTTAAATAAAATTTTTAATAATGTGTTCTGCATTACTTGGAAGTTTTTCAATTTATTATCATATAACCCACCCCAGATTATAATACAGTACCTTAGTATGGACTCAGCTAAAGCAGCATCGTACACTGTGTGCAGATTTGTTTTATTTAAGATGTCTCGTAGTTGATAAAATTTGTACGTTAGTCTTTTAAGCCCCCTCAAATAATTCACCTGTTCACCCCACCTTAAATATTGATCGATCATCACACCCAGGTACTTAACATATTTTATTTTCTCTAATGAGTCACAGTTACAGACAGGTATCTCATTGCAGTCATTTTTATGTATCTTGAGGTAAGATGTTTCTGGTTGACCTATATTTGGTAACATTGAGACTCAGGAGACTGTCGTTTGGCCAATTTTATATATGTTTCATAGATTTTTCTACTTTTCTGTATACTGCGTTCCAAGAACTAATGTTACTGCTGTGTCATCCGCATAAGAAATAAGATGCCCATCTGTATTTTTTAGTAGTGGCAAATTGTTTATGTAAATTAAAAACAAAATTAGACCTAATATAGTCCCCTGTGGGACGCCTCTAGTAATTGTTTGTGGTTTACTTATGGTGTCGTTTATCTTTACTTTATGTATTCTATTCGTTAGATAATAGAGAAGTTGCATGATTTTTTTTATAATGAAAATCGATACAGCATCAAAAAAAAAGTTATAAAAATGTAAAATTTACGATGTTTTAAATGTTAATACAGCGAGAAAGTAAGTAATTTCACTGGTGAGGAATTTGGATATTTCAAAACGGCAGTTATTTGACGTCATTAACTGTGACGTTTTCTGTTATGATTTGTCCATCGAAATTAATAACAAACTGGAAGGTGCACTCGACCAGAGAAAGTGACACAGAGAGAGAAACTTGCGTGCACTATTCCATCCTGTTTCTCGGTTTGTGTACAGACAGTCAAGCCAATCGGACGTTTTATTCAACCAATCAGATCTTGTCAGACAAGGACGGAATAGTGAACGGAAGTTTCTTTTTCCGTAGAAACATGCTTCTGTAGTTTCGTATATCTAAAGCAATTTCGATGGCTTTGTCAAATGTCAGTTTACTGTTTATTGTTTACAGTCAGTTTACCAAGTTCTTGTTTGTGGTATTATTATTTGAGCTATTGAACAATATTATTATGACTTATGAGTTACAAATATTGCATTGTGCCTAAATGTAAAACTAAGAGTAGGTGCGTTTTTATGCTCCACCAACCGGTAGCGGTAGAATTAACAGAATGACATTTACCAAAAAAACGTCCAAACCGAAATCATTATGAAAAATCATAGGTTACTTTCTGGATTAAACCACACATATTCACCACTGTCAGTTTGGATGATATTATGAGTTTCCATTTTAATAATAAACGCTATATAATAAATATTTGTAATTTGCAAACGAAGCAAAAACGTCACTTTCTAATCTCATAAGCAAACATAACCTCCGTTCCTACGCGTTTATTGACATTTTATACATTCCACCGATCATTCCGTCTCGTGAGAGAGAATGAAAAGTTTCAAACTGGAATCAGAATGGTGACCAAAAAAAGGACAAAGTTTGACATTCCGGTTGCGGAATTGGAGCATAAAAACGCACCTAGTATCACTACAAATATGGTAATTTTACATTTAAGATTCTCCAAAATTAGTTCGTAGACAGACGTCAGCAAGAGGTTAGGACACTGCGTCTACTTTGGACAAATCGTCACTGACTTTACGCCAATAAGAAACCATTTGCAGTCACGTGGTTTTGTTTACAAATTGCGGCATAATCTAAATATTAATTTTACGGAAAATAAATTTTATTTTGAATTTCTTTTGTTGTAATCGTTTTCTGGAAGTTAAGAGCAAATCACCTTTTCAAGCATTTTAAAATTTTATGCAACTTCCCTATTCTGAAATAGTTTAAGAACGACACTTCTTATATTGATATCTTTTAACCTATTTAATAATATTTCATAGTCTTCGGTGTCGAATATTTTAGCTAAATCTAAAAACACAATTAAACATTTTTTGTTTGTATTTAAAGCATTTACAATTTTTTTTTGTAAACTCTGTGACTACGTCTTCTGTGCTTATTTTATTTCTAAATCCGTATTGGTTTTTACTGAGAATGTTAAATTTTTGTAAATAATTTGTTAAAAGTGATTTTAAGGATTTTTCAAAAATTTTTGATATGTTATTTATAACTGATATTGGTCGATAATTAGTAAAGACATGCCTATCACCTACCTGATTTATAAACTGGAGTAGTAATGGTTTCTTTCCATGGTGCCGGTATTTGTCCACTTAAAAACTATTAATTTATTAGATGTACTAGGGGTTTAGTTATATATTTTTGAATAGCTTTTATTGTTTGAACAGAGATTCCATCAGGACCCGGTGCAGTATTATTTTTTAAACTGCTTATGTGTTTTATAATCTCACTTTCCGTTATAGGTTGTAGAAATAAGCGTGATGATATACAATGTTCATTATTCGTAGGTTCAGGTGGGTTTGAGTTCTTTTTTATTTTATTTGCCACTTTATATCCTATATTAATAAAAAAAAAATCATTAAAACACATTGTTTTTTTCTTTATCGCTAGTTAATAATTAGTTATTACTATCTGTAGTATTAAAATTTTCAGTTACTTCTTTTTCAGAGGCTTCGTTAATTATTTTCCAAACTTTTTTGTAGTTCTGCCCAGCGTCATTTAATTGATTTTTATAATACTCATTTTTAGTTCGTTTTATTAATTTATTTAGAAAGTTCCTATCATTTTTATATTCTGTAGAAAGTTCTGGTGAATAATTTGATATTATATTAGTCTTTTTTTGGGTTGCATCTCTATCTGATCGAGTTAATTATGCCTAGAGTAATCCATGGTTTGATTTTTATTGTTTTATTATTGTTATGAGTTATGCTAAATAAGTTGTTAGCTATCTACTACTACACTATTTTCTTGTAAAATATCGTGCCATTCTTCTTTACTCAGTGTTAAACCCAATTTGTTATATTTAATTTTTTTGAATGTTTTCTTACAGTTGTTATCAATTTGTTGTTTTTTGGCTGTATCTATCGAGAGCAGTAGAGCATAATGCTCAGTTATATTAGAATCAATTATGTATGATTTAATACAAGTACTATGTAATTTGACTTGTTTCTCCTTTCTTACAAATATATGGTCAATTACACTGAAACTGTTATTATTTACATGTTCATATTTGTTTAAAATATTTATATTAATATCACCCATAAATATTTCAATATTTTTTTTACTAGAGAGCCAAAATATCCGTTTAGATCACAAATGTATTGATTTACATCTGTAGCGGGTGGTGTGTATGAGACGGTTAATCCAAATGATACCTTGTTTTAAATAAAATTGTTAATAAATTAACTTCAGTTATTTTTTCCATATTTCCATTTACGTTGAGGTTATTTTTAAGATATACAATTACGCCATCGTTTTCATTAAAGTCTGACTCATTGTAAAAGGCTTGTTATTGAATAATCACTTACCCCCTTCAATTTTCCATGTTTCTGACAAAACTATATATAATGTCTAACGTGTCTTGAAATATTTAAATGTGTACTAGTAATTCGTTAAAACTTTTGTTTAAGCTTCTTATATTAAAGTGAGCAATGTTTAAAACGTGTTCACCACTTATGTTTTCCAAACTATCATTAATGTCTGAATACACTTTTGTTTCCCCCACCTCATTTTTCTCAGTATTGTATGATTTTAAATATCGTGGAAATTGGTTCTATATACATCCAAGAATGTGTAAAAAAAGTAAAATTCCGAGTAGCATCAACTTTAATTTAAATTTGGTTGTAGCACACCGTGAATGGTCACTGCCCTGTTGCAAAAGTCACATCAGCTATTAATAATTTACATTTAAATATAAATGTCAATTTTTGTTCATATACGAAATTCTTAAATTGAATATCTCTTAGTTATAATTTAGTTTAGTGTCTTTGTACTTTTTTGTTTAAGCTTTTTTGTGTTTAACTTATTTTTATGTTTTTATTACATTACCTAATTTTATATCTCTTTTTATATGTAAGTTAATGTATATGTTATAAACTAATTTCATGTAGGAGTATATCCTGTAGATATTCTGAAATAAATAAATAATTTCAGGGTTCCCGGGAACAAATCTCTATTAATATGAGCTTCCAGGAACTGAGAAAAGGTTATGAGAATGTGTTTAGATTTATTTAATGCCTGATTATCTATTTCTGCCATATCGATAATGTTAATATTTTTATACCTATGCTCTTTAAATGTCGTCAAAACAAATATATCGTGTTTTTATTCAACATTCCGCACGTGCAATAATGCGACGCTTTTCCCTGTTCACTGAAGCTCAAGGGATAGACCGATCGTTGAGGTCTATTTTTAGCAGTCAGCCGAAGCAGTGGTTATGTAGTTAATGCAAAATATAAGCAACATCGAAATGTACCAGCAAGCTTCTAAGCGGTAGAAATACCACAACTACGGTTAGGATCAAAATTGAAGCCCATGAATTAAACATTCTCATTTCTCAGGGAAAGAGTGATTCTGGTCACAAAGTGGTGATACAAAAATTTAATTATTTATCAGTTGTGTCACATGTATGACATAGATATGATACAATATACAGTGTGTCCACGGATGGAGTATGGAGTCTGAAAGAAGAAAAACTTTTTAATTCTTAATTTTACGAAAAAAAAAATTCTTGAAAAAAGGCTGCTTCACCAAAAACCCTCTTTTCGGTTATCGGATCTTTGCTAGCTCTACAGGTTAGCCAAAAATCTTGATTTGGTTATGGAAAATTTCCAAATATTGTGAAAATGTTTTCGCTGGGATTTTAAGATGACGTTTTATACATTATATTACGTAAAAAATAATACTGTCCATGTTATAAATCGAGAGTTCTCAATTTTAAATAATAAGAATAATTTTTATTAAAAATGACACACATTTTGTTAAATAGAAATACCAACTCATCAGCGACCGATACGGTAGCTCGGTGTGGTAACGCGAATTATGTGGCAAATACGCTGGTCGTACTGTCTATCACGTGCAGTCCCGGGACCAACAATGCCGGGGGTATGGATGTATGTCTGCGTTTTTCCAAATGTCTTCCGGACCGCCTTGGATTTGGGGATTGTCTGTGGTGTGATTATGTTTATAAAAAGCTATTCAAAAGTATCACCAGCAACTTCTGCACTTAGTTCTATTCGAGCTCTCAACCCCCGGTTACTGTTTCGTTTGGTTTAGTGGTATATCTACAATAGCTTCTCTTATTTTATCATTTAAGAGATCGACACTGTTATGAATTCTATGTGCATACACTTTTTGTTTAAGGTACCCCCACAAATAAAAGTCCATAATCGTGAGATCGGGGCCAAGATATCTTCTGATCCGTTTATCTCCAAATTGGTAATTTTGACGAACAATTAGAGTGAAATAAGGTCAACGTTTATCTTGTTTGAAGTACAATTTAATCGACTTGCTAGGGGTAAATTTTTCAGTTAATTAAGAAAAAATGTATTGAACATGTGAAGATGTTGATATTGAACGTTGATTTAAATTTTGCTCAAAAAAATCTGGTTCAATGACTCTAAAATATGTGAGTGCACACCAAACATTGACTTTGTTCGAATATTGTCTCCTACACTGTATACTAAAATTTGGATTATCGCTGTTCCAATATAATATAATTTAAGAATATTTTCTCCGATCCACAAACAAAAATTGAAAACTAATTTTACGGAGTCTGTTGCTATGAAACGAATTGTTTTTTCCCTAATATTCTGTAAAAACGCCGTTTATAAATTTTTCCTAAAATATTTTCAAAATATTTTATGCACAATTTAATCAAGTTTTTTAGCTAACCCTGTAGAGCTAACGGGGATCTGTTAACCGAAAAGGGGGTTTCTGGTGAAGCAGACTTTTTCATCAAATCAAGAATTAAAAAGTTTTTCCTCTTCCGGACTCCATCCGTGGACATACGATTATGGTCTGTCTCAAAAAAATTTTTGGCATTAGCCACCCCATTACCACCCTCACCCCATTATTAAAGGGGATGAAAAAAAATGTGATTTAGTGTATGTACAAGAACCAGAAACATCAAAATATTTTTTTACTTCATCCACCCCCACTACCACCCCCTATCACCACCACCACCCCACTGCCGATGTGGGATATCGTTTTATGGGTTTTTGGGGTAGAAGATTTCAAATATTGTATTATTAAAGTTCCATAAACAATTATTTCAACATACAAAGTTTTTTCTATGTGAGTGACTTGGATAGAGAATCTGGATGTGGAAGTAGTGATTCCTTGGGCAGCGGTTTTGTGTACTTATGCAAATTCGTTTAAAGCATATATGTTTAGGTTATAACAATTTAATTTTAATTTATAAATATGGTTTTTTACACGACTTTTTGAACTATGTAATTCTTACATACATTCATAAACTGCGAAATAATTGACTTTTTTTAATATTTATTTTATATTATTAAATAAATGCATGTAAAAAGTAATAATCTATTTAGGCCCGGTACTTTCATCTATAGATAGTGATATTTAATCTGCAGAATAAGGTTTATTCTGGAGATAAGCAAGAAATCGGTATTTTCACCTACAAATAGTGATATCCACCAGATAAATATGCCTTATCCCTAGGATAACCTATCCGGCACCTAGACCTCTGGATAACAGTTTTATCTAACAGATAAAAATATCCACACCCATGCAGCTCCGCTGTAATTGACAGAATTGCTATTTTGTCTTCTAACCCAACTTTTTAAAAATTTGGTTTGTTTTGCCTTTGTGTTTTAACTTTAAATTTATAAGTAGATACAAATAATCATATTTAATAAAAAGACCTTTATAAAATGATATCATAGAGTACTTATATTGTAATATACACATTTTAAATACTTGTTATAACAAAATAAGTCTATTTTTGTAGGTTAGAAATCTAACCTATAACTAGCAGTCTATTTTATTAATCATCAATATTGAAAAATAATTTGAGTGGATTTTTAGATGTTCGCCTGAAGCCAGTATATGGCTACAAGCTAAAAATGCGATACAAACATTAAAAATGAAAATTAACTTAAAAAACTTAAAATTTCAGGTTATGTTAGTTATACGATGCACAACTATTTTAACAATATGATAAACTATCATAAAAATGACGCAGATGTTATAAACCGGCAACAAACCACAGTAGGGGAATCTTTTCTATATCTATTTGAAGCACAAAACTTCCTTACTTTACAGTGTCTTAAGTTGGCAACACTTACTTTGGGAAGTATCTAAAGTCATATCTATCGGATGGTTAATCGATGATATACAAGGTGTTTCGAAAAGATTGGGACAACACTTAGTCGTAGATTCTTGACATCAAAACAAGTCAATTTAACTCAAAAAGTAGTGGTGTAACTTTTTTCGTTTTCAAGGAAACTGTTATACGTATCTATTTCAAAGTTGGTAACGACATGTTTTTCAGGTCGGTAATTACAATGGTGATATTGCCGATGCCATATTTTGTAGATGGCGCTAGTTACAGGACTTTTACATGACACTTTAAGCCATAACTTTTTTGAGGTTAGGTTTTGGACATCGTCTTCTATTATAATCGAAACGTAATTTAGTTTCCTAAAGAAAAGGTGTACTTGTTTAAACGCGATAAAATGCACCCTTTCAAAGAAATACGCGATTTACAACTTTATCACCCACCAGTTCGAAGAAATTCAATTGTACCTAAATGCTCATGCTGTTTCTTATCTAGTAGGTGTACGTCAAGTATGATGTCTTGAAATCGTCAATAGTGCTTGCTGTAGATACGTACAATATTCTCCAAGATAGAGACAAAATACGAATACAATTTTTTTTACTATCCCACTTTGTATCTTGAAAACGAAGAGTTAGACCACTACTTTTTGGGTTAAATCGACTTGTTTTGATGTCAAGAGTCTACGCTAAGCGTTGTCCCAATCTTTTCAAAACACCCGGGGTGTTGAATTTCTTCGAACAGGTGTGTGACAAAGTTGTAAATTGCGTATTTCCCTGAAAGGGTGCATTTTATCGCATTTAAACAAGTACACATTTTCTTTAAGAAACTAAATTGCGTTTCGATTATAATAGAAGATGATGTCCAAAACCTATCCACAAAAAAGTTCACCATTATAATTAGCGACCTGAAAAACTTATCGTTACCAACTTTGAAGTAGATCCGTTTTCTAGTCTCCAAGATAGAGACAGATTACGAAAACAATTTTTTTACTTTACCACCCTCTATCTTGAAAACGAAAAAAGTTGGACCACTATTTTTTGAGTTAAATCGACTTGTTTTGGTGTCAAGTATCTGCTGCTAAGCATTGTCCCAATCTTTTCGAAACACCCTGTATTTTGAATGAAAGTACCCAAACAAGTTGCCGGATAAAGTCTATTTATACTTAGGTGAAAGTACCGGCCCTTAGAGAAATAGATATATAAATTAAAGAATATTATCATGCTTTGTTTTTATTACTATAGCAACGTGATGTGAATTTGTCGTGTTTTTTTTTAAATATTATGCAATAAATATGTCAATTTTATTTTAAAACGTCGAAATCACATTTTTTTTAGCTAAACAACTTTTGTGGCCTAGAATCATTAAAACAGAAGGAAAAAGGTATATTTATTTTTTATTATGCACGCAAACTTTTTTAATTTTTGGTAATTTTTATAAATATATTATCAGGAAAACGAATCATACGATCTCGTTTGTATTTTGTTTGTTTTGCTGATTTCCATTGGAATAAAAATAGGATTCTTCTTATTTGCGTAAGAATCTTTTATTTGTTTATATGAATATTAGAATAATGTATTTTCCTATTAGTAGAGTAAAATCTGGAAATAAAGTCGCTTAGTTTTCGAGAAAAAAAAAACGGCGTAGAACCAAACCAGACTTAGTGGGATTCTTTAGTAAAATAATCGTGTACACAAAATCATTTTTTACGACATTTTTTGGTGGTCGAGAACTTTTTTATTTCGAAAAAACTGAAAAAAATAGATTTTTAATGAAATATGTTTTTTAACGTCTCCACCGCTATATCTCTGAAAATATTTATGCTATCAAGCTATTTTTTTTTTAGATTGAAGTAGACACAATAGCGCTTCGATTTATTTTTTTTAAGTTGATAAAATAATAGGAAACTCAAACTTGTTATTTTCAGTAGCGTAATTTTAGGCTATCGAGAAAAAAATTTATTTATGAAAATTTGTATATACATGCTGCATACAAATTGAAGCCAATAGTTGAAAAAAGTTTTTAGGATAAAAATTTTTCATGTCCTGTTCATAGTATTGAGTCAGCGATTTTTTTTTTAACGGGCCAAAGCCATATTCTTGCGCGCTCGGCTGTAGCAAGCCTGCCGACTGCAACGATCTGACGGTCCCGGTCGGGGTGTGTGTAGTAGTTTAACTTATATCAATAGGTACATGCAAAACCAGTAGTGATCAAAAGCATCTAGGGGATCAATATTATTGTTCAATATTTCATATATGGTACAGTAGTATTGATCATATGCTGTTAATATTAAGAAATTATACAATAAATATTAAATAGTCTCCTTTTAATAATAAAAAGACAGGTAGGTAGATATAAATATCAATCAGTGTTACTAACTACCCACCTAATTAGTAAGTTTATTAGACATTTTTAAATGAATGAAAATAAAAACGTACGCATAAAATGAGTTTTATTGTTGAAATAAATTTTCTATTTGGATAGATAAATACCGTGCGTGTAATTTCCCATTAGGCATGTACATTCACGTAGCGCGAGAAATATGACAACACCGGCAGCCGTAAATTCGTCCATCGATGGAGCATTCCAGCTCTGTTATTTCATTTCAGCCAGCTGGCACACGCGATGTTGTAATTCTACTCCCCATGCCTAGCCCGCGACTACACACACGGTATGTAGTATGTAGTTCATGTAGGCCCTACATTAATAGCATTCTAGTTCATTCATATCTGCCTCGAAATCTTTAATAATGTTGTTACAGGAACCAGGGGGGTCTATTGGGTACTGAGTTTAGGAGCCCGCCAGAGATTTTGGCAAAATTTTTTTTTTTCAAATTTCTCCCCAACGCTCATCAATTACTAAGCGCGGGGGCCCATTGACTCTGCAGGGGCTCGTAACGGAGGCCCGCCAGAAATTTTGGCATTTCTCCCCCCCCCCCCCACGCTCATCAATTATTAAGAGCGAGGGCCCCGTTAGCTTTGGAGGTGCCGAGGTGCCCGCCAGAGATTTTGACAAAATTTTTTTTTATTAAGCGCGGGGGCCCGTTGGCTTTGGAGGGGCCCGTAACGGTGGCCCGCCAGAAATTTTGGAAATTTTTTTTTTCAAATTTCTCTCCCCCCGCTCATCAATTATTAAGCGCGAGGGCCCGTTGGCGCTGGAGCGGCCCGCCAGAGATTATGGCAAAAATTATTTTTTCAATCAATTATTAAGTGCGGGGGCCCGTCGGCTTCTGAGGGGCCCGTAGCGAGGGCCCGCGAGAGATTTTGACAAAAAAAAATTTCCCCGTTCATCAATTATTAGGCGTGGGGGCCGGTGATTTGATGCGGGGGGGCCTGACAGGAACGACATTTGCACTCGTTGCAACATTTTAGGCCTTCCTTAAAACAAGCACATTTTCGATTGTCACAATTTTTATCATAACAATGAATACTTAATGATTTTCGAACAATATCAGGAATTGGCTTATCATCTGCAAATACCGGTGACCATACGTCGTCAGTTAAATTCCATCCTGAACCATCTGGATTTATAACTGGTGTTGGTATATCGCTACTGTACTATATTCTAAGTTGATACATACACCTGCGGAAAAATAAAGCATATTAGATAAATAATTACAATTTAAATATACGTTTACCTTGTCTTGTCTTTTTTCAGCACTTGATAATAATGATAACAAACCTTGTATTCTAGGTCTTTGTACCACAGATTTGTCACCATCGTACACATTTTTTTTACAAATAATGCACTCCATTGTTTTAGAAAACTAAATAAGTACGTACAGCACACTCTAACCGCCACTTCTACGCGACTAATCTGACCAACCCTGCATACGCAATTAATACAATGTATTAATTGCGTCGCAATGTCGTATTTAGCGCTGATAAAAAAAATCGCTGTTGCCAAACGGTACACTTTAGGAAAAAATATATTATTTCAAAAACTTTTGTGATTATTAGGCTTTATTTTCTTCGCTGCATGTATGTAAATATTTTCAAAAATAAAAAAGTTTGTCGATTGGTGACGATTTCAATACATGAAATATATATGTTTAGTTTAACTGATTTTTAGATAAATGAAAGTGCGAATTGTGCCCAAACCGTTTATATTGGTAAAAGCACTACAGTGTGTGCTTTAATTTGACACAAAAAAAATTTCGGTACCTTTAATAGTTTTAAAGATATGGCATGGCGGTGGAAACAAAAAAAAACAATTTTCTAAAAAAATACATTTTTTTCACTTTTTATTGATTTAAAAAGTTCGAGACCACAAAAATGTCGTAAAATATGATTTCATATGCCCGGTGACATACTCAAAGGAACCTAACATGTTTGACCTGGTTCTACGCCAAAAAAAAAATGACACGATAGACTTACGAAATTGCTGTTCTATATGTTACACTATACATCAGTATTATATTCTTAAAGCAAATTAAATATTAAAAGTATTTACCGTTTCGATAAAAAATACGTAAAATCGCGTTTTTGAAATTTTGAATTTTGGAGCTTCAACCTGCTGTATTTTTAAAATAAAGACATTTTGGAACTTTATCCGTAACAATTTTAATTGAGAATAACCTAAGGATTCTATGTCTTGAATTTACAATGATTCCGTCGACAACAAATTACCCATGCATTTGGTGCGGGGTCCTTTGCGAAAAGGGGTATCAAGTAACACTTATATGCAATTATTTATAACGTAAATAATTGCATCGTCTATTGCAGTTTAGACGTCGAGATGCTGAGAAATAATTATTCAATTTTAGGAGCTTTGAAATTGTCCGTCTTGAAATATTGTTTTTGACTTGTCTTATATCATGTATCTATTGACGATTTGCACGAAAGAAAGTTCAGTAAAAAGTGTCATGGTGCACAGTATAATGGTATCACTGTAATTCACTGTCATAACATCGTTTTCACTATCTTTAATGTTAAACCTGCTTCCATTGAATATAAATAGTCTTTCTTAGGTTATTTCGTAGTCTACAATATTTAAAAAATGTCGAATTATGCAATTTGTCAAACACTGTTTCTAACTCTCAGTTTACTAGAAGAGTTGGCAGCAGTGATTGACAAATTGCATAATTTGACATTTTTTGAATATTGTAGACTACGAAACAACCTAATAAAGATGATTTATATTCAGTGGAAGTAGGTTTGACATTAAAAATAATGAAAACAATGTTATGATTATTATATTATAGGTATTTAATTGTTGCAAAGTTTGGAAATTAGACGAGTTGGTCAACATGTGCAGTGAATTACAGTGATACCATAATACTGTGCGCCATGACACTTTACCAAACTTTCTTTCATGCAAATCGTCAATTGGATGAATGAATAATCTAAATGTGCTCATCTGTGTCTTAGATATTCTCTTGGTGAAAGTGAGATAACAAGTGATCTGCTAGATTTACCAATAACTTTAAACATTAGCTGAAATCCTGATTTTTACTATTAAATATTGCTTACCAATCAGTGGAATATAGTGTAAAATAGTTTATATTTTTTTCTGACGGCAGAATGATCGACATACCTGAAACAAAAATATTTATTTGCATTATATTACTTATATTCTTATTACATAAGATGGGTTTTTAGTCTGAGCAATAAGTGTGGACAGTAGAACAAAAAACTGAGCGATATTTTAATCAAAGAAAATAGCAGATAAATGTACCCACGGGTCTCCTCAAGAAAAAAGATGTTTGGCTGAAAAGGCGACGAAATCGGGTCGAGCCGAAAGTTTAGGAATTGTTTCAAGTATCCAAAAAACCGAAACCGACCTAAAATAGGGACAGATCGTCTACAGGTATTATCACATTTTTATACAGGAATAAAAAAATCACTAATTATAGGCATTTATTTTTCTCTTTATATTATACAACGTGATCTACCAGGACATGCGGAAAATTTAACAGTAGGTTGTCCCCACCGAAAGGAGTAAAAAAAATGAAAAATTTTTAAAAAATGACCTTATTTTTTTGTAGGAATGCGCCGCCAATGACTTCAACTAATCTAACGTAACGCGGTACAACCATATCACTTTATCAGACTTTGGATTGACACTACTGACAGCAAAGTTGGATAAGATAGAAATGACTTTTTGATTTTAATCAAATCACACTACAAAAATACCGAAATAAATCGAAATAAATCGAAAACATTGATCTCATGCTGAAATGACAAGCAGATATACGAGATATTTAGTTAAATCGGTCATTGACACGGCCGTGTAACTATTGTTCGACCGGAAGCAAAAAACGCGGCTCTCTCACACACGATCCAGCGGCACGGAGCCAGCCTTGTCGGCATGCTTTGAACTCATTCGTAAAAGTGAATTGGTCCGCTGGAATTCCAATTATCTTCAAAGCGTACCAACAATGTTGGCTACCTGCCGCTGGATCGTGTGTAGACCTCTTTTTTTATCTCGCCGGCCGGCTTCACTTTTTATGCCAATTAAGGAAATGTAAACAACTCGAATACGTTCTTTCACCAGTAAGTTCGTCGACCTCTTCAGAAGTAGGTCAGGACTTACTCAACATCAGTAGTGTATCTTCGCAAATTGACTAATAATTTAATATACTAAATTACCTCAGAATCCTCTAAAATTTTGCAGGGGCTTTCCCACATTGAAGACTAGCACACCATTTTATTTTCCGCATTTCTTGGTAGATCACGTTGTATAAAATAAGCATTATTAGCAGAGATGGGTAAAGGAAACTTTCCATTTGAAAGTTTTCCGAACGAAATTTTGATAAAAATGAATATTTTCAATAAAATATTTGAATATTTGAATGTTTCCAAAATTCCGAGAAAGTTTCCTTTGGCAACTTCGGAATGTTCAAATATTTTATTGAAAACTTTCATTTTTATCAAAATTTCGTTCTGGAAACTTTCATATGGAGTTCATATGAAGTTTCCTTTACCCATCCCTGAATTTTATCATAACTTCGTTCGGAAAATTTCCCTGAAACGTTTATTAGAAAGTTTCTTTTACCCATCTCTAATTATTAGTATACTACGCGCAGCTGTACCCAGTGTTAACGATCGTGGACATGGTGGTATTCAAAACCCGTAAAAAAAACGCATAAAGTTTTGATATAAATGAAACATAAAGGTGAAACATGTAATGCGTAAGCGTGTAATGAAATTTGAATAAGATCGCATTAATTACACAGGCCTGCGACCAAAAAACTTATTTGAAATAGGTGATCTTTATAGATTTTTGGGTGCTGAATCCGGGAAAAATAATGAAAAGATTCCATCACCCTCAGTTTTTTTGCAAATTTGATTTTTTCTGGGTGTCGGTATGAATTAAGGCCATGGAGAATAGATATCAGGGCAGATGGAATGTCAGTATGATGGGAGACTACTGCTGATCACTTCATCGAGAGAATCCAGGTGTTACTCACAAGAGGAAAAGTAACAATCGGAGCTTTTCTATGAAGAGGGAAAGGAAGTACAGGGCCATCAATGTCGATTAAATTAATTGAAAATACATTAACTGTGTCTTTCATTGTAAATAAACTTAATTTGGAATAATAAAACCTTTTTAAAATTTTTTAAAACATCTCTACATTCCAAAACAGCCATATTCATACCTATTAGGTTCAAAATATTGGGTCGAGTTGCGGAAAAAGAAAAAAAGATTAATTTTTGCTCGCTTAAACCCCACAATCTAAATGTGATAAGTATACAAAGTTATCGCTTTAATATCTTATACTTTATTAGGCTCTGTTAATAGATGGTAAGGACACCTCGTCACGCTGGGTATTTTGGTATATTTTGTATATTGTTGTATATTGCTCATATACAAAAAGTAAAACCGATCAGAATAGCTATAATAATCATTATTAATAAATTTTTAATTATCCTAGAAAAAAAAATTCTGTACAGGAATTCTGAACTCAAATATCGAATAGAGAAGCTTAATAGGTTAGATGATATATCAAAGATGTTATTAAGATACATTTAATAATTGAATGAAAGTTGCAGTTGGGCGTTGTCGATTGCGAATACTTATTAAAGACGATATCTTCTGTAGGTCTTAAAAACTTTTTTATTTCAAATTTGAAACATAAATAATACTCTCTTTTGAAATTGCACCATATCTGTCACACAGGGTCATCGTCAGAGGCATGCAATCTATGTTTTATTATAAAGGACCCCGCACAGATCTTATGGAAATTGGTCCAGGTTAAATTCGCTGAATTTTTAATATATTGTAGATTTTGACTTTCTAATCAAAATCTCTCATGGACCCAACTCGATCCTACATCTAGACTCCGAGATACAGCTATAAGTTCTTGTAAAATTCTTCTCGATCTTTTGATTTAATGATGCGGAATTAGAGATCAAAGGAGCCATTTCCGAAAGCTTCTCAATTAAAGTATTTTGATCAGTAAGACACATACACAAATAGTTTTAGCTAATTTGACCGAATATTTTTTCATTTGTTATTTGTATGTAAAATTCCCGGCGCCTTCGCCAACATTTTTCAAACTTTTCCACACTATTTTCATTAAAATAACAAATCTTTTTAGCGCAAAATATTATACAGGGCTATTAGAACGTATCACAATATAAAATATGTGAAAAAAATCTTGAATTAATTATTGTGCTCCAGCTAGCCTTCTTGAACTGATAAACTCGTCGAGAAAGCGATATATTCCATAAAGTTAAATAACTTTATGGATTCAATATATTCATATCAAAATTTCCTCATATTTTTGATATTATGTATCAACTAGTTTATGCACTTCAATTTGTGTAAGTATTCCCAGAGAGGGAGGGGGAGCGGGTTAATTGATTAAATGAGTCTTTCTGTGGTACTGTGCCAATTTGCTCTTGTATTTGTATAGAAATGCCAATTTTTATGCGATTCAAGTAAATTTGGCAACCTTTAGCTCCTCTCCCCCCGCCCCCACCCCGCGGCATTCTTTCTGACAACAATTTTATGATTAATACGGCTTGTAATGCAATTTGTGTAATTTTGGGACTTTCCATACCCATTTTGTGGATTACGGTTATAAGATAACCTCCCTTATTACAGTGAATATAATGGTAAGGCATTTCATTAATCAGACACAATTTTCAGATGTCCATTAACTTGGTTCACTTTCCGGGAGGGGGGTGAATTGTTTTTTATTTTGCGGCAGTAGAGCACAGAAATGACCATGCCAGCCCTTTTTTGGGGGCAGGGGCGTACGGCAGTCCCCCAAAAGTGTAAGAAATATGATTTGTAAAAGTAAAAAAAAAGTCACAAATAAGTCATAGGTTTACGCATGGGAGTTGGAGGAATTTCTTAATTTACCCCCAAAAATCATGAATCCAGACCCATTCATTTTGGGCGGTATGAGGAAGCGCTACTCTCGCCCAAATTTGAAAAAAAAGTCAGATGAAAAAAATGATAAGTTTATGAATGCCAATCAGGAATCCGGTAAGTATAAACCTCCTGAGTGCGGAAAGACGTTCACCATCTTTGAAAAGTGGTGCGACGGTCTTGCCTTTCACGATAATTATAGTGGAAACAGGCGCTTAGACGTTTCAACCCTCTCTAGCTGGCCATTGTACCATTTGTCAAAGATGGCGCACGTATTTTCGCAATGAGGAGGTTCATACTTACCAAGTATCTGCTTGCCAGTCGTAAATTTATAATATTCATCGAATTACACGGGTAACCAATATATGCGGTAGGAAGCTCCGATAATACTCCATCAATTATCGTGAAAGACAAGACCTTCGCGCCACCTTTTAAAGATGGTGAAAGTATTTTTCGCTCTCAGGAGGTTCATAATTACCAAGTTTCTGATTGCTAGTCGTAACAAGGGTAACTAGTACATGCAGTAGAAAGAGCCGATAAGTCGTCAATTATCGTAGAAGGCATGACCTTCGCACCACTTTTCAAAGATGGCGAATATATTTTCTCTCAAGTTTATGATTGCCAGTCGTAAATTTGTGATACTCATCGAATCAGGTAACTAGTACATGCGGTAGGAACAGCCGATACGCCGTCAATTATCTTGAAAGGCAAGACGTTCGCACCACTTTTCAAAGATGGTGAATGTCTTTTCGCACTCAGGAGGTTTATACTTACCAGGTTCCTGATTACCATTCATAAACTTTTTTTTCAAATTTGGGAGAGCGTAGCGCTTCCTTGTACCTCCCAAAATGAATGGGAGTCTGGATTCATGATTTTTGGGGGTAAATTAAGAAATTAACCATGCGTAAACGTATGACTTATTTGTGACTTTTTTTTTACTTTTACAAGTCATATTTTTTACACCTTTGGAGGCCTGCCGTACGCCCCTGCCCCAAAAAATAGGGCTGGCATGGTCATTTCTGTGCTCTACTGCTCCAAATTAACAACAATTCACACATTTTGGAATTAAACCTATGACACCCAATTAGTGGTCGGCGGGCTCCTAGTCTATTACTTCAGCCCAAATTAGCTCGCTGGCGGCAGTTTAATTTTACTTGTAAGTTAAACAAATCTAGTTAGTTTGTATTTTTTGCTTTGTCGTCTGTTTTCTTTTTTAAATATTACAATCCAGAAATGTTTTGTTAGCAATGACTAAAAACATAATCGAAAGGGAACTTATTTTTCTTCTTCTTCGCAAGCTTATACTGTCCACTGCTGAACGAAAGCCTCTCTCAAATTTTGCCATCTTTTCCTGTCATATTATATATGAAAGGGAACACATAACTTTAATTCAAATTCAACCATCAGTATATGAACAATATCTAAAATAAAAATAAATACTTTAATTAAGGATTTATACCAGATTATATTTTGAAATTCCTATTTTGTGGGTGTAAATCGAGTTGCTCAAAGTCTTGCAGTTGCTAAAAATTTCATTGAAAATGATAATTAGTAATTAATAAGTCTAGATTGCAATAATGCTGTTGAGGATGAACTTTGTTAATTTTTAATTGTGCGATATTTACGTTCATCTCCATGTAATATTTCGCCATTTTAACTATAATGTCTAATTATCATTTTATTTATTACAATTTCATAATGTATATTTATTTTTTAAACCCGTTGAATTTGTTGTTTTTGTAATAAGATGGGTCATAACGATTTGTTCACTATTTAAATTATCAGTTTTGTGACTAACTTAAAGGACACAAGAAAAATAATTAGATACAAATAATATGCTTATATTATTGTAGTATTTACAATGTTTGCTAGCACATGGCGGAGTGGAAGATTATGTCCCTGAATTTACAATTACTATAAAATGTCGTATTTTTCAACGCTTGTATTCGGATATCTATCAATTGAAAATTTTATGCTCTATAAGAAAGATCTCTAGTGAATTTGCCAAAAAATTCAAGGTTTTCGAAAAAATGTAAAATGAAATGTAAAATTGACCTTAGGGGGTGGATTTGAGGTAGTTAGGTTATTTGGATTATCTGGAACTTTTAGTCAGCTAAAGGTGCTTTTTAGGATTACAGTCCTGCTGAATTAGCTTGTCTTAAATTTGTTTCGGATCATATATTAATTTAACTGTACTATCAGCACCGTGATAGTTTTTAATTCCCTTGATACCCCACTAATGTTTTTCTTCTTTGTTTTAAATAAAAAATATTATGGCACCGGAATGCTGTATAAGCAATTTGCATCTGGCCCATATTTTAATAGCACGCAATGTTTGTGTATAAATGCTACATCTATATGGAATTTGCATACATGATGAGTCATGAAATGTAATTTGCAGGAAATATCAAATATGGAGAATTATTCTGCGCCAGCTGATGAAATAGAATTTATCGATGAACACAATATTGTTCTGTTTTTAGATCAATATTGTGTTGTATGTATCAAAAGTTAACTGAGGAACAGAGGAACACAAAAAAAAAGGTTTTTTCAGATATCAGAATACCATATTCCCATGTGTGAATGAACAGATCGAATATATTATAAAAAAGAATACTCATTCACATATTTTATGTATTAAAAGGCATATTAAAAAGAAAAAATGTATTTATTGTTTGTGAAGCGTTAGTTGCATCGATTATTAGCTTTTATATTGTAACATGGGGGGGGGGAGGATTATTTAAGAACTGTATTTAAGAACAATTTACAAGTCTCAAAATAGCATATTAAAAATTATGTTAAATAGAAGTGTGCAAAGAGGCAAACATTTTTAATATTAAAAATACTTGTAGTTATATTGTGGAATTATAAAATACGGAATTCAGTATATATATCTCTCATGAATACTCAACAAGATCTGTAACAAAAAAACACCTTATAATACCATTATACAAAAAAGCGCATACGAAGCAATTTATTCTCTACTATGGTCCAAAGCTATATAACATTTTACCCCTTAACATAAAGAATAAATAAAACTTAAACAATTATAAAAAAGAAATAAAAATATATATATATATTTTATATCACTTAGAACTGTGTTCACTTTTTAAAAACTTTTATTCTTGGTTTTACAAAATATTTTATATGATTATATATTTGTTACAATAGTTAAATGTTGTAGGTATAAAGAATAAATGTAGACTGACTGCAGATGCGTCTCTGGGTGATATTTATAACATACTGCTATCAACGTAGGCACATGCATTTCTCGGAATTATGCTATGCCAGCGTTTTACATGAGAAAGCTTTGTTTTAAAAGGAAGTTGTTATCGCTTTAGATAAGGTATATCAAATTATATCACGTACCGAGATAAGGATATAAAGTTACTTGTTGGATAAGATACTTATACGTTTGAATGGATTAATACAGTTTGTTTAGCATATAACAACTCCCTTTCTTTTTGAAAAGTCGGTGTTATTCACCGACTTTTGAGGGAAAATCGGTCATTTCTTCCTCTTCTGTAGGTAGATGAGGTCTTCTTCTCAGGAGGGTGCCAATTCTTTTCAGCATTTCATTAGGGGTGGTGTCCTTGGATTCCTTACAACCACAGCATCTTTTCCTGCATTTCCAGGCGATGAAGGCGGCTAGGAGACAGATGGACAGACCAATAACTATATACATGCTTAAGGAAAAATGTTTGGTTATAAACGGCTCGTTTATTAGTTTGTCTAGATCTCTAGAGTATTGCTCGAGTTTGTGGTTGGCTATGTCTAGATTTTCTACATTTAGGTGATCGAACTGGAGAGGTTCCAACTTGGGTAGCTGGAGTTTTTCGGGAATATCACTACAACAGTCATAGGGTATAACCACTGGATGTGAATTGTCCGTAATGTTGATGGTATTGCGACTTTCTGCTTGCACTTTTGTTATACCGACAAACGCGTAACAATCCGGATGTAGTTTTAATATAGAGTTCTTATTAACACTGGTAATTTTTGTGTCCATTTTATTACAGTTTATGGTGATATGAATGGGTTCAGAGACAATTATTAACCACACATTGCCTTGTAGTTTCTGAACGTTATAACCTTGTCCATAGACGAGGGAACTTACACAGTTTTCTGGGATTTTTCTGAAGTTTTTCAGTAGCTGGGCTTCGCATGCTGCACTGCTGTCAATCGGGTAGGCGTAGAGGTCTGAGCATAGTTTCTTATGGGAATCTAGTTGTTTGCATGTACTCAGATCTTTGACGGGAATGTACATTAGTGAATCATCGTTACGCGCAATGAATTTTTGTGAGAATGACAAGACATGGTGAAGGCCAGTTCTGTTGTCTAGTATAGGGATAGGATACAAATGATACAGGGTATAGAGTTGTTGTTCTACTAGTGGTATTCTTAGAACGAAAACAAGATCTGATTTTGATTGAAAGGCTTCCAGTTCGATAATTTCTAAGTATTGGGGAATTTCTGAATATTTTACCGGTAGGGGTAAATTATTTTTTACTAAGTTTTGAGAGATTTCCTGAAGTGCAGTAATCAAACTTTCGGGTGAAATAATTGAAGAGTGTATTATTTTCAGACGAGCAAATGTGATCGCGTTCAAAATGTCATCAAGGTTGCTCTGGAGGTACAAGTAACTTTCAGTCAATTTTTCACATGTTTCGATAAATTTTAGTTCGGCTTGAACCAGTGCAACTCTATCATTTACTTTATGCAATCCGATTTGAATCTTTTTCATATCCTCGTTAAACGTTACTATATTAATTTGCATGTTTTGAACCGTTTCGTTAAAGGTTTTTATGACGGTAGAGGTAACGGATATTTGATTTTTTAGGAGGTTTTCTATTTGATGTTGATCTTTGTTTAATTTATTGATACTGTCTGTGAAGAATTGTCCATCTTCAGCATCTAGATTGCCGGTAATTGCTTTAAATATACTACCCGCTCCATTTAATATACCACGCTTGAATCGTTTGGTGTTAACAAAGATTTCTTCAAATTTTACTTTGAGGGAATTTGACACTTGGTTTAAGAGTGTTACGTGTGTTTTGACTTTGACTAGGAATTCTTTTGTTTCGCGTGTATCGGGGGTGAATATATTGACAATTGATTCTAAGATTTTGTTGTTGTTGATAAAGGCTTCTTCGAGGCTTGATAGATTTTTATGGACTAGCAGAGTCCATTTATTATTGGAAATTATTATCCTCGTTTCGTCGTGGTAATAGACTCCGACGGTGTTATTGATGGGTGTTATTTGGTACTGGGACATGGCTGCTCCGATCAGCAAGGTGAACCTGTAAGGCAATTTAGGCTTCAATATATGGTTTTAACCTGTCAAAGTTAGCTTTAGTTTTTTGTTTTGTTTTTTTGTTAAGGAGGGTGGCTGAGTTTTTGTGAAGTTCCAAAATCTCAAATGGCCCGTTATATTTATTACGTAACTTATCGGTGATTTGGGATTCTTTTAAATACACCTTTTGACCAATCTGATATTCGGGGGTTTCCTTTGAAACGTGGGCGTCGAACCGAACTTTCGCTTTTTGTTTTTGTGTTTCAGTTCTGGCGCGCGCGACTTTATAATAATAAGACAGGCGATTATTTAAGTCTCTGACGTATTTCGTGACTAGTTCTTCCTGATTATATAGCGTCTCAGGTGGTCTACTGGACGTGTGTCCGAAAACTAACTCGTAGGGTGTAAATCCGTGAGTTTTATTAGTAGAGGTATTATAGCATATTATCGCGTAAGGTAATATGTTGAAGGGGTGTTCGTCAGGGTGTTCTGCCACGTGTGCTCGGATCATTTCCAACAAGGTAGCGTGGAACCTTTCTAAGGAACCATTAGATTGGGGGTGTCCGACACTAGACTGCGTTACTTTGATGTCATAGAGGAGACATAAATCTTTTAGGATGGCGTTATCGAATTCTCGGCCATAATCGCAATGAATTCGAAGGGGTGTTCCGAAGTGCTGGAAGTAAACGAGCAGAGTGTTTGCGATTGATTTTGCTGATTTATCTTTGATAGGATACGCTTGAGTGAATTTTGTAAGTTCGTCGCGTATAGTAAGTGCGTAATTTTTCATTGGGACTTCTAGGACGTCGATGTTTATACGTTCAAAAGGGGATTTAGGCGTCTCCGTAATTACGAGAGGGTTATCTAAATTTTTGCGACAGATTTTTGTTTCTTGGCAGATTTTGCAGGTTTTTATGAAATTTTCGACGTCTTTTGTCAATCCTTTCCAATTGTATTTCTCTCGAATACGACGAATAGTCTCATTTATTCCGCGGTGGAGATGAGCTTTGCCAGTATGATGCTGGTCGATAATAATTGGGATTTCGTCGTCACTGGGTGTTCTAGTAACGTTTTGACATATTTTAAGTTTCACGTCTTTTTCCGATAAAAGAAATGACAAAATTTCGAGAATAGGAAGTTCGACATTGTTTTCGATACAATACGTTTTGGAGTCGTCGAACTCTTCACGACCTTTGTATAGCGAGATGAATAGATTTTGGATTACGGTTTCGGGGTCGTATGGTAGAGCCACGATAAAATAGTTTCTATGTCGCACCGACTTACTCGATAATTTATTTAATTCTAAATCTCGGAAGTCTGCGTTTTCTTCGAACAAGTCTTCAAGGATTTTATAATGAAAATCTTTGAGATTGTTTTGTTGGAAAAAGGTCACTATATTTTTGTTGGTTTTGTCCAAGAGTTGCCCGTTTGAAAATTCAATTTTAGAATAGTCGATAAGTGACTTGGTTTTATACAATTTTACGAAAGTTTCGAATTCGTTCAGGACATCTTCTTGTTCGTTTGTTTCCGTCGTGTCGCTTGTCGTGTCCTGACTATCAGGATCGGGTTCTATTGGAGTTGAGGGACTTTGAATGGGGTACGTTACTAGTTTTGATTCTGCTTGAAAGTTAGAGGAATCTTGAATGTGATTTATCTTTATGCGGGAAAGAGCGTCTGCATTTTTATTAATGCGGCCGGGTTTATATTCGATTTCGTATTCGTACTCTTCAAGCTTCAGTCGCCAGCGTGCTAGACGGCTTCCGGGGTCTTTTATCGAAAAGAGCCACGTTAGAGGCCTATGGTCGGTTATTAGTTTAAATTTCCGACCAAATATGTATGGACGGAAGTGTTTCACGGCCCATACTATAGCTAAAAGTTCACGCTCTATGGTTGAGTATTTGGTTTCGGCTTTACAGAGGGTCCTTGAGGCGAAAGCTATTGGTAAGTCTTTGCCAATGGGGCCTTGTGAGAGCACGGCGCCGATGGCGAACGCGCTTGCATCAGTGGTGAGTAGAAACGTTTCGTCGAAGTTTGGGTAGATAAGTACTGGGGTCGAAGTGAGGGCTTGTTTCAATTCCTCGAAGGATTTGTGACATTCTGAGTCGAAAGCAAAAGGGACATCCTTTTGTAACAATTTGGTGAGGGGCTTGGATAGTTTCGCGAAATTACTTATAAATCTGCGATAATAACCTGCCAACCCGAGGAAGGATTTGATTTCCTTCTGGTTAGTGGGTTGCGGAAAGTTTTGGATGCACTGTACCTTATCGGGGTTTGGTTTTACTCCTTCTTTAGTTATGAGGTGACCCAGGTATGCGACTTCTTTACGAAGGAACTCGCATTTATCAGGTTGGATTTTTAAGTTAGCATTTCGAAGGCGTTTGAACACTTCTGTGAGACGAGAAATGTGTTCGTGAACTGTCGGGGAATATATGATAATATCATCCATATATACCAGACATCTCTCGTTCTGAATGCCCATGAGGATGTTGTCCATAACCCTTTGGAAGGTGGAAGGGGCGTTTTTAAGGCCGAAGGGCATACGAACGAATTCATAGTGTCCGTTGTCTACGCTAAATGCACTTTTCGGGATGTCTTTCGGGTCTATCTCGATCTGGTGGAACCCAGAGGCCAAGTCCAATGTTGTGAAGTACTGGCACTTGCCTAATTGATCCAGGAGATCTGAGATGTTGGGTAGAGGGTATTTGTCTCCTACAGTTAACTCATTGAGTTTTCTGTAGTCTACAACCACACGCCATTTCGGCTTACCCGAACCATCAAGTTTCTTAGGGACAACCCACACTGGAGATGACCAGGGGGAGTTAGAGGGACGAATAATATTTTGTTCTAACATTTTGGATACCTGCGTTTTGACTTCTTCTTTGTGTATCTGAGGGTATCGGTACGATTTCGTGAATACTGGTTTCGCGTCATTGGTATCTATCGCGTGTTTAATTTCATTGGTGAAAGTTAGTTGGTCACCTTCAAGATAAAAAATGTCCGCATATTCTAGACAAAGTTGAGTTATTAGTTCATTTTCCTCCATGTTTAGGTGGTCTAGACGGAGTTGGTTTTTTATTTCATAATGTCTGTCTACGAAAGTTTGGGAGGTTTCTTCATCCATATAATTCAGTGAGAAATTTTGGATCGGTTCTAGTTTTAAATTTGAAAAATTAACGGTTTTGGGTACCGCGTTTACGTTTAATATAGAGGTAATAAATTCACCTTTATCGTCTATCTGAACTATCGCGTTAGGTAGTCTTACCTTGTCTACTTCGGTAGCTAGCAGTATAGCTTCTGTATTGGACAAGTGACATTTAAGTTTGGTAATTTGTTCTATACGTGGTTCAACTGAAATTATATTTGATATATTACGAGTGGTATCACGATTATCTGGATTTGGGTAATTTTGTATGTTTGGCAGACCCTGGTCCGTGACTTTGTGGATCGGGATTGTTTTGAAATTTGTTACAAGTTTTTTGTTTTTTATATCCACTATACAATTGTAATGTTCTAAGAAATCAGACCCTAGGAGTCCATCGAATTCTATGTCAAGATCACATACATAAATTTTAAATGGTTCATTGTTGTCAAACGGGATAAAGACGGCTTCGTTAATATTTATTTTTTGGTCAGTTATGCCTTGGATCGTAATGTTTTCCGGACATCTCCTACTATAATTTTCACAAATTTTGGGTTTGAATATGGATAGTCCTGCGCCCGTGTCTATTAATAATCTATGCGTGTTAGTAATGTCATAGATATAATACAAATTTTTGGATTTGACAGACAATAAGGGGCTTATAGGAACTGTTGTTCCGGGAAGTTGAGATTCGGGTTGAAATTGTCCAAGTTCATTTTGCCAAATTGGGTTTGCAATACTGTCATCTCGGGGTCTCCGGTTTTGTGATAAGGCGGGTCCGACTGGGCATGTGGGCCTGATCGAAAATCCCGATTATATACAGGTGTTGTATCGAAAGTGGGTTCGTCCGTGTAATAATTTTCGGAGGGACTATTAGCAGTATAATAGTCTTCGTTGCTGTTGTCGTATTCCGAAGTATTAGCTGTATAATAGTTCGGACTTGCGTAGGGGTTATTATCAGTATAATATCCCTCGTTAATATTTTCGTAAGGGTTATCGTGAACGTAATAACTTTGATTTTGTTGCTCTAGGTTTTCGGGTTCAGTATTTTGATTGAGATGAAGCGTTTTTCTATTTGAATTTGGTCTATAATAATTAGGGTTAGGTTGAATCGCAGGTGGTCTTGCATTATTGAAATTTGGGTTTGGTGCAATGACGGGTGGTCTTTGTTGCTGGAAGTTTTGTGAGCTTCCAGGATTTTGGTTATAATAGTTAGGTCTTTGTTGTTGGAAATTTTGCGAATTTCCAGGATTTTGATTATAGTAATTAGGCCTAGGATAGATTTGGGGAGTACCAAAATTTGGGGGTCGAGAACTTTGTTGTCTCTGACGACATTCATTAGCGACGTGTCCCGTACGTTTGCAAAATGAACAATGTCTTGCAGGTAAGGGGAAGTTTTGGTTACGCGTGGGAGTGATTGCACTATTGTTGCGATTGATTTTTTGTGTTTCAAAGTAATTTAGTTGGAGTTCTTTTCGAACTTTCGTTATTGCTTTTAGCATATTCTCAGGGTCGCTTGCCCTAACAACATGCGCAAGTTTGGGTTCTAGTCCCGTGAGTAGGGTGTTCAAAACCATGCCCTCAGTTAATTGCGTTTGGGCTTGTTTTTGTGCCGCTGTTAACCGCTGTTTATGAACAGAAGCATGCATTTTTGCTTCGTGAGTTTGTAAGCGCGCAATAAACGTGAGCGGAGATTCACCGGGAAGTTGTCGCATTCTTTGCAAGTCTTGTATCAAGGAGGTTAGGTCTCTACTATCACCAAAATGATTCTCTAAAAGAGTCTTAATTTCTTCCCAATGAGTGGGATTTCTAGAGTTCACTAGTTCAGCTGCACGGCCTTTTAATTTGTTTTTTATATGAACAGTTAAAAGTACCACCTGGTTACCAATCGACATGCCATAAGCGGTTCTGCATGAATTTAGGAATGTATTTAAATTTATTTGATTACCGTCATATTCAGGAATAATTGAAAATATTTCGCTCAATTTATACGGTTCAACAGCGTCTGGTTGAGGTTGAGGTTGAGGTTGTGGCTCGTGCTGTTGTTGGTTTTGTTGTTGTTGTTGGTGAGCCATATTTCGAGTAGTTACTGGCATAAACTAATTTGAATTTGAAAACTTAGATTTATTTTACTTATAATAGCAATGGACAACAGAACTGTTCTTTCCACGGACAATACGCAAGAAATGATTATTATTTTAATTAAATTTGCACTAAAAACGAGATGATTCAATAAGTACTTACACGTAATAAATATTCATTTGTAGGTTCTTTCTTGATTTAGGGATTGGAATCCGCCGCCCGTCGTCAAAGGTCTCCTTGTTCCGGCGATCCTTTCCTGAAGTTAGGCCCTTTTTGGGGTGTTCCTTATTCTTCGGGGAGGTTTTCGTTGGTTAGGCTCTTCTTCCAGGCGTTATTACCAATCCTACCGACTGCGCCACTTTTATATCACTTAGAACTGTGTTCACTTTTTAAAAACTTTTATTCTTGGTTTTACAAAATATTTTATATGATTATATATTTGTTACAATAGTTAAATGTTGTAGGTATAAAGAATAAATGTAGACTGACTGCAGATGCGTCTCTGGGTGATATTTATAACATACTGCTATCAACGTAGGCACATGCATTTCTCGGAATTATGCTATGCCAGCGTTTTACATGAGAAAGCTTTGTTTTAAAAGGAAGTTGTTATCGCTTTAGATAAGGTATATCAAATTATATCACGTACCGAGATAAGGATATAAAGTTACTTGTTGGATAAGATACTTATACGTTTGAATGGATTAATACAGTTTGTTTAGCATATAACATATATATATATATAGTAATAATATTTGCACTATAGTATAAAACTGTTTATTAGTTAGGTCAGCATATTTAGGTTCAATTCTAATGTTTTGTGTTATGGTTTCAACGTGTAAAGCGGCGTTTCCATTTGTACCTCTACCCATGCCTCTGTGTATGCAGAGATGTAAGAATACGCATGCATAAGTTGCATGCAATTTTCGTCTTGCGCGCACCTTGTTTCCATTTCTGTGTACTTCTTGGTGCGATTCAATCATAGAATGTAGTGTGAGAGACGAGGTATATGTTGAACTGCTGCAGCTATCGTAATTATTGCTGAAAATCACCAACGAAATAAAAAGATTCGAAAAAAGCCTTCATGTTAGGTAAGCACTTACCTTCAAAAAATAACAGAAACTTTGAATATGATAGAAAGTTTCTGTACTCTTCTACAAATTCAATTAACTTGTCATTTGACCAGGAAACGAAACCGAAATTAATTTCGGTTAATTTCGGTTAGGGTTAAATAAGGTATACCATTTTCAGTTTTCATAGCAACGACAATTCGGTTCTCGGTTACGGTTTCGGTTTACAGATCTGCGGCAATTCGGTTTCTGTTAGAAAAAATTAGTAATTACGGTGCGGTTTTCGGTTACGATTTCGGTCCCTGGCCTTTTACTTGCCGTTTACCGTATATAATCTTTATAATGGACGAATCTATTTAGATATGGTTTTCACCATACAATTTGGTATTTCTACATCATGGCTTAAAGATTTGAATCTTTGATTTCAACCACATTTTTTGAACTTTGAATTCGTAATTACGGTGCAGATTTCGGTTGCGGTTTCGGTCCCTGCATTTGACCATTCCTTCGATGTATAAATGAACAAAAAAGTCACACGAAACTAAGAGAAAATATGGGCTGACCACCGTGCACCGGTTCTAAATTGGAATAAAAGCAGACAGCCGCATATGTCTCCCGGTCCTAGATCGGGAGACTTACGCATATTTGCGCAGGCCACTTGCGCACTTATTTTAAGCATGCATTTCTTCCTCCGCATACTTGCCTCTACCATGCAACCGATGCATGCAGATATTATGCATGCGCAGTTGCACAAATGGAAACGCCCCTTACTACTACGTACTTAAGTTAAGCAAAAAAATGAATGTTTCTTAGCTATCCCATTTCATCAAAAAAAGAAACTCCTATAAGTAGCTGAATTGAAATGTGTATGCAAGACGCCAAATCTTGTGTTGATACTTTGCAGATCAAGCCACGGCGTGCTGAGGCGTCCGTATCATCACAAATTTGGTGTTAGAATACGTTGTGTTTTTTTTTTATAAATATGTTAATTCAATTATATATGCTTGGGTACCAATAAATTTGAATTTGAAGTTTGAACCGCTGAATACGAATTTGAGGTCCCAATTGCGAAATGTAGCACCATTTTTTTTAATGTCGAGAAACACATATTTAGGCTTTTTGTCCGAAATAAGAAATATTTGAAAGATTAAACGTCTCAAAAATGTCATGAGTACACTTTTTATAATAGACTTCATTTGGTTCGACGTGGCAGTCCCATATTAATTTGGTAATGTAGGCTATTTAAGATTATATGAAAGAATAGGAGTATTTTACTTGCTAGGCTCCCCATTGAATCTTGCTCATTCTATTTGTTTTTGATTTTTTGTAATAAATACCTTTATTGTTATTATTGTTACTATTATTCAATATTGAACACTCAATTATTTACTATTGTCTCATGGTACATAAAACGAGACATATCACACCGAAACTGGTAGATATTGCAAGTAAAAATCACTTTTTTTCCCATATAATATAGCGGTGAGAGCATAAAACATGGGGTTTAGTCCGAATAAGTGCGGGAGTTTTGAAACTTGGGGACATAGATATTGATTTCCTGAATGAAATAAGAAAAAATGCAAAATGGCGCCGGCATATTGAAAGAATGGCGCACAAAAACAGTTTCTTTGAAATATCTCGCTTCGGCAAAAAATGTTGTTATGAAAATAAGAGAGCATTAAATTTTATACAAAATATGTCATACATAGTTTTTCGTTAAACGGAATAGTTTTGGTACAGCAGTCGACCAAAGTCAAGCACTCTTGACAAAATTATGATAGTTTGCAATTTCTCGATAGTGCAACTTTTATGAAGGAGAATTTTTGTGTTGAGACAAAATTTGTTTCCGTACCTGAAAATCCTCAAATATAATTGATTTTACTTGTCTGCTACGCATAGCTCAATGTTCAATATTCGTTTCTACACCACCTCGAGGTAGAGTATATGGCGCGGTTTTTTTTACGAGGTTGTCCCCTGTAGGCCTAATCCACGACTAGACTGCTTCTTGAGGCATTTTAGGTACTTGATGTCGAAGGGTTCGTTGTACTCTTCGTAAATTGCTTCCGTTGCGCTGTCCACTGATTCTACGTATTGATTGTTCTCCATGCTTGCGAAAAATGTTTCGAATGGAGAGTCGACTTCCTCGTCGTCATGAAGCTCGTCGACTATTGCTGGTGCGTTGTCGCAGCTTTGTCCTTTACAAAATTTGCAAATTACAGAACATTTTAACTCTGCCTTTCTACAACCACATGCTGCACTGCACCCTTTCTTGCATTTACAGGAAAGAAATTTAAGTAGCTTTTCAGAAGCAGGATCTTTCAGCATTGTTACTAGTGTAAGCCCAGCTTTGCTCTGTTTCCAGCCCCATTGTTCAACATTTTTACAAACCCCCTGACACTCCTGGACTTGATAATATGTCCTGAATGAATTCTTATCGTTATCAATGTTTTGTAAGATCGCTCACAAAAAGTAGTTTAACATCGCGTCTCTACCATCTACAACTGCAACGGCACGGCAGCATTCATTCAGCACATATTATCAAGTCCAGGAGTGGCAGGAGGTTTTAAAAATGTTGAAGAATGGGGCTGGAAGATTATATCTCCGGGGAAACGAATTGCAGATGAGCAATGAAGTCAAATACTTGGGACCGATTCTAGACACCAAATTAAACTTCAATGCACATCTAGATAGAGTGACTACCAAAGCTACGCGGCCCTTATGGGCCAGCAGAAGAATGGTAGGTAAAAACTGGGGACTACAACCAAGAATGGTGCACTGGCTGTACCAAAGGGTTGTAGTACCAATAATAACCTATGCCTCCCTGATCTGGTGGCATAAAGTCGGAAAAGAGGAGGCAATGAGAAAACTACGGAAAGTACAAAGACTGGTATGTCTAGGCATAACGGGAGCAATGTCAACAACGCCTACCGCAGTCATGGAAGCGCTACTTTGCCTACCCCCACTACAATTAGTAGTGGAGAGTGAGGCAATGTTGGCGGCGTACAGGCTGAAAACAAACGGACATGGGACCATTCCAAGAATAGGATACCATACCGAAATATTCCAACTAATAGGAAAAAATCGACTACTAGATATGCAGTCAGATAGAATCAGCACAAGCCACAACTTCACAAAGACCTTCAGAGTACACATACCCGGTAGGGAAGAGACAACTGCGAAGATATCGAAATGATACCATATGGTATACTGACGGATCAAAAATGTCAAGAAGTTCTGGAGCAGGTGTTACGTTGGACCAACCAGGGACAGACATCAGTCTGAACCTGGGCAGCACCGCAAAGGTGTTCCAACCAGAAGTCACAGCCATAGAAATCTGTAGAAATCACAAGAAATGATACGGAGGTCATACACCGACAAAAGAATCCGCATCATCACTGACAGTAAAGCAGCTCTCAAAGCTCTGAATGCAGTAGAGATACGTTCCAAAACGATAAAAGACTGCCTTTAATCCCTGGCAAAACTGGCGGAACACAACAGCATACAACTGGAGTGGACGCGAGGACACCAGGGCAATGAAGGCAATGAAAAAGCAGATAAGCTGTCCAAAGAAGGCGCAAAACAGCTTTGATAGGGCCCGAGCCATCCTGCGGGATATCATACAATACCGCAAGAGAAATGGTAAAGGAACTATTGAGTCAGAAACATAACTTGTATTGGACCGGCGCGCCAGGGATGAGACAGTCACGTATGTTCATCCAAGACAAAGAGTAACAAATTGCTAAAACTGGGCAGAAAACAGCTGAAATGTGCAGTGGGAATCCTAACAGGACACTACACACTGAACAGACACCTAACCAACATAGGTGTGAAGGATAATCCAGAATGCAGGATGTGTGGTGAGGATGAAGAAACTCCTCACCACATACTATGTGAATGCCCAGCCTTGGTGGTGGCAGTGACTCAAGAAGAAATAGCCAGAGCTCCCATACTCTCTTTTTGGAGAGGAACGGGATTAATGGGATAACGAGACTAGGTACAATAAGCTTTATCTTCAGTACGGCGGGGTTTTTGGCACCGCAACCCACAAGGAAAAAGAAATTGGGCTGGAAATGGAGCAAAACTGGGCTTACACCAGTAACAACGCTGAAAAATCCTGCTTCTGAAAAGCTACTTAAATTGTTTCTTGTAAATGCAAGAAAGGGTGCAGTGCAGCATGTGGTTGTAGAAAGGCAGGGTTAAAATGTTCTGTAATTTGCAAATTTTGTAACGGTCAAAGCTGCGACAATGCACCAGTAACAGTCAACGAGCTTCATAACGACGAGGAAGTCGACTCTCCATTCGAACCATTTCTCGCAAGCATGGAGAACAATCAATACGTAGAATCAGTGGACAGTGCAACCGAAGCAATTTCCAAAGAAAGTATTGTTGAAGACTACAACAAACCTGGACCTTCGACATCAAGTACCTAAAACGCCTCAAGAAGCAGACTAATCGTGGATTAGGCCTACAGGGGACAACCTCATAAAAAAAACCGCGCCATATACTCTACCTCGAGGTGGTGTAGAAACGAATATTGAACATTGAGCTATGCGTAGCAGACATAAAATTCGCACTGAATCGAGAAATTGCAAAATATCATAATTTTGTCCAGAATGCTTGATTTCGATCGGCTGCTGCACCGAAACTATTCAGTTTAACGAAAAAATGTATAGGGCATATTTTGTAGAAAATTTAATGCTCTTTTATTTTCATAAGAAGATGTTTTTTGCTGTATGAAGTACCCGAGGCGAGATATTTCAAAGAAATTTTTTTTGGTGTGCCATTTTTTCAATATGGCGGCGCCGGCGGCTGAGATCACATTTTGCATTTTTTTCTTATTTCATTAAGGGCACCGAAATCTACAAGTTTTCAAAGTTTCAAAACTCCCGCACTTATTCGGGTAAGAATCTACCTATCGACTCTACTAATAGTCATATTATTCATACAAAAATATTGAACTTCGCGCGACTGTATCTTCGAAACGGTTTAACTTTCGAAAAATAGTACTAAGAGGACCTTTCTTGTAGATAATTTAAAAAGGATTAATATTGGTAATAAATATCTGCCAGAAAGTTAATATTTCAGTGCCATTTTGTCAGGCTAACGCCGACATCGTACGAGGGAAAACATTTAGTGTGGTTAGCTTGAGATATAATTAAAGCGATTAAAGCAAATCCCAGATGTCCTAGAATTATTTCCTTAGTGTGCCTTTTTTACCCCTTGACGCTTGGTCTAGTAAAAATAATTTTTATTTTAAATTTATAATAATAAATATTTTCAATGTACACTGTATGTGAAATCTTATTAGTTTATAGTGGTAGACAATGAATTATTAAAAAGTGTCCTAATTTATTCCGCCCAAAGCCATCATCAATCAATGTATCTTCAAGTCACATTATACCCACATTTACATAAAAACTTCATTTATAAAGTAAACACAAACTGTCGAAGCTGTCGATTTGCTGAAACAATAGAAATTGGATAATAATAGTATGTCAAGTTCAATTTGTTTACCATATATTCTCGAATAGTTTTTTATTTGCGTTGTTAACACATTTCTATTACTACTAGAAAAAATAATTATCTATGATTTCGATAAACAAAAAGAGTTGTGTCATGAGAAGTATTTTTTGGAGTCCGCAGATGACGTGCGATTTTTTTTTCAGATTGATAATTGCATTCTAAATGACCAAAGACAGTAGGGTGGTCCTTAGCTATACTTGACGATATTTTTTTCTTCAAATTTTTCCCCTCTAAAGTGGTTCCAAATATTTAAAAAACTAACTATACAAAATTTCAACTTGGTCGGACAAGGCTAACCCGTGCCTTAGGACCATTAAAATGCACCGCCAGATGCAACTTTCGTTTCGTTTTCAATAGTATCTGGTGAATTGGTGATCACATCGAAATTCTATACATATATAATCGAAAGAAAATTTTCTTTTATAAAACGTCATTTTTTTATAATTTGCTCGTATATTTAATAGTTTAATAGATATAATGAAGCTTTGGTTGGCATAAACACAAACGGGCATCAGAACTTTAATTTTCTCGTTCACAATGCCTTGATAGAAGTTTAATGTCCCATGAATTAATCGACTTACTTCCATTTATTGTACGGGATGTCTTATAGCAACACGGCATCTGTCGCTATTATCTGCTGGGCATACGACCTCAACAAATCTCTTCATTAGTCGTTTTTTGACAACAACTATACCCTGCGGTATTGCCCTCTGCTGCAGCTGAGACTCGAACTCAGTAGAGATAACAGCTACTAACCGGGTTGTCTCACTCAACATCGGTCTAGGTCATTGCTACAGTCTCGTTAACAGGCTAGAAATGCCACTAAACATTCATACTCTTAGCCAGGAACCCTCGAACCCGGAAATCTGTGGTCTTATTACAGAACGTCCCAGAATAGACCTAAGTCGAAGAATAAATAAAAATTTCGACTTAGGAAAGATTTATTAAAAGACCATTAGAGCATAATTAAACAAAGACAAAAAACGCACAACATGTGGCTCCCAAACTTGAACTCATACACGTTCAGAAAAGTGAGGCACAACACGTGGCGCCCAAACATGTTTCAATTTTTTTGCGATGTACTGAAAAGACGAATCCGAAAAATGTGGCAAAGGCGCGTAGCGTCTATAGGCAATTATTAGGCTAAAATCAACAAAAATGGACAAGGCCGGTTTCTGGAATAAAACAAATTTGGGTTCATCCAGCGATTCGTCAGTTAGATGAATGCGTCGGAGAATCGGCAGAAATTTGTGGTAGCAAAACCAAATGCAGGTTTTTAAGGATGGCAAAGTTATAAAGAAAACCGCCTTATGCGTAAGTAAGATAAAAAGGTAATTTGCAAAAAAGTCGCTCGAAGGCGAAGTCATCTAACATCCCTTATATTGAACCTATAAGGACCCGTAGGTCGTAAGCAGGCTATGGTAACTCAATGTAAAATATTTTATTAGTCTTTTTGGTTCATACTATGACTCCAAGCGGCGCTGCCGTCACTTTTCTGATTTAATCTGTGGCCCGACTATAGACTAGTAGAAGCACTATGGGCTCGACGGATAAAATATGTCATCACGTGTGTCAAACGTCAAACTGTAAATGTGCCGATGACTTGTTCCCTAGCTACAAATGCGGTATTTTTATGTATTTAAGTGTTATTATGTTAATAAAGTTTGCTTTTAAGTTGGGTTTGCCGCGTCTGTTGTTGGTGTCGACAGGAACAAGGAACCATTATGGTGTTTGCTGTGTGCCTAATTGCCAGCCGTCAATAGCGTATTTTATATATACACATGCTTTAGGATGAAATGTCAAGCTTACATTTTAAAATATACTTCGCAATTGGATATTTCTTATTTTATTTACACAATGTACATTTGGACTGTCATATTTTGTGACAAATTTTTGTTCAGAAATATTTTTTGTCTTTATTTACTATCGTTAGGTATCACCAGTTTCTACCAATTACATTTTAACGCAATTGGCAACAAGGGGTGAAAATACCTAATTGTTATTTAATTAAAGATAAAAGATAGTTTTCAACAAGAAATTGGATCACAATATGTGATCGTCTAAATCTGTCTTTACTCTACCCAAAATCTCAAGGATGAATTTAAATCTCCCCTCCCCCCGAACCTAGAGCGCGTAAATTTAACGCTACTAGCGCCGCAGGCGCTCATAGTACGAACCCAAACAGGTATTGGTCGATGGAGAGGGAGTCGCCCATCTATATCCTATATAAATCTCTTATCTATGGTCGTAAGGCAGGAAAGCTGTAATAGCTCATACATAGTTGAACTTTAATTGACCTCCGTTCTTGTGAATGATATAATCACTAAAAGGAACCTTAAAACTATCCACTAGTGTCCCAAAATTTTGAAAAGTAAAATATTTTTATATTAATTTCAGTCAGTTCCAAAACCAAAGTGCATACATAAACTTCCAAGAAAGTTGTGTGAATCCTTTTACCTAATCGATTGCTATTGTACGCTCTCAATTAAATGGTATTTGTGAAACCAAAGTCCTCACTAGTCCTTGCCCTGCTTGGGGAGGCGTTTCATTGAAGTAAATAGATTCTCTTAGATAGGATATTGCATAATATTATATGTAGTTATTTTAAATCTAATCAATAAATCTTATTATTCGAACTGTTGTATTGCTGATTGAACGGTTGACTTTCAGTCTTATCCCTCATAGTCCAATTAAATAAGTCGGCAAATCAAAATTTTGAGGTAAATACTTGAATTTTTGATACAACTTACTTTGATGTATTAGAACACGATTAATGAAAGAAGTTTTTTTCTGAACCCCCGGGAAGGGGTGAAAAAAAATAAAATAAAGTGTTTTTTCAAAATTACTCAAAATGTGTAAAAGCTAGTAAAAAAAGTTTCAAACAAAAATTGTAAAACATGAAATTTTATATAAAAATGATCTCTAGACTTTTTTTGGTATTACTAAAATTAACGAAGTTAGACTGGTTAGAAATTAAGGGATGATATGTAGAACTCTAAAAAATCATAGCGTGCTGAAAAGTTAATGAATTTGAAATTTTTTTTTTCTATTTACTCAGAAAAATATAAACATTCGTTTCAAAGAAATGAATTTTTTTTTAAATTATTAATAAAAAAGTTATAATAATTTTAATTTTTTTATTTTCAATTAAAACCACTTTGAACGGTGAAACGAATTTTTTTTTTATACCATTCTGTTCACTATTTAATATACTGAATATTTGCTTTTGAAATTTTTTTTTACCCATCATTTTTGAGCAGGTATGAATTTATTTACCTGTTTAACTTTTTTCCAAACGTAAGACACTGCTCTTGTGACGGCACGATAACTGAAAAGAAATAATAGTCCAATTAAATAAGTCGACAAATCAAAATTTTGAGGTAAATACTTGAATTTTTGATATAAGTTACTTTGATGAATTAGAACACGATTGATGAAAGAAATTTTTTTTTGAACCCCCGGGAAGGAGTGAAAAAATATATAATAAAGTGTTTTATCAAAATTATTCAAAATGTGTAAAAGCTAGTATAAAAAGTTTCAAACAAAAATTGTAAAGCATGAAGTTTTATATAAAAATGATCTCTAGACTTTTTTTGGTATTACCAAAATTAACGGAGTTAGGCTTGTTAGAAATTAAGGGATGATATATACAACTTTAAAAAATCATAGCGTGCTAAAAAGTTAATAAACTTAAAAAAAAATTTTTTCTATTTACTCAGCAAAATATAAACAATCGTTTCAGAGAAATGGATTTTTCTTAAAATTGTTAATAAAAAATCTATAAAAATTTTAATCTTTTTATTTTCAATTAAAACCACTTTGAACGGTGAAACGAATTTTTTTTTACACCATTCTGTTCATCATTTAATATATTGAACATTTGCTTTTGAAATTTTTTTTTACCCATCATTTTCGAGCAGGTATGAATTTATTTACCTGCTTAATTTTTTTCCAAACGTAAGACACTGCTCTTGTGACGTCACGATAACTGAAAAGAAATAAAGAATGCGTACGACAAAGATAAAATGGTTTCGTAGCTGCTGCGTTGCCTACAAGACGCGCATACGTCACATCTATACTGCCGTCATAAGTCATAAGGAGAATAGCCCATCTGTAAATTGTCGGTTGGCGAGGAAAGTAACAAAGGCGTTTGTTTTTTTTCCCCAACTAGTAAATATTAATTAAGAAAATCATGTAGCTGCTTTTTATGCACTTATGTTTCTGTACTTTATAATTTATTAATAATATTTTTAACTGCAGAACTCTTGGATGCTCATATATTATTAGAATCTCATTTATGACATATCTAGATGCGGCTTTTCACCTTATGACGGCAGTAAGGGCATCCGCGCTTGACGTCACAACTAACCTCAAAAATATGTGTTTCTTAAGATTTAAGAGTATTACGCAACTATTATTAAAATTTCTGCCTGGTTCCCGTATTTTCAACCAAAATCTAGTTCAGTGTAATGTTTACGAAGTTGTAAATACTTTGTCCCAATAGAATAGGACTCTTTTTGTAGGTTGAAAACCTAACCTGTAATAGCAGTCTATTTCTATTAATCAACAATATTGAAAAATTATTTACGCGAATTTTTAAATATTTGCTTAGAGCCAGTACCGGCTCCAAGCTAAAAATGCGTTTACAAACATTAAGAATGAGAATAAATTTGAAAAACTTAAATTTAAGGTTATGTTGGTTACATGATGCAGATGCCCGATATCTCAATGCAGCGGTTGTGAATGTTTTGGTGAATAAATGCTCCTACAAATTGTTAACAAAATTTTTAATTGTGGTCAAGTATAATAAGAGTGTTTTGCGAAATCTACATACTTATACACGCTTCGTTTTATGTACATTTTGGTTATAGGTATTAGACAACGTGGAATTTTGTTTACGTGATCTAAATATTTTTAAAATTAATCTTTGAATTGTAATGAAAGAAATTATTATTACTGTCAATACCTGCTGATTTCTACTAAATTTAGAATTATTTGTTTGACATTATTGATATAAATTAAAAATAAAGTACACAATATAATTTTTTTTGCGAGAAAACTTTGCAGACGAATTATTGGAGTATTGGAAATAATTGTTTGAAACATCGTTTTAAATTAGTCGAAATTCGCGTATTTTAACCAAGGTCGCAAAAAATGTTTTTTTTATGCATTTTCGATTAAATTAATAAACTAATCCGTAATGTAGAAGTAAAAATTTGCAAAAATGAATATTTGCAATAGTGAAAATTATTTTTTTTTCCACATTAACAATTGAAATAATTTTTCTTCTTAATTTCAAAAAAATTGACAATTACAAATATTATTTTTTTAAATTACAAAATTTCAATTATTTTAATTTATTATTTTTTAAGACCATAAGAAATTATTATAAAAATTATTATAATTGTATACATATTTTAAAAATTGTGTACACAGAAATATATTAATCAACAAATTTTTTTGGATCATTAATTTCAATTTTAAATGAAAAAAAAAAATGACATTTAAAAAAAAAGATCGATACATTTCCATTAAAATAGATCATTGATATTATTCTATTCCTAATCTAAATAAAAATAAACAGTTTAAAAAATAAAATTAGATAAATTAAATAATAAATAATTGAACCATTTTTTGGATGGATGGATAATAACAATTAGAAGAAAATAATTCATTCTTAAAACAAAATGTATATCCATTCTATGTTAAATTAATCTTATGAAATGTTAAAATAAGTAGTATTAAAAACAAATTTGTTAACAATTTTTAGGAGCATTTGTTCACCAAAACATACACCACCGCTGCTTTGAGATATATAGACTAGTTCACAAGTTCAAAGCCGTGTTAATGCTTAATAAAGCTCGTGAAAATATGAGTGAGGGCTCATTGGATTCGGAATAACACCTAGAAAAATGTGCAAAAGTTTCAAACCCAAATATAAACAATTGCAAAAGTTATAAACAAATGAAGATTGAAAAAATAACGAGTTTCGTTTTTTGCAAATAACTCGAAAACTATTAATATTTAAGAAAATTTAAAGGAAGATTATTAAAGAGGAATGAATTTCAAATAAAAAAGTCCGAACTCCCGAAACTCTATGTCTATTATTAATAATTTCAATTTAATGTTGAAAATGGAGCTTTGCGCGGCGAACACTAAGCCGTTACGATGCTCTGAAACCGGCCGTAATAAGTAAAAATATTTTTTATGTTGAACAATATCCCGTTGGAAAAAAATTGTTTCACCGATTTTTCATAAAATGAGCCTATTGTTGTTTTGAGTTTTGCTCGAAAACTATGCATTTTTCCTATAAACACGTCAATAGAAAAGTTGTTGAGAATTAAATTTCCAATCGAATTGGCACCTTCAGAAGTCAAAATATTTTTTTCTTACAAAAATACGCCCAGAAAACAAAACAAAAAAAACGAAAAAATGCAATTTTTTAAATTTTAGCCTGTAACTTTTTTCGGGTACATTTAGGCATAGACATTGCTGCATAAAAAAAAGGTGGCGTTTTACCGTTAAAATGATTATTAACGGGTAAAACGTCAGCTTTTTTTTATGCCGAATGTCTATGTCTAAATGTACCCGAAAAAAAGTTACAGGCTAAAATAAAAAAAAAATGCATTTTTCCGTTTTTTGTTTTGTTTTCTGGGAGTATTTTTGTAAAAAAAAAATTGACTTCTGAAGGTACCATTTCGATTGGAAATTTAATTCTCTACAACTTTTCTATTGACGTGTTTATAGGAAAAATGCATAGTTTTCCAGTAAATCTCAAAAATGTGAAAAGTGGACCTTTTTACTTCGATCTCAAAAACGCACCCCTTTAAATGGTAGCACTCAGCGGTTTTCTCATATTTTGGGGTCAATTAAACATAAGAAACAATAAAAACCCTTTAACGTTTTAGTTCCTTTCAACCCTCTTTTTTTTGGACATAGACAATAGCCTAAAAATATTGTGATTAAAAATTTAAAAATTTTCTTTAAAAATGTTTTTTAATTGTTTATATTTTCTTCCGTTGTTTCATTATTTAAACAAATTATTAAGAAAAAAATTTATTCTTAAACTTTATTATTTGCAATTCTCTACAAGATGGAAAAAAGAAAAAAACTAGTTGTTAATTTATTTGTTTATTTAATAAACAATTTGTTATTAACAATCGCCGAATGTGTTTATATTCTTTTTAGATAGAAAAAAAATAACAAAAACAACCGTATCCATAAACATGTTAAATTTATTTTTCTTTTTACATGTTTATGTATACGGTTGTTTTTGTTATTTTTTTTCTATCTAAAAACATTCGGCGATTGTTAATAACAAATTGTTTATTAAATAAGCAAATAAATTAACAACAAACATTTTTCTGTTTTTCATCTTGTAGAGAATTGCAAATAATAAATTTTAAGAATACATTTTTTTCTTAATAATTTGTTTAAATAATGAAAAAAAGAAAAACATTATAAACAATTAAAAAAAAATTTGAGAATTTTTTTAAAATTTTTAATCACAATATTTTATAACAAAATGGCAAAAAAATTTTTATAAGGTCTCCATGATGCGAAATAATTTTAGTGGCTTTTGTTTAACAATTATCCGACTTGAAATATAAACGTAAACTCTAAAAAAATTTGTTAATTAACAATAGGCTCATTTTATGAAAAATTGGTGAAACAATTTTTTTTCAACGGGATATTGCGTTAAGTGTCTAAATTATACCATAATTTTTAAAAAATTTTAAATTAATATTTAATAACATAAAAAAATATTTTTATTTATTACGGTCGATTTCAGAGCATCGTAACGGCTTAGTGTTCGCCACGCAGAGCGCTGAGAGATAAGAGTTTCGGGAGTTCGGCTTTTTTATTGGAAATTCATTCCTCTTTAAGAATCGTTCTTTCAATTTTCTTAAATATTAATAGTTTTCGAGTTATTTGCAAAAGACGAAACTCGTTATATTTTCAATCTTCATTTGTTTATAACTTTTGCAACTGTTTATGTGCGGGTGTGAAACTTTTACACATTTTTCTAGACGTCATTCCGAATTCAATGAGCTCTCACTAATATTTTTACGAGCTTTATCAAGCATTAACTCGGCCTTGAACTTCTAAACTAGTCTGCATCTGCATCAAGTACCTAACATAACCTTAAATTTTAAGTTTTTCAAGTTTATTCTCATTTTTAATGTCTGTGTACGCATTTTTAGCTTGGAGCCGATACTGGCTCCAAGCAAATATTTAAAAATTCACGTAAATAATTTTTCAATATTCTTGATTAATAGAAATAGACTGCTAATTAGTGGTTAGATTTCCAACCTACAAAAAGAGGCCTATTTTATTAGGACAACGTGTTTCGAACTTCATAAACACTACACTGAACTAGATTTTAGTTGAAAATACGGGAACCAGGCAGAAATTTTAATAATAGCTGCGTAATACTCTTAAATCTTAAGAAACACATATTTTTAAGGTTAGCTGTTAGATGTGACGCATGCGCGTCTTGTAGGCAACGCAGCAGCTACGAAACAATTTTATCTTTGTCGTATGCATTCTTTATTTCTTTTCAGTTATCATGACGTCACAAGAGCAGTGTCTTACGTTTGGAAAAAAACTAAGCAAGTAAATAAATTCATACTTTCTTGAAAATGAAGGGTAAAAAAAAATTTCAAAAGCAAATGTTCAATATATTAAATAATGAACAGAATGGTATAAAAAAAAATTCGTTTCAGCGTTCAAAGTGGTTTTAATTGAAAATAAAAAAATTAAAATTTTTATAACTTTTTTATTAACAATTTAAAAAAAAATCCATTTCTCTGAAACGAATGTTTATATTTTTCTGAGTAAATAGTATTTTTTTTTTATTTATTAACTTTTCAACACGCTATGATTTTTTAAAGTTGTACATATCATCCCTTAATTTCTAACCAACCTAACTCCGTTAATTTTAGTAATACCAAAAAAAGTCTAGAGATCATTTTTATGTAAAATTTCATGCTTTATAATTTTTATTTGAAACTTTTTTTACTAGCTTTTACACATTTTGAGTAATTTTGAAAAAACCCTTTATTTTATTTTTTTTCACCCCTTCCCGGGGGTTCAGAAAAAAATTTCTTTCATTAATCGTGTTCTAATACATCAAAGTAGCTTATATCAAAAATTCAAGTATTTACCTCAAAATTTTGATTTGCCGACTTATTTAATTGGACTATCAAGGGCTTTTGTGTGTTAGGTCGGATCTGACTATCGGGCTTATCCAGACATCCATAAGTTTGTAACTAAATAACCGATCGCATCACGAAGGCTCGAGAGGGATTTTCTTATGAAGAAAAATCAGAGATCTCTAAGCCACAAGATCCATTAAATTCTTAGATAAATAAGATAAAGTCAATCAAGAGAGACGCCAATTTTGGAGAGAGTGCTCATTAGCAATCTACAAGTGCAGCTTTTACCTTTCTTGTCTGTCAAACATCTCATAATACATACATAGAACCCACCTGGGAGAGGAAAACCACATACGAATAAGGAAGAACGCGACTGGCGCCCTTTAATAAATAAATTGGTGTCGCGCCCTTCCGACGCCATGTAAAGGGTTCTTCTACATTTTCAATGCTAACCCGTAAGCACTGAACCTCTGAGCCGGTTAAGTTTCTTTTACCATTTACTATCTGATTTTCCATGAAAAATTAACCGTTTTATGTTTTCCTTTCCGGTTAATGTGGCTAAAAGGTTCATGAAGTTGGAAATTCGCTTTGAAGCTAGAATGTATCGTGTTCTAGGCACATAGTTTGGTTTAAAAGCTCGTCAGTAGGGAGATGCACCGGACCACCGCACCGACCGGCTTCAATCGTTCACAGTTATTATTCTTAGTCGTATATTACTGAATTTACCAGCCACGAGTCTTACCGATGTTGTTAAAATCTTTCTAATTAGAAATTACACTAATCAAATTATCGATTAACATGTAATAAACAACATTATGTAGAAGCAAAGCTTTATATTCGAGACATAGGTCTGAAAATTATTTGAAGTGGGAGTAGAAAGTACAGCTAAAAAAGAAGAGAACTTTTGCGGAAAATTAGATAAGCTCTAATTTTTTTATCACATCAACTGGAGGAAGGACAATATAGAATGGTTGATGGTTCCAGGAAAACCAAATGGCAAAAAGCGAAGAAGTCGCACTGTTAAACGTTGGGGCATGCATGTCGCGGTCAAATTGCACACCCTTATGACACTAATGATCCTACTGACCTGATAAGTACCTATTGGCACCAGGCCCCAGGCATCTATTGGTGGTAGTTAAAACTCATTATCCCCCACTTTGACTTATAAAGCTACAGTTGGATACTTGATATAACTTCAGTTATTTCGAAAGTGACATTGAACGCGAAATCAGCTTAGAGAAAAATGGAGTTTATGTTAAGTTTGAGAGGGAAAAAATTAATAGTCATCGAGAAATATACGTTTCGAAAAGATAAAGAAACGGCATTGAGTGTTTTTGCAGGTATACGAAAAAGAGCTCTGTGGCGTCCATATCTGTCGATAAATCAGGGTAAGTTCTATTACAGACCAATGGTTGTCATAACCATTCCTACAATGAGAACTTAGACGTAAAAGTAAGACAACTTTTCTTCAATAAAAATGTGTAGCTGATTCAAAAGACACACTCCATTAACACTTTCAATGTGAATTACACAGGTCTACAAAAAAAAGTCCTAATGTTTTCATCTAAGTATTTTGACGCGCTGAAGCAAATTTTGGAGACGTATCAGTTTTTCTCTGCCATCCCTATTATCCTCTAAAAAGGGCAAAAGGGTTCTGATCTAATTTTTCTGAAATATTTTGATGCGCTGAAGCCAAATTTGGACAAAACAATTTTTTCTATCGAGTCAGTTTTTCTCCACCACGTTTATCCCCTAAAAAGAGCAGGTGCTAGGTTCTATTCCAATTTTTCTGAAGTATTCTGTTGCTTTGGCCGATTTTGGACAAAAATGTTTATCGTGACAGATTCCCTCTGCCACCCCCGGAGATAAAAGCGGGTGACACGATAGAAATTTTGTTGTTCAAAATTGGCTACAGCGCGTCAAAATACTTCAGAAAAGTTAGATGAGAACCTTTGAATAAGACCTTTTCTTTGGTAGGTCTTGTTATTACACAACTTTAACAATACACCGTATACTTACACCGTGTGTTGTCTTAATTTCTATAAATTACAAAATGCAATTAAAATGAAGGCGGTGGAAGATATTTCGCAACGTCCTTCCAAAATTATCAATACGGGCATAAACAAGCCTTGGAAATTTGGGTGTCATTACGTGCCTAATTGCAAGGCGCGCAACAGTCGTATGTCGTATCTGAAAGACTTTCTGGCCGCGGCGTGCAAGTGACCGATACTCAAACGTTGTGCTTATAGCCTTGACTTTGGATTTGGGGGTTGTTTACTTATATGTGGTCTGCGTTTATGAGGTGTGTGTTTGTATGTGTGAAAAGATCAGTTCGAAGTCGTTTGGAAACGTCGTAGAAAATGAGGAAATAATGAAGTTTAAGTCAGAATTACACTATGAAAATTAGGCAGCAGTGTACAGAATTTCGATTGTAAAGCACTATTGAGAAGCCAATTCGAATAATTCATGGACAGAACGTCTTAAGTGCGAGAACATTAATGTTCTAGTACCTGTTTACGCTAATGAAAACTCCATTATTTCGAAAACTGTAAAATGTATTAGAAAAATATAATTTCATTCGATTAAGTACCCATAATTTCAACCTGTCATGGGATACTATTGAAAATACATGAAAATTGTGTTTTGTGGTGAATTTTAATAACTTTGAGGCACATTATCCGATCGAGTAGAAATTTTATATATTTCATTTTTTAAATAATTGGAATAACTTTAGGGGATGATACAGAAAAAAATCCAGATCGCAAAATATGGACCACCCTAAAAGACAGTCGTAAGGTTATTATAAATTAACAATGAAGAATAAACGCTTTGGAATCCCCTTTTTAAAACTTTGGTGGTCGATACAAGCTTAACTCTCAACTGTAAAATAGACAGTAAGTTTTAGTCGTTGATGAGGCAGAAGTTTAAGTGTAAGGGTGCTCCTTGAAGTGGTTAGATAAGTAGGTGGCGTGTGTTTAAAAATAATTTTTCTTGAAACATATTCGTAGCTAAATCATAATAAATATATCAATTGATGAATTATTACATTATATTTCTTAAATAATTCAAGAAAAATTATTTTTAGTGGTGTTTATTTTTTTATAAATTAACAAATTACCAATTTTCTAATATGTCTAGTTTCGTTCAAAATATTACTGCAAACAATTTGGTATTTTTATTTTTGCGATGCGATTACTAAGACCGGAGATAATAAGGAAAATATCAGAAAATTTAAATGTTGAAATATAAATTGTTTACGTTTTACAAGAAGCAATAGACCGACTTAATCCAAAACTTCTCATAGCGCTTGTTATTATACCTAAAACAAATTAAAACAAGAAAATTGCTGTAGCCAGAGAATTTCTTATTCATTTATTTTGATGCTTAATTTGACTGGGTAACATTTAAATATGTAATTTCACAATTTTAGTCAAATGACTAGTGAAGATATTTGACTCAATTAGTGTTTATCGAGGGAAAACCGTATACTGAAATAACTCAGGATCCTAGGTTTCAAATAGAGGAGACTTCAAGGTCCCATAAAAACCCACTTATACATGTTCGAAATGCGAATGGGTTATTTTATTTATAGTGCCCTTAAAAATCACTCTCTCACAGCTCTTACAGTCGTTACACTTCAGTACACGAGATTGCTTAAAGCTGAGAGAAAAAAATCTACTACAAAAAATCAATAAGTATAGCCCGCTGAAAGCGACTTTAAATGTTTATTGGCTTAAAATACGTTCTATAAAATGATGACCGAAATTACTTCTTGATGAAGATTTTTTAAAACATAAAGGATAAAGATAAATATACAATTCTTTCGTAAAGTAGCGGATAAATTCGATTGAAAATCTAGAAATCTTTTTTAGGAGAATCGCTCGGAGATGTCAAAAGGTTCATAATGAATGTCAACTTTGATATATTTTTTAAAAATTTGGAGCCAGTTTTCACAAAGCCAATATATTTTTAAATTGCAACCTCCATTTTTTATTACGAAATTTGAAAGACGGTAATTTTACTTCCACGTCCAGTGGAAGTATAGTAACGACAAAAAAATTTTTAAAAATTTTTATTGTCCAAATAGGCTTAAAATGTCATGAAACGTCGAGATTTTAAGTTTGAGCGAAAAAAAAATTTCTGTCTGTCTGTCGGTCTGTCTGTCGGTCTGTCTATCTGTCTGTAACTTTTTTTTGTGCGCACGTTTACTCTGGAACCGTTTAAGATATTGACTTGAAATTTGGTACACATATGTACTTTAACGAGATCTAGAACTAGATTATATTTTCATCTTGTTCCGTCGAAGGGTTGGGGGGTAAATTGGGGTAAATTTGGGGTAAATAGGTCAATCAAGCAGGTAATAGTCCATAAAATTGGTATTTAGTATATACAAGAGAAGCTAAGGTCTCAAAAAATTTTTGGCATTAGCCACCCCCATTACCACCCCCACCCCCTTATTAAAGGGGATGAAAAAAAAATGTGATTTAGTGTACCTATGTACAGGAACCAGAAACCTCAAAATATTTTTTTACTTCATCCACCACCCCCCACCCCACTACCGATGTGGGGTATCGTTTTATGGGTTTTTGGGGTAGAGGATTTCAAATATTATATTATTAAAGTTCCATAAACAGTTATTTTCTCATACAAAGTTTTTTTCGTTGTGAGTGACTTGGATAGAGAATCTGAATGTGGAAGTAGTGATTCCTTGGTCAGCGGTTTTTAACATTCAGTACCGTTACTATCGATGTAAGTTGTTTGACAAGAACTGTGGAATATCCACTACTTTACGAAAATACTGGAGTAAAATTAAAATCTGTATGGAACTAATAATCTTATTATAACTATTTTTTGCTGGAACTTGTCGTAAACATTAGACGCATATGTTTCTTTCTTCATCGTGATGCGAGCTCTACAACCACAAATATTTAAGAAAAACTGCTAAAAAACACAATTTTGACCATTTAGTCCAGTCGAATTGTCACGAATAGTATTAAAATGTGGCGAAAATACACAACCACGATTTTATTGTTTTAAGTTGATGGGCTGAACATCCAAAACAAGCCCTTATAGCGTACCGGATAAGGAGGATGGGTGGTCGTAAAGTTGAAAAATCGGTTTTTATAATAAAAGAACTTATAAAATGAGCCCTCGAACGTTAAGATAGCTTAATAGGTCAGGAGTAAATTCAAAAAACCGAAATTTTGAAAAACATTTTTAATTTCAGCAAAATTTTAGAAAAATTTTTGACATTTTACTAAAGTACGTGCTATATAGGAGCGAACATCTGATACAAATTTCAGATCGATATCTGCATTATTTTTTGATAGATTCAATGTTTTTGAGAAAATGGAAAAATGGCTATAAGTACTTCACTTTCTGTCAGATTTTGCTATGAGAAGAAAAATTCTGTTCTTCGAGAGTTGATCAATATTTACAAATTTTTTCTATAAGATTATTATTCAGAAAATGTGGTGAAAATTTAATTTGAAACAAAAAAATTTAAGTACATAAAAAATGCAATTAAAGTTAAGTATCTTTGGAATGGAATGCAGTGTCGAAAAATCATGTCTACCATTTTGAAGTGCTTCACCTCAAAAAAAAGAACATTACTCTATGATAATTGGTTTTCGAAAAATATGAAAAAGTAGTGTGCGCGAGCGTAGCGGTGCGCGGATTGGGCAGTCGAGTGACCTTTTCAAAAAAAACTTTTGTGTATCTTACATGTTTTATATCTACAATTATTTTTCATACACCTTCAGAATGTAAGTAACACAATTCTGCAAAATGTGGTTGAAATTTACTTTATTGTGTAACGATTAATGTTAAATATTTTGTCCCTATACAATTTGTTAATTATTATGCATGGCATTATTATTGTATTATTATTATTACAGTTAATTGTAATGATTTCGTTGAATCGTACATTATTTTTGTATTACAACGATTTAGAAACCTTTATTTTCTTGGAATTTTTACAATTTAAAGGTTTAATCCCTTTGTTTGTACTTATATATATCAAGTGAATTCATGGAAATAAATACATCTACACTTATACAGGAACACGTTTCTGTGTAATATAATGACAATACATACAAAGGTCTTTGATATGATGAGATAGATCCAAATCCTGGGTTCCTGCCGAATAGTAAACTAGTTTGTCATGAGCCTTGGAGCAGTGAACAGTAGAATTTTTGCAGCACTAGTCAAGGATGGGTGGGGTCAGTCCAACCGGCCCTGGCAATCAGGCACCCAACCAGAATCTCACATTTGGGTGGGCCAGGGTAGAATCAATTTTTTTATGGGCCAAGACCCAAGGAAACAAAATACGCAGCAGGCGAAAATTTTCTATTTTTCAAGGTCAAACTCTAATTTTTCATTTTAATGAAAAGTTAGATATTTTAGTTACAAAAACATTTTCTTTCAAAAATAGGTTTCGTCAAACGAATTTTCCTCTTTTTCATGTAATTGCAAAAATAATTTAAAGGTTAAAAGTACTAGCATGTAGTCCGACTCAACCACGGTCTAGCGCAGACTGCTACCGTTTCGGTAACATTTTTAAAAACGGCACTAAAAATGGAAAGTCAATGGTATCTAAAAATATTATAATCAATATCGATTTATTTTGTAGATTTTGGAACGAATATGCAAAATTAGATTATTAGTTTGATACATTTTTATAAATGATATTTGGCATTTATGTCAGTGGCCGAGTTTTTAAGATAGCAGCCTGAAAATCACAACTGAGATTTCTTTCGTTCTAAGTAACGACTAAGGAGGGAAAATATCTGCCGTTTAAATTTTTTTGGCCGTCGGATTTTTTATGCGACGGAACAAATACCTATTTACCTGTGCCCGGCCCCAAAGCAACCAGCACGACTCTTTGCTGAACTTCATCCTTTCATGTCATTACTGAATAAAGTGTATTATTATTATTATTATTATTATTATTATTATTATTATTATTATTATTATTATTATATATGTAAGCGATTTATTTGACGAGTGTATGAAATTAATTTAGTTTTTTAAAATTCTATATGAAATAAAAATAATTATTCTTAAATAATTGTGAATATAATTACAACTGCCGTCACATTTTAACAATATAAAAAACCGCTGCCCAAGGAATCACTACTTCCACATCCAGATTCTCTATCCAAGTCACTCACAACGAACTTTGTATGTGAAAATAATTGTTTATGGAACTTTAATAATATAATATTTGAAATCCTCTACCCCAAAAACCCATAAAACGATACCCCACATCGGTAGTGGGGTGGGGGGTGGTGATAGGGGGGTGGTAGTGGGGGGTGGATGAAGTAAAAAATATTTTGAGGTTTCTGGTTCCTGTACATAAACTAAATCACATTTTTTTTTCATCCCCTTTAATAAGGAGGTGGGGGTGGTAATGGGGGTGGCTAATGCCAAAAATTTTTTTGAGACCTTAGTTTCTCTTGTATATACTAAATACCAATTTCATGGACTCTTACCTGCTTGATTTACCCATTTACCCCAAATTTACCCCAATTTACCCCCCAACCCTTCGACGGAACAAGATGAAAATATAATCTAGTTCTAGATCTCGTTAAAGTACATATGTGTACCAAATTTCAAGTCAATATCTTAAACTGTTCCAGAGTAAACGTGCGCACAAAAAAAAGTTACAGACAGACCGACAGACAGACAGACCGACAGACCGACAGACAGACAGAAAATTTGTTTTCGCTCAAACTTAAAATCTCGACGTTTCATGACATTTTAAGCCTATTTGGACAATAAAAATTTTTTTAAATTTTTTTGTCGTTACTATACTTCCACTGGACGTGGAAGTAAAATAAAAACTAAGTAGCAAATATTTTCTATCAATTATTATGCCTGAACGCATTTTTTGACTGCCCAATCTGCGCACAGTTTTTCACATGGTTTTTCGACACTGCATTCCATTTAAAAGATATTTAACTTTAATGGAATTTTTTTATGCAATTTTTTTTTCAAATTAAATTTTCACCACTTTTTTCTGAATAATGACTCTATAGAAAAAAATGTAAATATTGAACAACTCTCGAAGAACAGAATTTTTCTTCTCATACCAAGATCTGACAGAAAGTGAAGTATTTATAGCCATTTTTCGAAGACCCTTTTTTTTAAAAAAAAATTAATCTATCAAAAAATAGTGCAGATATCGATCTGAATTTTTTATCAAATGTGTCCTCCTGTATAGTACGTACTATAGCAAAATTTCAAAAATGTTTCTAAAATTTGATTGTAATTAAAATTTTTTTTCAAAATTTCGGTTTTCTTAAATTTACTCCTGACCTATTAAAGCTAGCTTAACGCTCGAGGGCTCATTTTATAGGGTTTTTTAATACCTATATCTTTCCCATTTGAACTTTCCGCTCAGATTATTAGCTTTCCATTTAAACGCGAAAAACGATTTTTCAACTTTATGGCCTCCCATCCCCCTTATCCGGTATGACATCAGCTGGCACGCTATAAGGGCTTGTTTTAGAAGTCCAACTCATCATCTTAAAACAATAAAATCGTGGTTATGTGTTTTTACCATGTCAAATTACAATTCGACTGAACTAATTCCTTTGTTTAAACAAATGACGTCTGGGACTTGAATTTAATTCAAAACTTTTTGCTACACTTAAAAAAAATTCTAAAAGATTTTGAGGGTATAGCACCCGGCAATTCAATCAAGTATTTTGAAGAATTTTCACTCTTGGGATACTCTCTCTCCAATGAAGGTATTAGTGGAGCTATCAAAAATTGAAACAGTCAAAAGGTTTTGAAATTGTTTAAAAGATTTAAACTTTTATTCATCTTATTTTCTTTTAAGAAATTCTTTGGTAATTCCACGCTTAACCTTACCCTGTTCCCCTTGCAGATCTTATTAATTACGACTATTTTCTCAAAAGAAAAATGAAATAAATTTTTAATGCATGGTCTCAATCTACATTACCTGTAGCTCCAGGTGGTCTAAGAATCCGAGAAGTAACTACATTATGTTACTCCGCCTTTTTGGAATCCATAAATGGAGTTTCACAATTACTACTTTCAATTTTTCATTTTAACATGTCTCAGTGTCCTGACAAAGACTTTGATGAAGCTTTAAAGTTGAATGGATCCAATTACCAACTTTTATCAGAGAGATTGGAATAAGCAAGTATGTTTACGTACACTCAACAACCTACTGGCTGAAAATCAAGACCTTAAAGGGGAAGCACGTTTGTTCACAGTTCAACAAAAAGAATCCGGCGCCAAGCTGAATATTTTACCATCACCTTCAATAGGGACTCTCTTAGACGACTCACCTTTTCATATTGCCGTTGCCTTACGGACTCGTCGACTAGTGTTGGGCGAATTCGAATTAAAATACTCGGTTAATCCGAGTATCAAAATATTCGCTTGATTCCGAGTATTAAAATTTCATCCGAATAAAATATACTCGGATTAATTTTTAGTACAAAACAAAAAAGAACTGTCAATCGTGCACTTGGATAATAAAATTTTGTTTAGATTTCTCCGCCCCGCTCATCGATTCTGAGATCTGGGGAGAAAAATTATATCCTCGGTGCCATTTGCATTCGCTTTAACCACGATTGCAATTACTGTTGACAGAGTGATTGAAAAATCGCTATATCGCATATCACTAATACCTATAGTGAAAATTTAATTCGACATCGGATGATTAATCCGAATATTCTTGTCATCCGATTTCGTGTAATCCGAGTACCGAAATCATCCGAATATCCGCATCACTATCGTCGACCACTTTGCGAACCCCATAACTGTACTTGCGGTGAACCGTAGACATTTTTGTTCATCATGGCCTATCATGCTGCAAAAGTAAAGGTAGATGGTCTCGTCATGGAATTATCAGCTATAATATCCCAAAGACGTTGATAATATGAAATAATTTTATCACAGTTTCCGAAAGCACGCTGCTTGATAATAAGACGCCATATGCAACGTGCTGTGTAAAGCAACGTGCTTGAGGAAGTTGTGATAAAATTATGAGCTATTTATCAACGTTCGAGGGGCACAGAATATTTTTTGCAATTTATTTTATTTTTGGCAAATTTCAGCAACCAGCGCCTAGCCAACATTTTCTATGGGTGACTCTGATTACGCATGGTGTCTACTATCTCCTTTTAAACTATGTTCGTTTTCTTGTGAAACACCCTGTATAGAGTGTCATAATTATTTCTTAGAGAATATATTTTAAATTTTAACATTGGAAATGTTAATGTTCTCGTATACGGAGCCAGAGTCATAAGTTTTCTGCAAGGCCGCCGACCGAAAGTGTCGAGGTCAGATGACGTAATACTGAGATACGTAGATATTGTGTATGTAGGTGTGAAAGCAATACATTCCCGAAATTTAATATGTTTTAGTGGCCTGATATTGGAAGATCGACAGCTACCGTAGATGACTGAGAGGCGCATTGTTTGTGTCATAGAATTAGCGTAGGAGCCTTCTCAACTAAAACAGAAAATGGATTTTGCAGTGTAGGGACATTCTATAAAGATAAAGTACAGTAGAGCAAGTGATATTTTAATTCCAATATTTAGTGTATTATCATACCTATTTGATTTCATCCGATGGATATATTATAACCGGACAGAAATGTTTAATAATCATCGTAGGAAAAAAAATTGTAAAGAAATTCGTTTTATAGCAAGCTGAACTGAAATATCGAATAAAAAATGTTGAATAAAAGTTGCAGTCGGGCGTTGTCGACTGCGAATATTAAATATGATAGAGTTTGTTGGACTTAAAATTTGTATTTCAAATTACGAACATACACAGCATGGTAAAATACTTCTTATGGAAATTTGATCATATCCGCAGAGGCATGTATAAGGTGGACCAAATTAGATGGGATTTGTTATAAGGATCATAATGGCAGCGTTCGAGTAACCGTGAGTATTTCCGGTAAATCCGGTCCCATTTGTTTAAACAAGACAATGTCCAAAATTGTGTTTTTTCGTGGTTTTTTTTCTTAATTGACTTAAATATCTCATATTAGAAACTGAATAAAGGAATCAGGATTAGGTAATTTCTGTCATAGTAATTTGGCTGTATTGCGCTACACTAAAAGTTTCCTGTGTGATTTAATTGTTTTACATCAATTAAGAAGTGTCCTCTATCAATATACAGGGTGATTGAAGTCTGGTCTAAAAAACTTTAAGAAGAGATGAACCCTTAAAATTGAGGTTGATGTCTCCCAAAAAGTTATAATAAAAGCTTATGTTCATTTTTTCGTTATCAAATAGAGAGAGAGAGAGAGAGAGGAGAAAAAAAATTCATATTTTTTACAAAATATTACATTGTTGTCGATTTATAACACAAAACGTAAGGAAAATGTCCTATTTTTCCATTTTTTAACTGCTTTGCACCTAGGTTTTTGCAAGTCTAGGTACACTTTACGTCAAACTATACCTAAAAATGCAGCTGTTCGACTTTAAGCCTCCCAGGATGTCTCATATCTATTGGTCTCAAAATTACCGAAATTAAGCATTTTTCATATTGCACGAAGAAATAGCTGAGATTCATCATTGTTTAATAGAAACTAAAACTCTTAATTTCTTCAGTTATTTTTATAAATACGAGTAGGTTAAATTATTCACTACATTCATTAAATTATTTCTCGTTTAAGCTCGGAAAAATATATAAATAAGAATTCATCCAATTCAAAATGTATTTCTACTCTTCGCAAGTTAATTGAGTAAAATCAGAGAACACTCGTGATGATAATTGTCAAAGTTTAATTAATTTTATCACAAATACAAATTGTTATGCTTAGTTAAGCTTGCTTTGGAAATTAATTTAATTATCACATTAGTCTTGTACAAGTAGGATCAAAGAAAAAAGATCACAGCAATAATACAATGTGGACATTCAAATGTATTTAACCTGTTTTTATCTCGATCTTTAATAATTTATCAATTAGTGTCAAATTTTACTGTATTAAATTAGTTGCGACATAAAGAAACATGAATAGCGACAAACAAAAATGTAGGTGCTACAACAATTTTTTTAAGACAAATGTAAATTTACCAAAGTTCGCATTTATTAATTAAGCTCATAATTTATAGTCAGAATATTTTTGCTAATCAAGATGACTTTTTTAAACTTTTTGTTTCAAATGTAAAATAGGTGGTAGAATAATGGGGAACTTGCCCATTTTTTTTTATTTCATTAAAGTATGTATTTATGTATAAAAACACGCCACACTGAATATCAGCTCTTAAATCGCAGTACTTACTTTGCAATAAATAATTAAAGTTGAAATCCTCGCCACTCCTCACGAAAAGCACTGTGACGTCACCGAGTGAAAACTGGTCCTGCGTGGTGTCCAACAGATGGCGCACTTTAGCCATTCGCCCTAATTAATAGACTGGGCAGCGGTTGGCTTTGCGTATTCGGTCATAAGTCTTTTGTTTTTTATGTTAGAGAAAAAATAAAAAAAAAAGTGCCGGAAAGCTCAATTAATTCTCTTTACATAAGCTGTCTACAAATTTTTCGAAAAAAAAAAACGATAATTATCGAGATATTCGAGGAAATGTAGGAAATTGCACGTTTCCTTATAGAGTGTATGTAAATCTTAAAAAAATAATTTTTCTCAGAAGCCTTTGTTTCGAAGGGCCGAGATTAACGGAGCGTCAAAATAGTACATGATATTAAGTGAACATCGTAAATAAGATCGATTTCAGTTAATTACCGATTAATTACGTTGACAAAATGGAGAAATTTTGCGGAAAAATAAGTCCCAAATCTCGCCCCCTCTAATTCCTTAATTTTTGTCGGAATTCAAAAAATAAAAAAAAAGAAATTTAATTGTATTTAAATTAGCTAGAGTAGTGTTTTGGCGTAGGAGCCAAGATTAAAAAGATGCCAACTGTAGCAAAATTTGCGATTTTTTGCCGTACGTGGCCGACATTTCTGTAGTTATCTCCGAAACGAAAAAAAAATCAAAAGTCTGGTGATAGCGAAAGATTTGTAGTGGAAAATACTCGTTTGACCTTATCTTATATTTCGAGCTAACTCCCACCGTTTCGGAGATATCTGCGAAAAATGGCAAAAAACAGCTTAAATTTCGGAGCAGAAAAAATTTCAAAAACATGCAATCTTGACACGTTCATATTTTTCGAGAAACACCATTGGAACGGTCGTACGATGTCGCGACGTAAAGAGGAAGTCTTCCAGATAAACCTGATCGTAAATTGCACGGCGAAATTCGAAAATTCGGCTCGGGACGAGCGAATCAAAAGTAGCATTTTCTGACATTTCAGAATATTGAAGATGTTTTTCCAACGAATTTTAGGTTAGGTTGTGTTCACTGCTAGTTGTTTCTGACAAATGAGCATGCGAAAGCAGAATCGGTGTCGCTTGACGCCGTCATTCGACTTTCACCCTCTGACGTCACGTTTCAGGAGTGGGTACAATCCGGCAGATTTTAATCGCTTATATTTCTGGAGGAATTTTTTATTTTTTTATTTTTTGTTGTCCATGGGGTTTTTAATGATGGTAGTTTACGATTTTCAGTATTTTAATTCAATTTTATTTTTTGGGCAAGTTCCCTATTCTTATTGAAATTGGGCTATATCCGTCATACAGGGCGAATAAAATAAACATGTTTGGAACTGCAATAAAATCTAATCGAATCTGAAACCTGAAAAGTTTTCAGTTTCAAAAGAAGTTTTGCCACCTGACGAGGTAAAATTTTGAAAAGTACACCAAAATTGGACATGAAATTTTGAAAAGTGTGTCGAAATCGGACAAATTTCTCTATGTTCATTTTTGTCAGTCGCCAAATCATCAATTTCAGGAATTCAGAAATAATTCAAACAAAATGTTCCTTACGGTTCATTGGGTGGTCATTGAAAAATCCTTAATTTATCCCACTCGAACGGGGGGAGGGGGAGTCACGAAAATATGATTATTCGCGATTTCCAGGTTTCCCGTTTAATTTACAACAAAAATGTAGGTACAAAATTGAAGATTATAAAAATTCTAAGCATTAGAGATATTACATACGATAACACGAGAGAAGTTTAAGATCAATCCATTGTTCTGTTTTTAAGTTAAAGGAAGTTGAACGAAGAAATAATTATGTTATTTATCCAGTACACGCCGAGAACGAGAGATGGCGTTAAATAATGTTATTCACGATTATTAAACTAATCGACGGATCATTATGAAATTCAATAGGGTTGTATTCTGAGAGTAGTTGAAGTGATAAAATAAACTCAAGTGCATCCGTCAGGAATTTCGACCAGTAGTGTTTCCGTAAGTATAGTTGAAGTAGTCTTAATAGTGTGAGGGGTTATTAGTCTAGGAAATAGCGTGCAAATTCGACGACGAGTGGTTACCGTCTGCCAGTCGGTAATTGAAGAGACCATATAAATAAAAAAAAAAATTCTCTCTGGAACATTTTGGTATGATGGGGGGATAGGGAGGGGGGCATTTATTTTTAAATCGAATGATTATCGATATCTGTCCGCATAGGTAGTTAGTATATGTACTTCACATACCCCAATTACGCTGGCAGACGAAATTTCTGAACGGCGCGCGCGCTAACCGGAAAAAGAAAAAAAAAATTATATTCTATTAAATATTGCTTTTCTCCATTTTCTTTAAAAAAACTTAATAAAATTTAAATTTTTTACAAAAACCCGGGGTGCGTTCAACTCATTTTTAAAACTTTTTTTCGCAAATTTCGATGGAATTTTTATTTTCGCAAAACTGCTTTATTTTATCTTGGTACTCATGTCACAAGATATGGGTTGGGTCCCATGACTCAATATTAAGATATGACCAATCTAAATTTCACAAGCCGCGGCTGACAAATACCTACATTGAAAAAGTAAATGAGCGAACAATATAGTTAAATCCGGCTCTGCGTTCTGCAACCGTTGCGTCTCTACAACACCGCCCAGATAGGCGATACGTCGATCACTAATTCGATTGCTTCAACTATAAGTTAGTACTTATGTAGAGATCAACTAACGAAAATATATGTCAATTTTCGATCTAAAAATGGATACAATTTTTAGAGGGGAATCTTCCCTTTCTAAACACCTATAATTAAAATCAATTCGGCGCAGACTTGATGAAATAAAAATACTTTTACCAGTTGAGCACTGCCGCGTTGGGCGAAAATGAAACACACGCCGAGGTATGTAACACTGCTTCTGGGTACATACAAGGTACGTTCGTAAATGTGAATTAATGATGACTAGGCAACAGCGTTGTTTCTTAGAATTGTCGGCACTGGATAATTGAAAATTGGATAATAAATTGTAAAAGACAATATTAACATAAAACGAACAATGTGGACGCGTGGGCTGGTATTGCGAATAAAATAATCGTTGGCCCATTTTTTTTACAAAAAATTTTATGTTCAAAATTTCTTAGAATCCTGAAATGGTGACATATGGAGTGTTTTAAATGCCTTGCCTCAAACGTGTCAGATCGTTTGTACTTCTTAACCGAGCTCAGAAATTTTTTAATATATATTTGTTCAATCATTACTCTGGATTGGCTTCAACGATTTCTATGAGGTCTGTCACAAACTGCAAAGCATGGCTCGGCAGTGATGAGGTAACCGAACATTTGAAACAAGATTTTTTTTAATCTCAAATTTGGCGGATGCGTTGGTGATAAAAATTGAATTTTGTGATAATAAATTCATATATTGTCGGAATTGCATTAAATACGGTGGTTAGATACTTTATAAATAGTTGATACTGAATCCGGTGTAAAAAGTTAAAAATACAAAATGGCGAATCCAATAGGGTTGCCATAATTATTGTAGTATTTTTGCAGATTTAGATGAAATTTGATACATGCTGATTGCAGGATTTTCTTATAACGAGCCTAACGTTAAATCTTAGAAGTTCAAAATGATGAATATTTTCTTTTACTCTGTAGAAGCCAAATAAAGAGGCCACTCAAAAATTCAGTAAAAACTGAAAGAAAATTTCACCGTCGCGCGTCGCCCAGTTAATTGAACCTCATTATCTGATATCGATTATGAGGTCGGTATAATAATACACAAATAACGAATTTAAATCTATTTTGACTAAAAAAAGAACATCGACATTAGGTAATAACGTTTAATCAACTGGATGACGCGGCGCAACGCGAAGGTCAAATTTTATTTCACAATTTATAACGACCTTTTTTGAAACCGTTCAGTTTTTTTCAAAATTTTTTAGTAAGACGTTTGCTTCGTGCATAATACATTAATCGTAATGACATGATTGGATTGAAATTTCCAAGATGCATTGGAAGAAATAGCCCGTTAATTGAATTTCCGCCCGATCTCCAGAACTAATCCGAAGAGTCGAGAAAAGTAGTAACAAAAAAATAATCGTAGGACAATCGAAAAATGTTGAAAAATATGCAACCTAAATTATGTGCAAAAGTTTTATAGCACAACGTGCATCAAATAGATGCATTCCAATTTTATTTTTTTTTACAGCACCATTCAAGTGTGCCAAAGAAGGCGACACGGTGAAAGACTGAGTGGTAGCTGCTTTCTGCCCTAATTGCGACAGAGGAGGGCATCGCGCTGATTCGCTGGACTGCCCTATACTGGCAGAAGCGATAAGGAAGTCGTGGCGAACGCGGGAGGAAAACCCGGCGCATTCGTCAAAATAAGACAAGAAACCTGAACAGATGCCGGGCCACTCAGGATTTGGTCTGGGCTACAGGAAAACGGAAGAGGGAGGCCATCTTAATAATAAGTTAACCTAATAAGAAGATGGTGAAAAACAGGCCTGAGTGGTTCATCGACGAAAACATAGATGCCGCGGTGGGTATCCTAAACCCTAGGCTTAGCATATATGGAACTGGACGAGGAAAAAGATACATCTGGGTGGAGTTGAAGGAGGTGGTTCTCTTCAGCTGTTATCTTTCACCCAACGCTGGTATAGCGGAACTGAATAATTCCCTGGAGGAGCTCGGAAGGGCCGTGAGAGCGAGTAGGAACAGAGGAAGAGAGGTGATAGTAGCCGACGACCTCAATGGCAGCGCCCCAGAATGGGAAATGGACTGGATGGATGGGAGGGGAAGAGTAATCAGCGAGCATTGAAGACCTGCAAAGACTGAACAAGGGAGCAGCTTATACGTTCGTAAGGGGGACCACCGGCCCGGCCCTGTCTCCTTACTCTAGGCTCGGAAGGGGCAAACAGGAGAACCAGCGGGTGGAGAGTCTTAACAGAAGAGACTTTAAGCGACCACCACTATATTACCTAAGAGATTGGGTAGAACTACGCCGCCCAGGTGGCAAAGGGCAGAGGGTGGAAGCTTGGTAGGCTGAACAAAGATACCTTCAAAAGAAGTCTGGCTGGCTCCCTACCAGGGAGCATGGTCGAAATGGAGGAGGCCCTCACCGATGTGGTTACTAGAGGTTGCAACGAGTCAATGCCCAGAAAAGGAAGCAGAAAGACCAGGAGGGAGGTCTATTTGTGGACGGAGGAGATCGCAACCCTTAGAAGGGAACGTATCGCGATTCGTCGACAGGGTATAAGGCAGAATAGTAGAGCAGGACATGAGGAGAACTCGTCTCTCCAGGAGTACCGGAACGCCAAAAAAAAATTAGAGAGGCAATTAAAAGATCAAAGAGCGAGAGGTGGAGGGAATTATGCGACACTGTGGATGGAAATGTCTGGGGAGATGACTACAAGATAGCGACTCGACGGATCAGAAATTTCCCCCCTGTCTTGCCGGCAGAGAAAGTGGCGGAAGTCGTGGCTGCCCTATTCCCAGAAAGAGATATAGTCAGATGGAGGGCGGTAAAAGTGGATGTGGTCCCTCCACTCACCGAGGAGGAGCTGGAGACAGCATGTGCCAGACTTAAGAGTGGAAAGGCTTCAGGCTTAGACGAGATTCCGCCTGAAGTAGTCAAGCTAGTTGCGGGAGACATCGTAAGAGTAATGAACCGTGCTCTATAGAGTGGGGATTTCCCGAGCAGATGGAGAAAGGTCAGGGTCATCCTGATCCGGAAAGGAACAAACCACCGGAGGACCGTCATCCCACCGACCGCTATGTTTACTTGACACAAGTATCTAATACTGGGGAGATTAGAGAAGGAGATAGCCGAGAATGGCGGCTTATCTGAAAGCCAGTTCGGTTTTCGGAAAGGACGATCAACAGTAGGAGCCATTAGACTACTAAGGGAGACGGTGGACGAAACAGATATGTGCTGTTGTGGCAGTAGATGTCAAAAACGCGTAGATAGGATGATTGGATTCGAGTCAGAGGGAGAGATAACCTGGAAAAGCATCACGTGTGGGGTTCCACAAGGGTCGGTACTCGGTCCTTGTGGAACATGATGTTTGACGATCTCTTTCGATTGCCTTGGCAGGAGGGGGTTAAGATCATCGGGAATGCCGACGACTTGGCCATAACGGTGACTGGAAGGTGGACTGTCTAAATAATAGAAGCAGCCAACCAGGCCATCCGAAAGATTAAGAGATAGCTAAAAAGAATACAGATTGAGCTAGCTGCCGGGAAAACGGAGCTCCTGGTTATCACCAGGAAAAGAAATCTTCCACCCATGAAAGTTAGGGTGGGTCAGGTGGAGATATCTTTAGGGAACCACCTCAAATACCTAGGGTTTGGCTGGACTCCAAGCTGAACTTCGGTGTCCATGCCACAAAGACGGCCGAGAAGGCGGGAAAGGCAGCCACAGCTATTGGGAGGCTTATAGCCAATACACACGGGCCGAGACCAAGCAAGAAGAGACTGCTGTGCAGCGCCGTACACTCTATCCTCTTGTATGCAGCTCCGGTCTGGAAAAGTGCGATGGAGGTGGATAGGATGAGGAGGAGGATGGTTAGGATCCAGCGATGTGGCGTTGGTAGTGGCGGGGATCCCCCCTTTGGATCTGATGGCCAAAGATCGGCTGGATATCTTTGAAGGAGCCGGGAGGGCAGAGGCCAGGGATAGGCTGTTTGAAAGATGACAGAGGCGGTGGGACACTGCAGACAAGGGTGGATGAAAGGCCTCATCCCGAACATCAGAGCGTGGATGAAACGGAGGCATGGTGATATAGGCTATTACCTCACCCAAGCCCTGAGCGGACATGTGTCTTTCATGGAGTACTTATATGATATTGGCAAGACTGACAGCAGAGAGTGTGCATACTGTGGAGAAGTCGATGACGTGGAGCACACCGTGTTCGCATGCAACAGATGGAGGGTAGAGAGTCGAGACTGGGGGACGTCGTTATTTTCTTCGGAAGATATGGTAGAGAGGAGAACTGGAGAAGGGCGGAGGAGAGAATAACCCGCATTATCAAAAAGAAGGAAGAGGGGGGGGAAAGAGATGGGTTTGAACCCATGGAGAAAAACATCGACAAACTTAAATGACCTGTGGGTCCGAAGAAAAGCGAAAGCAGTACCAGGCCAACAGGAAAGACTGAAGAGAGGGACTGCTTTTAGTTGGTTGGAGTACAGCACTACCCGTCCACGATAGATTCTAAGCGACGGGTGTCCATGATGATTTCCTCTCCCACAGAAAGAAAAAGCACCATTCACGTTACAAATATGTCACGTTTTAATGTGTTTTAACATTTTTTCATGAAAAAATTCGACATTTTTTCTCTAAAATATAAACACAATGAATACAATTTTGCAATTTTTTTCTTTCTTCAGTCTCAGTGGATTTTTTGCCACGTGAAAGGTGTGAGATAGACGCTCTATAGGGAGGAAAAACTCGGATTAATTTGGTCAAAATTAACCAAAATATTCAGATAGTTCCAATAAGAGTGGGACACACTGTAGGAGCGAATCTGTTCAAAGTGAAAACTCTAAAGTGCTGTGTTTGATGACTCAATAAGAACAAGACAGTATCTCTGTGAAATGAAAAATGCGGCTTTATTGAGGAAAATCAAAGGGATGAGAGAAAGTACACAGACAAGCTAGCAGCGTCAATTTCTGCTTTTATACGATCCCCCCATCTCAAGAACGCAGCGGAGCCCCACGACTGGTGGTAAGAATCAATAAATGTAGAAATCATAATGTGAGTTACAGAAATAATTTTGAAATCTTTGCCCATAAGAATTATTTAGCTATCTTTATAAAATTTCATCTTTACAGAATTTTAAGAAATTACAAGTTTTAGTGTTAATAAAGTTTGTTTTTCCAGATTTAAGTACTCTTTGATCCTAAGGTAGGTAGCTAGGACATCATATTTCATGAGCTAGTAGATGATAATCACTAAATTTCCGAAAAGCTGGCCAAATTTAAAAGAGTAGTCGGATTTGCGTAAAATTGGGTAACAAAGGTCGCTGGATATAGATTTGATATTAAAATTGTAATACTCAAAATGGCATATACAATATGTAATGGCGGACTGTTAGAAAACATTTTATCAGATTCATGCGGTATTAATTTTAAATCTAATATAAAAATTGTAAAATTCAAAATAGCATGTTCAATATGGTGGACTTTTATTAGATTTAACAAAATTTAGCGCTTAAAGATTTTCGTGATTTTTTATTTCAAATCTGATATTAAAATGACGCAGCATGAACCAAATTCATAAAATGCTAACCAAAAGTCAAATTTTGCAATTGTCGATATACAGTTCGATTATGAAGGTAGAGAAAGATTAAGGAAAAGGTTAAATATAAAAAACATTATTTAAAAGGTTGTTAATGAGATTATAACAATACAAAATGAGCACATATTAACTACACGGGTCAGTTTCCCTCTATCACCTCCGGTTATCCCCTAAGAAGGACAAGAATGAAATTTTCCTTTATCTACAGTTAATAGACAATGCATTTTTTATCGTGTAAAGTTATGATTATATGTGAGCGTGTGAAAATACTTCAGAAAAGTTGCACGAGAATCTTAGGACAAGACTTTTTTTTTTTTTCTTTGTGTTATTAGTCGCTATCATTATCATGTAAATGATAAATTCTGCGTAGACAAATATTTCTGATCTATTTAATACAAAGGAGTTCTAGTACACTTTGCTAACGAAAGCTCCACTACCTACGCTTTTTTTGTGAATTCATAGCCCAAGCTCACGGATCTGATGAAACTAGAAGGTGATGAAGTACATCTTCATTTATCGTTTCTCTGGATACTTTTTTCTCGCATAGTTTTTCTTGATAACATCACTTTAACCAAACTTTTTTTTTTCTTCAAAAAGCTTTGTTGTGTTCCTTGAAGTACTTTCCACGTTTCGACAATCACTACAAAACCTCAACAGTTCTTACCAATTTGCTTTTTGTACCTCCGTAAATACTTATCATCAAGAGATGCTGGTAGCGTGTCGAGCAATTCTTTATTTTTATCCACAGTGCTTTTTCCGCGTTGTTCTCAAACTTCAAATAACTGCAAATGACTGTAAGTGTCTTTGTCCTCTGTAACAATTTAAAAAGCTTTACTTCAATTTAGTTTTTCCTCAAAATATTAGAAATACATTTTTTTTCAGTCACTCTGTAGTAGACACAAGTTAAGAACCTCGAAATGTAATGTCACATGTCGAATATTAATAACCATTTAACCATTTTTCAATGTAAATTTGACAAAATATCTTATCAACATATTTCCTATACTAACATTAATGTGTGTCTTACAACCTACAGAAAAATGTATAATGTAATGTACTTTGGTTTTTGGTTATAGAAAAAAAAATTCCTAGAGGTACATTTTTAAAATAAAATAACTAGAAACGCGTTATGCATGAGATATTGTGTCCCACTAAATTAGCTAATAAACACAGCCCCACAAAAAAGAAGCGAACCAGACCCATGTATCCCTATGTATTTTCGGTCGCTGAATCCGAATCCGAGGTCAAAAAAAATCGTACACCCCGAAAATCATTAGCTAGAGCCAAAAAACACCCCTGTAATGGGGTAAAAAGAAGATTAAGCTACGAGAATAATTGTTACATCTTATTCAATCGAATTATACAAATTAAGGTTAAACAGCAGCATACATACAATAAATATGAAACACAGCCCCAGGGAAGGGCGAAATCTAACCCCAATATATAAAAAAAATCGATCCGAAACAGCAATGACTGCTGAAAAAGCTCGAAATGTCTAAGATTTATTAAAATGATAAGAAACTGCATTAGTCCGATGTAATCTTCATAAATTACCCCGGTTGAGAACAACCACCCTCGAGTAAATGACCCGAGAAAAACAAGAAAAAAACGTAAGTAGGTAGTTTATGAATATTACGTCGGACATAATGGCATTTCTTATCATATTAACAAAACTTAAACATTTCGAGCTTTTTCAACAGTCATTGCTGTTTTGGATCGATTTTTTTATACATGGGGGCTAGTTTTCGCCCCTCCCTGAGGGTGTGTTTCATATTTGTTGTATGTACGCTGCAACTACAACTTTAATTGGTATAATTCGATTGATTAAGGTGTAACAACTATTCTCGTAGCTTAATCTTCTTTTTACCCCATTCCAGAGGTGTGTTTTAGCTCTAGATAATGATTTTGGGGTGTGTAAGATTTTTTCTGACCTCGGATTCGAATTCAGCGACCGAAAATACATAGGGATACATGGGTCTGGTTTGCTGCACTGATTTTTTTTTGTGGGGCTGTGTAGTTTTTATTGGTAAGTAAATTTAGCTATTTTTTAATTTCATGTTTCTCTGTCTTTAGTATAAAAAAAAGAGGAAATAAAAAATTAGGGATTGTTTATTCCAATGCTTAATACGGGGCAGTAAAATACCTAACATAAAAAGGCATTGGAAACAAATGTACGTAAAAGGAAACTAGTTTTATCATAAACTAGTTTTATCAAAGTTTCTTGTATTTTCATTGGTTATTAACAGTAAGTAATAGTTGAAAAAATTATAATGGTTTATTCAAGAGAGCATCAAATTGACATGCTCCTTATTTATGGAGTGTGTCGAGAAAATGCCAGAAACGCTGAAAGAGTGTACCAGGAGTTCGTGATGCTCCTTCACATACATATTACACTTGGCTGGCGCAACATCTAAAAAATAAATAATGGCGATATTAATGTGAACAATAATGAACGTTTCATTGTAAGTGAAGAAGTTGAAATAAACGTTCTAGCGTATATCGTATATGACCGCACTGCTTCCATTCGCTAATTGTGTATGCAATGCAATAATTCTCGCGAAAGTGTCAGAAGAATTTTGAAAAAACACGGATTTAAATCATTTAAGCACCCAATTTATCATCACCTATATGAAAATGACTTTGACTTAGTTACTGCAACTGCCATTGCTCTGTGTACAATTACTTATGGGACAACCTGTATAATATTAATTGATTTTCAAGATATTGAGCAAAATAGATGTGTTATAGGCAATGATCGGAATTTGGGTTTAATTCCAGTGGCGCATATAGGTAGGTATATAAAATTTTCCATCAAAAACTTAAAGTTTGTTATTTCTTACAAAATTAAATCGAAATGAAATATAATACGAACCTCCCTTACGAGTTTCTCATTTATTTTGGCATAATAAAATACATGTATATATATTTACAACTAATAATGTATGCATATCTTTACAAATGCTTGGGGTCTGCGGACGATGTCTCAGGGGTCCGCGAAATGTCACTGAGATATTTAATTGTTTTTTATTTTACTTGACTTGCAGTGGTAGATTCTACATAATCTTCATTTTAAGAATTTAAGCTTTTAAGGGGTCCTTGTCAGTATAGCGACTGATAAGGGGGTCCTTGAAAAAATCTTGTTGGGAACCACTGTTTTAGATAATTTAAACATAAATCCAGTATTCTATCATTATAATATTTTTATGGATGAATCCAGGTTCACCAGTCTAGGAATGTTTAACAGGTTGTGGAAAACCAGAAATTAGTAAGAGAAGGTGCTTTTCAGGAACTTTTTGGGGTACCTAAACGTTTGGTTAGGCATAATAGGACTTAATATCATTAATCCAATATTTTTATACCGACCATTACATGGAGAAGTGTATTTGTAATTTCTCCAAAATCAAACAGATCCTTTTAGGATTGTAGGAGAACGAAAATCTAATTTTCCAACAAGGTGGAGCACCAGCCCATAGTTCAAGAATTGTTGCAAATTATTTGATGGACGGTTTAATGAAAACTAGTTGGGAACCAATGGATCAATCCGGTGGCCAGAAAGATCACCTGACTTGGCCCCGCTGGATTTTTCAATATGGGGTTATCTAAAAGAGAAAGTGTATAGAACTCCTCCACCAACATTAGAAATCTTGGAAAACAGGATTAGAAGAGATATTTAAGGCATCTCTCGCGAGCAGTTACAAAACCTGCTTAGAGAAATTATTAGGAGAATCAGATTATGTCGGGATCATGGCGGCCAACGCATAGATCATTTAATTGAATTACTTTTTTATCAATTTAACGTTCATTTTATTTATTTACTTAAGGTAATTAGTTCATTAAGCCACTATATACTTTGAAATATAGTAGTCGATAGGTAGATTCTTAGTCCGAGTAAGTGCGGGAGTTTTGAAATTTTGGAAATTTATAAATTTCGATGTCTTGAATGAAATAAGAAAAAATGCAAAATGTGATCTCAGCCGCCGGTGCCGCCATATTGGAAAAATGGCTCACAAAAACAGTTTCTTTGAAATATCTCGCTTCGGGTGCCTCATACGGCAAAAAATGTTCTTATGAAAATAAAAGAGCATTAAATTTTCTACAAAATATATCGTATATATTTTTCCATTGAACTGAATAGTTTCGGTGCAGCAGCCGATCGAAGTCAAGCATTCTTGACAAAATTATGATATTTTGCAATTTCGCGATTTAGGGTGAATTTTATGAAGGAGTATTTTTGTGTTGAGACAAAATTTGTTTTCATACCTGAAAATCCTTAGTTGATTTTACTTGTCTGCTACGCTTAGCTTAACGTTTAATACTCGTTTCCACACCACCTTAAGGTAGAGTATATGGCGCGTTTTTTTTACGTGGTTGTCCCCTATAGGCCTAATCCACGACTAGCCTGCTTCTTGAGGCGTTTTAGGTGCTTGATATCAAAAGTCCAGGTTCGTTGTATACTTCCGTTGCGCTGTCCACTGATTCTACGTGAGAAATATTTTGACTCGAGAGTCGACTACCTGGTCCTCATGAAGCTCCGACTATTGCTGTTGCATTGTCGCAGCTTTGTCCGTTACGAAATTTGCAAATTACAGAACATTTTAACCCTGCCTTTCTAAAATCACATGTTGCATTGCACCCTTTCTTGCATTTACAGGAAGGAATTTTAAGTAGATTTTCATAAGCAGGATCTTTCAGCATTAACACTGGTGTAAGCCCAGCTTTGCTCTGTTTCCAGACCCATTCTTCAACATGTTAAACTTGTTGTCTTCTTGTTGTCTTGATGTTAAACTTACTTTTTGTGAGCGATCTTACGAAACATTGATAACGATAAGCGTCCATGTTTGGCTCCATACAGTGCCAGAATAAAGCGTTCTTCAGCATCAGTGATGCTGTCCTGTAAATTCTGATGCTTTTGTAGAAAGTGTACAAGTTGTGTCACACACGATAAAAGCGTGAAGAAATAGAATATTATCGGTGATGATTTTATGGCTCGACAAACTATGGGAAGAATACAATCGCTGCAAGGTTTTACTCTTTCCTGGCTTCAAAAACTAAATGTTTTGACATAAGAGTCGCACTTGAGAAATTACAAAAAAATCATAATTTTGTCAAGAATGCTTGGCTTCGATCGGCTGCTGCACCGAAACTATTAAGTTTTACGACATATTTTGTAGAAAATTTAATGCTCTTTTATTTTTATAAGAACATTTTTTGCCGTAAGAGGCACCCGAAGCGAGATATTTCAAAGAAACTGTTCTTGTGCGCCATTTTTTCAATATGGCGGCGCCGGCGACTGAAATAACATTTTGCATTTTTTCTTATTTCATTAAGGGCATCGTAATCTACAAATTCCTAAAGTTTCAGAACTCGCATTTATTCGGACTAAACCCCATGTTTTATGCTCTCACCGCTGTATTAATATTAACATCTTTAAAAACTAAAACCAAAAAAAAAGTGTATTGTATTATAAATTTTTCTGTAGGTTAAATGACACACTTTAATGTTAGCATTTAGGTAGTGGTTCCCATTAAAAATTTTCGAGAAAATTTATGAAAAATATTGATATTTTAAACAATATCTAAAATGTATCATTTTGTGACAAATTAAAAATTTGGCAAATTTAATTAAAACCAATAAGAAAACACGTTTTGTGTGTTATCTTAACAAATTGTTTGGCATCAGTTTCATTAACGCCAGGCTGCCACCATATTATATTTAGAAAAAGTGGCTCCTACGCCGTCATTTTGAAAAAAAATGGCAACATGTGATATGTCGTTAAAAAAGGAATTCCAATCTCTATCAAACGATATAAAATAATAGGGTTCCATTTAAAATCCTTGACTTAGACCAACTTTCGGAAAAACCGGAAGAGGTATTCAATTGTTTTTTCATGGACAATATGAGCCCCAATGAGCAATATCTACAAATCAAATTTCAAGCTTCTATCTTAAAATACAATTAACAGGCGCCATGTAAAACTAATCCGTTGTCACCCGGTATAGTTGGATCTCCCCTAGCTGCACATTTTGGGTTAGAGCCCAAAGGTTCATATTTAATTTTAGCGAATATAAGGAAACAATGAGCAATTGAATGGAAGAAAATCGATATAAATATTATCGAAGCAGTAAAAATGGAGCGAACGGTTTAAAACGCAGTTTAGGCCGCATTAAAATTGAATCATTAGTTTCGTATTTCCGGCCGCTTTAATTGGTAGAGATGAGGAAATTATAATTGTTTATACTTGTATCCATCATTTTCCCATCGAGTATCAATTTTCACTTAATTTGATGAACATGTTCAATTTACGGTTCATTTTATAGTATTCGTTTTAATTTATGGGTTTTAACGCCATTCTTTTAATTTTCCAAATCTATTCGAACTATTTAATAATGTGTGTTTAAGTCCAGGAGCAAAAAAAATAAAAATACAGCTAGCATTTTTATATAAAATAACAAAATCCATAATATGTGCAAAATTACGCATAATGTGAAAAATCTCATATTTAAACTGTAGATGTAGAAAAACGAATGGGTATTATCTCAGCATTTAATCGACATTAAGAAAGTCCTGTTATAATGGACGACTTCTGTGGAAATCGCAGGTCGAGCAACATAACTTCATCAGATCTAAAACATTGACTTACTATTAAGATATTGCAAAAACTTTAATAGTATAAACGCTTTAAAATAGTTCTAGTATTCTCTAAATTTAATGATTGCAGTTTAACGTGACATCCGCATTATGCAACTCATAAGAATTCTGTTGAGGTTGTACAAGGAAAGTTTTTAAAATATCTTGAATTTAAATTATATTGTTAATGTCCTGAAATAGGTGGAGATTATAATTTTCAAAGTAAATGCAATTTCAGTAGTCTAGAGCAGGGCGAGCTGTTTTTCCGTACAATTTTCATATAACTTAGTGCATGACAATATCGATTGTCCCGATCTCTTATCGCAATTAAATTATTTTTGTACCTAGGTAGAATTCAAGGCAGAATATTACATTTTATATCGATACGGCTAGAAGTAATATTTTTATTAATTCGCCCATTTATGTAACGTGTTCATATTTTAATAACATTTCCTGCAATTGCGACTTCAATTCATATTCACTTAAGCAAGTTTTAAATTGAGGGCATTTAAATGTCGATAATGTCGATTATTAAGATACATGTCGCTTAATCACTAAATTAGCCATACATTTAATTGTAGTTTTGGCCATAACCCGTTTTGTTTTTATGACTTTATTACACTTTGTATATGTTTGTTGTCTTATGCTTTATAGCTTGTAATATTATATTGTACATCTATGTTTTTTAATCCTCAGTCAAGGCACGATATCACATTTTATGTCGATATGACTAGAATAACTATCGTTATTAATCACCCACTTATATAATGTGTTCATATTCTAATAACATTTCTTGACGTTTCCATCTGACGGATCTCCGGCTCCACTAATGATGCTTAGAAGTACTCTTTGGAGTACCACAGCGGAACCATTAGTTTGAACATTATGCTTTTGGATACCATCTAACTGATCTAATCTGGAATCCACATTAATTATTATCACAAACGGCTACAACATGTATGTCAGAGAAAAGAGAACACGATCTGAGGCATTTGCAACATATTTTGATGAAAACATTGGTCAAAACGAATTTATACGAATTAATGATGTTACGACTAAAAGTACTCGACGTGAGAAAATGTTTGACATAGGTTTCGCAGCGTGCCGCAGCCGAAAGAAACTTGATTATTAGTCTATTTATATTACGAAAAATGGGAGAAACAAATTATAATATTATACCGTTTGGAAATTATATGCGCAAGGTAGCTAGCCTGTGGCGCCACAGAGTGGCGGATACCAACGACATTGTAGCTCCACCGTGTGGCGTCACAAACTTGCCCGTCTGGTGGGATTAAGCGACAGTACAGGTTTTACATGATTTATACAAAGTGGACTTGTTAAAATAACAGTAAATTTAAAATGAACTCTGACGAATAAACTGTACTTCTACCTCTTCTTGCAATCAATAATATCAGAAAGACTTCAGCATTGCAATATTACATATTAATGGGTAAATCAAGAGCAGACCCCGTGAAGTTTTTCAATTTTACTGCCGACAAAATCAAACTGCGACACAGTGGTTCATGTGGAAGGGTTTATACCTCCAGTAGCCACCACAAGACTTGGGGACGAGCGTCTTCACGCGATAGTCGCGCGCCACTCAAGCTCATCTGAACGGGTTCCTTTCAAAGTACTGTGTTTAAATAGGAGCCACAGCAAAGCGACTCTGTGGCACTACGCCATGGCGACACAGAATAGCCCGTCTGTTCCGGCCCAAAGAGTTTCCAAGACGCCAGCCTTCTTGGAATGGGTCATTCTGGCATTGCCTCTCGAGCGCAGCCGTTACGGCGCGGCCGATCTGGCGCGGAGACACTTGGGCGCAGGGACATTCGGACGCGATCCTATAATATAATATTTGTTACGTACAAATTGAAATTCCTAAATTGAAACTTAATTTTTGGATTGACTAAAACAGGAAATTCTGAAAATTTCATCTCTGGAATGAGATATTTCTGGGATGTACTTAAGGCTCCAGGTGGGTGTGCTATAGTCACCTAATGCCACCTAATTTAAAACCAGTAAAGTGTTACCAATAGTATTGAGAGTCAAATTTTAAGCCGCTAAGGCTGGCGGTTATATGCTCGTATGCGACCGTACAAGTGCTTGTGGAATAAAATAGTTTTGGAGATGTGGACGAAAATTCTATTGCAAAGCAAGAATTAACACCAGTGCCAGTGATCAGCGAACATTCACACGACAGTGCAGCGGCAAGAGTGGAAGCTGCCGCAGTTATTAATAATTAAAAAATCGAGCAGAACCAACGCTAGAAGCCACTTCCCAAGAAATTAATGAATGTATTAGTGCCGGAAATGGAATCTCCCAAATGCTCAAGTAGCGCTGTCACAACAAGGAGCACCTAAAATATTATTCGAAGAAAGAGAAATGAAATCAATGCAGCTCCAGCCAACGCAGCTATCTTAGAAGAATTAGAAGTACCTGATCGATACAAAACTTTTACAAGCCAGAACGGCTACGCTGATACTCTTTTACAGTGGACCAACATCCAATAGAATCCTAATTTTCGGACGAAAAGCTTTGAAAGTAAGTCTCCACTTATATTCTAACGTACTAGTACAAAATCTAAAAGTTTTAACTTAGGGAAAATGTCATTAATTAATTAGTTTCGTTTTTGTTTTGATAATTTAGAACTTAGTAATTGAATCAAAGAAACTATAATTTGCGATGTTGTCATTTTCTTACTGTAATTGGTCTGTAATGAAAAAAAATTCTCAGATTTGACGCAAAACTTTTTTTGTCAAACTTAAATCATATTGGCTGAAAGGTATGGATGAGTCTACGCTTTGCTTCCAAACTTGCTCCGGACTACATCTCATGCGACTTTGAATTGGCGACGATAAATACATTTAAAGACGCTTTTCCTAGAGCAACTGCTTGGGATGCTTTTTCATTTAGTGAAAAATATAAAAAAGCATTTTGGAGAATTACATTTGATATCATGTTATAACAATTATGCAGACTTCGCATCCAAAATTAAGATGATTTGGGCGTCAGCGTAGAGAATTTGGCAGAAGAACTACCACCTGAATTGCAGCCGATTTTTGATTGGTTTGGAGATATTTACATTGGGAGACCAAATCGGCGTGGTAACGGTCGTCGACCGCCTTTATTTCCACCATATTTGTGGTCTGTCCACGAAAGGATTTTGGATGACTTGGATAGAACCAACAACCACGCGAAAGCAGCACAGCGGCGTTTGGAGAACGCGTTATCGATGGACCATCCCATGTCGTGGAAATTTATTGACACCGTTAAGAAAATTCAATCTGGCAGAGACATGCACCTGGTACAGCTGCTTACAGGTAATCAACCGCCACCAAAATGGAAAAAATTTAGAGACGCCGATAACCGAACCAAAGAGGTAGTATCAGAATGACAATAGAAGTACAATTGACTATTTGCGCGGTATACATGCATGATCTCAATATAGTGGGTGTCTTAAAGATGTCACGATAAACTTCGAAGAGGCACTCCTCTCGTGAAGAAAACAAAAAATAAGAATAATATTTTTTCCTAAAATGCTTCCTAAGCTCTACGATGCTCAAGACATTCGGCGATTTTTTAATCCTTACTCGTGAATTGGGAACTCTTTCGTTTCTTAAAAATGGCCCTCTGACGGGTATAATCTCCAAGGGGCAAAACGTTATAATTTATTTCCTCCATGCACCGATTTTAGATCTAATGTCAATGGACTGACTATATAATCACACGAATAGGCTGTAATCGAAGCAAGGAGAGACAATACGTGTTATTAAATATAAATAACACAGGTCTATAAAAAAAAAAGGTCCTGACCTAAGATTCTAATGTAACTTTTCTGAAGTATTTTGACGCGCTGAAGCCAATTTTGGAGAAAAAATTTTTTGTATCTGCTCGTTTCCCTCTGCCACCCCCTTCATCCCCTAAAAAGGGCAAAAATGGTCTTGTCCTAAGATTCTCCTCTAACCTTTCTGAAGTAATTTGATGCGCCGAACCTAATTTTGGACAAAAAAAAAATTAGGAGATGAAGGGGGTGGTAGAGGGAAACTGAGCCGATAGAAACTTCATCGCGTCAAAATATTTCAGAAAAGTTAGGTCAGAACCTTCGGACAAGAGCTTTTTTTGCTCTTTTTTCGGGGGACAAAGGGGGTGGTAGAAAAAAATATTTTGTCCAAAATTGGCTTCAGCGCGTCACAATACTTTGAAAAAGTTAGATCAGAACCTTGGGCATTTTCGCCTTTTTTCGGAGATAAAAGGGGGTAGTAGAGGGAAACTGACACGATATAGGTTTTTTCTTGACTAAAATTAGCTTCAGTGCATCAAAATGCTTCAGAAAAGTTAAATCAGAACCGTAGGACAAGACCTTCTTTGTTGGCTTTTTTAGGGGATAAAAGGGGTGGTAAAGAAAAAATGAGACGGTAGAATTTTTTTTTCGAAAATTAGCTTCAGCGCGTCAAGATACTTCTAAAAAATTAGAAGAGAACCTTAGGACAAGACCTTTTTTTTTGTAGACCTGTTATACGGGAGCCCGCCCTAAGTGCCCGTGCACCCCCCCCCCCCTCCGATCCTTGGGGACAATGTTTTTCAACAAGATTAAAACCTAAGGAACAATTTCGGACATGTCCCCAAAAAAGAAAAATTGGCTGCACTTTCAAAATGGCGTCCGTTAAAATAAAAAATTTTGCAAATATTGTTTTTGTCATTTAACACAAAAACTAAAAAAGATGGAGAAAAACTTTCTGCGCAAAGAACAAAGTGTATAAAATTTCCCACAATTTTGTTTCTATACAATATTTGGATAGGAGTTACCATTTTCCAGATAACATTGTTACCGTTTTCGAGATAAATGTCCGCAAATTATAATATTATTATTATTATTTTTTTTTTTCAGTGTATTTTATTTTTTGTTTTGTTAATAATATAAAGTTATATTATACGCCTTAGAATAATTGTCACAGTTATTTCCTCTAAGTGATTTACCGATATATGAATTTCCATGTTTTCTTAATTTTGGACTCATTTATCTGGAAAATGGTAACTCCTATCAAAATATTGTATAGAAATAAAATTGTAGAAAATTTTATCCTCGTTGTTTTTTGTGAAAAAAGTTTTTACCCATCTTTTTTAGTTTTTGTGTTAAATGACAAAAACAACATTGGCAACAGTTTTTTTGACATATGGCCGCCATTTTGAAAGTACAGCCAGTTTTTTTTTTGGGAACATGTCTTAAATTGTTCCTTAGGCTTTAATCTTTATGAAAAATATTGTACCCAAGGATCGGTGGTGAGGTGCACGTAGAGCTAGGGGGGCTCCCCGACTATGTGTAATTATTTATTTTAAAATAGAGAAAAATTATGTTTTTAGTAGGCCCAATATAATGTTAATGAAATGGTTATTATTTACGAAACTTGTACTGCCTCTTCTTAAGTTATAGTTTTATTAACTGGTTACATAGGAGAAATACAAAATACGTTTAGGAAATTATCAAGTTTTTAAAAAATGCTTTTGCAATAATTTTGCAGGGCAGTGTATGCTGCTATGAAAATTTGTATAAAATTTCATATATAAATTGATTCAACCTTCTTGGAGAATTCTGATACAGCTAACTAAATCGACAAAATATGTAGATTCTTATAAGTTATGTTCCCAAAAAAATTGGTATAATAAAAGAAATCCGACCAAAACGCCTTCAGATATCTCTATTTAGATCTTAATCAGTGAAAAATTATGGGTCGATATGAAATTGGCTCATTCTAAGGTAAAAATAACTGTTGTGCTTCTACAACAGGAAGCGGAAACTATTCCAAGCCGTCTCCGCCTAAGAAGCACTTCGTAGGAATTTATTTTCATCGCTTCTCATTCCTAACACCACCTGCGCTCAATTTATGATAGTTCGATATTTTCAAGGGTTTGTGGGATATTTTTTCATACACGCAAATGCATATTTAATAATAATAATAATGAAAATAGATGTCTTTTTTGCCAATAGAATAGTAAACATACACATAAGTAATAACAAAACTATAATAAAATAAAGTAGCTAAGCCCGTCGAAACTCGAATGGGAATGTTTAAAAATGTATGCTAAAAATTATTCTTTTTAGGCACACCTTTGAACTTGAACTAGGGGCACTCACATTTTCCTGCTCGATTCAGGCTCGTCAAATATGTCAAAACTCATTGAATATTAATCTCTATAATGTTCTTCCAAATTACATTAAAACTTTAAATTTTAACGTAACGACAAACTTAAAAAATAATTTTAAAGCTCTCTTTTTATAGTGTAAATGAATATTAGAAATCAATAGGTGAATGAATATGTGACATGGATCATGCTTACTGTATTTACTCTTCACAAATGTTCATTGATGTGCTAGTTGTTTGTCGTTACACATTGTTTGTATTTAGTATGTTTGTTCATTTGTATATATATATTATCTGTTCATATACATTATGTTTCACATATTACTTCCACATCCAGTGAAAGTATAATAACGCAAAAAAATGTTACGTATTAAATGTTACTTTTACTTATGTGAACAATAGACAATTGTTGAAATAAAACGATCAGAAAATAATAATAGTTTCTGTTTATTTAATACGTTATTTAATATTTGAAATTTTCATTTTATTGATGTATTACCGAATAAGAAATATTCATGTAAGTACTGAAATTTTGGTAAATGTAGGAGATAAAATGTTGAATGTTAACTGCCTCATTTTATACCTGTCAGGCCCACGTTACACCGCGTTCCAATAAACATCATTCCTCATAAATGAAAATAAAGTTCAATGAATTTCATGTTCTATCATAAGCCGCTCTTTCATCCTCACTTACAACGTATGCTGAGGTTGAATTCTTTCGTCGATTATTAAATCACTGATAATTTCTGTATATGATTTATAACTAGACTAAGACAATAATGTTTTTTAATATTCATTAAATAATGCATGAATATATTCACATCTTTTGTAAGAGAAAAAAATGATAATAAATTACTTTTCACTATTTTATTATTTTTATTATCAATATAAAACTAGTTAAATATGCAAAATTTTGTGGTTCTGATTTTTCTGTTTCTTTTACCAGGATTCTCTGCCACATGATGGAAAATTTTCAATTGAAGATTCCCCTACTTTTTGATGTTGTAAGTGTGACATCAGGTGTCTTTTCCTAAGTTATTGAAGATTTTTAATTTCAATATTTTTAAAATACCCATAACTACAATGAAGCAATGGGGGACAAAATGGCATAGAATTTTAACATATTTTTTGCGTGTGTTTCGCTTATATTGTTATTTAAAATATTTAGTTAGAGTTCAGATTGTACTCTTAGTTTTTTCTAGGCTTGTTTAATTTAAAAAACATAAAAATCGAATTCTTCTAAGTTTGAGTAGAATTTAACGTTCAACAGGTTTATGTTAATAATAATAAATAATGATGATATAAATTAATTTGAAATATAATAGTAATAATTATTAAAACAGTGTGCGGAAGGTCCGGGGTGATATTATATATTTCGTTTATGTTATTGTACATTTTACATGTACGTTAATTTATGTTTTTTAATTAGAATTAGAACAATACTAGAACGAATGGCGTAGATTAATATTCTATCTTTCTGTTATAAAAGATTCTACCATTTATTATAAAACCATGGACTTTTTGATAAATCTTTTTTTTATTGTGGTTCTTTTCCAAACAGTCTTAAAATAGGAAAAGTAAATCCAGTATTAAAAAAAGCCGATCCTCTAAATAATAGGCTTACTTCTTACTTGGAGGAAAACAAAATTATTACTGATAATCAACATGGCTTCCAAAAAAATAAAAGTACTAGTCCAGCACTTCTTTCATGTTTTCTTTTCAAAATCACTAACAAAATTGACGCTGGCGAGTGCCCTGATGGTGTATTCTGTGACATCAGCGGAGCATTTGACTACGTTGACCTAATTTGTTTCTATTCAAACTAAATAAATATGGTATCTAAAGTACAGCTTTAAATTGGGTAAACTGTTACCTGAATAACCTCTCTCAATATGTTCATCTAACTTACATTACTGACAGCTCCAAAAGCTTTTCACGATCTGAAACAAAAATTTTCAAATAGGAGTACCTCAAAGCTCCGTTATAGGACCTATTCTTTGTATAACATATATTAATGATGTAGGAAATTGAGTACCAAATACAAACTTAATCATATATGCCGATCATACGTCTGTCCTTGTATTTTGTAAGGATGGAATTAAAGTGGAAGATTCATGCAATGCTACACTTTCTACTTAAATACATTGCTCCAGTCGTTATAAACTTTGAGGTCGACAGTCATGCGACGTCAGAGATCTTTTGGGGCCTAGTGAGGAGGTCATTTGTGAGTGTATTGGTGAACTGTCGCCACGTTACGTGACCGAGGTTTTCCGCCATCTTGAAGAAATGGTTAAAAACCGTTTCTTTAAATAAATATTTCTGCTTCTGTTGAGGCTACATAAAAAACAAATACGGCATATTAAAAGGCGTAAAATTTTCTATGTTTTATGTGCTATACATTTTTTTCGTAGGACTGATAGATTTTTGTTTATTGCCAAGTAAATTTTGAAATGAGAGCGCGGCTCGCGGTTTCTCGCATTTTTCTCAATATGGGTAACTCTTACGAGAAAGTTGTTCCACACGAAATTTGTAGAATAGGAAAAAACCTACAGATTTGCTTTTTTAATCTTTATTTTGGAACAATAGTTTGCAATACAGAGCGCTGCAAAAGTCGGCATGTAGTTTTTTTTATGGAGGAGGGGAAATCTTCAAAAAAACACACGCCTAGATGTTGTGCAGCAGGGTAGTGTGAGATTTTTACTCACTAAACCCCTTCCCTCTCTTCACAGCGACACCTCGGAGCCGCTCGCACATTACTTCTCGACTTAATCCATTGTTATTGTCGATCGACAGAAATTCATTCCTTCTCTTCGTCGGATTCGTTGTTGATGCCTTCATGTACACAGATTTTCGGGAATTCTGAAACGTTATCGCAAATTTTACCTCTGCAGTTTTGACTTATAACGGAGCATTTCATTCCAGATTTGCGGCAACCACAAGCTGTCTCACAGTTTTATTTGCATTTACAGGCTATTAATTTTGGTTTCTCCGACGTAAACTTGTCCACACTAGCAGGGAATACTACAAACTCCTGGAGAATCGATTTCTTCTGGTGACATGTATTTAAGAAACTGTTTCCGATTTTCTGTTTCGCATTGTAGGTTACAAAAGAAGAAAAGTAATATACGGCGACTACTTATCTACCATATATATAAGGTTGAACAGACAGAATCATAAGAATTCTAGAAAAGACGAACGTCGAGGTAATCTACAATGCTAAACAAGAAATCGGATAACAGTTTCTTAAATACAAGTCACCAGAGGAACTCAATTATCCAGGAGTCTATAATATTACCTGTTCGTGTGGACAAGTTTACATCGGAGAAACCAAAAAACATATAAACACCAGGCTCAAAGAACACATCAGTCATTCAAAAAAGGAAGGCATCACTAAATCTGCAATTGTTGAACACTCTAAGGAAACTGGACAGTGGATAAAATTCGACGAGACCAGGAGATTAGCACACACAAGAAACGACTGGCTAAGGAGATATAGAAAAGCTATAGAAATACACAAACATACAAATAATATCAACCGTGACGCCGGCCTACGGCTACCGTTGACATGGAAATCAATGTTCCGGATCACTAACCACACGTCGTCATCGGAACTGAACCTTCTCCTGACGATGAATATAAATGGAGGAGCTCCGACCACCAGACTTCACTTCGCTTTAGAAGAAGATCACAATAAGATGGTTGAAACGTCAAGAATTCTAAATGTTTAATATACAAGAAAACTCGAAAACTAGTCTACAAGTTATCACTAACTCTGCGAAAGCCTTATGACCAAAATAAGAACAATTGCTTGTGCTAATCTTACAGAGCCCTATTTTGTCAACTATGAATTTTAACTGTATCGTCTATTTTACTATTTGAATTGGGCATTTTGTATTTAAGCATCAAGGAAAATTTCCTAGAAGCTCTAATATCCATAAGTAAAGAGATAACTTTCATATTCCTTTCGCTAAATACAACACATCATATAAATCACCTGATGTGTTTAGATTAGTAATGCTTATCAGTTACCTGCTCAATTTAAATCTATTACTTGCTTTCGATCATTTAAAACCAGGCAAAAACAATTTAAAAAGAAAATAATTGGCAGCTACTGGAAGCGGCTGGAACCTCCCCACCTGGCGGATCTTTGAAGCCGAGAAGAGCACTAAAATATATTAACGATCTCATTTAATTATATTTATTAAGTTGAAATATTTTATTTTAAAAGAGAAAAAAGTCTTGCGTTCGGTGGGATTTGGACCTACGTGTTAAAATAGTCTGCACAACACTAATATTTTATTCAGTGTTTTAATACAAATATATGCCTCATCGGATCCTATCCCGGAGCCAGCCAGACAGCCACGGCGAACACCGCCGAGGCGGGTGTTCTGTAGGCAGGTTTAAAAACTAGGTTAAAATTATGTGTCCACATGGACCTAAAAAACCGCTGCCAAGGAATCACTACTTCCACATCCAGATTTTCTACCCAAGTCACTCACAACGAAAAAATTCTGTATGTGAAAAAATTGTTTATGGAACTTTAATAATATAATTTTTGAAATCCTCTACCCCAAAAACCCATGAAACGATACCTCACATCGGTAGTGGGGTGGGGGTGGTGATAGGGGGTGGCAGTGGGGGTGGCTGAAGTAAAAAAATATTTTGAGGTTTCTGGTTCTTGTACACACACCAAATCACATTTTTTTGTCATCCCCATTAATAATGGGGTGGGGGTGGTAATGGGGGTGGATAATGCCAATTTGAAAATATAATCTAGTTCTAGATCTCGTTAAAGTACATACGTGTACCAAATTTCAAGTCAATATCTCAAACGGTTCCAGAGTAAACGTGCGCACAAAAAAGTTACAGACCGACAGACAGAAATTTTTTTTTCGCTCAAACTTAAAATCTCGACGTTTCATGACATTTTAAGCTTATTTGAACAATAAAAATTTTTAAAAAAATTTTTGTTACTATACTTCCACTGGATGTGGAAGTAATTAATATAAGAATAAACACAACACTATAAGTTCGTAGGCAAGAGCACTTAGAGCGAGTTGTACCAACTGGGTTCAAACCAAGTTCAGCTTGATCCGAGATCAAAATCCATGGTTACGATAGTTGTAACATCAAGCTGAACTTTGTTTGAACTTAGTTGGTACAACTCGCCCCTAATAGTTTTGATTATTGATACGGGAAACACAACTAAATGAAAAAACTCGTTCATTGGTAATGGGTGATAGGGATGGCCATCTTTAGGAAACACCATATAACTTTTGGTGAACAGTTTCCCTGCCAGCTGTGGCCGGGGTAGTGTTCATGGTGGACCGTTTAAGTTTGAGTTGATATATTTTGTGTTATCTTCTGGTCTGGACGATTTTTCACTAAATCGATCGGAGAAGTGGCAGCTGTCAAATTTTTGGTTCCAATGTTTTTCTGAGGGAATTTGGTTTTTGACAGTTTTCGAAAAAAAATTTTAGGTTGGTACCAATGTTTTAAATTATTTTTAAGTTATGTAGCACTATTTTTAGGTTATATTGTCCTAAGAATTTCCGGCGGGATGCCGGAAATAGCGGAAATAGTTTTTAAAATATAATGTCACTGACACTTTTAAAGTTTTATTGGGAAAAAAAAGGGCTTGTGAGCGGTTCCCGAAGGTTCTCACACCTTCCGTGGGCTTTATGAACGTCGAAAAAACTTGTAATCTTTCGATGCACTTGACACGTCAAAAATACTTAGCGTTTTATAATTTTTTTCACGGAAACAAAATCGAAAGAGTGTAAGTGAGATATATCGTTGAAATCATTTTTACTGCTTTTCAATGGTTTGATTATAAATCGTAAGTAAACATAAAATAAACAACTTGTGTCAAAACTAAACGTAATCCGACCAGATCTTCTGGAGTACTAAATAAACCCTCATGCAAAGCTTCATCCAAATCCGTTTAGTAGTTTCGCCGCTATCGTGCCAACATACATACACACACACAGACATTTTTCCAAAACCACTTTTTTGGGTTCCTGGGACCTCAAAACGTAAAGATTTGATGTTATCTCAATTTTCGATTTTGTGGAGAGGTTAAAAATGGTACTATCGTGTGGAAGATTTTCCGCACTGATAGATAGGTAGTTTCTGTAGTTCAATTAAATTGTATTTATTATTTTGTCTGTAAATTGTTGTATTAGTCCAGTAAAATTAGACTTTTCTGATTTAACAAATTATATCCTTCATTTTTTTTAATCGATTTATTTTGGTGTTTTCATGAAAATATTAAAAATCGATAACGAGATCACTACGGCATAAAAAATTATTCAAGGTCAAAGTTCACAAAAAGCAGTTTTTTGCGAATATCGCGCTTTCTATGTCTCCGAAGCCAATTGAGGTTATTATGAAAATGAAAGATAATGAAATTGCGCACAAAAATGCTCTCTTCAGTTTTTTATATACAACGAACGGTTGAGGCAAAAATGTTCTTCGAAGTTTCCGCGCAGGGCATATAATATGCTCCATTTCATATAGTTCATGCAAAGAATACGTGCTTGTTCTATGTATATTACTAGCTGATGGATATATATTTACCGTCATATACAGTAATATTTGCTAAATCTTCACATTAAAATTCATTGGTAATATATTTACAGTGTGTTTCACTTGAAATCGTAACACCAACTTTTTTATTTTTTTTTCAATTTTAATCAAATTTTACTAAAGTATAGAACAACTTAGGACCTACTTATGGCGAGAAAAACACTCGCCTCCTACAAATGCAAAGCCACCTGCGGTACCAAAATATGCGGAGAAAATCAAGAAATCATATTAGGCATTTTTTTGTCGGAAAATTATGTTAATGAAACTTGTTCAGAATTGTCCAAAAACCTTAGAGTCCAAAATTTAATCAAAATAAAAAAATATATATTATGCCTTGCGCGGAAATTTCGAGGCACATTTTTGTCTAAACCGTTCGTTGTACATAAAAAATGGAAGAGCAGAATTTCATTATCTTTTCATTATTATCTTTCATTTTCATAATAACCTCAATTGGCCTCCGAGCCATAGAAAGCGCTATATTCGCTGAAAAACCTTTTTTGTAAATTTTGACCTTGAATAATTTTTTATGCCGTCGTTATCTCGTTGTCGATTTTCAATATTTTCATTAAAACACAAATATAAATCGTTTTTTTTTTTTAAATGAAGGATATAATTTGTTAGAACAGATGCCAAATTTTTGTCTAAAATGATTGGAGTATATCTCTATTGTAATAAATATCTGTGTAAATATTTACCATAGTTTGTAAGCGATTTTATGCCGATTCCTATACATTGTACTATGCCAAAAGTAAAATAAAGCATTACATTACATTATACAAAATTTACCATACATATGCGTAATATTGCGGCAATATATACTGAAATATATTACTTATTACAATATTAGCACAAAATAAATATTTCGTCAAATATCATAGGAATTTTGTTTAAATAATTTTGTCCTATAATCGATAAATTGACCACGCGTTTGTGAGATATTAGAGAAAACTTATTTTGCTTACTGTTCTTTCACACGTTCACATCTGATCATTCATGACTTTTAGTACTTTAAACTACTGACACATTTAAGCCTCTTTCTCAAAAATCAACTTCTTTTCAGTATTCGTAAAAATATGGTTTAATTTACCGGGACTCTAAAGACATAGCTAGCCAGCCTTAGAACCAGACCAATAAATCTATCAGCTCTGGAGAGCTACTAAATTATGCAACAACTATTCAAACAGGTCACGTCATGTCAACAAGCATCCCTGGGTATCACTGAATGGATTGTAATAGGTCTAGATTACGCTTCCCTTTTCGTAATACTCCTGATTTAAATAACTCCGTAAATAGCTCAAGAACAATAGATTAAATATTGCTTCAGCCTAGAAAAAATCGTATACAAGCTAGATTTTATTTATGTTTAGTTTACTGTCTACCAATTAACATACTGAAAGTTCGAGTTCATAGAGATTTTTGTTTTATTTTATTCAAATAAATTATAATGAATTTTATCAAAAATTGTGAAGGGAGATTTTATTTAGAGATTAAGAAGCTGCATACTCTGGATGGTTTACTAAGAAAGTAAAATCACAGTTACATAAAGAATTTGATTCACTTGAAACCCTTGAGCCCTACCCAAGTATGTCAATTTCCCCAAGTATTCTTTCACCGATCAATGTCTAATTGTCTTTGATGGTTATGAGTCAAATATTGCATCAACTAAAGAATCACTGTAGTAGTTTAGATCGCAAAATAGCGTAGAAATTTTGATTAAACCTGAATCTATTGTTGCAATTTCTTAGGGAGCTTTTCTTAAAAATAACAAAAGTAAGCACAATTTTGTTAATCTGCTCAAAACATGTTAAATTCAGGCAGGATTTCTAGCTCCAATCTTCAAGAGATGCATATATTAATAGCTTTAACAGATGTTGAAACAAATTCAATTCAATTAAAAAAGACTATTTTTATTTAGTGTACAAATATGTGCCTAGCCGGAGCCCGATCGGGTGTCAACCAGACACCGTGGTTGTGTGGAATGGGTCCGGTTCGGCTTGACGACAATGTTTTAATAGCTAAGAGCACCTAGTACGTCGGATGGCTGGCTCTATCGTTCACTAACCCAATACCGAGGTATAACCAGATAAAACCTATTTCATTTTATTCAGCAGGTTTTTTTTACATAGGAAATCACTTTTGACGACCCTCTCCATTGGTCGAGACTGAAGTTACAAGAAAAAAAACAAAAAGAAAATGAAAATAACAAAGTTCAAATTCAAGCACGAATAACTTTCAAACGAAAAAAGATAAAATTATATATTTTTTTTAGATTTATAGTACAAACGATTCTCTTTAATTTGATGTATAATTTATTACAAAAATAATAATTTTAACATTAAAAAAATTGACGTTGATTTAGATGGTACACAAATTGTCAATGTTTTTGAAAGCTCTAACTTGTTGTAACTCGCTTATGTATTGAGCTATTCGAATGTTTTATTCACCAAAAACTGCTAAATTTCATAGACTTCGTTTTGCCTCAATTAGTGCTGGGCCTAGCTCTGTAAATAAAAGCGGCACAGCCTTTTAAACACAACGAAGCGCGGCTACGGCGACGGAGTCGCGAGGCTTCCCCACTCGTTCCCATTACATCCTGCGTTCGCCATAAATCGCGCAAGGCTACAATCAGCGGCCGTAACAAAAGCTTTAGAATAATCTTCCTTTATTGTAAGGTGATAAAATTAACAAATCAAATTGAATAATATGATATTAGTTGTAATAATCCGCTATATATGGTGTCGTACAACGAGGGTGGTGCATTAATAAATTGAAAATAATAGGTATCAGACAGATATAGCTGATTTTCAAATATATCATTGTTAAAATCATCCCAGCTAGTAAAGTTTTTACTTTGCTTCGTATATTTTAATATTTTCCATAAAGTGACAGAGGTAACCACATAATCAAAACAATTATTTGCCATGCTTTCACTAACTCGTAGAGGCTCTGAACGATTAGTTGGATTTTTGTACATAACTATATTTTTGTTTTCATGTAAACTGGAAGGATTAAAATCGGTTAAAATTGGATAGACGATCTAAATATGCTTGTGTAAATAGGCTGTTCTTTTTTTTAAATAATATTATTCCAAGTGGGATTTTTACCATCTAGCCTGTCTTCGTTTTGATCAAAATTATCGCTGCGATAAATGTAATTGTTTTCTTCAGAACTTACTGGAGGAACTTCAGGTGGTATAAAAATGTCGTCACTAGTTTTTACTGATATGTGACTAGCTAAAGATATTAAAAATGTCCGTATTGCATCGTAGGAATAACCATAGCCAAAAGAATAAAGCATATCATTAAGTTTTTTTTTTCTTCTGACGGCACGATACACATGTAGTGAGTGATATGTAAAGGATTTAAAAAAGGGCCTAAGCTGATTGGTTTTTTTTTTCATAATTATTAATATCAATTCCATCACTATAGAAATAACGTTTAAATCAAATTTGTCTGTCCTGACATATTTAGTATCCACGACATAATAAATGTTTATAACAAATCTGAAACTTCTTGTTTACATTTATGTTCATTCAGATTAGTAGTCGTGTTTTTTTTTATAGTTTTAAAATATCGAGCTATAGCTTCTCTTAAGATACCGGCAGCTTTATTAGGAATTGTCAATTCATTCTCATGAACCAAGTTTTCTTCGCCTGATTCACTTGTGACTGACAACAAAAATCCTTTTAGCTTTATTATCACTTGAATGAACTGTTGTATTTTCTTTGTGTTCGCAAAACACTTTGTTTGCTTAAATGCTTTTCTAATCTCTTTCGTATATTTCCACTGCTATAATAATCTAATTTTTCTTCCGTCATTTCTTCAAATATATCATTAAGGCGTGTTTTTAGAAATGTTAGAGTTAAGAATTCTTTTTTGCAAAACAGCAAGATAAACCTCCCTAAATAAAATATTTAACGTTACTTTAAATTCATTTTTTTCTTTCAGTTATTTGGTTTGTACACATTTAATTTTTTTTCTTAATATATTTTGCATAACAAATTTTATGATAATTTCCATCAGCCCAAATAAATCTGAATAAATGTGTAACCTGCCTTGTATCTCTGTATCACAATGCGGCACTGCAGCTTTAATATATATTTTTTTCTAGTTCCCGCACCCGTTTCTGTACAAATTGGTACATAAAAATGTTCTTAATTTATTCTTAATTTTTCTGGATTTTCCACAAATCAGACAATGCCATTTTATTTTAAATTGATTTTTTTCTTTATTACAACTACATGAAGGTTCACTTGCATTTTTTTATCGCGTTACTAATATCAGAGACAATACGTATTATCTCTGCTAATGTTATTATTATTACAAAAAGATGTCCGACAAAAATAATGAAATAGGTATCAATTCTTAAATAAGTGCCACTACTTTGTTATATAAAAATGTTAATGAAATTGCATATTTTCTTTCATTTGCACAATTTTTAATAAACCTGATGAATAGACCTGTAACAATTGGTTTTTTACCATTAGACTTTCGCTGCTTTCAACAGTTTCGTAAAACAAACATGTAGTTTTTCTCCATTGAAAAAAATGAATCTACAATATACATAAACTGTAATAACCTACATGTAAGTAAAATAGTATATACTTATTAATATTTATCCAGACAATAATGAGGCCAGCAGCCGATACGTTTCTTGATGGGCCGAAAGAATAGCGGGGGCGAGAGAGGAAGCCTCGCGTCTTCGAGGCAGTAGTGTGCTTCGTTGTGTTTAAAGGGCTGTAGCGCTTTTAGTTAAAAAACTAGACCTAGAATTAATCGAGACAAAATGATGCCTATTAAATTCGGCGGTTTTTGGTGAAAGAAAAAATTAAATAGCTCATTATATAAGCGAGTTATGGCCAGTTAGGAAGTAGAAAAATGTTGCTGATTTGTGTATCCTTCTGAATTTTGTCAGTTTTTTTATGTTATTTTTTTTATTATTGTAATAAATTGTACTTCAAATTAAAAAGCAAGGTTTATTTGTCAACAGCAATTTTATTTTTATCTGTTTCAGTTCTAAAGTTATATTTGATTGAAATTATAATTTCCAAATTTCTTTTTTTTTTTTAAGTTTTTTTCTTATATCTTTGGTCTCGACCAATGGGTGTCTTCAAGTTTGATTTCCTATGTTAAATAGCATGCTTTAATAAGTGGTGAAGGTCCCATCTGGTTATACTTCAGTATTGGGTGGGTCAAGAAAGAGAAGTCTGTTCGCGCTCTGCCCCTCTGCCCGACGGGCCTCTCCGTCGCGGCAGATCTAAACTAGGTTGCTAAATAAAAATGTGGCCACATGAGCCTAAAACTACTAGATAAAACTTAAAACTAGCACTGGCACTACACTCATAAAATTTATAATTGTTGATACAGGAAAGCAGAATTAAACGAAAAAGCCGTTCGAATCAATGACGATTGTGGTCTGATCGCCGGCAAGGAAGGTAGAGTGGTTAAAAGCTATGGTTTTAAAAATTAGGATTTATCAGAAATTTTCGGCCCAGGGGGATTTAGAAAAAACAGAAATAAACAAAAAGGATAAAAGAACAAAATTGTACAAACATACAGGGGGGAAGGGAGATGAAGAGATTGGAAAGTTGTAAAGTTGAAGAAAGATAAAGAGTAAGGATAGAGGTAAGTTGTCGTTGGATGAAGTGTGGCTAAGGAAGTTGCAGGAAGATAGGCAACGCCTGGTATGGTAATGGGTGTTTTATATTGAAAAGTATGGCATTATGCTCTCTGATTCGGGTTATATTGCGGGTTAGCGGACTACCGCCTAGTTTGAATTGGTAGAATTGTTATGAAGTTTCTTGAACGTAGTCCGCTAGTGGGGTTATGTCGTGGCAACGTGCATAGAGATCTCTGAGGGAGGTGTACCTTCCAGAGTCTGAAATGAGGTGCATAAATTTGTGTTCTAATACTCGCGCAATTTCCGCATTGTCGTGGCCGGAATGCTGCACCACACCAGCGCCGCGTATGTGATGACCGACCTGATTATCATCGTGTACAATAATTTTTTATTAGTTCTGTTGAGTCCGATACCCCGTACCAGGAGCGGATACAGACTCCTGTACATGAAGTAGACCTTCCCTACAGTCTCGCTAACGTGGGTGTTGTTCAAGTTAACCCCCAGATATTTCACGCACTGTTTGATTGAAATTTGGCGACCCCCGATCGAAAATGGCGTTAAAATCCGTTTTTCGGTGAAACGGCGCATGAAGAGAATCGACTCGGACTTCTAGGCGTTGTTCTGAATCTTCCAATTGTCGTAATATGCCGCGGCACGGGCCATGTACACTTTCAGCAGCATGTTAGTTGCCTGCGCGTTGTACGAGTGCACGTATGTACATGGCCGTGTCGTCGGCGTACTTGCCAAGGTTCGAATTCGGGAACTCCGGGAAGTCAGAAACGTACAAGTTGTACAACTTTGGTGACAGGCACGACCCCTGGGACTCCTGCGCGAATGACCCGCCGAGTTGATAGTTTATTATTCACCTTGATCTGCAGCGATCTGTCTGACAGGAAAGAGTGAATAAGTTTCGTTATGTGCGTTGAGAAGTCCAATTAATTTAGTTTGTGAGTTGTACGATACAGTAACAGTTGTTTCTGAATGTGTTTATGATCTTACTTATTCATCATACAAAGACTTCAGATATCTACATTATGAGACCAGGAAAAGGATTGAAAGGAGACAAAGTCACTCAAATAAACCCATTACAAGAACGACTGGTGACTTATGAAAAACTGCATTGTACCACATAATTCCTGCTTAAGAAATAAAAAAGCAGTTATTCTCTATTTTTCAGAAAAAATCCGTTATAATTGCAGTCAGTTTATTTATTTGAAAAAGATAATTCAATAAGAGAAGATTAGTTAAAAATTGGCACAGAATGTTTGCTAAAATGGTATGGAGTAAGTTGAATTCATGAATATCGTTACATAATATATAATAAAATTTCAATGGACTAGATTCCAATATCAATCTGGTTGTTTTACCACATACGAAAAAAGCGGCCGAGGAACATATTTTTAGAGTTTACTTACAGGTGACGTATTAATTTCTATTTAGGGTTAAAAATATATACATTTGTCAATCTAAGATACAAGAATGGGTAAGAAAACAAGTGAATTCGTTAAATTGAAAAAAGAGAATTGATTCCAATTAAGACAAAGGATAACATAGTGCCTGGAGATATTTTAAACATAATATTTTGTAATTGCAAAAGTTTATGCGAAAAAAGTTGATCATACAAAAAACTGGGATTAAAATATTCTGCCAAGTGTGGACAATGACTACGGCATATCTTGAAAAAACAGTTTCATGGATGCTGAGGTAGAAGAGTTAAACGATGATATAATTTTTGATTAGTATGAAGGTATACAAGAAGGTATACTTATTAAGAAACTAATAAATCTAGTAAAATCCTTCCTAAACGTTGTATGAGATGTTATATGTAATAGGTGCTTGTTAGTGTTATGATATTTTTCTTTATCGTAATTATTTTTTCTACGACTATTAAGGAAAACTGTACTTTTTTTTAATTATTTTTAGTGCGTAAAATATATACGACTATCGTATGATCATTGCATAATACATGTAGCAATTGGGTTGTTGCACGAAGTTAAAATTTTAATAGAATCTGTATTTAACAATAACATTTCTTCATAAAAAATCATTGAAAACATATAAAAGTTGAAAATAAAGTCTTATAATATTACAATCTCAATTTTAAAAATACATGCATTTAAAACGGCAGTCTGCAGAGAAGTTAGTTATTAAACGACGAAAAACAGATGCGAAGTTACAAATTGTTGCTAGCGACGGAGAAAAAAAGAGAATAACGTCGATTGAATTTGACACTATATTTAATAAGTTTGTTCAAAAACCCCACACTATATGCACTAGTGCTCTTCAACTTTGTATACAGGATGCGCCACTTAAAACTCCCCAGGTTTGTAACTTTTTTATTTTTGAAGCGATCACCATGTTGGGCACATAAAATTGGAGACATTTTTAAAGCCTTTAAACATGCATTGCATACAGAGTGATTTAAAAAAAAATTGAAAAAGTTGTTAAGAAAGGAAACTTAATTTCTTTGAATATTGTTTTACCTCACATTGTACATGAAATGTGTTAATGTTTTCTTATAAAGGTTTTAATTAGCTTCAATTTATGTTATTCAAATAAAAAAATTTTGCAATTTCCTATTATTTAATAGATATATTTTAATATAAGTTTGTTTTGAAAAATATTTATTTCTTTTGTTTCTTGTTGCTGTTTTGTTACGTTAAGTATTGTTTGTGATATGTCTTTTACAAACAAAGCGTAAAATTATTATTTACATTTTTTCAGTTGTTTTAAAAAAAATCAATTTACTATCGGAAGGAGTGTTTTTAATTTCTTTCTCTAAAACCAAAAAGAATTTCGAATATGACGTAATAACATAAATTGAAGCTAATTAAAACCTTTATAAGAAAACATTAACGCAGTTCATGTACAGGATGAGGTAAAAAAATATTCAAGAAAATTGAGTTTTATCTACACTGGTGCAGTAGTTCAGACCACAGAAAAGAGAACTACCAGAAACGACACTTGGGTTTCCCGCCAAAATTCCATTGCCGCCATTTTGTTGTTGGTACATCCGTCAGTTCATTTATTGTTTTAGGTTAAAACAATAAAATGCGGTCAATGACAGTCTGTGACATAATACCGAAATAAATTCTTAAGAGGTTTTAGTGTTATTGTGCTGTGTTAATAGTAATTTTTATTAGCGATGTGGGTAAACGAGATGGAACCGTTTGCGCTGTGGAGAAATGTACAAGTAGTACGACAGGAAAAGACATTAGCTTATTTAGGTTTCCTAAGGATTCCCAAAAGTATTTTATTATTGATGTAAATTATAAGTTATTTTCAAGTAATTGTGAACCTTTCTTCTTTTAAGGTCCGTATTGTGGTTGCGGAAGTATGCGATCGTGGGGATTTGGCAAGTAAAAGTTCAGCCGAACTTTATAACAATTTTAAGTTGTGCGCACGACAAATATGTATCAAAATAGATTGCACCAACAGCACTTACCTACTATTTTTCCTCAACTTGGTAGTTTACACAGAAAAATAATTAATATTTCCTCAGAACAACCTGCCAGTAAGAAAATACAGATTTTCCCAGGCGAGATATTGTATTGATTTTAATACATATTTTGTGACTTTATATTAAGAATACAATTGTTCATAGATACAATGTTATCCAGTTTACTTTAATAGTTTTAATACCTATTATAAATAGAATTCTTCGAGTAACGTAACTGTATTCAGCCTGTATAAAGTTTGTTTATAAACATGTTGTTTAAATTTCCCGCCAAAATTACCAATGACAAAATGGCGAAGGTCACAAAAAACAGCAAAGGCGGTGCTGAGAGTGCCGCTTCTGGTAGTTCCTTATTCTGTGTTCAGACTGTGTGAACAAACCTAATGTCAAATTCAATTGACGTTTCTAGGTTATATTTCGTTTATTTTAGCGGCATAAAGTTATGGATAAACCTAAGTTTAAGTGGTGCCGTACTGTGTAAATAATACCACCAATTCACCGAAAAAACTATTTTTTCTTCAAGCGTATTAAAATGTTTAAATTATGTCACCAAAAACAGAAGTAGAAGTAGGACATTGTTTTACTAGTAACAAAATGTTAGTACCGAACGCCACCGTAGTGGATATTGTTTTACTAGTAACATAATGTTAGTTCCGAAAGCGCCACCGCAGTGGGTATTGTTTTACTAGTAACATAATATTAATACCGAAAGCCACCGGTGGCGCGCTATCCACTAGCCACTTGTCATATTGTGTCAACATGTAAGACTGTAGTTTGAATATTTGTACATTGATGATAAATAAATGAATTTTTGCATTTTAATACGCTTGAAGAAAAAATAGTATATATTACACGGAGTAGAACGCCTTTTTTTGTGTTTCGCCCAGTTTGCGGCTTCGGCTTCGCCTCAGCCGCAAATCCTGGGCTCAACACAAAAAAAGAGTGCGTTCTACTCCTAGTAATATAATATACTATTTCACTGTTCCAGTAATAAATGGTGAACGTAAAAATGAATGGTTAACTATTTTTCTAAGATTTATAATCAAAACTATAGCTGTAATGTACCTCGCGGCTTTTTCACCTCTAACCTCTGCAATGCTAAAACGATCATCTCTTTTTAAAAATTCGCTGACCATAAATATATCTATAGAAGGTAAAATATCAGAATTGGCTTTTATAAATCCTGCTTCAGACATTTTGAAAGAAAATAAATACCAAACGATAAAACTTCTAATTAAATGTCAAATTCAATTTTGACATTTGAGCTTATTTTCTTTATTGCCAATGTCAACTTGTTCCTCTTCTTCTATTTTGCATATAACTTCACATCCAACTGCCGTTATGATGTCACTTCCGTTTTCGTGGTACATTCAAATAGTCGAACTTTAATAATTGTTTTTAATATGCTGCGCTTAGAATTTTTCTTTCAAATGAAACATATAACTAAATTAACGTCTCCACTGCCATATTTCAATATTTTTGAAAATTCGTCAACAATCCAATTGACGAATAATGAGGTCTTAGACATCACATTGTGAACTAACCTAATTTTTTCAAATTTAGACGATTTAAACAATTTAGTCTAGGATAAAGCATAGTATTCTGCTCTCGTATAATTGCTATTACTCGCGTAATAGCTATCATTATACGCTCGCTGAATAATATAGTATTATAGCAGTAGTGAAAAAAAGTAAAATGCGATAATAAATAGTTATTTACATTACTAGATGCAAAAGTTTACTCTTAGGTGTGACTTAATAGTCGAGGCGAAGCCGAGACCTTTCAAAAAACTTTCAAAAAACACCGAACACCTAAAAGGGATTTCGCATCGTATTATTTTTTCTACTACCGAAAGATATTCTGGGATTTAATAATTTAAAACTAATTATTTCATGGTATTATTTGACGTTTTTAATAAATTTTATAGTTTAGAAGGTTGTCTGTGAAAATTGTTTCCATGCCAATGAAACATTTACTATCTGTCATCGAGGTTTATGTTAGGTAAACATTTTAATTTCTGGTGGTTTTGAACTAAAATGAACAAATATGTTTGGTGGCGATGAAAATGGGATTCAAGAAGCAGTCAATTGCTTGTGCTTCGCTTTACGCCAAGCAATCCAAAGCAAGGTATATGCAAACTTATGAAGCGATAAGATTTGGATTTTTTTATTTTTCTGTCCTGGCCACGAAATTTCTACTTTCCTAGGTAGCAACGCCTTAGCAACCAGGTAACTCGAATGTTTACTTTTGTTACCGCGCCAGTTGCTAGGGTTCCAAGGGTCATTTATATAGACGGTAGTAGAAAACGTAACATTATTTCACTCATCTGTATAGCCGGATCCATGAGTACATTGAAAACAATTGAAATTATCCCTCGATCTTCGCTTTAGAAACGTCAAATTATGAATGTGTGTTTTGACATTTAAGCTAATTTTGAAATTTATTTGTCTAATTCATATGAAAATTACCGTAGAAAAAATATATGAAACTCATGCATAAAGTGACTTTTTCTCTCATGGGATTGACGTACTCACCTACGGCTGGTGCATCAAACTTCCCATTCGTGAAAAAAGGTACCACTTTATTCACTTGTTACATAAATTACTATTATGTGTGTTTGTTGACCTGTCACATGTCCCATATGTATCTACTGTGACCAATAAATTATTATTATTTGTACTTTTTCTTTAGAATAACACTCTGGTATACCCAGGTATTTATTACTCCATCCTGACACGCCATAACAATACTATCGGTCTCCGACTTAGAGCCTGCCGACCTGGATAAAGCAAACGTCAAGTCATTAGACATTCCCTGATCTCGTAGATGTTTCTTATAGATAGAATGCATCGGCTTGTCCATTTTGTAGCATGTATAATGCTCCAAGTTTTACTAAAGTATATTTAGAAGTATGTTGACCTATATTTCCTAGTAAATCTATTTTTTTTTGTTAGAATAAAACACTAAAAATACAATTGAAATTTTGTTTAACAGTTCCATCATTTTAAATTTCTATAAAGAGTGGAACATCATACGCTAATATGTATAACTGGTCATCTACCTATCAGATTTACTTCTTGTTAATATATTCATTCACTCAAAGGCATAAATGACCATAAATAAATAAACAACAACCGTCAAAGTAAATAATTTAATAATTTAATAAATTTAAGTATTGGTATATTTAACAATAATAATTCACGTTTGTAACAATTTGTAACAATTTATTAAATATTGACTAGTTTCCGCTGTATGAGTTTCCTTTGTCATTTCTTAAGATTTGTTCTTCACTTGTTCGAGTCTAACCCAAGCAGTAAGGTGTGTTGACCTTTCGTCGTCACCCCAGTACCTTTTATTTTACCAGTAAAGATCGGTACTTCGTCACATTATTAATGTGAGGAAACTCAATTTGTTTATTCTTATTATCTATATTTATGGTCGAGCCAAAGAAATGTTTCGTTAAGTGTTAGCCTCATGGCTATATATTTCAAGATGGCCGGATTTGCTTCCGTAAGTACTTAAAAATTATCTTTTTGTTTTAAAGTTTCATTCGTAAAATATAGTTTATTATATTGTTTTTTCGACTTGTAGGGTCTTCTTATTTCTGGAGTATGATCTTATTCTTGGATCATGATTTTAATTTTGAATCTCATTAAGCATCTTAGCCTTAATTAAAATTTCACTTTGTCAATGGTTTTTGGTCGAAGATAAACTTTGCTTAATAGTCATATCCACTCAATGGTCATTATATAATTTACCCCCAACTTTAAAAGAAATTCTGCCTTTTTCTGGAATGGAGATGTTCGTTCACCATCTTATTTAGCAGCCCATTTTTTTAACTTGATGCTTCTAGCTGTAATGGTTTCCTGTTTGGAGAAGAGCCAAGCCTAATATTTTCGTCATCGATTGTACCTACGTTCTTCAAAGAAAACTACCGATTTTTCAAGTTACGTGTTTAATTTAAGTAATATTTTCACAATTTAACTATTACTTCCACATCCAGTGGAAGTATAGTAACGACAAAAAAAAATTTAAAAATTTTTATTGTTCAAATAGGCTTAGCATGTCATGAAACGTCGAGATTTTAAGTTTGAGGAAAAAAATTTCTGTCTCTCTGTCGGTCTGTCAGTCTGTTTGTCGGTCTGTAACTTTTTCTTGTGCGCACGTTTACTCTGGAACCGTTTGAGATATTGACTTGAAATTTGGTACACATATGTACTTTAACGAGATCTAGAACTAGATTATATTTTCGTCTTGCTCCGTCGAAGGGTTGGGGGGTAAATTGGGGTAAATTTGGGGTAAATAGGTAAATCAAGCAGGTAATAGTCCATAAAATTGATATTTAGTATATACAAGAGAAGCTAAGGTCTCAAAAAAAAATTTGGCATTAGCCTCTCCCATTACCCCATTATTAAAGGGGATGAAAAAAATTGTGATTTAGTGTGTGTATAAGAACCAGAAGGCTCAAAATATTTTTTTACTTCATCCACCCCCACTACCAACCACACCCTATCACCACCACCACCCCACTACCGATGTGGGGTATCGTTTTATGGGTTTTTGTGGTAGAGGATTTCAAATATTATATTATTAAAGTTCCATAAACAATTATTTCCACATACAATTTTTTTTCGTTGTGAGTGACTTGGATAGAAAATATTGATGTGGAAGTAGTGATTCCTTGGGCAGCGGTTTCATTTTTTTTGCACAGAAAAACATTTGAAATTTTACCTCTGTTATCATTATAGATGAATATTATCACATAACATATAGAAATAACATTTGTTTTTCTTAAATATGAAAGTTTTCGAACTTCACATGTTCGTGTCAAAATTAAATAATTTTTCTTCAGAGTTTTATAGTCAAATATTAATTATTGAGGTACAACTGTACAAGGTTTGGTGATCACCAAATTTTATTACCGCTTCGCTTTAATATGTATATGTTGTAATACATTTGGGTAAATTATTAAAAACTTTCGCTATAATATATAAGTTTCTTAAAACACAGTTTAGATGGTATAACTTGTAAAATTTAATTTATTATTTTTTTATCAATATTTGATTGGGTAAAACCTAGTTTGAACAGCTTCTAATAAAAGAAAATTTCTATTTAAATATTGTCATATAAATTTTGAGTAGACTAAACTATAATAATCTTATATAAACATTTTTTTAGAGTAGTAGTAGCTCTCTATATTTGTTTGTAAATGTTAATTTTAGTTGTTATTTTGGCTCGACACCAACCCAGTTTTGACCAGTTTCTAATAAAACTGATTTTATAATTTTAATAAGACTTTTATTCATTAACTTGTTTCTTGCTACTTCAACGAGCTCCATTTTACTGTATAAAAAATACGTAACACAAATATTTAGATCTTGGTAATTGAATATTATTTACTATTCTTGGTATTCATCAACATCTTGTATAAAGAATTGTTGGCGCCTGTAACATAACACCAATTTAGCTCATCATACATATTTGTAGGTAAGTCTTCTCTCTACTATAACATCTTAATAATAAATAAACTTGCATAACTCATGACCCAAACGCTTCCGAGCTAATGAGCTAGCGGCAGTGTACTTTTCTTGATCTGTTATCAATGGATTCCACTCTAATAATATTTTTTATTAATACCTTACAGGAAAATAGTTAACATTCAATAAAAAAAAAATTATTGATAATCGGACAAGATAGAGCTTCAATGTGTCGTCTCAGCAGGTTTTCATTCTCTGCCTTCGCGATTTTAGCTTTGTCTTCTGTCTTCCTCAGATCTTAGAGGAATACCTGCTTGCCTAGGATCAGGTGTAAATTTTGGTAGTCCGAGTTTATTAGTGGCTCTTAAAGTGGCTCAATGAGTTGTTCTACTTTTCATGCATCCTAATCATTTGTGCTAGTGGTCGTATAGCTGCATTCAGAGTTATTCTGTCATATAGATACTCCAAACGTATTACTATTTTTTTTTCACTAACCCTACGCCCGTAGGGTTAGTAGCTACTGGGTCCGAGAAACATGTGCCCGTAGACGTAATGAGCCGAGGATGATGGCTTTCTGCATTTTGCCGGCTAAGATCTCTACCGAATTTGGGCATGCCGCATGCCGGTGTGATCTTTAGTTCTGAAAGCAGTGCGTTCCAGTGAGGGCTGCTATGACAGTATGGTCAGAGTAGAACCTACTTAGCTCGAAGAGCAAATCTCGATATTTCGTCCGTTTTTCCTCCTCCTTCAAGACAATGTTATTCTCCGCGGAAGCCGAGAACTCCACGATAAGCATTGTCTTGAGTGAGTGAGTTGGTGGCCAAGAAGGACTACGTCAGGCTTATTGGCCTGTATTTACCTAACGGTGGGAAACGAGTAGTTCCAATAAATTAGGCACTTCTCGTTTCCCACAACGGACTCAATATCCATCAGAGCAAGGCAGCACTGGTGTCTCGTCTATCCCATAGGAGTGCCTTAAGTAATAATAAAGCACTCGTAATGCTGCGTCGTGCCTCTGGATATAGACGTGCATATGCTGGGCAAGCCGACAGCAAATGCATTGAAGTCTCCGGCGCCCTACGGCAAGCCCTGCAGCTGACATCAGGGACTCTATACCCACGACACGACTTCGATAGACGAGTGTGTTGAATATTCCATCCTGGTAAGCCATTGTGAATCTCCTGGTCTCAGACTTCAGCCCGGCTGACCTTAAGAAAGCAAGGTTCAGCCTTTTGGATAAGCCGCGGTCTTCTATATTTTTATAGAAGACTGGAAGAATGGCTTATCCCAATGTTGCTGCAGAAATAGATTAATTTCTGCAGCTTTGACTTGGGCTTTTTGCCGAGCAGGTTCCAACTCGGTGACAGAGTCGTGATTAACCCGCTCAGCGTCGAAGACCAGACCAAGTTCATCGGCGGCTCTACGTGCTGCCCCTGCACTGTCATGGTCTCGGACCATGCAGAGGAGGGGATCCGAACTCCTGATGACCTTACAGGCTCCATCCAGGACCATCCTGTTATGGAGACTCTCCAAACTCAAGAGTCCACGTTTTCCCCGATGTCATGGGAGATATAACCGTGGAACGGACGATTTAGGATGCAAACTCTTATAGAGATGCAATCATTATTATTACGGTAGCCATTGAGATTTAAAATTTGTCTTCTCAGAAATATATTTTCGAATCGCATTTCCAAGAATTATAGTCACTAATACTGAGAAATCTGCAAGCTCTAACCGAACATTGGATTTTAATATCTAGAATAATTTACATAATCCCAGCGCTATGGTGAAAATGAGGTCGTGAAAATAAATGAGCACGAAGGTTAATTATAAATTTTAAATTAAAATACATTCGTTCATATATCAGAATATTACTTAATTAGGAATATGGAATTTTCCGTGTTGAGTAATAAAAGGAAAACAAATTACATACATACATACATATTTTCGCAAACACACGCTGTTATTATTGTATCACATAAGGTCATTTCATATACATGTGTATCGAACAACCACTGCAGTAAGCTTAAATATGGAGTATAAAAGCTTAAATATAAAGTAGTTTTGACCAAAAAAAAATGAGGTTTTTAACACTTATTTCACAACCAGATTTAATATTTGTAGTTATAGATAAGTAGAAGCTTTATATCTAATATAGTTTGAGTCTAATAATATATTGTCCACACAAATACTTGATGTAGGAGTCACTCTAGTTGGATAGCTAATAGATATGAAGTTATAACAAACCAATAAGTCATCAAACAGTATTCAATTCATATTATGTGAAAAAAAGTCATTGTTAAAATTACTTCCAATCGTAACCAAACAACTAGTGTCAGAAAATTTGTCAAATAAACCGCTAAACAATTTTAAGGGTGAATTAAATTCACCAGAGGGGGGTCTATAAATAGCTTATACTATACTTTTATGTTGCATTAATTTAACTCCACAACATTCTAAAATTCCCCCCCCTACAGAAATCACTTACAGGAAATAATTAATAGCCACTCCACCATGCTTCAGAAACTACCAACAATATAAATTTAGTAATAAAAAATATTATTTTGGGTATTCAGCAGATAACTTTCAAAGAAATCAGTCGTTTCTTTCATATATTATTGATCTAAATCTGACCAAGCTAGAGTATCGACAAGGAGTCCCCTTACGAACTGACTTGTCAATTTCTTTGTACATTTACTATACCTAACATTCAATATGAAAAACAAGAAAATAACCATTCTTTCTATATACTGAAGATCTAAGTCTGATCATGCCAATATATTATCAGAAATCCACCCTTACGAGGAAATCTTTCAAGCATCTCTAGCCCTACCTAGAGGATACTCCATCACAAATAAACATTTGTTACATTTCAAAGCCAAGAACTACTAAAAAGCACAATGGAATATAGGTATAAAATTTCACTCACATGTCTTAATAAATAAAATATTTCAAAAAATGTTTGACTGATCAAATCTCTCTTCACATTGTCTTCTCCGCTGAAATACGAAACTATAGAAAGGTGCGTGCAAAGGCATGTCCATTTAAAATCAACACATTTTTTAAGGTTTTAGCACAGTTTGTACACATCACAGGTGCATTAGATACAGCCAAATTCTAAAAAAAAAAGTTTTATGAAGCTATAAAATGACAACTTTCAAAGAAATCATTCGTTCCTTTCACATATTATTGATCTAAATTTTAATATTAATTTTTAACTGTTTCAAATTCCCAGCAAGTAAATATTTTATATATTTTTAAGACTGATTGATAACTTGCTAATACCGAATTGTAATATTACAGAGGATTCCGTCTAGCAGTACAGAATATTTATTTATCGAAATGTGGCAACGTAGCACTCGTTTCTCTGTTTAAGCACAAATTAGAATCTGGTGATTACGCTATTACGTCATAGCTAATAGAATAGCTCGAAAATTGGCGGCAATATCTAACCGTTTAAACAAAGTTTAAACTTCATGATTTTTTTCTTCTTTCTTTTTTTTTACTATAAGGCTTCATTAAAATAATAAAACAAAAAATACGGGTCAACTGTTTTTATGTGTAGATGTTATCTAAATTGTTAAAAAAAAAATTGCATACTTGCCCATTATGTTTTTGAACTGAACATATGAGTTCAAAAGAGAATGAAGAAGGTTGCGCAATTTTTACAGAGATTTGATCAGTCAAACATTGATTGAAATATTTTATTCATTAAGACATGTGAGTGAAATTTTATACATATATTTCATTGTGCTTTTTACTAGTTATTGGCTTTGAAATGTAACAAATGTTTGTTTGTGATGGGATATCCCCTAGGTAGGGCTAGAAATGCTTGAAAGATTTCCTCGTAAGAGTGGATTTCTGATAATATATTGGCATGATCAGACTTAGATTTTCAATATATAGAAATAATATTTTCTTGTTTTTCATATTGAATGTTAGATATAGTAAATGTATAAAGAAATTGACAAGTTTGTTCGAAAGGGGATTTCTTATTGATATTCTAGCTTGGTCAGATATAGATCAATAATATATGAAAGGAACGAATGATTTCTTTGAAAGTTGTCATTTTATAGCTTCATAAAACTTTATTTTTTCGAATTTGGCTGTATCTAATGCACCTGTGATGTGTACAAACTGTGCTAAAACCTTAAAAAACGTTTTGATTTTAAATGGACATGCCTTTGCACGCACCGTTCTATTGTTTCGTATGTCAGCGGAGAAGACAATGTGAACAGAGATTTGATCAGTCAAACATTGATTTCTTTTTTATGGTATTGGATATAATCCATTAGCCAGTTGCATATATTTAGAGCTAACCTAAACAACGTAGTGAATTTCTTGATGACCACCAACAAGAACGTAAACAGGGACACCCTCTTCTCGCCCAGAGGTCCATCAGGGCATTTATAAAGACACACAGGATTCAGACAACGGATAGGAGGTAAATTATACACGGGGATAAACACATAAATGAACAAATCTAAACCTATAATGCCCTATAACAGCTGATTTACATTACTCAGGAAACGCAATATTTCTTTATATATATGTATATTCTTCAGCGATAACAGATGCAGGAGATTAATTGGAAGGGATATTTTCAGTTTTAACAGGCTCTAAATAAAATCATTTGTAGCTCTACTATGACTTGAACAGCCAAAAAAGATGTGATCTAAATCACAAATAACTCCGCAGTACGCACATCTGTCTGTGTCAATAACTCCTATTCATTTCAGGCGTTGCGGAAAGCAAGCATGACCAAATCTCAATCTAGTAACAGTAGTGATGAGTTTTCTACTTTCTTCTAAGTGTTGAAACCAAGGGTTTTTATTTAAATCATTTTCAATTTGGGTATATCGATTATTTGGGTTGTCATTTTTGTACTAATTGTAATGCTCGCTCCATTTAATAGACATGTGTTTTTTAGAAAAATTCATGCAGTCCGACAAACTTAATTTTAAATGAATATTTTCGTCAGATACAGCGCCTTCCTTGGCAAGTTTATCCACATGCTCATTGTAGTGGATGCCTACATGAGCTTTTACCCAAATAAAGTCTATTATAATATTTTCTTTATATAAACTACAAAGAAGGAGTGATATTCGAAGGACATAACTGTTTATGTTGAGGTGGTTATTTATACTTGCTGTTTTTAAATTTTGCAAGACGCTTAAGGAGTTCGAGAAAATAACGGCTTGCTTAACTCCGTTACACTTTACATAGAATATGAATAGCGCACCCCGTATAATCCTCTGTTTTCGATCCATCAGTGAATATATGCAGATGACTGGAATATTGTACCTTTAAGTTGTTGAACATCAAGTTATTCACAGTGGTAATTTTTTAATAAGATGGTATTATTATATGAGGTTGGTAAAAAAGATCGAAGTATTCCAAGTTAAAATGAAATATGTCCGAGTATTTCAGAAGGGTATTTAATTGTTCATTTGTTTCGCCGAACCCGGAGCAAAGGGGTGGGGAGTTTTTCTTCGACCACTATTTATTAGTCAAATCCTGTATACTTAATTGGGAAATCTTCGAGGTAATAGAGAGATTTTTATATTCCGTTTTTAAAACATATTTTTCACTAAGAAATTGTCTTCGAAAAAGTAAAGGCGGCTCTGAAGCTTCAGCGTGCAAAGGAATAAGAGGCGAGGAGTTCATGGCTCCCAGACAGATACGTAGTGCTTTGTTCTGAACTGTATCTAGGCGTTTTAAAACGAGTTGCTAGCAGATCCATATAATGTGGAGCCATAATCGATTATCGGACGAATGTAAGCTTTGTAAAATATAATGTGTTTGGATTAGCGCCCCACCATGTTTTACAAACCATTTTTATAAAATTAATGCCTTTTTCACATTTAGCCACAATATGATCAACATACGTACCCCAATTAAGCTTTTTGTCGAGAGTAATACCCAGATAGGTGATTTGATTTTTGTAAGGGTAACTGTGGTTTCCTAAGTGTAGTTCAGTGGTATTAGGCGTATTATGTCTTATAAAACTATTTATCACTGATTTTTCTACTGAGATGTCAAAACCATACTTGTGGAACCACATCTCTAGCTGGTCAGCGGCGCCACTCAGTTGATCGATGCACAGGTCATATTTTTTATGGGTTACGTAAAACCAAAAATCATCCGCATACTGAATAATACTACAGGGAGCTTGTATATTACTATGAATACTAGCGGTATAAATATTGAACAGGATAGGACTTAGTACCGATCCCTGGTAACTAACTAACCTACTGAATTGAATCTATATCCAATTTTATTATTATCAGATCCTCTTAAATAAATCATCCTATTCTTATGCAAGTTAACTATTACCTGAGCCGTATTACTCGGGATAGATATTTTCATCATTTCGGCAAAAAGAATATCCAAATCTACACATTCATATGCTCCCTTAAAGTCTAAAAATAGAGCTCCTAAGTACATGTTACTCGAAAAATTATTTTGAATATCTGTAACTAAATAAGTAACGGCATTGAGCGTAGCCAGACCTTTTTTAAAACCAAATTGACAATGGGGTAACGGCATGTTGTTGTCCAACCACCATTCCAATCTATTTTTTATCATTCGTTCGAGAGTCTTCCACACGCAAGACAGCAAGGATATTGGTCGATACGAATTGGCCAATTCAGGATCTTTACCAGGTTTAAGAATAGGGACAATTACAACCTTTTTTAAAGTATCTAGTTCTGCACCTTTGAGGCAGATGTCATTCAAAATGTCTAAAAGGAAAAATTTACAGATTTTGGGCAGGTGGAGTAGCATTGGGTACTTGATTTCATCATATCCTGGAGCTGTACTGGATGCACTTTTCATGGCGAGGTCAAGTTCTGCAATTGTAAAAGGTTGGGAAAAAAGCGGCCTTGTACAGGATCAGTTTTTTTCATTGGCTCATTATTTGGTGCACTAGGTGGGGCAACTCGATTGAAAAATTCATCGAACCAAACATTAGAATGAGGAAGAGTAGAATCATTGATCGGTATCCTATTTAACCTTTTAGCCTGAGACTAAAGTACTTTTAAATTTTCACAGTATTGTTTCCAATTTTTTCTGACTTTAGATTTAAATAATTTTTTAGACTGGGATATTACTTTTTTACTAGTGATAAAATTTTCCATAGAACTAAACTGCTTGTCATTTAACGCCTGCTTTCTCTTTAGTAACATTAGTTCACATTCATCATCCCACCATGGGGGTGGAGGACGGCTTTTTGCTTTAAAAGGTTTAAAGGTGGGTATTGTGCTTTCAGCAGCAGAGTTTATATTGTCGATAAAGTAATTATACTTATCCACTGTATTCAATTCCCGGGGGGGGTGGGGTTGGAAATTATTATCAAGTATGGACTCATATAGATCCCAGTTAGCTTTGTTCACATTCCATTTACTTTTGGAATATGTGACGTTTGGAATAATAAACTTAGTTGAGTACTCTATTACTATCGGAAAATGGTCAGAACCAAGATTATCTGGAAAAACATTCCAACTTATTTGAGGAGCTAAAGCTGCCGAAGCCATTGATATTATCTGCAACAGATTTATTTGAATTTGGGGCGGAAAGTCTAGTTTTATCCCCATTATTTAAAATTACCAAATCCATATCATCTATGCATTTTATAATTTGCATTCCGACTTGATCATTTTTTGAAGAACCCCAGAGGTTGCTATGGGCATTAAAATTGCCACGAATTATTAAAGGTTGAGAACATTGATTAAAGATATTGATTAAAATATTTTATTTATTAAGACATGTGAGTGAAATTTTATACCTATATTTCATTGTGCTTTTTAGTAGTTCTTGGCTTTGAAATGTAACAAATGTTTGTTTGTGAACCAGTAGGTAGGGCTAGAAATACTTGAAAGATTTCCTCGTAAGAGTGAATTTCTGATAATATATTGGCATGATCAGACTTAGATCTTCAATATATAGAAATAATGGTTATTTTCTTGTTTTTCATATTGAATGTTAGATATAGTAAATGTATAAAGAAATTGACAAGTCAGTTCGTAGGGGGACTCCTTGTCGATATTCTAGCTTGGTTAGATTTAGATCAATAATATATGAAAGGAACGAATGATTTCTTTGAAAGTTATCTGCTGAATGCCCAAAATAATATTTTATAACAATGATGTAAGCAGAAATACAAGATATTTATTTTTTAAAAACTATGAATTTAGTTAAGTGAAATTGTTTAATTTTATAACACTTTATTGTTCTATAGTTTGCCAGCGTTCAATTAGCAGCAGTATTTCACAATCTCGATTACTAAAAACATCAGCAAGATTAAAAATTTTATTAGATACACATTATATATTTTGATGAATAAATAATAATTCTAGTATCACTATGCATGAATATCTCCGTATTTTTAAATCTTTAAAACACTACACCATTGCGAATTCTCAAGGAGACTCTGGTCGAAGAAAATATACATATTTAAAACTACAAAAGATACCTATTGAATTAAAAGAGAACTGGATTACCTACTAAAGTTTACAATTACAGCTCGAAACAATATGATCTTATACATACTGCACATTATTTTCCACACATTACCCAGTCGTTCGGATGACCAATTTGACAGAACAAAATTATTTTCCTCGTCAGTTATAGTTCAAAATAGTAAATAAATTCATTAAAGCGTAATTTTAGCATAATTATTTCATATGTACTTTTTCTGCCCAATATTATAACATTTATTTTAGGTGAATAAAATGAATACTTTATCATAATTAATTTAAAAATTCAATTTATTTATTACAAACAAAATGAACAATAATAAGATCTAATCATTATCACTATCATCTTCGTCACAATATGTTCGTTTTGATCATCATTTGGCCAAAAGGCCGAGAACTTCGGATAATATACGTTTAATTCTTATACATACTGCACATTATTTTCCACACATTGCCCAGTCGTTCGGATGACCAATTTGACAGAACAAAATTATTTTCCTCGTCAGTTATAGTTCAAAATAGTAAATAAATTCATTAAAGCGTAATTTTAGCATAATTATTTCATATGTACTTTTTCTGCCCAATATTATAACATTTATTTTAGGTGAATAAAATGAATACTTTATCATAATTAATTTAAAAATTCAATTTATTTATTACAAACTAAATGAACAATAATAAGATCTAATCATCATCACTATCATCTTCGTCATAATATGTTCATTTTGATCATCATTTGGCCAAAAGGCCGAGAACTTCGGATAATATACGTTTACTTTATTGCTGCTTAATACGAAGACTGCTGATAACGGGACCTGAAGAAACTAGTAGCGTCTGTATTAAATCTGTCACTGAATCGATTCGACCAAATTGTCTAGCATAGTTTCATTCCTCCATATGTTAAATTATCCCTTGCGCAGAATTCCGTCGTCCAACGTTAAAATATGTATTAAATAAGAATAAGTTGGTTTAAGTATGCTGTAATATACTCCGAAATAACTAGTCTAAATCGTGGTTATAAATTTGCGGCAACTTTTCACAACCAACTTGCGTTCAAAGTTGTGCAAAAACTAAAATAATATCAATTATTTACGAATTTAGACACATTACCTAACAACGAGCTAAACTATTTTATAAAAAAAAATTGAAGATACATAATATAATTACATACCACGTTCGCCATAGTTTTCATCTTGATGAGCCGATTCCACACATCTTTAAATAGGTCGTAGTTTTTGGAACGACTGCCGAGCCTTTGCAAGATAATACAGCAATTAATTATTTTTTATTTATTTGCTTCCATCATGATTAGAGAATATTATTTAGGTATTAATCAAATCACAACTTACACACTTTTTTATTTATTATAAAATTACCTACTTTCTGTATATTGTTACCCTAATCTGGGCACGCTAATATACTAGTTAGGTAAATACTTTAAAACACTCATTATTGGAGAACTAATCAAAAACTCTTCTAGCTAATACTGACGAAGTATTGAATTACATGATAGGATTCTTAGCATTTTAAAGCAAAAAACATATTAAAAATACTTAAATCATTTATTTAAATTCAGTCATTCACACTTTTTTATTTAATATGAAATTATCTATTTTCTGTTTATTGGTACCTTCATCTGGTCACGCTAATATACTACTTAAGAAAACACTTTAAAACACTCATCATTGGAGAACCAATCAAAAAAATTACTCTTCTAGCAAATACTGAGGAGTATTAAATTAGGAGTATTAAATTACCTGATAGGATTGATGAGTACTGATGAGTTCAATAAGACTTGTATAATTTTTCTAAAGTTGAAATAGAATGTAAAGTTCAATGATTGTTGTGAATGACTGAATTTCAATCAATGATTTAAACTGTCGATACTGCAAGAGTCAAAAATATACTCTGTCTCGTTTGACTTACGCAGTATTTAGACTAGACAACGTCGCGATAGAGTGAGAAAGAGAGAGAGGTATGTATACAATGACTCTGTCTCAATCGAAATGTTAAAAAATGCGCAAATGCTATTGCGCAAATACTGACAAGTTATTGGCGTTATACGTGTGTATTAGACGAAACAATGTCACAGTCAAAACCATTCAGTCACAATAGAAAAATATGTCGTTGGAAAGGTAAAAGAGTGACACAAAAAATGTACGAGAAAAGACTGCAAATAAATTAAAGGACAGTCGTGGAAAGTTCGTGCCACCTAACCTTAAAACTGACGTAAACATTAATAGTGGTTCATTTGATGATATGGAGGGTCGTCGAATTGTTCACATAAAAACACTAGGAAAAAATATGTTTTGTGTGTACTGCAACTCTATGTTGTCTTTGGATGACATCGTGTCAGAAAAACGTTCTGGTTTGGCTTCAATTTTTTATATAGTAAGTTACAGTGTAAAAAAATTACTGAGGTCCCCATCGAGAAGCAACACCCTAGCTTCTAATCAAAGCAATCATTTCGACTCTAATTAAAATAAAACGTCACTTACGAAATAGTTGAAGATGCATGTAAAAAAAGATAATATAATGGTTTATTAAACATTTTAGGGAAAGATGAGTTGTTAAAGTCACCACACACAAAAAAAAATATTACACAGAATTTTTAATTTTTTAGAAAATAAAGAAAAAAAATAACCAAGAAATCATTATTATAAGATTAATTACTAACAAAATAAAATATTATTATCTGTAACATTATTAGTCATTTATATTTTATTTGATTTAATAAATATGGCTGTGCTATTAAAACATTGTTCATGTTATTTTTAATAAAGAATTTTTATGAAACCTACGTTCTCATATTCCATGCATTTTTAAATTTCACGCGCGTTGAAACATCTTTTACGACGTTGCCGCCTCTAATGAAGTACGATATAAAAAGTACACTTTTAACATTTATTCGCTAATTACTACTATCACATGGTTTGAAACTTTACTTTTAAGTATCTAAAATGTTTTATATATTTTCTCATTTTTTATTGAAATCTGAATGGTAATTTTTGTAAAATATGATAAAACCTGTGATTTTTCATAAGGATGAATGTTAAAAGCATAAAATTTCAAATGTCAATATTTTTTTACTGGTTCTCTGTAGCTCTTCAAACATTTAACTGGATCATTATCTTACCATACTCTATTAAATTCTGAACATTAATTCTAAAACCGACAGTTCTACCTTAAGTATTTTCAATATATTTTTTTGCCTTAAAATGCTAGTAATCCTTTCATGTAATTCGATACTTCGTCAGTATTAGCTAGAAGAGTAGTTGTTTTGATTGGCTCTCTGAATGTGTTTTAAAGTGTTTTTCTAATTAGTACATTAGCCTGACCAGATTAAGGTCTTAATATACAAAAAGTAGACAATTTCGTATTAAAAAAAAAGTGTGAATTACTGAATGTAAATAAATGATTTAAGTATTTTTAATATATTCTTTTGCTTTAAAATGCTAAGAATCCTATCATGTAATTCAATACTTCGTCAGTATTAGCTAGAAGAGTAGTTGTTTTGATTGGTTCTCCAATAATGTTTGTTTTAAAGTATTTACCTAACTAGTATATTAGCGTGCCCAGATTAGTACAACAATATACAGAAAGTAGGTAATTTCATAATAAATAAAAAAGTGTGTAAGTTGTGATTTGCTTAACACCTAAATAATATTCTCTAATAATACAGCATACTCAAAACAATAAACTTCTATCTGTTGAAAGAACGAGTAGCGAACTTATTTACAAAAAATTATTTTGACTCGTTACTGCACAGATATTAGTCAATTGTTTTAAAATGATTTATATCCTATAGCGCGTTCAAAAATGTATACATTTTGGGCAACCAGGTTTTTAATTGAAACCTCTATGCATCGTTATGAATTTTCGATAAAAGACATTGCATAGCAAAACACCCTATAGGAAAAGTATGCACGTAAGGTATTGATTCGCGACGTGAAAGAAGAAAGTCGGGAGGTAGATAAATATACAAAAGCAAACTTTTCAAAATCTGATAAGCATTTCAAATGTTTGGAACATTTGAAGTTCAACATTTTTGCAAGCGTTCCGCTCCAGTTGCCGAGTAATGTAAAATTTACATTAGGAATACACCACGTGTCTGCATCTTGTATTATCTGCTTTTATAGGTTCAATTTTAACCATGAATGGTTCTCACACCTGGTAAAGAAAACTATTCAGTATTGACTCACATTGTTTATAAATAAAATATATGAGAATGTTGATATTGAAATTTAGGAAAAAATATTTAATAAAAATTAAATAATATTTATTTATTCCATAAATGGGACATCGTGCACTGTATATACAATGTGTTTAACTTTGCACGGTAACACCTTCGTAGCTTACTAGTATTCCAATTTCATCCAAAGGCTAGTATATCTTTCTTACGTAAAAACAAAACTTATTTCAATTATTGGTGAGCATTTTCATTGAGAAAAAGAGTGTCGAGAAGTCATTAAGCATTTTTTTTAATGAAAAACTGATGCAATATTATTGATCAGCATGCTTTAGAACTCCCTACTTCCAAAATTTAATGACATCTGTGATTTTCGAATTACGGCCTCCTTAAAATTGCATTTCTCAAATTTTAAATAATTAATATCTTGAAAACGAATTGTTTTTAGAAAAAAAGTCATTCCTCATTTTCTATTTAAAATCAGTTTTTCTACAACCCACTGGCGATGGAAAAAATGGAGCAAGCTGTCTTACAATTAAAAACAAAAATAAGACTATTAGTCCATACGAAACTTGCAAAAAAAGTGTACAACCCCAAATGTGCAGGGGTAGCGACCAAACATGACTACCCCCCGTTTTCGAGGACAGCCAACACGATGGTGATAGTCGCGCGGTTCCAACCCCCCCCCCTTCCTCGAACTACCCCCAAATGCAAAAAACCCTTTTTCGACTTGTTGGATCGGGTTTTATTTGAGAAAGCTCAATATGTCCTGTAAAATTTCGCAACCAGACATTCTAACGACCCACGGGGGTTGAAACCACCTCCTCCCTCGATACTAAAACATGCAAAAAAGCACCCAAACGTGCTGATGAATGTACCCAGATGGAAGCAAGTCTCATTGAAGAGTTCAATGTCCATTCCGATTGGCCAGAACAATATGATTTAATTTGTAAACGTCGAAGAATAAATTAAAATTTAATAATAATAATGTATGACGCATATCTAGAATAAGAATAAAAATCATGTACATTATGTGAAAATAAATATATAATATAGAAGTGGACTACGCACATACACGACTATATATACATGCATATAGCCCGTCCTATCGAACTCCTTTTAAGCTGCAATAAAAAAAATTATCTCCCTAGAAAACCTGATCCAATGATTGTGATTTCACTATAAAAAAACCGATGGTTTCGGGCATACAAGGGTAGTTTTTGACGATTAAGAGAGAAAGTGACGCAACTATCGTGTTCTTCACCCTTGAAAATAGAGATACCTTATTCTATTTGAGTGCCACTTCAGGATTCAGGAAGGCGCTGGTTTCAACCCCCTGGGGTCGTTAGAATCTCTGGTTGCAAAATTTTACAGGACATATTGAGTTTCTTCAAAAAAACCGATCCAATAAGTCATGTTTGATAACGAAAAATGGGAAAGGGGGTGGTTTTATGCATTTGGGGGTAGTTGATTAGAGGTGGGAGGCTCAATAATACCAGCATCGTATTCCCCACCCTTGAAAACGTGTGGAAAACAATTTTCAGCACGTTTGGATGTTTTTTTTCATGTTTCGGTATTGAGGAAGGTGGTTTCAACCTCCGTGGGTCGTTAAGATGTCTGGTTGCGAAATTTTAAAGGATATATTGAGTTTCCTCAAAAAGAACCCGATCTAACAAGCCCTCGCATGCCTGACAACGAAAAATCGATGCATTTAAGGGGGGTAGGGACCGTGCGACTATCACCATCTTGTTGGCCGTCCTCGAAAACGGGGGGAGGTAGTCATGTTTGACCCTGCACTTTTGGGGTTTTTGCAACTTTGGCATGGACTATATGGACAACTACGATTGAAACAAAAAGGAAATAATGGATCTCATTTAGAACATAAATAATAATAAATTTGTAACTTTTAAATAAAGATGTTTTTGTAGAAAACCCCCAGAAATTTAATTTTCGGTTAAATGAAAAATTTTTCCGACTAATATTTTTTGTCTTTTTTGATAACTAAATGAGGATACAATATCGTTTCCAAAATAATTGTAAGATCTAGACGACATTAAAAAAAAATTATAAAACTTTAAAACTCGACATCTAGTTATGATTACAATTGTTTTCCCATAAATGTATTATTTGTTTCTTTTCTAACAAATAGAAACTTTTAAATAATTTTTCTTTTGGAAGTTTATTTATATCGTACAAAGGAAAAAAATATTTCAGAATATCAAAAGTTAAACTTAATGCGCAATGATTACATAAATGAAAAGTTTTTTGTGAAAGAATTTTTTAAAAATTATATCATAAAAAACCGTAGTATTTTGCATATAGGTATGATTGATCACATAGATGCCAAATGATCCCCTGTATCTCCCAATTCAGGGTCGGCTTCGCTCTGCCAAGCACCCTGTATACTAAAGCACAAAACAACTTAGAAGCAGAGGCTCCACGATGAGGTTGTGTAACGAACTGTAAACCTTAGTTTTACTAAATTAATTAGGCTGTGAAGTTGGGAATATCTCAACAGATTTTAAGGAACTCTAACGTTGCTAAACCATCCGATCAACTTTCTAGAATTTAACGAAGCACACCTAATTTAGTTTAAAACTTGCATGATTTGATCATAATTGTGAATTACCTGGTCTAATGTGTTGATCCTTAATCGATAAATTAGGGAAGTGCAATTAGATTTTTACTTTGAAATAGTTTATCTAAAATTGAAATTTTTTAAGAGTACCTATTCTTAAAAGAGGTAGAAATAATTTTTTCGCCCATTTTCTAGCCCTCGAATTTTGTTTCAAACTAAATGCTAAATTATTGTTAATATTCTTAGTATTTTTCGACGCAGATTTCAAATCTAATATCGACGAATCCGTATATCCATTGATTAATTCAGAAGGGCCAAAAACATCCCCTATATAAGGATGAAAATATGGAAAAACGATGCTATTGAGTTATAGAGTTTCCATGAACAGAAATATAGTCTATTGGCTGAATACATGGACGAAGGTGTCGACTAGGACTTACACAAAGTAATTGAGACACATCCTTAAGATGGTGAAAATTACCAACATTAGGCAAAACTGCATGAAAGCTCCAATAACTGGCGAAAAAGCTTGAACCTCTAAGCTTTATTAATAGGAATGAACCCTAAATCTGTTATGACCTAGTTCACGAAAACAACATCACAGGGTGCAACACTACCCCTCATCTTGAATTATGAACTTGAGTCAGTGAAAAGATAGTGAATGTACCAGATATTGCATTCTGATTGCAGTGTGTCTGGATCTGGAACGATAACCAATATTCCCACAATAGTTTTTTCACACACCTATGAAGGGTGAGAAAACAACGCACATTTATATGAGAGATTTCGCTGTGAGAATATTACATTAAAGTAAATTCTGTCACGAGGATAAGAAAGGGCGCTCTCCATAAAAATAATGTCCTAATGGTCTGTTTTCAAACTTAAAGTGAATTTTATAAGAAGGTGGGGGTGCGTGGGGGTGAATATCAGAGACATCGCAATCGCTGTATCATATTAGCGAAAATCCTGCAGCAAGGGTTTTCAAGAGTGCTCTTTAGGAATGTCATGGCCTCGTGATTCTTTCTCGAGAAATTCACAGGGGTTAGAGGATGGAAATCTGAGCAATTTTACAATCATTGTATTGTATGGAAACGAAAGCTGACATAAAGGTAAGTATCCCGAACGCCATAGTCTATAGATCCGTTTAGGTCAAAGTGGATTTTATGAGGAGGTAAGGGTGCGAAGGGATGAATATCGGAGCAATCTCGTAATCGTTGCGTTACAAAAAAAAAATATATATTAATGTAGCGGTTTCCAAGAGTGCTTTTCTCTTATGTCAGGGCCTCTTGATTCTTTTTCATCCCCCAAATGATCCCGACGAGGGTCAGGAGGTGAAGACCCACCAATAAGTTTTCATCCCGTTCTCTTACCCCATCGGAGATGTGTCATAAAATAGTTACAAAACTTCTAGTTATCGTCCCACATTCATACCTACTGCAATCAAAGTGCGTTATCTGGTACATTCACTATTTTTTCCATGATTCAAGTTCATAATTCAAGATGAGGGGTATTTTCGTGGCTGGATGGGCGCAGCTCAAAGCCAACTAAGAGGAGGAAAAAAAAAAGATGAGGGGTAGTTTCTTACCCTGTAATGGATTGTTTTCGTGTACTAGGTCTTAACAGATTTAGGGTTCATTCCCATTAATAAAGCTTTTCACCAGTTACTGCAGTTTGATATTGTATTCATATTGTATTGGGGTAGCTTTCACCCCCTTAAAGGCGTGTCTCGATTTCTTTGAGTGAGCCCTGGTCAACACCTGATTTCATGTATTCAGCCAATAGACTTATATTATATTTCTGTTCATGAAAGCTATATAACTTAATAGCATAATTTTTTCCTATTTTCATCCTTATATTATTTTCCTTATGTTTTCGACTCTTCTGAATTAATCAATGGATATACGGATTTTCCAATTTTAGGTTTGAATTCTGCGTCAAAAAAATTCTAAGAATATCTTGATTGCTCTGATGAATATTCATTTTTTGTGGGGTTGTGTATTTTTTGATAGCATCGCGCATATCACAAATTCAATCCCTCATATCTCAAAAACCAAACATATGCTTATCTTGAAATTTTGTATTCAAGATGTTCTCATTTTAACAGCAATTTAGCACTTAGTTTGAAAGAAAATTCGAGTGCTAAAAAATGAGCGATTTTTTGCCTATTTTTGGGGTCACTCTTTACCGTTTTAACTTTCTTAGCTCGGTCGTATAAGGAAAATTGGCAGAAAATTCGGAAAGTTTTAAAAAGAGCTTGGGCAGTAAGCATGATATGACGGCCCCAATGGAAAGTGAGGGCGACATTTTTTCTGTAGGATGGCCTCACTAAAAGGTGTTTTCCTGTAAAAGGCCCAGTCGTTGGGCTCTTTAGGGAGATGCCCTTTTTGACTTCTGGAATAACAGCCTAGATTTTAATACACTGATACCGACGCGGCGAACGGAATCTTTTTGAAGAAAAAATTTTAAAAAACAAGTGGGGTGCAACTTAACTCTCTGAAATTTTACAAGAGGTTATAATTTTTTAATCTGAATAACTTTCCTTTCTAACATTTACATTTTGCTGTATTTTTTTATGGAAAGGGTATTAAGAAGAAAATAGGTTTTGCTTAACTGTCCTGGCCTATGTGATTCAAGAAAAACAAAAATACACCCAGAATTACATTTCAGATAAGCCCCAAATTTGCAAAAAGTATTCTTGAATATGTGATCCGTTTCACCAACTGCGGAGAATACCCTGTATATTGTGTGTATATTATTATATAAAAAATGTTTTTTAATAAAAATAATTTTACAAATATTATAAATCATATCATATTACGGAATCTTTCATTCGTTTCCAGTGTGAATTCCATTGATCATATGCTTCTTTCCAGAAAGTAAAAATATTGACATTGAAGTCCATTTACAGTAGAACTGTGAGTTCTGCGAAAATAAGGCCTTTTTGGATAGAATTTTAAGATCTACATTTTGAAATCGTTTTTGGGGCAACTATTCTTCACCCCCCCCCCCCTGGAAAACTTTCAAATATTCAATAGTTTATTGAAAACTTTCATTTTCATCAAAATTTCGTTCCGGAAACATTCAAATAGAAAGTTCCCTTTACCTATCTCTGGAAAATACCATTGTTTATTTTTTGTCCTTTTGTCGAGGATCTTTCTCCTACCGAGTCTCAGTGTTGAAATTTAAGTATTTTTGTTGTTAGCCTTAAGGTATTAGCCTTAAATACGGCTACTTTTACTGCGGTGCAGTCTAAAAAACTGCGCAGTTCAAGTGAATCTTCATGTGAATACTCGTGCAACCTTAAAAGTAGCGTTTGTTTTTAAATCAATCATTCTTTTTTGTTTATAGATATAAAAAAAAATTAGTATATAATTAAAGCTGTAGCTTGTAATGATTTTTTTTTTCAATCTATTCTTTATTAAGAAACATGTTCGATCTTGGAGAGATATTTAAGTATTTGATATTTATAGCTAAGAAGCATTGTTTTTTTTTTTCAGCCGACCAGAAAGTACACCCTTTCTGGAGAAATTATCCTCCAGAAATTAACGTTTACCCGGGCTAGACCGCAAAGTGGCGTTAGAGATCAGCAATAGTATATTGTGTATTTAGGTGTGAAAGCAATACATTCCTGGACGACGATGCAAATTGTTGGCAGAGGCGATAGCCGGGGCCAACAAGCATCGAAGAAAAGCTTTTCCGATCCCTGTTACTCTCGTTGCTATGGAAACGAATTTATGTCAATTGTTTCAAAAGTCAGTTCACAAGTTATGGAAAATATGGATTCAGATTTTGAAGTGTTACAAGCAGACATTTGAAGTTGTATAATAGTGCCGGTATTAAAAATATTTTATTTAATTAGTTATTATTCTTTGTCGTATTTTTAGAAAATTTATTGAAGAAATAATACAAAATTGATTTTGTATGATAAAAATATTGTACGTTACACAGACCTGCAAAACAGTGTTTTTCAGGTCTCCCCAAGCTTTCAGGACTCACCTGCGGCTCACCCTGGAATCTGCTTGGGTCAACCTGCAAAACACCTCTTTTCGGTCTTGTAACGTAAATTACTATTTGACACCGAAAAGTCAAATATATATTGAAATTAATTTGGCAGGCTGTCACTGTCCGAAAGTTTCAACTTTTATCTATTTCTTATCCATTCTTTCATACAAATTCTTGTTTTCGTCCTCGTTTTAATAGTAGGCACAGCTAATAAACAAGCCTGTAGCTAGTGTATTGTGTAGTGATTGTATTGGCTAGTGATTTGTGTATTGTAAAACATGTACAATACACACATCTAATTTTATTACGTATATTACGACACGAAAATAGCGAGATGTCAAGGAACAATAGCTAGCATGCAGCACTTGGTTGCACGATACAAAAACAGCGTGTTGTGTGTGAACGTCGCTGCAACCTTTTTCCAGACTTGAAGTTTAGAAAAAACTGCCAGCTGCACGCTACTTTTAAGATCAGTGTAAACACGATACGAAACTTTTGCCGCTGCAACCTTAAACCTGTTCAGCAAAAGTAGCTGTGTCTTACCGTACTTTTAATCACGTCTTCTTCGATAAATATTGACAGATCTATTTTATGCATAATTTAATATAGTAAAAAAAAGCATAAAGTGGCTTTTTACCTTATTCATATTATTGTAAAACAGGCGAAAAACTGAAAGCCGATGTAGTCCGGCTGCGAATCCCGGGTCTTTGGCTGAAGTTTATTTTTTAGAGCTTGTTTACGGACATTATCACCTTCAAGAAACTGCATGAAGACAAGTTGTCATCTTTGGATATCTAGTTTTATAATGATAATAATAATAATAATATTTGGTAAAAATGTAATAAATGGTAACAAATATAATTTTTCGATGCCATCTCGACTCTTTACGATTGCATTAGTATAGTGTTACTGTAGTACTGTAATACTACCTGTATACCAATATAAGACATAAGTGGATACAGGTGTTATGTCACACTTTCAAAGTTTTGAGTAAATTAACAAAACGTGTTTTGAGTTGGAACTTTTTTATTTTGTTGTCGATTCAAATGAGTAATACCTCATAAAATAGATAATTTTAAGTTATTTTCTTTTGTTTACTCTAATATTAAAGAAAAACACCAAGCTCTTATAAAACTAGCTTTTTGTGTACATAACTGCGTACATGCACTAAAAATACTGATTGTATGTGACATGGCGCCTTCGTCATCAAAAAATTTCTTTAGAATATTAAAAATTTTGAATTGACGGTTTATTGGGGGTTAGATCTATACCAGTGTGTTCAAAAATTGCATAAAACATATTTTTTTAAAATACGACATGACACTTTATCCACTTATGCCTTCAATACATACTGCTGTCCTGTAAGTGCTACATTGCCGGAGTCAATCCAGAAAGTAGCACTTGCTGGAATATGAAAACCAAAAGAATTGTACGTCTTTTTTGAGAATAAAAAAATACTGTTTACATTCACAGTAACAGTACAATGGTAGTACTAAAGTAAAGTATCATGGTGCTGCTGACTTGCCAAACACAGTTCGGAAAGTGAAACTTGCTGGTTTAGCACAATGATTTTCCGTTCCAGTAACATGTAAGCAAGCAATTTTATATCTGTGTTAGATTGGCAATCGTGGATGGCAATCGTATAATTTATTGCACTTATTTGCCAAATACGATTATTGTCCGAAAAGCAATACGTATAGCTGTTAATAAATGTGCACAAACTATTGTCATATGAGATGATACTGAAGCTTTTCTGTTGTTGCTTTATTTTTATAATTTAAAGAAAATATCCACATCCGTTTTAATGGAATCGCTAGTACTTGGTCGTTCAATAGTAAATATAAAAGCTATTAAACATATCAAGATGTACTATTTGACACATTAGCATTTCTTGTCAGTAGTGGGTGTGATACGACAACAATGTGTTAAGGTATAGGTAAAAGAGAAAACTCGTCAAAATATAAAAAACGAAGATCATTAAAAGCTTTTTTCTAATTTTGACACATAAAGTGACACTTTTCAAAACTGACTTGAGTGTCAAAACGTCCTACTTTATGTAACCAGTTATGAAAAGTAAAATTTTACGTAACTGGTGACGAAAAGTTCGTTATGTCATCAATTAGGAAAGATAAACAACTCTCAAAAAGAAAAAGAAACAATGTTTACTCAACACAAAATAGAATACCGAGTCCATAAAGTGGAAGCTTCTAAATTCCTCTTTCCTTCAAGATATGCTAACAAAACGTTTTCATTAATATAATTTACCTTACGTTATCAAATTAGGATTTCAACTAATATTGTTACTTGGCTAAATAACGTCTGTCAAATTTGACATTAAAATTATAATGTGTGATAGCAGCAAAGGTAACTATGAAAAAGATTACTTAATTTTTAAGGTCTTTAAATAGATCTATTTCATTTATGTTTAAAGGATTTTTAGACTTTTAAAATTAGAAAAATTCATGTATGTAACACGTTTCGAAAGACAATCTTGTGTAACTCGTGTTATTTTGCGGGATCTCGCTTCGCTCGTCCCGCAAATTCCACTCGTTACACAAAATAACGTCTTTCGTAACTGGTTATATAAATAGCTATTATTTAACTTGCAATGTTTGTATGTTTGTTTGTTGGTTTAGGTCAAATCTTGCAAGCTGAATTTCGACTAGTTCTAATTAAGCTAGAGCTTTGAAATTTGGCACACGTGTATAAGTCCGGTGACAATGCAACATAGTATAGCCATTATCGGTCTAAATCCAATACGGCAAACGTCCCAAGATGGCGGATCGGCTTTTTAGTCATAACCCCCCTGATATGGGTATCAAATGAAAAGGTTTGACGAGTAAAATACGAAAAACAATGTGACGTCATTCTAAATCCAATATGGAGGACGTCCCAAGATGGCGGATCGGCTTTTTAGTCACCCCCTGATATGGGTTTGATGAGTAAAATACGATAAAGTGTGTGACGTCATTCTAAATTCAATATGGCGGACGTGGGAGAGGTGGGGAAGGGGTAGAAAGAGGTGGGAAAGAGGTGGGAAGGGTGGGAAAGGGTGGGAATTAAGAGGTGGGGAAAGGTGGGGAAGAGGTGGGAAGAAGTGGGGAAGGGGTGGGAAGAGGTGGTGAAGGGGTGGGAAGAAGTGGGGAAGAGGTGGGAAGAAGTGGGAAAGGGGTGGGAAGGGGTGGGAAGGGTGGGAAAGGGGTGGGAAGAGATGGGAAAGGGGTGGAAAGAGGTGGGGAAGCGGTGGGAAGAGGTGAGGAAGGGGTGGGAAGAGGTGGGAAGGGGTGGGAAAAGGTGGGAATAGGGTGGAAAGAGGTGGAGATAGATGGGGAAGGGCAGGGGAAGTGGTGGAAAGAGGGAAGAAGTGGGAGGTGAGAAGGCGGGAGAGAGGAGGGGTGGATGGCGGTGGCAAATGAAAGGGTTTTGTCTGTCTGTTTGTAGAATAAGTGGACTAAAAAGTAAAAAATAAAATTATTTAAAAAAGTATTTTTAAGAAAAAGCTTTTATCTGAAAAAACTACTAAAAAGTAAAAATAATTTTTTTTTAATTCATACACATGGAAACCAAAAGCTTTGGGGGTGGTCAATTGAGCAAAGTAACTATGCAATATCACTATATGACCGCCCCCAAAGCTTTTGGTTTCCATGTGTATGAATTTAAAAAAAAATATTTTTACTTTTTAGTAGTTTTTTCAGATAAAAGCTTTTTCTTAAAAATACTTTTTTTATATAATTTTATTTGTCTCTTATAGGCCAATGGCAAACAAGTTTTACTGAAATTGTTAAACAGGCAACCAAGCTCTTAGCAGCATGCTAAGGAAAAGCTTCTTGCCGCTAACCTTCAGAGGCCCGCGTAAAACTTTGAACAGAAGTGGTAGGTTATAAATACCCCTTTTGCGCTCCCTGCATCCAACAAATGAAGCTTTTACTGGAAACTTAAAGCGTTCAAATCTGCATTTGGAAACACGTCTTAGAATTTTATCCATGTTTGGACCCGGCAGATTATGAATTTTGTAAAGATACAAATGCAAAATGCTTAGTACCAACAGCTTTACCTGAAAACATACAAGTTGTACGTCCTGACATTCTGCAACTAATAAAAATGCTTGTTCCAGCACTAGCCCGTGCCAAACCCAAAAATGCGGTTGCAACAGTGCAGCTTTACCTTGCGTGATATTTTACGTATGTAAAACGAATGGTCACTGTTATAATGACTTAACACCTGCTGTAGAAGAAAGCGATGGCGAGGCACCAGAACAAGAGCCTTATGAGGAAGCCATTACAATTAATATCTTTTTTGTACATGTTTTTAATGTTACCTAATTTACCAGTAACACATTATTTCAAACAGTCGCCACAATGTGGCAAAACGGTCAAAAATGTCATGAAACGTCGAGATTTTCAGTTTGAGGAAAGAAAAAGTGATTCTGTCTGTCGGTCTGTCCATCTGTCTGTCGCTTTTTTTTGTGCACATGTTTACTCTGATACCGTTTATTGTATTAACTTGCAATTTGGTACTTACGTATTATAACTAGATTATAATTTAATCTAATTCCGTTGAAGGGTTCGGATGTAAATGAGGGTAAATAGGTAAAGCAAGCAAGTAGGAGTCCATAAAATTGGGATTTAAGGCATGTACGAAAAGCTAAGGTCTCAAAATTTTTTTTTGGCATCAGCCACTCCTACTGCCGGAGGTGGTAATGGTATTATTAAAGTGGTTAAAAAACCATTAAATTCGTTAAAGCGGCACTGTGAGTCGTTCGGATAGCGGTAATTTATTTCAAATATTCGAATTCAAAATTCTATTTCTATCATTTGTATCTTAAGACAACTTATGTGAAACATTATTTCACACGGTTTTCAAACTTTAACTTTCCCTTTATCTCTAAATACGCGCATTATTCATTTTACGAGCACTATTCATTTTGACTAACCCTGTATATCTCGAGTTGCCCAAAGATGAAGGGTTGTCATCACTCGGATATGTAAATGAGTCCACCTGATGCTTATAAAGTAGTGATTGTACGTATATCAGCAGGATTGGTCTGATTTAAATTGATTCAAATCGCGGTTTAAATCACGATTTAAATCATGATTATAATATAAGGGAGAACCTGTTAGATATATATTCAAGGAAACAAAGTAGATGAAAATTAAAGGTAGATTCCTTAGCCCAAATTAATTGGGGCTCTTCATATAACATTTTTAAAAATTTATTGTCAAGTTACAGCCCCTTTAATAATGGTTTTATGTAAGAGAAATAAACTAGGTAATTATTTCAAATAATTGACATGAGTCTACTAGATGTAGTAGACTAATTACAATAAATACTTAAATGTTAATACTACTATCAAATTGAAACTTGAAGGCAACCTACTAAAAGTTTTAAAACATTATTATTCAGTAATGATTGAAATGTACTCAATTGCATGAACGTAAATTTTATTTTTTATTGCGAAAACGGTTGGTAAAACGGCATTTTTTAAAGAGAAGAAAAAGTTTTAGAATTAACAACGGAATCAAAAAATATGTTATTCTGAAATGTAAAATGAATAGATTTTAAAAATATTTTTAAAAATATATTCCCATTCCACCCCTTGGTGAAGCACTCAAGGGAATGAAAAAAAATATGATAGAATTAACTGCAAGACACGATATTTATAATTATCTGAGTGTTTATTTTATAATTGAAAATACAGTTAGAATATTAGTGACAGATTACATCAATCAAAAAATTATATTTTTTTGCACTAAGTAGTATTCATACATACTAACTATCATAATACACTCATCTACCAAAATTACGTGTGTCTTGAACCGCGGAGAATTCAGACATCGCTAACACGCCCCCTCAAGATGCACGCTGTGGAGACTCCTCCAGAGTGATAAGTCCAAGATCATGCACGCATCTCCAATGTGGTGCCTTTGACAATGGTTTAGTGAGAACATCCGCTAACATTTGGTAGGTTGGAATATGTTCCAGAGTAACTAGTCCTCTCTCAACAGATTCTCGAACAAAATGATGGCGAATATCGATGTGCTTCGTTCTTGAATGATAGATTGAATTTGACGCCAAGTGCTGCGCTCCACGGTTGTCAAGGTACAATTTTACATCAGACATACCTTCAAGTCCTATTTCACATAATAGACTGCGCAGATGCAACGCTTCTTTCGTGGCTTCAGACATGCTGACATATTCAGCTTCCGTCGAGGATAATGCAACCGTTCGTTGCTTTTGCGACTTCCAAGTTATTGCTGCTCCTCCTAGGATGAAAGCATAACCGGTAAAAGATCGTCGGTCAATCACACAGCCTCCCCAGTCGGCATCAGAATATCCGAACAAAGGCTCATTTGTACTGGTATACATTAATCCTATGTCTTTGGTTCCAGCCAAATACCTTAAAACTCTTTTACCTGCTGCTCAGTGTTGATTACTAGGTTCATTAGTAAATTGAGCTAGTCTTGATACGGTATTTGCAATATCTGGCCTGGTTCCTACAGCAAGGTACATTAGAGCTCCTATTAGCTCCCGATAAGGAAAATTACCACGTTTGGTCTCCTCTGTGGGTTTAACCACTTTCTTACTTTGAAGCTCAGACGGTGTTGCCACTGGATTACACTGACTCATTCCATACTTCTCTAGTATATCTAGGACATATCGCGTTTGTTTTACCGTGATGAAGTCCTTTTCTTGGTTAATCTCCAACCCCAAACAGTATTTTGCTCGGCCTAAGTCATTGATTTCAAATTCTTCTAATAATTTCGATTTGATTTCATCTATCCATTCAAGGTCCGTCGATGCCACCAATATATCATCTACATAAATGATTAGTAACAACATAACTCCACTGCGTTCTGCGTGATACAAGCAAGGTTCGCCCTTCGTTGGTACTAATCCAATACTAGTTAATTTTTCTGAAAGACGAGCATGCCACTGCCGACCTGCTTGGCGTAATCCATAAAGGGCTTTTTGCAATCGACAAGCATTTGCTCCTTGCTCTAATCTTTTCAGCATTTCTGCAGCTCGTTTCTTCACTTCTTGAACTGCTCGTTTGTCTTTGGCTATCTTCTCGAGCATTTCTGGTAACATATCTGGAATTTCCATGAATACTTTTTCTTCCAAATATCCATTTAGATACGCCGTTACCACATCAAACTGTCGAATTGTCATGCCAAATTCTACTGCAAGAGCCAACATGAGTCGTATTGACTCCAATCTTGCTACTGGGGCGAAAGTTTGGTTATAATCAACCCCATATTGCTGACTGTATCCTTCTGCGACTTTTCGAGCTTTTCTTCTCTCTATAGTTCCATCTGGTTTATACTTGTTGGTCAACACAATGCGACTACCAACCACATTTTGATCTTCGGTTTTTCAACAATTTCCCAAGTATTATTTTTTACCAGACTCTCAACTTCTGACTGAATAGCTCCTTTCCATTCGTCACTTTCAGGAGACATCATTGCATTCTTTATATTTACTTCTACAACTCCAGCAAACATCTCATCGTTGTCGTCATCATTTATTTGAATCGTTGAATTTTCACCTTCTCGATCACTTTCTCGAACTGATGAAAATAATTTCCTAGGACGACCTCTGGATCCAGTACGAAGTATCTTTGGTCTTCCCCGTCCTCTTCGATTCTCTTGTATGAATTCATGATGCGACGCTGGTGTAGTCTGTGGAGATCTCTCTTGTCCCAATGACTCTCTTAAAGGTGTACTACTCACATTAGGATTATTTATCATTATTTCGATTTGATTATCATTTTCAGTTCTATTAATGTCATCGTCGATCAACACAATTTCCTCTTGGTTGTCTTGAGATCCGTCAGTGTTTTCCTCTTGGAATTTGACAACCCTTGCGACAATAAATTTTCTGGCTTCTGGTAACCATACCCTATAGCCTTTTGTCTCACGTGGGTATCCAACAAACACTCCTTTAATAGATCGCTCAGCGAGCTTTCCTTTCGATGGATCTTTATCTAAGACATAAACAGTTGATCCAAATGTCCTCAAATAGTTCCATGTCGTCTTCCTACCTGTCCACTTTTGGTAAGGTATTCCTCCATTCAGGCTACTAGACGGACATCATTTCTGATGTGACTTGCAGTTGCAATTGCTTCAGCCCAAAAAATCAGTGGTAATCTTGATTGGATTAACAGACACCGCGCCATATCTAACAGTGTTCTGTTCATGCGCTCAGCGACGCCATTTTGTTGTGGTGTCCTCACAACTGTCAATCGACGTTCAATACCTTGACTATCTAGGAGTGAATTAAGTTCATTATTACAATATTCTTTCCCGTTGTCGGATTGAACACACTTAATCTTCTTCCCAGCCTGCCTCTCAATGTGTGCTTGATACAATTTGAATGCCTCCAATACTCCACTTTTATGCTTTAAGAAATATATTTCACACCATCTGGAATAATCATCAACAAACATGACAAAATATTTAGCGCCATTTGCAGCTTGTGTTCTGAATGGTCCCACAACATCTGAATGGACTATCTGCAGAACTTCATTACTTTGACGTTCGCTAGTAGGAAACGGTAGTGCCGTCATTTTACCTCTTAAGCATACGTCACACTGCGATAAACATCCCACATCCTTTATGGTGATTTTCCTTTTGGTTACTTGACTAATGACCTTCACAAGATCTCTTGAATTCAGATGTCCCAAACGTTGGTGCCATCTTTTCACTTCAACTTGTTCTCTCGTCTCTGTCATACCAGCCATGCTATTTTCCTCCTTAACATAATACAGATCACCTTGACGTTCAGCTGTTAATTTTACTTGTCCTTGTTTATCGAAAACAATAGCTGAATCACGTCTGAACAACACATTATGATCCTTGTCGGTGATTTTAGCAACTGAAATTAAATTTGATCGAAGTTCTGGTACAAATAAAGTATCAAGGAATTGTATCCACCTAGAATCTTTTTCATTGACTACTGATAAACCTACAGTACCTTTTCCTTTGATCTCACTGGATGCTTGACTAGCCAGGTTAATTTTTCCATACGTGGACACATCTAGACAGTTAAATGACTCCTTATCTCCACACAAATGCGTTGTACAACCGCTATCAAGGATCCATGGTCGAGTTGTAACTTCAGCTGACACTTGACGTTTACTATAATACGCTGCAAACGTATCATCCGTGGCCTTTGCACACTGCTTGCCTTTTTTAAGAGTTTTCTTATCATTCCTAGCTGGACAGTCCGGCGACTTATGACCTTGCATACAGGCGTACTTTTCTCATTCTTTTTACCCTGCCATTGGCGTCGTCGATTTCCATTACTGCCAGCTGCAAGAGCTCCGGTCATCTCAACTACATTAGATTGCTTTCTTACATCAGTCTCTTCTAGTATTTTTATTTTGAGAGCATCTACAGATGGTAGCTCATCTCGAGACTCGATTGCACATCTGAAGTTCTCGTAACTAGGTGGAAGACTATAAAGCAGCATTATTGCCAATAAATCTTTATGTACCTGTACATCCATGGCGGCCAGTCGGTCTACTGCATTGAAGAATCTATTCATGTGGTCTCTAATATCACCACCTTCACTTAACTTTTGAAGCATCAGCTGCTTGAGTAGCGTTGCTTTTCTAGCAGGTCCTTTTGATGCATAAATAGATTCAAGTTTCAGCCAAACCTCACGTGACGTCGTGCATCCTCGTACATGCTGCAACTCTGTTGGATGTATAGACAGGATCAAATCTGATTTTGCCTTCTTATCCGCCTTGGTCCATTCTGTCTTTGCTCGAACACTTGCGGCTGCTGTAGCGTCAGTTTCAGTTTCTTCCTTCGGAAGCGGTTTCTCTCCACTAACATATTCCCAGAGATCATTCTTGGTCAACAGTGCTTCCACTTGCATCTTCCAAGTTTCATAATTGTCCTTGGACAGAGATTCAATTCGAGCAGAATTCGATGCACTCGATGCCATTTTACAAGTCTCTATTGATTCACAGATTATACACGCAAAAATTCACAACTCAGTATTATAATCGTTCTGGGCCACATAACCTGATAGAATTAACTGGAAGACACGATATTTATAATTATCTGAGTGTTTATTTTATAATTGAAAATACAGTTAGAATATTAGTGACAGATTACATCAATCAAAAAATTATATTTTTTTGCACTAAGTAGTATTCATACATACTAACTATCATAATACACTCATCTACCAAAATTACGTGTGTCTTGAACCGCGGGGAATTCAGACATCGCTAACAAAATAAATAAAATGCCTTTCAATAAGTGTAGCAGATCTGCCTAATATTTTTTTTTGGAATCTTATTTTTTGAGTAAAAAAACGAAAACTGTTTTTAAAGGGACTGTAACTTGACAATGAAGGGGTATTATGAAAAATGTTGTACGAGGAACGAGGAACCCTAATTAATTTGGACAGAGGAATCTACAGTTAGTTTTTTTCTACTTTATTTTCGGACACCCTGTATAAACCCTGCTTATATACCTACAATAGGGTGGTCCTTATTTTGCGACACTGGATATTTTTCACCCCCGAAAGTTTTTCCGTTTATTTAAAAAATGAACTATATACAAAATTTCAACTCGATCGGATAACGCTAACCCGTGCCTCAAAGCCATTAAAAGCCACTAAAAACGCAATTTTCACCTATTTTCAAAAGTATCTCCTCAGTGGTTGATCATATAGAAATTTTCTACAATTTTAATCGAATTAAAATCTCATTTTCTAAAACTTCGTTTATTTGTATTTTTCTCGTACAATTAATACTTTTGGTAATAATGGAGTTTTCATTGGCATAAACAGGTACTAGTACATTTATATTCTCGCTATTGACGTCTTAGCAGATGTTTTTTCCCATGAATTTTATTTGAATTGGCTTCTCAATAATATTTTACACTCGAAACTTTGTACACTACTGGTCATATAAAATGGGCTTCTCAAATTTTCATGGTGTAATTTTGGCTTCAAACATTATTTGCTCATTTTCTACGTTTCCAAATGACCCCAAACTGATCTCAAATTTGTATTGCTTGAAATAAAAAAAAATCTATTTTCAGTTATCTGCATCAAATCTAACTCTGAAGTAACACGTACAAACACGCACACGTACATAAACACACGCCACAGATAACTGGACAACCCCGAAATCCAAAACCAAGGCTGTCAAGGCAGACATACATCCAAACCCACCGGCATTGTCAGTGCTGCACAACCTTTCCAAAGCTTTTCTCATCAGCTCCTTGCTGATATCAGCACAACGTTCAGCAGATCGGCCTCTTCGCTTTTTGCTATCTAGTTTTCCTGATATATCAATTGTTTTATATTGTCCGCTCTTCAGTTGATGTGACCAAAAAATGAGAGTTTATCTAATTTTCCTCAAAAGTTCTCTTCTTTTTTAGCTGTATTTCCAAATGTTTTTATAGACATCTCTATCTCGAATTAAGGTTCTACTACCTGTGGACGATGTTGTTTATTACACGTTAATATCCAGACTTCTTGCCAAAATATTAATATTTCACAAATAATATGCAAAACGCTTTTAAAAATTGTCATAATTACGAACAGTTGAAGCCGATCGGAGATTCGCTATATCTCCTTACTGACGAGAACTTTCCATCCTATGATGTTTTTGGCCACATCAACCGAAAAGGAAAACATAAAGCTGTTAATGGTTCATGGAAAATCAGATGGCAAATGGTGAAAGAAACTTAACCGACTCAGTGGTTCAATGCTTACGTGTTAGCATTGAGACCACGGGCTTCCTAGTTCGAGGCTAGAGTGTGGATGTTTAGTGCCGTCTTTAGCGAGTTAACGAAACTGTAGCAATGGCCTAGACCACGATTGAGTGAAACAACATGGTTAGTCGCTGTTATCTCTACTGAGTTCGAGCCTCAGCTTCAGTAGATGGCAATAGGAAATCGTTGTTCAAAAACGACCAATGAAAAAGAGTTTGTTAGGTCGTACGCCTAGAAAAGAGAGGCTAATTCGATTAATTCATGGGACACAAAACGTGTATCTTGGCATTTCAATGAGAACATGAATGTTCTGGTGCCTGTTTATGAATCAAACCAAAGCTTCATTATCCCTATTCAATTATTAAATGTATGAGACAAATGCAAAGAAATGACGTTTTATAAAAATAAATTTTCTTCCAATTATATTATGTATTGTAGCAGGCATATTGCCGCCCCATAAATCATATAATATTTTAACTTAAGCGTGAATGTCCGTGGTAGATTTAAATATATTTCTTAAAATTGCTTTTTAATTAAACACAACGGTATGCAACCAGAGTTACGCTTAAAATCAGCTTATCTTTATGAGTGGAGAGGGTAACGAAGCGAGGCGATTTATACGCACCGAAAAAGAAAGCAGAACGATTTCGTTTTCCGTTACTCGAGGTTAGAACTTCGATTGCTCGATGAACCTTTAAATAGTGATGTATTTTCATTAAAATTTTTCTTGAAGACTTCAACATCAAAAGGGTTGATAGTCCCTCTTCTTAATTATGAAGCAGGCCTAATTATCTTCACCGGTTTAATCCGTAAGTAATTTATAAAGAAATAATTTTTTTTTGGCAGCGGCCATTTTACAACTCACGCTTACACTTCATTTCTTTCCAGGGTTTTACTATGGGGTAAAAAAATATTTTACTATTGGATAAAAAAATTTCACTATTGGATAAACAATTTTATTATTGAATCCAAATAATATAGTTTTGGACGAAAAATGTTAGTATTGGACAAAGAATTTTTGTATTAGATGCAAGTTTTTTTATAAAAATGCAAATCTTCTAAAATTGGAAGCAAGTTTTATCAATCTTGGGATGCACATTGTAGTTATGCATTGCTTATTAACGTCATATTAAATTTTGGGTTGGAAACAAATTTTTTATGGAGATCGCGACGATAGTATGGTAGGATAGTTGGGATTTGTCCTTATGGAATTTTTGGAAGCGTCGAATATGGTATTGGAAACTTCTAAACCTGATCCCGAGCTCTTCTAGAAACCAACAATTAAATCACTGTGGGTTGGATTTCACCAACATCATCCCCTACTAAAGTCACCATTTTCATTCACAGAAAAATTCCAGATAAGTGTCACAAATAAGTTTTTTTATCTAACGTTTTTTATATAAATACTTCATATTTTTACCTTTTAACATTTTTAGAGTTTTTAAAGTATCATGTTCTATTTTTTTTAAAAACTATTTCTATTCTCAATTTTATTATTAACATGTTTCAATGAACAGTTACATATACTATTTTATTAAGGTATAAATTATCGACGCTACGTCTAATTAAAAACAAATTATATAAAAGGTTCTGTAAAGACTTTGTGATCACAATCTCTACGAAACATTTAGGTATAGTTATATAATAAAATTTGACTTTTAATCACCATATTGTCGATTCGTGTTCTAGACAATATTATAAATAATATCTGCATAACATTTTATCGTCCAGTCGATATTTTTTTTGTATATAATTTCACTTAATTTTAAGGCCTCAGTTTAGTTGTTTTATAATAAAAACACACCAAGTTTGATTGATTTATAATAAAATCAATTTTATAATCACATGTCCACTTATTTCAGGTATTTTGATACAAACCAAACTTTACAAACCAAACTTTACAAACCAAACTTTACAAACTAAATATTTCGATAGTACTTACTGTATTAATTATTTAATCTTTGATAATAAATTGAACATCCTTTAGTAATATTCAGAGATATTAATCTAATCTTGACTTGTGCTAAATTTGAATTATTAATTTACATTTTTTTTTATACAACTAGTACTTTCTCTAAATTTTGATTAGTTTATCTTTCTTATAATCAAACCACAGTTTCAGTGTAAATTATAATTATAGAAAGATTGGCGCCCCGTTATTCTGGAAAACTTACCATTATCTAAGTGAAATTAACATCTCTTTAAGATAAATTTATAAAAACATCTATCATTTATTAATCTTTATCTACCTAACACGTAAAACCATTCGTAAAGCATTTTCTTACCCATGACTCATCTGCCGAGTCTCTGAGCTACTGGGGTAGTAATATTTTTTCTTCAAATAACATAAAGTGCAGTAAGACTCTCAAACACTTGATGAAAATTAAATTTTATTGAACAGCGAAGAAATAATGTTACAAAATGGCGCCAAACGTGTGTAGGGTGAAAATGTTACAAAATGGCGCAAACGTGTGTAAGGTGGTAATGTTATAAAATGGCGACCAACCGTGTCTAGGGTAGTGAATTTACAAAATAGTGCCCATTCGTGAGTAGGTAGATTAATTTACGAATGACACCAAAATTTTAAGACAAATAAAATTTTTAATAGATGTTTTTCACAAAAGATTTTTTTCCCAGAAATTACACATATAGTATATATTTTTCACTAGTCAACTAGTAATAATTTTTTCTTCGGTAGTAATTATTTTCTTAAAAGAAAAATTTTCCGAGAGAGGGAGTAGAATTTGTAAAATTCTAGTTTTTATTATTAAAATTAACAATAGAGTAAAGTTTGTGTCGGAATAACTGATAAGTGCAACAACAAATTTATTTAGCAGCAATTAACTTTGAAGATTTTAATATAACCTTCGAGTAACGTTAAAAAATAATATTTTTGTATATGTTTACTGCCAGTTAAAACCTTTTGGTTGATTAGTAAAAAGGCATAAATGATATATGAAACTTGGAAAATTTTATATGGGACACTTCAATTTTGGTAATAAAATTTTGTAACTTCGAAGTTTGTCCTATAATTCATATTTATATATGAATACGAAAAATATTGGGCATAGTTACCCATGAGTCGATTTTGTTTTTATTATTGTCAGTTGACGATTAAGGGAATACGCAGAATTGTGTCTTCCTAATTTGTGGAATGTTATAGGTTTCGGACGGTCGACGCCGTTGAACCACTTTTTATTAAAAAGGTATTAGCATTTTTTGCTGTATGTTTCAGTTTGACACTGAAATATTTGAGTTTATTGAATCATTTAAAATTCATTTAGTTGTGTATTTATAATACCAGTAAATTAAAAGAATTTAATTTACATTGCCTTGAGCAGATAGGCATATAAAAAGTTGTTTGTTTCAACTTCAAAACTTGACAAGAAATAACCATCAGGATATTTGGGAAATTTAATAAGTGTTTGTAATTTAATTAGAGAATCTAGCTAGACCATTTATTTTTTTTTACAAAACGCACAATTTCTTTATTATTATACTTGTTTGCGATTACTTAATTCTAATACATATAGAGTATTATATATTTTTGTACAATGGAGACCTTTAATATGAGAGTAAATTATTTAACTAAAGAACAGATTGACTATGAACTATTAATTAGAGACATAAAAACAACAAAAAAAGAATTAAGCACTAAAAGAAAAATGTTGAGAAAACTGTTAGATAAGGAGGCATTACGTCACATAGAGTATGAATATAATCTTTTTGATTTTGATGTTGAAAAAGCGACAATTAATAGTACAATAGAGGAAATTCGTGTTCTTATCGAACAATTCGAAGGTCCGGAGATAGATTCCGGGTACATTCGAATAACTACTTATTTAATTCATTTAATACATAGGGTTAATAGAATTCCATTAACCAGTGAAGACGCTGATTTGTCTGTTTATATTTCAAATTATAAGGATGAAATGAGGGCCACTACTCTCGAGCTGGAGGCCTTGATCTCTGAAAAGGTACAACAACCTAGCGCTGCCGAAATTGCACCAACTAATTTAAATTCAACAGTATTGCACAACCAGACGACCTTTTTTCCGAATAATATTTTACCAACATCTAGTAAAACTGTACCAGTGTATAAATGGGACCTAAAATTCAGTGGGGATAAAAATAGTAGCGTAAAATCTTTTTTAGAACGAGTTGATGAACTTTGTGCCTCAAGAAATGTTTCAAAATTAGAATTATTTAATAGTGCATGTGACTTATTTAGCCACAATGCTTTACTTTGGTTTAGATCAATTAAAAATTCAGTTTCTGATTGGGATGCTTTAGTAGCTTTATTAAAAAGAGAATTTCTCCCGGTAGATTATGACGATCAATTGTGGACAGAAATTAGAGGTAGAACACAAGGTAGAAATGAATCGATTTCAATCTATGTAGCGATAATGGAAACATTATTTAATCGTTTAAATAAATCTGTACCTGAAAAAACTAGGTTAAAATATATAAAAAAGAACATGTTACCCCACTATATTAGTCAATTAGCTTTAACATCAATAGAAACAATATCTCAGTTAATCAGTTTATGTAAAAAAATTGATGAGGCTCACTCATTAAAAAATAGCTATCGGCCGCCTCCAAATCATTGTTTATTAGAGCCTGAACTTGCTTATAAATTAGAACAACCAACTCAGTCATTTTCTCAAAACAATGCTCAGTCTCAACATAATTTTAAAGGTAAAAAACCAATAAGTAAGGGAAGACACTACCCTAAAAATAGTCAAAACATTTCTGCAGTAAATAATAGTCAACCTTCTGGTTCAAGTACTTATAAAAAAATAATTTGCTATAACTGTGGTCTTGAAAATCACAGCTTTTATGATTGTAGAGCTCCTAAAAAGAAATTCTGTTTTAAATGTGGAAAACAGGGTGAAACTATTAAAACATGTTCGTGTTCAAAAAAACGAAGCATGAGGGTTGGAAGGTCGTACCACTCCCAATCTAAGGTGATCAGGTACGGTAATGTAAATAAAACTAAAATTCTTTGTAATAACGTAAATTTAAAAAAAAGCCCTGTAAGTGAAATTAAGTTTCAATTAAATTCTTTTGACAAAATTAAACAGGATCGTGAATGGAAAACTTGGTTAACCAAGGTTTCAAATTTTTATCGTAATAGTAAGATTTCTGAAGTAAATATCGCACCGTTTTTTTTGACAAAACCCTTTGATAATAGACCTTATGTTACAGTAAAAATTTTTGATAAAAATATAACAGCTTTATTAGATTCCGGAGCAAATTTAAGTGTCCTAGGAGGTCATTATTTGGCTATTTTAGAAAAATTTAACTTAACAATAGATAAATGTGTAGAAACGTTAGTGACAACAGCTGATGGAAATTCTCAAAGTGTAATAGGATGTGTTTATTTGCCAATCTGCATTGACAATATATGTAAAATACTTAAAGTTCTAGTAGTACCTTCTTTAAAGCATAAATTAATATTAGGCAGTGATTTTTGTAAAATATTTTCAGTAGAATTAAATTTTTTCAATAATTCTTGGTCCGTAAATTGTAACTTGAATGATGTAGAGATTTGTGCTTTGCATACAGTATCAGAAATGTCACCTTGTATAACTACTAAACTTACTAAAGAACAACAAAGACAGGTTGATAATATTTATGAATCTTTTAAAAGTATTTCGTCTGAAGATACTTTAGGGTGTACTGACAAGATTTCGTTAGATATAGATACGGGTGATTCTAAACCGTTTAAAATACGACAGTACCCTATGTCCCCCTTTATGATGAATATTTTAAATAAAGAGTTAGACCAAATGTTGAAATTAGGAGTTGTTGAACCTTCACATAGCCCTTGGAGCTCACCTGTACTTTTAGTTAAAAAAAAAACTGGAGAATATCGTTTTACATTTGATGGTAGGCATCTAAATAAAATCACTAAACCAGATGCATATCCTTTTAATAGAGTGGATAGAATTTTAAGCATGTTGCGAGGGGCTAAATATATTAGTTCGATCGATTTAAAAAAAGCTTTTTGGCAAATACCACTTACCCCGCAATCGAAGGAAAAAACTGCTTTCGCTGTGCCTGGTAGGGGTTTATTTCATTTTAATAGAGTACCTTTCGGACTCATAAATAGTGCGCAAACACAACAAAGACTTATGGATGCTGTTTTTGGCCCCAAATTTGAACCAAATCTTTTTGTATATCTTGATGATATAATTATTGTTTCTGAAACCTTTGATAAACATATAGAAATTTTAAATGAAGTATTAAATGTTTTAAAGGATGCAAATCTAACAGTTAACTTAAAAAAGTGTGAGTTTTTTAGAAAATCTCTTAAGTATCTTGGATTTTTAGTGGACTCTGGCGGCTTAAGGACCGATCCGGATAAAATATCTGCAATGGTAAATTATCCGAGGCCCACTAACACCACAGAAATTAAAAGATTTATTGGTATGACTTCGTGGTATCGTCGGTTTATACCGCATTTTTCAACTTTAGTATCACCTTTGAATGACCTTTTGAAAGGTAAAGTAAGAAAAAAACAGTCAATATTGTGGTCAAAGGAAGCAGAAAATTCTTTTATACAATTAAAACAGGCTCTTGTCTCTGCACCTATTCTAAACGCACCTGATTTTAGTAAACCTTTTGTTATACAATGCGATGGTAGCGATGTAGGTATCGGCGGTCTTCTTTTTCAATACATAGACGGTAAAGAATCTGTTATTGCGTTTGCGAGTAGAAGCTTAACCCGTACAGAAAGAGCTTATTCTACTTGTCAAAAAGAATTATTAAGTTTGATATTTTCTATAGAATTTTTTCGATATTTCATTGAAGGACAACATTTCACAGTAATTACTGATCACTCGGCTTTACAATGGTTAAAAAATTTACAAAATCCTACTGGAAAATTAGCTAGATGGTCTTTAAAATTACAACAATATTCGTTTGATGTAACACATAGAAAGGGAAAATATAACGTGGTAGCGGACGCTTTGTCTAGGAGTATACCTACGTCCGTAGATTTATTAGATATTTCTCCCCAAAATGTGGATAAATTTTATGTAAAAATGAGGGAAAATATACTCAAAACCCCAAAAAAGTATCCTGATTGGAAAGTCAATGATGGTACTGTTTATAAATTTATTTCGTCAAAAATGCCTTTTAAGAGTAATATATCTGAATGGAAGTTATTAGTTCCTAAGTCTCAAAGGCTTGAGATTATTAAAAATTGTCATGACCCACCTACTAGTTCACACCTAGGTTTTTATAAGAGTTTTAGTAGAGTTCAAGATTTGTATTACTGGCCTAAGATGCGCAGAGATATATTGAAATATGTACGCTCTTGTAAAATTTGTGCTTCTCAAAAAAGCTCTAATGAGGCAAGAATAGGCAAAATGGGTACAGACAAGAATGTTAATTTTCCTTGGCAGGTCATAGCTGTGGATATTATGGGTCCATTACCTAGATCTCCACGAGGTTTTACTCACTTATTAGTTGTAGGCGACTGGTTTTCCAAGTACACTTTAGTTCATCCCTTAAGAACTGCTACTGCTAGTAACATAGTAAAATTTATGGAAAATAATGTATTTTTAGTATATGGAGTTCCACAATATATCATTTGTGATAACGGTTCTCAATTTGCGGGAAAAACCTTTAAGGCTTTTGCTGATAAATATCATGTCCAGAAAATATGGTTTAATGCATTATACCACCCACAATGTAATTTCGTTGAAAGACAGAACCGAACAGTTGGTACGGCTATCCGAAGCTATATAACTGAACACAAAGAATGGGACAAACATCTTTCTGAGATTCAGCAGGCTATAAATACCGCCAAACATGAAGTTACTGGGTATTCTCCATCATTTCTAAATTTTGCGCGCTATGTTCCTTTGTCAGGAGATTATTATGGTGAAGTCGAATCCACAAAGGATATTAATTTACTTCCGGGTGACCGACAAGGTTATGTTTCCGATTTTACAGGTTTATCAGAAGTATACTCTGAGGTAAAGGAGAAATTAAAGAAAGCTTATGAGCGTAATAAAAAGGCTTATAATTTGAGAAAACGTGATAATGTTAAATTTGCGGTAGGCGATAAGCTCTGGCGTAGAAACAAAGTTTTATCGGACGCGGTAAACAAGTTTTCTGCCAAACTAGCTCCCAAATATGTTTTATGCACGGTTCGAAAGAAAATTTCGAATATTATTTATCAATTAGATAATATGGATTCGTCAGATGCAGGTACATGGCATGTCAAAGATTTGAAGCCCTACCTAGGTTCGAATGCTGACGTCTCGGTTGGATAACCGGATCTAAAATTAGTACTTTTCTTGAATAAACTTTTGGTATTTAATACATTAACATTAAATTATTCAAATTAGTATTTGTAAATAGTGTATAGTACATTCCTAGATAGAACGTTAGATACCCTTTGTCTAAATTTTAAAGTAATAAAGGATATTTTTTTTTGAAATTTGTAAATATAGTTTAAGTCATTCGGTAGAAAATTTTTTTTTACAAAAGAGTAACAAAAAAAAAAATTTTTTTTTTTTTTTACGAGAGAGGGAGTGTAGCAGGCATATTGCCGCCCCATAAATCATATAATATTTTAACTTAAGCGTGAATGTCCGTGGTAGATTTAAATATATTTCTTAAAATTGCTTTTTAATTAAACACAACGGTATGCAACCAGAGTTACGCTTAAAATCAGCTTATCTTTATGAGTGGAGAGGGTAACGAAGCGAGGCGATTTATACGCACCGAAAAAGAAAGCAGAACGATTTCGTTTTCCGTTACTCGAGGTTAGAACTTCGATTGCTCGATGAACCTTTAAATAGTGATGTATTTTCATTAAAATTTTTCTTGAAGACTTCAACATCAAAAGGGTTGATAGTCCCTCTTCTTAATTATGAAGCAGGCCTAATTATCTTCACCGGTTTAATCCGTAAGTAATTTATAAAGAAATAATTTTTTTTTGGCAGCGGCCATTTTACAACTCACGCTTACACTTCATTTCTTTCCAGGGTTTTACTATGGGGTAAAAAAATATTTTACTATTGGATAAAAAAATTTCACTATTGGATAAACAATTTTATTATTGAATCCAAATAATATAGTTTTGGATGAAAAATGTTAGTATTGGACAAAGAATTTTTGTATTAGATGCAAGTTTTTTTATAAAAATGCAAATCTTCTAAAATTGGAAGCAAGTTTTATCAATCTTGGGATGCACATTGTAGTTATGCATTGCTTATTAACGTCATATTAAATTTTGGGTTGGAAACAAATTTTTTATGGAGATCGCGACGATAGTATGGTAGGATAGTTGGGATTTGTCCTTATGGAATTTTTGGAAGCGTCGAATATGGTATTGGAAACTTCTAAACCTGATCCCGAGCTCTTCTAGAAACCAACAATTAAATCACTGTGGGTTGGATTTCACCAACATCATCCCCTACTAAAGTCACCATTTTCATTCACAGAAAAATTCCAGATAAGTGTCACAAATAAGTTTTTTTATCTAACGTTTTTTATATAAATACTTCATATTTTTACCTTTTAACATTTTTAGAGTTTTTAAAGTATCATGTTCTATTTTTTTTAAAAACTATTTCTATTCTCAATTTTATTATTAACATGTTTCAATGAACAGTTACATATACTATTTTATTAAGGTATAAATTATCGACGCTACGTCTAATTAAAAACAAATTATATAAAAGGTTCTGTAAAGACTTTGTGATCACAATCTCTACGAAACATTTAGGTATAGTTATATAATAAAATTTGACTTTTAATCACCATATTGTCGATTCATGTTCTAGACAATATTATAAATAATATCTGCATAACATTTTATCGTCCAGTCGATATTTTTTTTGTATATAATTTCACTTAATTTTAAGGCCTCAGTTTAGTTGTTTTATAATAAAAACACACCAAGTTTGATTGATTTATAATAAAATCAATTTTATAATCACATGTCCACTTATTTCAGGTATTTTGATACAAACCAAACTTTACAAACCAAACTTTACAAACCAAACTTTACAAACTAAATATTTCGATAGTACTTACTGTATTAATTATTTAATCTTTGATAATAAATTGAACATCCTTTAGTAATATTCAGAGATATTAATCTAATCTTGACTTGTGCTAAATTTGAATTATTAATTTACATTTTTTTTTATACAACTAGTACTTTCTCTAAATTTTGATTAGTTTATCTTTCTTATAATCAAACCACAGTTTCAGTGTAAATTATAATTATAGAAAGATTGGCGCCCCGTTATTCTGGAAAACTTACCATTATCTAAGTGAAATTAACATCTCTTTAAGATAAATTTATAAAAACATCTATCATTTATTAATCTTTATCTACCTAACACGTAAAACCATTCGTAAAGCATTTTCTTACCCATGACTCATCTGCCGAGTCTCTGAGCTACTGGGGTAGTAATATTTTTTCTTCAAATAACATAAAGTGCAGTAAGACTCTCAAACACTTGATGAAAATTAAATTTTATTGAACAGCGAAGAAATAATGTTACAGTATAACGTTTCGATGTAATCAACAGTTCACGAGATACTATTGAAAATAGATGAAAATTACGTCTGATCGTGAATTTTAATTGCCTTGGGGCACGGATTAGCGTTATCCGATCGAGTTAAAATATTGTATACTTCATTTTTTAAATAACACAGGCCCACAAAAAAAAGTGGTCTGCGTCTGTTGAATCGTAATATTTATATATTTATTTGCGTTAAAAGAAAAACCTGACGTCCTGGGGATAAACTAATGTCAGATTCGTATTCAGCGGCTCAAAATACAAGGGATAGGTGTAGTTAGTACCCCCGCGCAGACCACTTTTCTTTTGTGGGACTGTGCCACATTGAGTGGCCACCAAAAAAAAAGTGGTCTGCGCGTGGGTACTGACCGCACCTATCCTTTGTATTTTGAGCCGCTGAACACGAATATGACATTAGTTTTTCCCTAACACGTCTGTTTTTTTTTAACAGCAAAAAAGTCTGTTGAATCGTAATATTTATATATTTATTTGCCGTTAAAAAAAACCTGACGTGCTGGAGAGAAACTAAGGTCAGATTCGTGTTCAGGGGCTCAAAATACAAGGGATAGGTATGGTCAGTACCCCGGCGCAGACCACTTTTTTTTGTGGGCCTGTGTAATTGGAACCACTTTAGGGGATGAGACCGAAAAAAATTGCAAGAAAAAAATATCGTCAAGTATAGCTAAGGACCACCCTAACGTACGATCACTACTTGAATATACTTTATATTATAATCAAACTGAATAAATCGAAGCAGTACAAAACAAATTTTTAAGATTATATGTTTTTAAAATTAGATTTTGCTTTTGATCACCTTAAATGGGTCACTATGTATATTTCAAAATATTTTAAAGTTGCACATCGTTGTCCTCAACCATTGTGTTTTTGAAAATTTTCGATATCTTCTATAAGAAAGCCAGGATTTTTGTACGATGTGAGGCTAAGACAGTTTTTTTTGGATAACTTACGCTTATATCGGCCTTAGAAAACCTAAAGTTAGCTTTAAAGGTACTTTTAGAGACTGCAAAAGCTTTATGCTTTTGTTATTGCAGTAAACTCCAGGTAAAATGCAGAAAAGGTATTTTTTTGAGATTTACAAAAAAAATTGCAGGATAGAAGTTAATTTGGATCTCAGATTCGGATTCAGTTCACCAAATTACATGTGATCTGGCTTCTTGCACAATATACTTTTTTTTTGTGAGGCTGTGTAGTTAATAAATTTTACTTTATTCGTTTTATTTCCGATAACTCAAATTATATTAATTTTGCCTCAGTTGATACCTACTTTATGAAAAAATATATACAAATCGTTTTTCCTTGTGTAAATACCCGAGGGCTGGCCTAATAACGGAGCCCAATTATTACTTTATTTTACTTTAAGGCAGCCTTATATTAATAATAAAATATTGATGATTTACTCGCTTCTAATTTGTTTCTGTTGCGGTCGCAGATTTATTACAATTTGTATTATATTTCTCTCGCACGTAACACAACAGGTTGCGCTGTATTATCGATTCACGGAAAGTCATATTTAGTAATGGATGTCATTCACATTTCCATATTAAAACACAGATAATAATCTTTCTAGTAAAACAAAATACAAGCCTCAATGTTGAAATGAACTTCTTTAATTTATTATACAATGTGTTTCAAAATTATGTGTCAATATTTCTGTGACTAATAAAATACATCCAAAGATAAAGATACTCTTTTGTATTAAATTATTTCTGAAAATTAATAATAGGGGAGTTATACCCCTTTCAAGTGGGATTTGTCCAATATCTTTCGACCGCCTTAAAATATAAATTTCGTACCTAAAATTTAGGTATAGTCCGTCTGGGCACTAGTTTTCTTGGTATCAGTCAATCCCTCTCTTCTGCTTAAGGGGTAGTTTTAGGTGGTGGCTCTCCATTTTACCCCATTTTTTATATACCTACTTCTAGAAATTTCTAAAAAAAAATAATTTCGAAATTATCAGAAAATAAAAAGTTATTCTTATTGCATTTTGATAAACCGAACCGTTCTTACGTAATTCATGTTTACAAATCGACGTGTATTTACAACATTTTATTAAGAAATCCTTTTACACAAAAAATGCTTTGAAATATTAAGTCCACATACTAATTAAATTAAACATAGAAAATTGCTGATTTATCAATTATTATCAATCAATTCTCGCTAATACATAATTTTTTCAAAGAATGTCTGTAAAATTCCTGCACCATTCTGTAGCATCGTGATCGATTTTTACGTCTCAACTGTTCAATGTCAATTTGAGTATTGTAAGCCCTTGAATTTAAATAACTCCACACAGTAAAATCAAGAGGAGTAAGGTCAGGAGACCGAACAGCCCTCGTAATTATCTGCAGCCCAACAATTTATTAGAATAGCGGTTGTTTAACCAAATTGAATATATTTTATTGTAATGTAGCGATAGTTTTGGTTGACTCATTTTACTAACTTTGTAAAGCTGTTTTTGGTAGTGTACAGGGTGGACCAAATTAGATGGGATTTGGGGTTTTCTCTAAAACCTGTTAAAAAGACAATGATATATTTTTCTTTAACATATATGCTTTTTTATTAGGGAAATACATAGCGTCCCGATATAGTTTCCGGACATTTATGGCAACCCTAGTCATTGCATTCATTTGTGCGGGCCAGTTTACATTGAAATTCTCTTCGTGAAATAAATTTAAAATGCCGAAAGTAAAAAATTAAACGAAAGCGGATTATTACAAGTAGTTCGGATAGTGTTCAGTACAGTTAGTTTACAGAAGAAAGAAGGGAAACGGCAAAAACTTGATAATTACAAAAAAATGTTATCAACGCTACGCCAATTTGAAAACGAAATTAGAAGTAGAACCACCGATTTATTATCGGAAGACGGTAAGTCTTTTTTCTTAATTTAATTAGTAATCGACTATTGTTTCATTAAATTATGCAATAGTAATGGACACTTGTCTTACTGTATTTTTGCTGTACACCAATTTTTTGAGTAATGTAATGGATACTTGTCTTATGTTACCTTAAAGTTTTTTGAAAATGATCGACTTTTGTCTCATAAATATTATACAACAGTAATTGACACTTGTCTTACTGTTTTTTCTTTTTGCTGTACACCAATTTTTTGAGTAATGTAATGGACACTTGTCTTACGTTACCTTAAAGTATTTTGAAAGTGATCGACTACTGTCTCACAAATATTATGCAACAGTAATTGACACTTGTCTTACTGTTTTTTCTTTTTACTGTACACCGAATTTGAGTAATTTAATAGACATTTTTCTTACATTACTAAAAGTGATCGACTATTGTCTCACAAAAATTATGCGACACTAATGAACACTTCCCTTACGGTTTTGTCTGCTTACGTACACGAATTTGATTACTGTAATGGAAATGGGTGTTTTTTCCAAGTAATACAAATGTGGTTTTAATTCCAGAAATTTTGGAGAATTCCTCAGTTGAAGAGGAACCAAAGGACATCGAGACAAATGTTCACTCGAAAATTACAGACTTACTGAGAGAAATTCCAACAGCCTCACAAAAATTTGCAAATAGCATACATGAAGAAATATCAATAAGGTGGAAACATTTTGCTTTACAAGGAGTACCCACAGAAAAACTTCAACAGCTGACAAAAAAGTATTTGCTTCCGGAGAATTGTCAGTTTCTGTTAGCACCAAAGCTAAGGGAGGCGAAAAAGCAGGATATTTTTGTATCCCAGTTACAAATTCAATTGTCCAGTGCTCTGACAGCTTTCGGGGAATTGATTTCGGACTTGATAAATAATCCAGAATCCATAAATGGGGGAAAATATTGTCTGCGTTAGTCGATTGTGGACAAATATTGACTGGTGTGCATCACAGTCTGTCTAGCCATAGACGTTTTTTGATCAAGCCTTTTCTTAAAGAGGAAAAAAGAAGAATAATTAGCGAGTGTCCTATTGACGAAGTCAGGTACAAAATTAAATGAATCTATTCAGAACAATAAATCTGTAACAAAGACAGGTAGAGAATTAAAAATGGGTAGTCCATTTTACGGTTACCAAAAATTCACCAAGCCGAGTGTATTCCACGAACCTCAACCAGGGCCTTCGGGTTTTCAACAAGGTGTCAGACTACAGACTCAACGAGTTCCGTCGAGAAATGTTGCAAATTTAAACTCCTGACGGCCCCAAAACACCACCAGGAAAAAACCCCTGCAATACAAGGACAATAGGGAGGTTTATCGTTACCCGAAGAATCAGAGTTTCCGGAAGTAATAACTAAGGTAAATAGGTATAAATATGCAGGCTCTGTAAGAAGGTACTCACATCAATGGTCAAAAATTACAAATAATAATAAAATTTTAAACTGGATTAATGGTATTACTATTCCATTCAATAGTAGACCATGTCAACTTTCGGAACCTCAAAAATTAATAAATGCACAAGAACTAAAAAACGTCGTATGTTCAGCTTATCTCGATTATTTTCTCATAATTGGTAGAACAAAGGAGGAATGCGTGAAAAACGTAAGATTAGCAAAAAATCTACTTTGTAATCTATGTCTTATCATAAACATGGATAAAAGTCAATTATATCCAAAAATAATAACAATTAATTATCATATACGTACTATTATATTATGCCATATATTATTATTATTATCATAGGTTGTTATATCTAAGAATAATACTAATTAACTATCATATATCTGCTACATATTATGTAATATATTATTATAAGATGCATGTAATCATATGTATGTGAATGTATGTATATCTATATCTGTGTACAATATATATGTTTTTTCTGAAATATAGTTAGTTTTTCCTTAATAAGTTAGATCGCGAGTGTTTTTCTTGGTACATCTACATAGTGTAATAGTCACGTAGGACAACAACGAAGAATAATTAATAGATTGATCGACTTACCTGTAAGGATGATCAATCAGAATTATTCTAGTTGTTGTCCGGAGTGATTATTACAACCCTCCTATCCCTTATCCCTTCGCGATCTAATAGTTCAAACGAATGCAATGACCAAGTTAGGCACGTCTCGGATGTATATCGATATAGTTTTTTATTGCTTAGTTTTTATCTTGGTATTTGTGCTGGTCTGCATAAATCTATGCAAACTACATAGTGTAATAATCACTTCGGACAACAACTAGAATAATTCCGATCGATCATCCTTACAGGTAAGTCGATCAATCTATTAATTACATACAGTGTCAGAAAATGTTTCATTTGGGTCGGCAATGAGAGCAAGCGAGAACGAAGCAACTAGGCTATTCTTTTTTATCGTATAACACATCCTACTCGTGCCACCTGCTTTCCCCACCACATGTACGTGGGCAGCCCTGTCTGCGGGAAATGTAAAGAATTATTTGACTCGTTTTGAAAGTATAACGAGTTAAATAATTTTAGTTATTAAAGCACGTAATAATATTACCTATACTGAACAGAGGCAACTACATCCTTCCTTTGGATAAATGGTACTGAAATTTTTAATAGCAGTGATGTACGTGTTTTCCTGATAGCGCGTCATTATTTGCTCCCTCTACTAGAGCACTAGTACACGCCTTTATTGTAGGCGGTCTGTCAAGCCGTTGAAACTATGCCTGCCACCCAAATCCAAAATCTTCCGATACTGTATATTAACTTACAGATCGATTCGTATTTAATTTTATGGCGGAGGCGCCAGTCATAATATTTTAATCATTATACATATTTTAGGAAAAAGCCTCATACAAGCAAGGGTATATGTAGACTAGGGTGACCCTTATTTACACTTGATCAAAAGAAAATTATCAAATTTAGTTTGCGGAACCACCACAATGGTTCCATACCTATAAAAGCAATCGCTTGAAAATCTTAGTCGAATCGGTTAAGGGTAAAACCCAGGCACCCAAGCACCCCCAAGATTCTAAATTTTTTGAAATACCCCATGTTGTGAAATTGACCTTTTCTAAGAAATAAACAATAGTTAGGTAGGTGTTAACTCACAATGGACAAATATAAAATAGTTTACCTTTCCCAAGAAAGCAGAGAATCGTTGCTAGAACATTGAACCATCTGGAAGGGCTTGTTGTGGTAAAGAGAGTACTGCTTTAACAGTATCTCACTGTCTCTTATATGTGATGAGTGACTGTAAAATTTAGCAATTTTGCGTTGAATATTTCCAATAATTTAATTTCGATATGGCGGGAGTTACTTTGCGTCATTACGATCGAGTTTATCTTCGTGGACATAACGCTCATGCGATCACTGGAAGTAAACTTTCATCTAATGAACAAGTATTAAGTGTGTTATTTTTTAATCTCAGATACGTGAAGTTAGACCTAGGTGAAAGTGCAAAGCTTGTAATTATAGAGGCATTTGTTTTTTTTTTTGGTAAAAGGCAAGAATTCCAACAAGAATTGAAAAAAAACTGCATCATCAAGTTGGAAAACCTTTATTACGAATGGAGAGAACTGCAAAAGTGCTGGAAAACGATGGAAAGAGGAAGACTTGGTAACAAGATTTGATGATTTATTTGGTATCGCACATGCAGAAGCGTTGCAGTTAATGACCATCGTGGAAGACAAACGTGAGAAAAGCAGACCAGGCTTCAGGTAACTAGCGGAAAAGAAAATAAGTATTAAAGAACGACAACGGCAAGCTCTGCTAAGGAACGAACGGAGTAAAGCCGATATACAAAGAAGCAGTAAGTACTAGGTAACAAGTATTTATGCAACTATTTCTTAGCGTAACTTCGTCTATGGAATTGGACGATTCTGATCTGGAAGTTCCAGAAAGGCCTGCGTACTGCCAACCTGGGGATGAACCTATGACGGAACCTAGATCGTCAAGAATTAAGCGAGAACGCCGGCAAATTTCAACACTAAGGTTAGTGGCAGTATTGGATAAGTGCAAAATCAGCGATAGAGATGACGTTAGGCTGATTTTCACTATTGAAGAAGCTCTTGGAGAAGCTCTTGGAGAAAACTTTAATGACATTGTACTTAACAGAACCTCGATTTGTAGTTACAGAAAGCGCTTGCGCAAAAAACGAGTCAAGAATCTAGAAACAGCATTTAAAGAAAGTGAACTGAAATCTGCCGTTATTTACTAGGATGAGAAACTACTTTCATCATTAACCGGGAAGGAAACTGTATATAGACTTCTTGTGGTCGTCACTAGTGAAGCTGGAGAACAACTATTGGAAGTCCCTGCATTAGAATCCTGAATCGAAAGGGCGCAAGCAATGGCAGTTTACGAAATCCTTTGCGATTGTGGTCTCCAAATACAGGAGTTTTCAATGGCACCTGTGTTCTACTAGAACAGTTCCTGGAAAGAGGCCTGCTGTATCTGGCTTGCCAACACCACATTTACGAGTTGGCGTTAAAGGAAAAACATTAACAAGCGGTCCATTGGTTCCCAACCAAAAGGTTGCAACATGAATGGCCCCAAAATTAATCAAGGATATTTCAAATGTTTGAAGACCTGTATGTCAGCGACCACCTACAAAATACAGGTGAAATTTCCCACTTTATACGGCGTACTCTTCCAAGATTCAGAACGTCAACCCCGAGAAGACTATAGGGAGTTGCTGAAATTAGCATTCAGAGTGTTGAGAGAAGTTCATCCGCAAGATATATCCTTTCGTGCTCCAGGAGCGATGCATCATGTCCGATGGATGACAAAAGCCATTTACACTTAAAAAAAATTTGTTTCGAGGTGAATTTCATTTAATGGCTTCCAGAATGAAAAAATGTTTCAGATATTTCCATTTTTATTATTAAAGTTTACTTAGGAGCTTGATTCTTAGCACCACTGGCAACTTTAGCCCCATATCAAGATTTATGTTGTTTAAAAAAACTTCATGGATATAAATCCACGGGTCCTGGCATTTCACAAGCAACAGTCAACAAATTTAAAAGTCACTTATGGCACCCTGCTCCAGAGACAGTTGCGTTATCTTTTTTGACTCAAGATTGTCGCAAGAAACAAAAATTAAATTAGTGGAAGCTTTGGCAAGGCAATCCATCCAGTGAAGATGAAGATAGCAGTAACAACACAAAGCGGCTTCAGTTGGTTCTGATTTAACATTTAATGTCCCAAGTTAATGTCCCAATTTTCAAATCGTTATAACTTAAATAAATTTAAATGAGATTTAAATGAAAAATTGCATAGATCCTTTTCTTCTCAAAATTTTATTCTCTCAGCTCCAACGGTTTTGTTTTTTTTTTTTAGGTGCCACCCCCTGAAAAGGCGTCTACCCTCTCTAAATTAGCAATCCTCCGCATAATATAGGAACTTCCCTTTGGTAGATTTACTATTAGGTTGCCAAAAATGAATGAAATCTAATTCAAATGACATTACTTCGAAGTTAAAACCTCTAGTTACTGTTGTACTACTATACGGGAGGGTCTAGTCGTACTTCTATGGAGAATTTGTCCCCAAAAGGAACCTATATCATAATGTGTACTGGAATGTAGAGGAGGTCACTAGTAATTAAAACATGTAGATATTTCCGCTTTAACTTGATTTATTTTGGAGAAAATTTTACAAAACCGTCCGAGTATGACGAAGCGATATATTTTCTTAACCACTGAAGATAGGGCAATAAAACAAAATGTGAGTATTGCGGTACCTCTACGATTTATTTTACAATGTTTTCGGAAATGACAATACAAGGCTTAATACAAATATTAAAAAAATGCAGTTAAAAATTCTCATGGTTGAATTTTACTGATTCTGATTGATTGACCACTCTAAAAAAAATACTGACTAATTGTCTGTATGTCTTCTAATAGTGTGTCTAGTTTCATTAAAATCCAAGTGGTGCAACAAGAAAAAAAAGATGTATGTAAGTTGCGTACTTTCCATGACTACATTAACACATTTACACCTCAACATGGCATTTTTTAATTTTTTTTTACTGGCCAAATATGGCATATGATTCAGAATTATGCAAGGAAAAAAGGCAGATAAATGAACGTAAATAGAAAATGATTTTATTGACATTTTTGCATCTATTTTCACTATCCGCATTAATTACAATATAATGGGCATTATTTGTAGAGAAAATATTGGACAATATTTGTGCTGCCCGAAGTATACAGAACTTATATCTTGCGTTAGACAAATAATATATTATTGCTGCCACATGGAAGGAGCAGCCAATCGTACGATTTCCATTCACACAATCACAGCAATATCATCGAATATCTTCATAGCTGTGCCTATGTGCTATTAGGATTGTACTCAATGTAACATCTATAAGTTTTACTATTAATATGTCGCGATCTTATTTGCAGTCTTAAAATGTTAAGTACTTCTTTCACGTACAATACATCAAGGCCATTTTCCTTCTCCATGAGATTGCTAGTGAACGCTGATAAGTACCAGTGAAAAGTATTTGTAATTGTTCTTCCGACAGCTGAGGAAATCACTGAAGCCAGCAATTGACAGAAAGCTTGCTTTCGACGATCCAATTATGACTCAATACTTCTTCGGCAAGTGTATTTTTTATGTTCAGTCTATCGATATTTTCCGTATCGGAACTAAGCCTCTTATTATTTATATTTTGTAAATATTCAGCAATGCGACAAAGAGATCTCACCTTCAGTAACATTTTATTATCTAAAGTATGATCTAAGAGACGAAACTTTGCGAAATTGCACCATGAATCGCTTCAACAACCCATCATACTTTCGTTATTTTTCTAGACTCATTTGCTTCTTTGGTTGTAAGTTGAGACCGTTTTCCTTTGAGAGCTGGCGAAAGTAATTTGTATCTTCTTTCGGTGATATGACTCCTCGTCTCTAAATCCGCAGTCAGCTATTATTAGATCGTTTTTATATAAAGTTTGTAAACCATGAGGCTCATCCGTAACAATTATTGTTGCGTCGTTTTGGGTTCCATAATACGGCCCTGCAAAATCTATGATACCCATCAGTAGCACAAATATTTAGTAAATGGCTTACATAAGTGTGATTTTATGCTGGATAAGATTTGTGCTGGTACACGCACTGTTTGTGTTTGTACCATCACAAATTATCATCAAAGGATCATCTTCAGTACTTAAAGCCTTTGCAATCGAAGTCTTATTGATTTTCGAAACCGAATTGATACCAAAATGAATCTGCAATATATCAATTTTGAAACCTTCTATTATTTGATGACAATACTCTGATACCTGTTGTGCGTGGTCTAATTCTAATATTGAACGTATTAGTTTATTTGAAATTCCTGTTTTTAACTCCTTCAGAAAAATCACTAATGCTTGGATAACACTTCGTGAAGCAGAAGATTTCAATGATGTTAAAAGATTTGTCAGGGTCAGGGTTATAGTGTTCTCCCAGTTTAGTCCAGCATACATTTTCAGTTGTTTTTCAGGCATAGTGAAAGCACCTATTTGGTTAAAGAGAGTTTCAACCTTTGACGAAAGTGAATAAATAAACATTGAAGCTTGTTTTGCAGATACAACACTATTATTAGAGTAGAAGCACATATTTTTTTGCGAGCATCTTCTCATAATAATACAACTACGTAAAGAAAAAATAACGATTTTAGTTTCACTATGTACATAGTATATATTTTCTGTTACTTATATAAATAAGCTATATAATATTTATTCGAACAATTTATGCATTATCTAATAATAACGATTACGTTCAACTGTGTTAATATTGCAGTCATGGAATGCACGTAACTTATATTAATTTTTTTTTTTTGGCATGTACCGCTTGGCTTTTAATGAAATTTGACACATTATTAGAAGAAATATAGACAATTATTCAGTGTAATATTTATACCGAGGCTTGCCCTTTCGGAGAATATTGTAAAATAAGTTCTAGATTGTACCGTAACATTCACATTTTGTTTTGTTGCCCTATCTTTACTAGTTAAGAAAATATATCGCTTTAAAAAAAGTCATGCTCGGACGGTTTTTTAAAATTATCTCCAAAATAAATGAAGATAAAACGGAAATATCTACATGTGTTAATTACTAGTGACCTTCTCTGCATTACAGTATACATTATGATATAGGTTCCTATTGGAGGTAAATTCACCATAGAGGTATATGATTTTTTTTAAGGCTGTCGAAAGATATGGCAGAAAAACTGATATTTATTATTTCCCTTGGTATAACTTCCTTATTATTCATTTACGGAAATAATTTTATATAAAAAAGTGCCCTCATTTCTGGATATACCATCAGCCACAGAAAAATCGTTGCACAATTTTGGTCCACCGCACAGTGGGGCAAAATTGCTAAAAGCTGGCCAAAATCCTAATACAGATATCGGTATTCTTCATCACCAATCATATCACTTCGTGGAAATCATAATTTGGAGGTCTTAAACTACCTGCATTTTCCTAAGGCTCAGTTGAAACTTAAGCGTTGACATGGATTCAATCCCAGGAGGAATATAATACATCTTAAATAATAATTGTGATACATAATAGTTGTATTTTTGATTAGCTTATTTATTTTTGACGACATCTCCAGAACACCAGAAGAATGTGAATAAAACTGGATTCTCTTAAGGTTTTAGTGAATTCCCCAACACGTCCCGACAAAACAGTCTTATAACGTATGTTGCATATATTGCATGTCTCTGCATTTTCGAAAAAAATCAGTTACATTTGCTACCTTATATAAAAGGTTTTCCATACACTTTTTATAACTTTTTGACTTTTATGTTTACTGCAGGATCAAAGGACGAAGCGCAAGGTGAAAATTTGATGTTAAGTAAACCTTGTTTCAAGTAATGCTTACCACCTCCTCAAAATTTGAAGATAGATGCCAGCATCGAATCTACAGGCCTATGTGGTGGAGGAAGTTAAGTGTCCAGTAAATTACTGAGAATAATTACACATATCGATGGTATAACATGCCTCCCTTAGTTCATAAGATTTTAATGCATGCCCCATCCATAATTGCGTCTGTTATAATACCAATATTCCAATTATCAGAAGAGGCCCAAGAAGCTCTGAATAAGAGATAAAAAAAAGATCAAGACAATATTGTAAGCTATGTTTCCGACAACAGACATTGGAAGACGTATTCAGCAGACTTCTTGTATCATCAGATCCCGTGATTTCAGGTCTTCGAAAATTTCAAAAAGGGATGTCAAAATCGTTTGATAAACAGGTGGACTTCCTGTTGCCTTGTCGAGGTATCGTACAAAAGCAAGTGATTCGATTGAGGACGGTTTAAGTAATTCTGAAGAAGAGTATGTGTGCAAATTTGGAGAGGTGGGCTATGTAAATAATATTTATATATTGTATTTATATTAACATTTTGCTCCAAAGAATAGTTGGTACAATATTCATTTTTTTCATTATAAGTTACCATTGCGACACTACAATTTGTAAAACTTTTGATTTTTATGACGATTTAGGTGTTGGCAAGCCTTTATAGGGAGTTTATTAATTATTAACATTAACGTAGACACCAATGCATCAAAATGATAAGTAATTGTTTAGTGTCATCAATGAGGCACTAAATGACACTAAAAAATGTGATTGGTTTTCATTTGTCCATAACGTCAATAATAATTTCTAACCCTACATTATAAATCGCATTTGCCATTTTCAGGCATCTCTTATCCAATTTAATGAATGTGCTGTGGTTTTCAGACATTGTCAAATGAATGTAAATGTCCAAGGGAATTACATCTTTCATGTTTTTACTTAATTAATAAACGTAAAGAGGATTACCATAAGGTTATTCGCGGTTATTTTAGGCCATGAAATGTAATATCATCTGTATTACACCTTAGATAAACTTCAAAGAGAAATTGAAAGGGTAATGTAAAAGTTAATTAACTTACTTATCAAACTTTTTTATGTCACTTACTGGTAGTAATAATAATAATATAATAAAATAATAAGTTTATTTACATTTGTATCAAGCTGTAACAATGTAATAAAAATACATTTTATTACCAAAATACAAACAGTACAGAACAAAAAAGTAAATAAATATAAAAATATAATAACTAATAACTATATAGCTAAAATACAACTTAAAAACAAAAGGTAAATAAACTAATGGAGAATCATAACTACGTGTTTGTGAATGTAAGGTAGGAGCAACATTACTACTACAATCATATACAATACAATACAATAGAATATGAGAAATAGAAGACAGAAATATGTATTTATTTTGCCATTTATTATTTTACTTGTGTATTTAATCTATAATTTTATTATAATTAATAATTTTAAATTTTATTTATTTATATATTTTTATTTCTTTTAAGGTTCTATTTTAGTTAACTGCTATGTATATTCCTTTAATTCACGATATCATTAGTTATATTTTGAGGTGTATTCAATATTCACATTTTAAGGAGCATTTTGAAGATTTTTAGAGTCTGCTAGTAAACTGTTGTATATGCGAGGTGCAAGGTAAGAACAATTTTATTGACATATTGCCTTGTCAAGTCTTAGTCTTTTAGTATTTTGTTTGTTTCTAGTCTTATATCCGCGTTGTATTTGTACTAAATTCATTTTTTCTATATAGGTATACTGACTTACATATTTAATAGAAGTACAATTGTTTGACATCAAACGCACTGCTATCTTTATACCGCGTGTCGCTAAGAAAAGTAATGTCTTTGTTGTAAATAACTTTTAAAAACCATTTTTGGATTGTATTAACATTTTTTAACTGGTTATCTTTTCCGCCTACCCATTCCAATATGCCATATGTTTGTTGTGATTAAATTAACGAGTAGTACAATTGTTTTAAAAATTTTATGATTACAAAATTTTTTTAAATATTGAAATTTATGTGAAAGTCCAAGCAACTTCATAATGACACTTTTTATGTGAAGATCCCATCTTAAGTGTCTGTTTATCATAATTCCTAAAAATGTTACTGACGTTGCCTTCTTAATATTCAAATTGACCAATACTGAGTGGACCTAAGTTGGACAGATTGCTTATTCATGAAGTGAAAGGTAAGGCCATCGCTTCATACAATATTGCTGCATCTTCGGCAAAACCTGTGAGTTTCTGATTAGTTTAGGGATAGTAAATCATTTATATAAAGATTGAAGGGATAGGCCCTGATACAGTTCCCTGAGGGACTCCGTATTTTATTTGTTTCGGCTCATTTATTTCTTCGTCTGTAGTCACTAGGGTAACTTTTGAATAAATTAAAAACATTTCGTCTTATACCGTATTTTTGCAGCTTACTTAATCATTTTATGCGACAAACTGTGTCGAGTGCTTTGGGAAGGTCGATAAACATAGAAGTTGTTGATACATTCTCATCTAGACCTTTATATATAAAAGATGCAACGCTTGCTATAGCATCCTCTGTAACATCCAAATTGTCTGCTTGATATTATATTAGACTTGACCAGCCTGTCTTTCAATATACACTCAAATATTTTTGCAATTGTGGATATTAAGGAGATCGGTCTATAATTAATTATTTCAGTGGTATCGCCTTTTTTATAGAGAGGTTTTTTAATGCCTACTTTCAATAATTTTGGAAAATAACCTACGTCTATGCATTTGTTTATTAGGCGTTATGATTTCGCCAGCAATTTTGTTTTAAAACTTCACAACGAATATCGTCATGTCTAGGAGCCTTTTTCGGTTTTAGGTTTTTAATAATTTTTTTCTTTTCCTCACTATCTTTATAATTATTATTACGTGGTCTTATTTTATTTGCATAGATTTCCCCTAATTCACTATAAATTATATTAAACTTATCTGCAATTAATGTTTTATTATGAATTAATGAGCGGTCATCAGTTTTTATTTTATTTATTTCGGTTTTTGCTCGTTAGAGTTACATTTACATACTTTATTAACCCACTGCCATGGTAGTATTTATGAAAGAGTTCTGTAACATGTTTATATAAGTTGATTACATTTCTTACCTGGGGCGAAGAAGCGAGAGTCTTGGAGTTCCAATTCCACTAATTCAACAATAATATAGAATGAGAAGCGTATAAGGGAGGAAATTGAGAAATACACAAACTGTATATTATTGAAACGTTTATAAATCACACGAACTATGTGTAAATTCACTGACAAGTGAGTGTGAATGCCTTAAATTAGTGAGTGTTTCACACTACGCGCATCCAGCGAAAGCGATCAAGTCGAGTTTACTACCTGTTGCGAGCGTCTCGACGGTTAACAACGCTGGAAACGACGCTTGTATGTATCGCGAACTGTATGAGTTGCGCGGTTAGTCTGTTAGCCCGGCCAGCCAGTTCCCTGGTCGCTACCTGACGCACTCCAGCGCGCTTGCTCTTCTCCTCAATCCGTTTTACCTGCCTGGGCGACCCCACCGAACCCCGAAAATGAAGTGGGTTAGTGGAAAATACCACATAAAATGGGTCATCTTCTAACGTTTATAATAATTATAATAATAATATTTTTATTCTCAGACAGCCACAATATATAATATATACAGAGACACAATGGGTTGAAAACGTTAAAAATTTCTACAGTTTAATAAAAGCAAGACTCTTAAATATCCTAATATACCAAACGCCCGATTTTTGGAGCAGAGATAATTCAAACAAAAAGTTTCTTACCTAAAGTTGGTTCACTGGGTTGTTACTAAGACATTATTAATTTTTCCCACGCGAACGTGGCCCAGATCCCTCCCTCCAAGGGTGGGGGGGGCAAGTCACGAGAATATGATTTATCGCGATTTCTGACATTCCCGTTGAATACACGACAAAAAATACAAAATTAAAGCTTATAATATTCTCTACAGAACAGGTTATATGCAATTTTATCGCCAGATGCATATTTCTACCAGTAATTAACGTCCAAAATGGAGCCAAGTTACGCGGCTTTCAAATTTTCTCTCGTTACTATGTAACGGCCCTTTTGCAGCGGGTATTCTGTAAGGGTGTTTATTTCCATTTTAACAAGAATATGTTGGTATATATTCATATGCGTGCTCGTGATAGTAATAGTATTAAACATTTGTCTTTATATTAATTGAAGTATAGTCATTGTCTCTTGGCAGACGCGTTGTTGTATTTGATGACTTGATGACAGTAACTATATTAGAGGAAATTTTGTTTACAAATAATGATAAGAATAAATATCGGCTTATCTCATGTTTTCGAGAAACTGAAGACCGCTAAGGATTTGGCGTAAAGCCGCTGATGATGCAGATTCTTTAATTATAAATACCGGAATTCAATTGTCACACAATTATGATTATGTGACTGTAGTAAGTGACGATGTGGATCTATTACGGCGTTTGCTAGCTCTGGCTAAATCAGTGCCTAATGTTTATTTGCCAGGAATATACCTGTACCCATTTTTTTTCAATTATTATGGCTTTAGAAATAGCTCCTCATACGCAGTTACAATTTTAAAATAGAACAATTATACGTGTACCTAAACTAACAAGACAGAAGAGAACGAATGAATGTGGATAGGAAAAAAATCAGCTTTAAATACAGGGGCACAATTTGTTCTCGCCTATTGGCCCATCGAGCATTTTAAAATTTTACCCACAATAAAAATAGATTATTATTTAATTAAAAATTAAATTAAACGCTATCAAAATTTTTTACTTCCATTTTCCAGACTTGAAGGCTTTTTATGTATTTTCTCATCATGTGCGACATTAAATTATATTTACTTTATTACTTCCACAATCCACATCCATGTAGTGTAGTGAAGTATACTACTAATGGTGAAAATATATATTTTTTTCAAATAGACTTAGAATGTCAATAGTGGGTGTCGCACGACTTTTTTCTACTGCACTTCAACTCCACTGTGTGCCATTTGGCATGGTTGGTCCATACACCAAAGAAATTCATTTTCGATTGGGACGCGTCAATATTTTCCCTTGGGAACCAAGATGGCGGCCATTTTTTGAAGAAATTTGTTTTTATTTACAACACTCATATTGGCTTGGAGTATGATCGCTGGTTAAATTGTATCTGGCGAATACGAATACGGTGTCTATTTTCCACTAGGAAGAAATATGGCCGCTATATTTTGATCAAATGCACTGTACAATGGACCCGTTTAGTAGTGACGTCAAATATTAGGCAACCAACAATACAAGTGGGATAACGAAATTTACAGTTTTTATTTTCGCTCTTATGTACCTTGCTATTAAGGATGACAAAAATTGCCGTTAACAACTTTGTGTTGTTACTCAATTATATGATATATCTAAGACAATTCAATTCATAGGCCATATACCTAGATACGTTAGATTCCTTCTACATATAATGTACTCAATTAAATGAATATGTGTTTTAACCAAATAAAATTGGAGGCCCTGATCAACAGTCATATTTTTCGCCCTTAAATGTATAGTACATAAGGCTCAAAATCTTTAGCAACACACACTTGTATTGTTGGTTGCCTAGAATCTGACGTCACACTAAACGGGTCCATTACTTCCACGTCCAGTGGAAGTATAGGTAGTAACGACAAAAAAATTTTTAAAAATTTTTATTGTCCAAATAGGCTTAAAATGTCATAAAACGTCGAGATTTTAAGTTTGAGCGAAAAAAAATTTCTGTCTTTCTGTCGGTCTGTCTGTCGGTCTGTAGGTCTGTCTGTAACTTTTTTTTGTGCGCACGTTTACTCTGGAACCGTTTAAGATATTGACTTTAAATTTGGTACACATATGTACTTTAACGAGATCTAGAACTAGATTATATTTTCATCTTGTTCCGTCGAAGGGTTGGGGGTAAATTGGGGTAAATTTGGGGTAAATAGGTCAATCAAGCAGGTAACAGTCCATAAAATTGGTATTTAGTATATACAAGAGAAGCTAAGGTCTCAAAAAAAATTTTGGCATTAGCCACCCCCATTACCACCCCCACCCCCTTATTAAGGGGGATGAAAAAAAATTGTGATTTAGTGTATGTACAGGAACCAGAAACCTCAAAATATTTTTTTACTTCATCCACCCCCCACTATCACCCCCCATCACCACCCCCCCACCCCACTACCGATGTAGGGTATCGCTTTATGGGTTTTTGGGGTAGAGGATTTCAAATATTATATTATTAAAGTTCCATAAACAATTATTTTCACATATAAAGTTTTTTCGTTGTGAGTGACTTGGATAGAGAATCTGGATGTGGAAGTAGTGATTCCTTGGGCAGCGGTTTTTACTTCCACGTCCAGTGGAAGTATAGTAACGACAAAAAAATTTTTAAAAATTTTTATTGTCCAAATAGGCTTAAAATGTCATGAAACGTCGAGATTTTAAGTTTGAGCGAAAAAAAATGTTCTGTCTGTCGATCTGTCTGTAACTTTTTTTTGTGCGCACGTTTACTCTGGAACCGTTTAAGATATTGACTTGAAATTTGGTACACATATGTACTTTAACAAGATCTAGAACTAGATTATATTTTCATCTTGTTCCGTCGAAGGGTTGGGGGGTAAATTGGGGTAAATTTGGGGTAAATGGGTAAATCAAGCAGGTAAGAGTCCAGGAAATTGGTATTTAGTATATACAAGTGTTACACTTAAAAATTGCACGAAGCCTGAAATAAAATAAAATATATTTCGATTGTTCTTTTCCTAGAAATTAGTCCTTTATTCGAATTTAATTACAATTCAAAGATAATATTTCATTATTTATAATTTAATGCACCATCATGTGCGCATGATATGGTTCCTTGTATTTTCCTTCACATCGTATGTAGTTAACCTCGCTTATTGCTTACGTGTAGAAATCTAAAACAAAATTAATTTTGTAGAATATCACACAATAATTTGTTTTATTGAATCATAAGTTACACAGGGAAAGTGTATAAATATCGTTATTTTTAGGTAATTCTTTACTAGATAATTAATATTTACTTACCACTATTTGTAGGTATTTTTCCAGATTTTAGGTCACTCAAATAATTTCTTGCGAATAAAGTAATTCTAGTTCACGTTGCCTGCCAGATATCTCATCCTCGGGTCGTAATAATTTGCAATACTAATTGTACATAGAGTAATTATAAAACCGTGTAATGATGGTACCTAAAATTAAATAAAGTTATTTAGTAAACTAGTTATAACCTACATGGAAGAAAATAAACAAAAAACATCTCGTTTTCCTGTGCAACATAAAGAGTACAATTAGGGACTTACCGTGATATACTTTATGATCCGGTATCTATTTACTTTTGTTAATAATCAATCCATAAAAATTCTGCTTAGCCTTTACAGAAGTTGTGTTGTTGTCTCGCTGTCAAAACTCAAATTACGCGTTACGCACCGCATAGGCTGTTGTAGACTTGCGTCGTTCTAACGCGAAAACGCAAGAGAACGCAAGCCAGTAAGTCGATGTAACAGGCCCGTATTAACTTACAGTTGCCTTATTGCGCGCTAAATATAATATATTTCGTATTTGGTTCATCGGAAAATTACGTAACTTATTGCTTACGCATCCTGGTTGTACAATTGTTGTAATGTAGAGAAAAATATGAATTATTAGGTTATTAGAAATTAGTAGGCTCGTGTCGTTTGGGAGCTACGGCCCTGTGTTTCTCTAGCCATGACCCTGACACCTTTCTAAGGTCATGGACTTAAGATGTTAACCTGATTTATGCGGTTTGGATAATTTTTCTCTATAGTTTAAATTTTTCTCCAGGAAACAATATTTCGTTTATTAGGTCTTATAGTATAGGAGAAAAACTATATTTTCCTTATGCTGTGGCACTATTTTCATGTAGTAAAATTCATCTAAGTTGTATTTTTCATAGTTTGGATGGTCAACAATTTACGCGGTGTGTCGTTCATTTCCTCGATTTTGGTAGTTTTTCTTAAATGTTGGTTTTTATAATTTTTCCGGAAGAGCCATTATTAACTGAGTAGTCATTGCAACCATACGTCTTTTAGAGATATTTGCTAACTTTAAATTGTTGGGATTTATTGTGGTTGCAGTGCAGTTTTGTGACTATTTCTGTGTTCGTTCGTTGATGGTCACTATTTTCAATTTGGATTAGTCTGTTAATTTTGGGGTAAATCATATCTTTTCTTCCTGGTGCACGTGCACCTTATTAACCAAGATGAAATTATTACAGAACTGAGAAATCCCTCCAGTGTCTTGCTGTTTGGAGGCCACATTTAAGCCACACCACATCCACGTGAGTCTTATTGTTTTTTTTTCCTATTTTATTTCGTATTCGGCAACGTTTTGCTTCGTTACAGGGCTTCTTGTTTCTTGTTTCTTGTTTCCTGTTGCTGTTCCTGTTTTATTCTATGTTGTCCTGTTACTTGTGCCCCTGGGATTTTCCTTATGGTACGAGGGTCTATTTTCCTACATGGTTTAAGCTGCATTGTTTGATTCCTGGAGGATAGGGACTTACCTAAGCTGTTCAGCCCACACCCAGTTAAGAACCCTAGTATCTACTTACATTGATAAACGCATTTTTTTTACCTGTATATACTGAAAATGGGCACATATATAGCCTATTTGTGCGTACAATGATATAAATAGTTATATTGTTTGATTTACTCACCTTTGTGTGTATTGTTTTTTTTTATATCTAGGAATATAGGAGCAAACCCTCCATTTTATAAATTGTATTTGTTATTTCCTTTTTGTTTGTGTAATATATATATATTTTTTTATAAAATCTAGCAGTTGCTTATTTATTGTTTGTGTGTTTACCACCTAGCTGTCTTACCCGCTCCCCCCCGATGAGCTAGCAAGTGTGTGGTTCCTACTTTTTTTCTTTTTGAACTGCACACTATAATAAATATTTGCTACATTACTGGAAAGGCATTCATCGAAGCCTCTCGAACATCACATTTTATTAAGATTTATTTTATCGAATTAATATAAATTAATATAGGCCTATTTGGTCATCATGTAGCACAAGAGAAGCTAAGGTCTCAAAAAAATTTTTGGCATTAGCCACCCCCATTACCACCCCCACCTCCTTATTAAAGGGGATGAAAAAAAATGTGATTTAGTTTATGTACAGGAACCAGAAACCTCAAAATATTTTTTACTTCATCCATCCCCCTATCACCACCCCCCACCCCACTACCGATGTGGGGTATCGTTTTATGGGTTTTTGGGGTAGAGGATTTCAAATATTATATTATTAAAGTTCCATAAACAATTATTTTCACATACAAAGTTCGTTGTGAGTGACTTGGATAGAGAATCTGGATGTGGAAGTAGTGATTCCTTGGGCAGCGGTTTTAACAAAATTAATATTTTCAAATTGAACATGTTGGGTACTGTGTTCGGTTATTTTTTGCATCCTGAACGCAAGTATTAATTCATTTTTCTTATAGGAAGCTACAAAGAACTACCATTTGCTCTATTTAAAAATAAATTATTTCGATTATACCGGGTGACACAGGAGATATGTAACACCCCGTAGCATGTTTATTTAAAAAGTTATTATTTTGCAATTTGGTAGACCTATATAATGTGTGATTGTCCTTTTTTTAGTACAAACAAGATATTTTTTCCACTTCCGGTTTCACCGGACGTGACATCTACTTTGTTATTTTAAATGGCACACTGTATATATTTTTTTCCTAACTGATTCTCCTTAAATTCCTCTTTTCAACTATGTATAGCAAGATGGCATTCGTTTTTAAAATGGCTACTGAAAACCATTTTATTGCATTAAGTCAAGTTGGCTATGGTATGAAATGTAGCGGTAATTAATGCTTAGTGTGCTGCAATATCAAAAGAACCGTGGTACACAATTTTGTGTTTCATATTTGTTTTGTTCTAATCAGTAGCCGAAGAGACTTTGTATAATTTTTATATTAAAGAAAAATCTCTAGACTAAATCCCCGAAATCATAAAAACTAAGATAGAAACACTAATTTTAAATTTTATCCATTTTTAAAATATTTATTTGTATTTCACTTTTATCAGTTAGATGTCCCCCGCCACTTGATTTTTTCATATGGAGCCATCTCAAGGAAATAGTTTATAAAACTCCTCTGCAAAATAGGGAAGACTTGGAAATGAGAGTTAGGTTGGCAATAAATGAGATTACTGAATTGCAGTTAGAAAATATGCTTAGAGATACTATTACAAGAATTCGACGCTGCGGGGAAAATAATGGCCAACGTTTTGAGATTCTTCGAAAACAATTTTATTCAAAAGTCAGCAGAATCATACTTAACAATGAATTGTATTGGATAAAAGTGAAAGATGAATAAATATTTTACAAATGGGTCAAATTTAAAATTAGTGTTTCAATTTCTTGTTAGTACCAAAAGAAGGACAATCACGCATAATATAAATATCAAAATAATATATTTTTAAATAAACATACTGTGGGGTGTTACATATCTCCTGTGTCATTCGGTATATACTAGCAGAGGCTCTCGGAATCTCAGCTTCACGGGATGCCATTTGGCATGGTTGTTCCTTACTCCAAGTAGATTCATTTTCGATTAGGACGCGTCGACATTTGCTCTTACGAAAAAAGATGGCGGCCAATTTTTGAAAAAAAGTTTTAATTTTCAGGTGCTACAATGGAATATTACGGAGAGAAGATGTACGTAATGATATTTGCTTCTTTTAGAACTTTCAGAAGATCATACCGGCTCGGCATGCCGAAATTCGGCAGAGGTCTTAGCCGGCAGAATGCAGAAGGCCGTCATTCTCAGTTCTTTAAGTCTGCTCACACGATTCTCGGACACAGTAATTACTCACCCCACGGGCGTGGGGAGTGACTATCGGTACTGCCTCTGCCCTCTGTGAGTGTCTGAGCCATAGAATTTTACAAAAAAAAAATATGTAATAATGCATTTATTCTTTAGACTCAACAGGAGGTAAGTATTTGAAATCGTCAACTTTCTTACTGAGCAAGTATTTTTAAAATTAATTGGGAAGTTTATGAAAAGCTCAAATAAGTTTAAGTTCCACAAGATTCTAAAATATGAACATAAGAATCGTCTTGTTTTATTTACATTTCACTTTTAATTTCCGTACTTCAATTATTAATATTAGTTGTTTAAATAGTATATATAAAAAACAAAACCTATTAACTTGATCTACCAGGAAACAAGACCTCTAAATTAATGATCAGGGAGCAACAAGTAGTCGGAAATCATACCCAACTTTTCAAATGCAAAATATTTGATTATTTTATATTTCCAACATCTTAATATAAAATGTGTCGTCCATATTGATTTCCAAACATTATTTTCGTGTTCAGGAGGTTAAAATTAACTAGAAAGTATAACCTAGATGCAAAATTTAGGCAAGGGAATTTTATTTCCTAAGGGAAAATGTTGACGCATCCTAATCGAAAAGGAATGTCTTTGGAGTAAGGAGTAACCATGCTAAATGGCATCCCATGGTGTTGAGATGCCGAGAGCCTTGGCTGGTATATCTAATCGAAATACGGTATAAAAAACTTTTTAAATTATAAATGGGTACTTAAAAAATTCAACTATCTTAAATAAAGTAATTGGTAGTCTTTTGTAGCTTCCTATGAGAAAAATTAATTCATATTAGCATTCAGGACGCAAAAGACAGCCGAACACCTTACCCAACATGTTCAATTGGAAAATATTATTTCTTTTTTTTTTTTTTCTAAATTGTATGTCTATCTATTGTATCTAAAGTGCATTTGATCACAATATAGCGGCCATATTGCTTTCTAGCGGAAAATAGACACCGTATTCGTATTCGCCAGGTATAATTTAATCAGATATCATACTCCGAACGTATGTTTTGCGCCAATAGGAGTGATTGTAATTTTAAAAAAAATTATCAATAAATGACCGCCATCTTGGTTCCTAAGGGAAAATGTTGACGTGTCCTAATCGAAAATGAATCTTTTTGGTGTAAGGGCCAGCCATGCCAAATGGCACCCCATGTAGTTAAAGTGCAGTATTCGCCCTATTTATGCGGCGTACCGCACCCACTACAAGAAACGTCAAGATTTTAAGTTAGAGCGAAAAAAGATTTTGTCTGTCTGTTTGTAAGTTTTTTGTACGCACGATTATTCTGGAACGGTTTATGATATTGACTTGAAATTTAATAAATCTTTGTACTATAATGAGATCAGGAATTAGATTATATTTTGATCTCATTCCGTTGAAGAATTGGACGTCAATAAGTAAAGCAAGCAAGTAAGAGTCCATAAAATTGAAATTTACTGTACAGGCGAGGAGGCGAGATCACTAAATTTTTTTGGCATCAGCCATCCAAGACAGTTGGCATAAAAAACCATACTATTTGTCTGTAAAATTATACGATTACCTTATGAAATAAGAAATTTGAAAAACATGTTTAAAGAAGTATTGCAGGACAATTTTTTAAGAACTTTTTTGATATACTTGTTTATTTTTTATATTTGTTATATTTCTATATTATTACCAATTTATTATTTAAGTTATATAGGGGAGTAAAACTAAGAGTCTAAATCACATAATAGGAATTATTTAACAATAGCAATTTTTTTGCTGGAACTTGTCGGAAACATTACAAGTAGCAAACAGTTTTGGAATAAATCTTTTTACTTCAGTAAAATAAAATAAAATTTGGACCAAACCCGGAACTAATTTGTAACAAGCTAATTTCTTCGGGATTGTATTGTATGGCTATCCAGGAGTCTCTGACTGAAAATACCAAAAAATCCGCCGTGCAGAAATAAAGAAAAAATGCTCCACCATGTTGAAATTAGGCACTTCTTTATTTTAATCGGTAATAGCCCACATGGATGACACTTTAGGAAAAAAGGTAAAGAGGCAAAATTTTGTGAGAAAGAGCTAAGTTTCAATATGGTATAAATCAGTTAAATATTAACAAAGTTATGATTGTCAAAATGATTCTTTTCAAAAAAGAGTATTTTTTGTATTTTAACACCGTAAGAATGTAACAATAGTCAACAAAAACTTTTGTTGGTAATACTAATTAAACATAGTTTATTTAAATATGAAATAAAACATATGCCGGTTAGTTTATTTGGTGATATTTCGTTTCGAAAAACAACAAAATCATCTCTTTTTTTCCTAGTCTGATAAAAAACTTACACCAAGTCCAACTTTGCCTGAAAGTACTAAACAGTTTGTAATAGGCGGGGGTTTCTCCTTAGAAAAGTTGTGTGGCAATGCCCGGCTCAGTGTAAAGATATTGTTCATCAGTGTGTTTCATTTGTTCGTTATCATTATGGTTTAAATTGTATTAATATTTTCGATGGCTATTCTAATGAAAGCACTTCCGTTAAATTGACAGAGCATCAGTGTCAAATAAAGATCAGTTAATTAAACTTCTAACATCAAAATTTAATCAAAATAATATCACAGTAAATGTGCGGATACAGATGCTGATTATTTAATTGAAAAATCTGCTATTGTTGCTCAGCTGATATGTGTGACCCTGTTATAGTTGTTGGTCAAGATACAGACTTAAATCTGATAAAATAACGCATATCTGCAAGTTACGTTCAGAACTAAGTGAAAATGTAGTAAACAATACTCTATTTGCACATGCCATATTCGGATGCGATACCATTCTATAAAAATGGCAAAAAATAGTATATTCAGTTTTAGAAAATAATACTGAACTAAGTAACAGCCTATTAATTTTCAAAAGTTTTGCTGAAGCAAATCAGTTTACAGTAATTGGGGAAGAATTTATTTTAAGATGGTATGGTAGTAAAAAAAACTAATAGTTTAAATGATTACAGGTTCGTTAGGAATAATCAGATTTTTGCTAGGCAAAATATTTTCCAACACTTCGATCTAACAGTTCTTCCGCCAACATTCGATGCCACTAAATATCATACTTATAGAGTGTACTGACAAATTCAAGTCTGGTTAGGTGACAATCTTAATCCAGAGAACTGGGGTTGGAAAAACAGCGGTTATCTAGAACCAATAAAAAGAGTACAAAAGTGTGCCCCTGATTTCATTTTAAATATTGTATTCTGTGGTGGCAATAAAAATTGCAAACAGTCTTGAAAGTGTAAAAAATATAACCTTAAGAGTTCCGTCTGCGACCACAGAAAACATGAAATTGCAGTTAGATCACTGTGTCATTATTAAAAAAGTTATGAACATGAAATTTGGACACGATATAGAGAAAGGTCCAATCTGTGTCACTGCGTTGAATTTTTTTAAGAAAAAAAATTATATTTTTTTCTACGAATTTTCAAAATTTTAAATTGTGAAAACTGAAAAAGTAAAAACGCTGTGACACAGAATATGATTAGATTAATTGCATACCAAAATATCTGTAAATTATCTCAACTCTAAATATGTTTAACTGTCTAACTCTTATCCTAATTTTCGTAGTAAGGAGCAGGCGGCCTCTACAGTATATCATCGCAGTCTCCTTTAAGCGTATTCAGTGTAATTTGCGGCCCCGCATACTATTGAGATCTTCCAGTAAGAAACGTTTAAAATGAAAAACAATTGAAAATAGCTAAAAACGTACTCTTCGCCAATTTACTGAGCTTTTTATATAATCGTTACACATTTTATAGGATACTCTTCGCAGTTTTCTTGTAAATAATTTCAGTTTTTGGACATCCTAAATTTTGTGATATCATCTTTGTTGTGAAAAAAATTATATAAAAAAAAAATGAAAAAAAATATCCAACCTGTTTGGGATTCGAACACACGATCTTTGGATTGCAAGGCAAAACTTTAACCACTGCACCATCACATATTGCTACGAAAATTGATTGTCTGTAATAATCTTTCGACAATCATACACATTTCAACTCATTAGATATATTTTTATGAAATATATAATAGTAAAACGCATAAACAAAAAAATATATATATTATCGAGAAACATTTCGCAAGATTTATATTTAAGTACAAGCGACAAAAATTAAGAGAATATATATATATATTTTTTAATTAAATAATTAATAACTTTTTTATTTACTGATCGATTTTCTTTAAGAACATTAGAGTTCTTCTCTAGCTAACACTAAGTTACTTTCCAAATTTCAATACAATCGGACTTTTCTTTCTTAAGTTATCGTTCTTACAAGAAACGTGATGGACGGACGGACGGACGGACGGACGGACGGACGGACGGACGGACGGACGGACGGACGGACATTTTGAAAGTTGTTCAGAATTCGTTCACTAACACAATGATATAAAAATGTTTTCTCTACGAGCGATATTTAAGATTTTAGAAATGTGCCGATCAAATAAAATATACTCTTCGTTTTTGCGAAAGCTAAAAACGTACTCTTTGCCAATTTACTGAGCTTTTTATATATAATTGTTAGACATAGGATACTCTTCGCAGTTTTCTTGTAAATAACGACATCCCAAATTTTGTGATACCATCTTTGTTGTGAAAAAAATTATATAAAAAAAAATTAAAAAAAAATATCCAACCTGTGTGGGATTCGAACACGGGACCTTTAGATTGCAACGCAAAGCAATCAATCAATTAATCAATCAATAGTATATATTCAGTATTAAGAGTACAATATGTGCCTCCTCGGAGCCCAACCCGGAGCCAGCCACACGACCAGGACAGGTGACGTCGAGGTGGGTGTGGGGCTGGGCGGGGTGGGCCCGATTCAGCTTAGATATAGTTCGAGTGGGGGGCTAGAAGCTCCTGTCCACTGCAGGTGGACTTAAAAACTAGGTCAAAATATTTTATTGTCCACATGGACCTAAAAGTAAATTAAAAAAACCGCTGCCCAAGGAATCACTACTTCCACATCCAGATTTTCTATCCAAGTCACTCACAACGAAAAAATTTTGTATGTGGAAATAATTGCTTATGGAACTTTAATAATATAATATTTGAAATCCTCTACCCCAAAAACCTATAAAACGATACCCCACATCGGTAGTGGGGTGGGGGTGGTGCTAGGGAGTGGTAGTGAGGGTGGATGAAGTGAAAAAATATTTTGAGGATTCTGGTTCTTGTACACACACACTAAATCACAATTTTTTTTCATCGCCTCGAATAATCTACTTCCAGATCACGTTAAAATACATACGTGTACCAAATTTCAAATCAATATCTTAAACGGGTTCAGAGTAAACGCGCGCACAAAAAAAAGTTACAGACCAACAGACAGGCAGAAATTTTTTTTTCGCTTAAACTTAAAATCTCGACGTTTCATGACATTCTAAGCCTATTTGAACAATAAAAATTTTAAAAAAAAATGTTGTCGTTACTATACTTCCACTGGATGTGGAAGTAATAAGCACAACACTAAAAACATTGACGAACGCGAACTACACAATTTTGGTTATTGACACGGGAAACCTGAACGAAGAAACCCGTTCGAACAAATGACGGCCTTGCGGTCTGATCGCCGACAAGGAAGGTAAGATGGAAAGATAAAAGCTGTGATTTAAAAAATTAGGATTTGGTTAAGTTTCGGCCTGAGGGGGATTTAGGGACAAACAATTACAAAAAACAACAAAAAGGATAAAAGAACAAAATTGCAAAAACATGAAAGTAGAGAGAAAGGGGTTGAAAAATAAAGATAAAGATAGGGGAAAGGTAGGTTATCGTAGGAGAGAGTGTGGCTAAGGGAGTTGCCGGAAGATAGGCAACGCCTGGTATGGTAGGGGGTGTTTTATATTGAAAAGTATGGCATTATGCTGTCTGATTCGAGTGATGTTGCGAGTAAGCGGGCTATCGTCCAGTTTGAACTGATAGAATTTTTGAGGCATTTCTTGGACGTAGTCCGCTAGTGGGGTTATGTCGTGGCAACGTGCATATAGATCTCTGAGGGAGGTGTACCTATCAGAGGCTGAAATGAGGCGCATAAATTTGTGTTCTAGTTCTTTTAATTTTCGCATTGTCGTGGCCGGGATGCTGCACACACCGGCGCCTTTAGCCGCTGCGCCACCACATATTGCTACGAAAATTAATTGTCATATACCTATATCTTTCGACAACCAGATTGTTAGCAAAGAAAGAGAGGCTGTAGTAGATGAATACCGTGCGTGTAATTTCCCATTAGGAATGTACATTCACGTAGCGCGAAAGATCTGACAACACCGGCAGCCGTAAATTCGTCCGTCGGTGGACATCCCAGCTCTGTTATTTCATTTCAGCCAGCTGGCACCCGCGATGTTGTAATTCTACTCCCCATGCCTATCCCGCGACTACACACACGGTATATGTTAAAATTTATAAAACTTGAGTTATTGGCGTCATTGGACAATTACAGCTGCGTCTGCTCTTTGTTTTTTGTGAATCTTGTTAATTAGTGGATTTTTAGGTAAAAGATATAGATAAGTGCCTAAAAAAAATAATTTTTTCAGAAGGATGCCTCCAAAAAAGTCTTAGCAAAACCCATTTTTCTAGTAAAACATATTCTTATTCTACGCTTCTTTCCGCTTTTATAATCCATAGTGTTACCACGTCACCTTTTACAAAATAATATATACCTACAACGAAACGATGAGCGATTCTCTGACAATTTTTAATTTACCACAGCGCGCAGCGGGATCATGTAAACAGAGTACGACTCTGAATAAAACTGTTGTTATTACATTCCCAATAAGAATACACCAGCGCTAAGATAAGCTCCGCCTTCAGCCACAGCGGTTTTTGTTAAAATTGCTCAAACTGGACTCGCGTATTTCGCAGACGGAACTCTTAAGTGCAGTACCAGCTGTGTAAATTGCATTGGATAGGACTATGATAATGCGTCAGAGGTATTACTTTCTGAGAATAAGACTAGTTTTACTTCCACATCCAGTGGAAGTATAGTAACGACAAAAAAATTTTTTAAATTTTTTATTATTCAAATAGGCTTAGAATGTCATGAAATGTCGAGATTTCAAGTTTGAGCGAAAAAAAAATTTCTGTCTGTCGGTTTGTCTGTCGGTCTGTAACTTTTCTTTGTGCGCACGTTTACTCTGGAACCGTTTGAGATATTGACTTGAAATTTGGTTCACATATGTACTTTAAGGAGATCTAGAACTGGATTATATTTTCATCTTGTTCCATCGAAGGGTTGGGGGGTAAATTGGGGTACATTTGGAGTAAATAGGTAAATCAAGCAGGTAAGAGTTCATAAAATTGATATTTAGTATAGACAAGAGAAGCTAAGGTCTCAAAAATTATTTTGGCTTTAGCCACCCCCATTACCACCCCCGCCCCATTATTAAAGGGGATGTGATTTAGTGTGTGTACAAGAACCAGAAACCTCAAAATATTTTTTTACTTTATCCACCCCCCACTCCCACGCTCTGTCACCACCCCCACCCCACTACCGATGTGGGGTATCGTTTTATGGGTTTTTGGGGTAGAGGATTTCAAATATTATATTATTAAAGTTCCATAAACAATTATTTCCAGATACAAAATTTTTTCGTTGTGTGACTTGGATAGAAAATCCGGATGTGGAAGTAGTGATTCCTTGGGCAGCGGTTTTTAGTTAAAGCTCGTATTTGAGAGTTTTTTATGCCTATTTAATTTATTCATGCTCTTTAAAGAGTTTATAATTTATTTTTTCACTATTTATGAGTTCTGTTATTGTATTTGATGTTACATTCTTTTGTTTTTAGAATGGATTTTATTTTACGAATGCATTACTTTAAATAATTAGTATTACCAGTAATAATTGTTGTTGCCTTTTGTTGCATTTTATGGTATTAAAATAAAAGAAGTATTCTTTTTTATACAAATCTGTCATTTTGACAACCATAACTTTGCTAATATTTAACCGATTGCAAAAAACTTAATATCACCTTAAAACTTAGCTCTTTCTCTCAAAACTTTGCCTCTGTACTTTTTTTCCTAAAGTGTCATCCGTGCGGGCTATTACCGATTAAAGGAAAAAAGTGCCGAAGTTCCACATGGCGGCGCATTTTGTCTTTATTTCTGCACGGCGGATTTTTTGGGATCTTCAGTCAGAGACTCCTGGATAGCCATAGAATACAATCCTGAAGAAATCAGCTTGTTACAAATTTGTTGATTTCCTTTTTATCGCAGTAGGCCGGCATTTTAGAATTAGGCAGCATTTATGTGTTGAATAAAGTCGTCTTATGGAGTTGTATGGCTGATAAATTGATTGAAATGAATTGGGCCACAAATAAAAAAGATACAGGGGTGTGGGTGTCTTCACGAAAAGTGAAACAATTTCTTTATTTATTTTTTTTAATATTCCGATTTTCACAAAATTTTACAGAGGGGCATACCTAGTGATTCTGAGCAACTTTCAGTAACAAAATTTTTGTCTATCTCGAAGCGTAGTATGATTTCTCAAAAATTGCGATTTTCTTTTTATCGCAGTAGGCCGGCGTTTTAGATTTAGGTGGCATTTATGCGTTGAATAAAGACGTCTTATGAAGTTGTATATCTGATAAAGATGAAATAAATTGGGCCACAAATAAAAAAGATACAGGGGTGTCTTCACGAGAAGTGAAACATATTGTATAAGAATATCACCGGATCCTCCGCCATTTTCTACATACTGGATACGAATTAGGTATCCGTTTAGCTCCGTTACCCACCAATTTTTAGTAAATCGCGAAAATAACCTAAATTATGAGTTTTTTTAGGTTATTTTCGCGATTTATAAAAAAATGGTGGCCAATGAAGATAAACGGTCACCTGATTCGTATTCAGCACGTCGAAATACATATGGATTACCCAATGGAGTACCAGAAAAAGACCACTTTTTTATTTTGAGTGCCTGTGTTATTTTAGGACGTCCACCCACTATATTTTTCATTAGAAAGATGCTATAGTCTGTTTTTAAACCAGGAGGACTAAATATAGAAGTCCCATTTACACCATAGAAGTAACCAGAAAATACACTAGAACCTTTTTGGCGTTTTAAGCAACCAACAATACATCACTACAGTATATTTGTGTGCATTTTATTACATTATATAATGCATCGACCTCTATTTGACCTTTATGTATTTGATACACTATCCATACCATTTACGCAATATAAAGGCACCAAGTAATTAGCCACTTTTACCTTCAGATTTAGACAAAAGTTATTAAAAATTGATATATAATGTGCAAACGATAAAATAGAGAATAAAATAAAATAATTTATGACATGAAATTAAAATTTATTATATGTCAAAATTTACGACTATTGCCCTGTGTAAAACTGGCGAAGGCGGACACAATCACAGATGTATGATTCAGACCGGTAAATTTGAAACGGTTCTCCTGGTTTAAAAACAGACTATAGTATAATAAATCTGGCTGAATACAGGAGGTTAGGTAGAAGTTAATAGTTCAATTTGGCTAAGTTGTTTTCTACTGAAAACTCTGGGGAGCAATATAATCCAGAGAATATTGTCAGGTATGATATTGATAGACAGGTGACTTTTCCGCAAGTAATGTGTTATCATTATCAATCTTTTAAGTTCAGAAATGGATTGGCAACCATCTAGATCCCTTAACCCTTTCATGCATAGCGTACACTACAGTGGACACAAGATTTCAACATCTTTTTTTGTGTAAAAATTAATATTAATTTCAACGTTTGAATGCATAATAGTGGGTTTATACGTGTTTGGATTTAGTGGCGCCAGTAGTTGTTGGCATGCCAGTAAAAAAACATTGCACGTATAAACAGTTACTGAACGTGCGAACATGCATCAATGCATGCAAGGTCAAGACTTGCTCGCCAGTTCTCGCCAGTAACTGTTTATACTGCAATATTTTTTTACTGGCGTGCCAATATCTATTGGCGCCACTAAATCCATGCACGTGTAAACCCGCTATAAGCCCATTTAGTTTAAATTATAATAACACTGGCGCCACCTATTAGAATTCACTAGTCTGCAAACTCAGCATTTAAGCACACCCAACAAACATATCAGCATTATCAGCTGTGAAACATGGACGACGAAAATTTTCCAACTTTGAAGACCCATTTCTTTTACGGCTTGCCGAAACAAAAGGTAAGACATTTTTATTTATAACCTTGATAGTATTATAAAGTTATTTGTTTATATTACATTATCAAAAGTTGAAGATTTTTTTGATAATTTCATAAACGTCCACTGTAGTGTACGGCATTTATCTACGACTTGATTATGGCAAATATAGTTGTGTTATTTTATCCCATAGGTAGTATTATTTGAAGATCTTAGTGTATCAGCAATATAAGATGTTGATGATAACGATTTCTGTGCACATTCCACCTATCGAGTACAGGATGATAATCATAATGACTCATCGGAGGATGAACATGATGATTTATTAGTAGTTAGAGGATGAAAAAGAGGCGCTAGATATGGAAGAAAATCAGGATGAATTTGAATTTTTAAATTTCTGAAAATAGTGAGGATGAAATTGATTTGTTACAATTACGCAGGTCTACAAAAAAAATCAAATTTCTGCTCCAAGAACTAAACCTATTATGCCTTAAGTATTTTTATGTGCTGAATCTGAATATTTAATTTAAAAAATTTTCTACCACGTAGATTCCAAGTAAACGTCAAAAATTTTCAAAAAACTGTATTTTGACGATAAAAACCGGGATTTACTCGAAATCTACGCAGTAGAAAATTTTTTTAATTGAAAATTCGGGTTCAGCACACAAAAATACTTAAGGCATGATAGGTTTAATCCTTGGAGCAAAATTTTTTTTTGTAGACCTGTTATGGAAAGAATTTTAAAAGATATGTGGATGGCTAAAGATAATGAAAGAAGTCATGCAACCATTCCCCTATTTTTAGGCACTTTCAGCATAAATGTAAATGTGAACTCTATAATAACTGATATATTTTCCTTTTTGATATCTGATTATCTGATTGATGACATTGGGTATCAAACTAATTTATATAGTCAACAAAATGGAAAAGAAAACATCAGTCTTAATAAAAAAGAATTATATGACTTTATTGATAATAACTTAGTAATGTATTATATTCGTTATCCACGTGTTAGATTGTACTGGTCTAGTTAAGAAGATTTACCGATGGATTTAATTGCCAATGACATGTCTGTAAATGGATATGAAGAAATTGTGAGAAACCTGGGCGAAAGGGTCAAAACTAACGAAGATAAATTATGGAAACTCCAACCTTTTCTGGATAAACTTCAAGATAATTTTAAGAGTATCAGTCTGTGGATGAAAAGGATGGAAGGTTATTCTTATGAATAGTAAAATAAGTATAAAACAATATTTGCCAAAAAAACCCAAGAGATAAGGAATAAAATGTTGGATAACAGCAAGCACAACTTACATGTACCGATTCGAAACTCATCAAGGAGCAAAAACTGCTGCCCAAGGAATCACTACTTCCACATCCAGATTTTCTATACGTCACTCATAATGAAAAAATTTCGTATGTGGAAATAATTGTTTATGGAACTTTAATAACATAATATTTGAAATTCTCTACCCCAAAAACCCATAAAACGATACCCCACATCGATAGTGGGGTGGGGGTGGTAGTGGGGGTGGATGAAGTAAGAAAATATTTTGAGGTTTCTGATCCTTGTACACACACTAAATCACAATTTTTTTTTCATCCCCTTTAATAATGAGGTGGCTAATGCCAAAAATTTCTTTGAAACCTTAGCTTCTCTTGTATATACTAAATACCAACGTAATGGACTCTTACCTGCTTGATTTACCTATTTACCCCAAATTTACCCCAACTTACCCTCCAACCCTTCGACGGAGCAAGATGAAAATATAATCTGGTTCCAGATCTCGTTAAAGTACATATGTGTACCAAATTGCAAGTCAATATCTTAAATGGTTCCAGAGTAAACGTGCACACAAAAAAAGTTACAGACAGACAGATAGACCTACAGACAGAATTTTTTTCGCTCAAACATAGAATCTCGACGTTTCATGACATTTTAAGCTTATTTGAACAATAAAATTTTTTTTAAATTGTTTTGTCGTTACTATACTTCCACTGGATATGGAAGTAAAAACAGAATTGCATTAAGCCCAGTGAGAGCTTGTAGAGATATAGTTCTACGATTATGTAGCGATATTTCTCATAAAAACCACAAAGTTTTTTTTTTATAACCTGTTTTGCTCAATTGGTCTTCTAGATGCTCTGAGGGGAAAATGGAATATATGGTACTGGAACTTTACGATCAAACAGAATGCAAGGAACGCAACAAAAATAACCCACAGGCAAGATAATGAAGAAACAACTTCTTAAGTCGCAAGTAGAAATTTTACAACAATAACAAAGTAGTATGATAAGACACCGATGCTTGTGGCATCTACATGTGCTGGAAAGAAGCCACAAGATAAAGCAAAAAGATATTCTAAGAAACAAGACAAAAATATTGAAATTGATCAACCCTTTGCCATAAAATTCTACACTAAAAATATGGGTGGAGTTGATCTTCATGATTAACATCTAGCCATGTACACAATGTGATGAAAAAGAGGAAGATGGTATATAAAAGTCTCTATGCACTTTTTAGATGTGTCGGTAGTAAACGCTTATATTTTATATAAATGTAGTGGATATAAAGATAAAGACTTCTTACAATTTAAAGGTTTACTAGCGAGATCGCTTGTAAACAAGGGGAAAATAGACAAAACTTGTGCAGAGAGACTAAGATCAAGATCTGTATACTGGTTTGATAGCCTGGGCCACTGGCCAAAACTAACAGATGTAAAAAATGCAGTGTTGCAAATCTTCACTATGTAAGCGAAGAACAAAATATATCTGCAAAGAGTGCAATGAATATCTGTAAAAAAATTGTAACAAAATATGATCATTATCGATTGAAAGTTTTCAACATAATTTCGAATTTTATCATTTTTGTAAATTCATGCAAAAAAAATAAAAATTGTGGAAAAAGTTAATCAATCATGGTCATCTTGTTCCTATTCAATCTACTCATATAGCGGCCCTCAGACCTATTAAAATTAATTTTTGCAAGTGCAAAAAAGTCATTGTGCCACGTTGTTCATACATGAAAATCGGCCTGAAGTGTTCTTCGAAATGTGGCCAATATTATGGTATCAGTTGTACGAGTTCTTATTTCGTTGAAGCGACAAAGTCAACGAAGAAAATTTTTGCCACATTATTCCAAAAATAATTGTATAACAGACATTTATCTTTTTTTTAATAATGTATTCTTTTTAAATAAGATTAAAAATTATTATACAGGCTTTATTACATACTCCTTAACCGAATCTTAAAAAGTATGTACATAAAAGAAATATTAAATGCTGTGTTTATTGAAAGAAATATATATATATAAACATTTATACCTTCTTTAGTTTTAAAGCTAGATAGGTATATGAATATGAATATTGCACCAAAACATGGAATTTTGTAGCCCGAATAATGACGGAATATTTGATTTTTTCGTAAAAAAAGGATTTAATGAGATATTTGAGAAACATCAGCAAATTCAAGATGCATGTTGTTTTCTTACAATATTTTTCTTATTTTTCATTTTAGGAAAAAGATATTCTAGTAAAAAACATTTGTTCTTCAATTCTCAAGATATCTCAAGGAAACACACAAAAACCAAGATGGCGGACATTTTCTTCGAAGTTCCTCCACTGGAAATGTGCACTGGAAATGTCCGCTATCTTGGTTTTTGCTAGACTTTTGGCAAGTTAAAAAGGGCGTTATTGTCTAAATATTCCGCCCTAGATCAGCTTGTTATTAATTTTTTCTACTTACCCCCCACTAGATTGACTGACCTATATCGTATTTCTTCGCTGGGAACAGCGTCAACTACCAATTTTCCTTCATCAAATAGTTTAGTAGTTATAGCGCCAACAGACAGACACCAAACAGACAGACAGATAAAATTGAAAGTTCCTAATTTTCGTTACCTACATAGTCTGAATGGTGAAAATCCCAAGAAATCTCAGAGAGTGATTTTTTGACTATTACAATACTTCGTATATGCGAGGGAAGTAAAAATATTGACACATATAACTTCCTAATCCAGTGGAAGTATAGTAATGACAAAAAATTTTTTAAATATTTTTATTGTTCAAATAGGCGTCTGAAAATAAGGAGTATGCCACCTGGTGGTCTATAGTCAAACTAATTATGGGCTTTTCTGTCATTGTCTCTTTAGTGTACGATGATATCAACAATAAGTAAATGATAAACTGAGATGCTAAGTTATTAAAAATATGATAGCGTTTAAAGTGGCTACAATTTGCTGGAGCCAACCTAGTCGGTATCCTTTGTAGAATGCAGGGACAACTCGTGAAAGTTGAGTTGGCATGGCAATGTTCAAAGCATACCCCCTTTTAACCAGGCATTGAGAGGGAAAAAGCTGGTGCAAATAACCGTGGCCCGAGTAGCAATAATAATGTCCTAGACAATTACACATTGTAAGTGAAATTTTTGAAATAAGTAAATATATGTAATTCCAGTATATTTAAAAGGAATATATACTATTGCACCATGCACTGAATGTTTCTATTTCATATTTTACAAAATACTGTTTCATTTATTTTACTTAAAGAATTAATAAATATCTTTTCAGTTATATTCAATGTACCACTAATTTCATGGGTATTTGAATCTGAGACACTTGTTTGTAAACATAGAGCATACACGTTTGTTAAGTTTTGTGTTGAATATGGGTTGTACCATGCATTTAAAACATATTCCCTTTCATACACACACTTAGAATTTTTACATTTTTAATGCTTCACAAATGTTCCATACATTGCAATATGCTTAACCTAAATGCTATTCATGTTTCCTGAAAAAAAAAAGTGATTTAAACTACAACTGTACATAAATTTAAAGAAATATTTAAGTTTATTAATATTTAACTAGCCAGACACCGTTTATGTCAAAGAAACTGTACTCTTCAAGGGAAAAACTAGATAACCTAAAAAAATATGAATTTTGCTGAATAATGCCATTAACATCTTGCAAATTACTTACAACAAAATCTTGCAAACCTTTAGGTCATATATTATTAATGTTATTATTTTTAACGCCAAAAATAACAATAAACCGAACAAAATTAGGAATTGCAATATCGGTTCTCAGGACAAAAAACACATGACGATAATTATCGGTTATTTAAATTTTTTACCGGTTATTTAGGTAAATTCTGAACTGATATGTCACGTATTCAACGTTTTTATTCATGTCAGTGACTAGTATTCACTAAATACAGAGTGACTGTCCCAAAACTGAGCACTTTTAACAATAAATAAATAATATTATAAAAAGTAAAATCCAAACACCAAGCCCTAAGAAATACAAGAGAGACATTGACGATATCTTGCGACAGAAAATTGAATATTTCACTGCCGCAAATATCCGTGGAATACATTTAGAAGTATGTTATTACCAATTCTTATTAACATATCGACCCACCAATATCGATTGAGGAAGGGCATCTTCAGCTGGTGGTATTCGATGCACAGATATAGCTTTGAAAAACTAACCTTTTAACGGGCTATTTTTAAAAAATATAATATTTTTAGGTTAGGTATTCAGTAAATGCCCTATTTGAGTTTATGTTTATAATTTTTGTTATTTAAGTTGATATTTTTGTTATTTACCGAATAATTATTTATTTAAATTTATTTCATTTATATTTTTCCCGTTTGATAAAAAATCTTCTTTTGTTTCTTCATTATATTAAACATACGTATATAAAAATGTTTTTTGCTAAATTTATATAATTTTGAACATGGAAAAAGACGATGGGCTCATTTAATGAATTTCATTTAGTAGTTGTTACTTCTTGTGGATAAAGTATTACTTAAAATTAGACGATATTAATAATTTCAGATGAATCCGATATGTGGTTTTCGCAATACAAGACTTTTAAAGAGCACGGTGCGACCAACATCGTGACGTCAGAGAATATTAATATAAATCGGTGAAAATAGTTGATAAACTGAAATTCTTCACAAACACGCATAAGTTTCAAAACACACTGCTTGAGTTAACGATTTGTAATATTGTGAAACTATAATAACGCGCTGCAGCTAGCCGCTTCGGCTAACGTGTTTCTATCAAGTGACATCACGGCCGATACTCGACCGCGGGTGCGGTCCATTTTTATGATTTGTTTTAGACGATTTATAGGTCCTACAAAATTTTAGTTTTTGCAGAGGGTCTTAAAATGGTAAGATCTTTCCGATAATCAAATAAAAAAAAAGTGCTAAATGAGCCCATTACCATTTTCGCCACCCTAATCATTCATTTTAAAAATTACCGGTAAATACCGGTTGACCGGTTATTTACATTTTTATTTACCGATTTACCGGTTATTAAAACTTCCGGTAAATTGCAATCCCTAAAAAAAATCAATATAAGTATTCGCCACATAAACAAACAAAAAGCCTATAATTAGTTAGAGTGGCGCAAATCATCTGAGTGAATAATGGTCATAATCACGAATGTAATACTATGCTTTCTCTAGTTCTCGAGTTCTCCACTTTGGCGCTGGCATCTTAAATTCAGACGCCTATAGGCTTAGAAAAATTCGTCTGTCGGTCTGTCTGTAACTTTTCTTGTGCGCACGTTTACTCTGGAACTGTTTAAGATATTGACTTGAAATTTGGTACACATATGTACTTTAACGAGATCTGGAACTAGATTATATTTTCATCTTGATTAGAGAATATTATTTAGGTATTATGCAAATCATGATAAAAGTAAATAAATAAAAAATAATTAATTGTATAAAATATTTTCATCTTGTTCTGTCGAAGGGTTGGGGGGTAAATTAGAGTAAATTTGGGGTAAATAGCTAAATCAAGCAGGTAAGAGTCCATAAAATTGGCATTTAGTATAACAAGAGAAGCTAAGGTCTCAAGAAATTTTTTGGCATTAGCCACCCCCATTACCACCCCCACCCCATTATTAAAAGATGAAGAAAAATTGCGATTTAGTGTGTGTGCAAGAACCAAAAACCTCAAAATATTTTTTTACTTCATCCATCCCCAGTACAACCCCCTATCACCACCCCCATCCCACTACCGATGTGGGGTATCGTTTTATAGGTTTTTGGGGTAGAGGATTTCAAATATTATATTATTAAAGTTCCATAAGCAATTATTTCCACATACAAAATTTTTTCGTTGTGTGAGGTAATTCTGCATTTTAGCGTAACATCCGAATTTTTGCGAAATTTTTTCAGGATACACTAATTTGGGGTCATATAATACGAATCTGAAGTCAGTTTTCGGTGCAAATGCATAGTTTTTTCAAAAAAAATTTTTGAAATTTTCCACCATAACACTCATTCTCCGTTACTGTAAACACTAAAAACCCTCCATTTCAGCCGATTTTCATGTCATGTTCGCCATGTAAAGTGTTCCTTAGAACAAACACCAAAAAAATTGCTTTTCCATAAAAAGTAAAATTATTATATACCAAACCTCTAGAAGCCAGATAATGAAGTCAAAGTAATGCGCATGCGTATCCTCACCTCAGAGTACTAACTTCAAAGTTGTGTCTAAGGTTTCAACACTCTGATTTTGAAATGGTATTTGCATTTTTGTGGGCGAACGATAATGTCACGGTAACATTTTTGGGATATGCTAATTAATTACCTACAAATGTTTGTAGTTTAAAGTATATAAATCCTCAACAAAAGTGTCATTCCAAAATTCAATTTTTGGTAAATGTTTACGACATTCGCCTTATCGTATTTCGCCATTTTTTTTTTATGTGACATGTAGCAGATATTATTAGAAGTATTTTATAATTAATGAAATATTGTGCAAATAGCAAATAGTCCTACAATCTTAAGGGAACGTGGAGCGAGGTCAAGGTCAAGGTCAAGGTCGCCCAAAAATATTCCTTGCCCTTCTCGGGAAAAAAATTTTTGCGCAAGAATTTTTTCATTAAGTTATTTCATTAATTATAAAATACTTCTAATAGTATCTACCGTATGTCACATAAAAAAAATGGCGAAATACGATAAGGCGAATGTCGTAAACATTTACCAAAAATTGAATTTTGGAAAGACAAAATTGTTACCGTCTTCAGTGTTACCGTGACATTATCGTTCGCCCACAAAAATGCAAATACCACTTCAAAATCGCCTGCTGATTTTGCTGATACCTTAAACACAACTTTAAAGTGAAGACACGCATGCGCATTAGTTTGACAGTTTGATGACTTCATTTTCTGGTTTCTAGAGTTTTGGTACATAATATAATTTTACTTTTTATGGAAAAGCAATTTTTTTTGGTGTGTTTGTTCTAAGGAACACTTTACATGGTGAACATGACATGAAAATTGGCCTAAATGGAGCGTTTTTAGTGTTCATAGTGACGGAGAGTGAGTGTTATGTTGGAAAATTTCAAATTTATTTTTTGAAAAAACTATGCATTTGTACCGAAAACTGACTTCAGATTCGTGTTCTACGACCCCAAATTAGTGTATCCTGAAAATATTTTACAAAAATTCAGATGTTACGCTAAAGTGCAGAATTACCGTGAGTGACTTTGATAGAAAATCTGTATGTGGAAGTAGTGATTCCTTGGGCAGCGGTTTTTTTTGAGTGTATTTGTTTCATAAGTACATGTTTGCGAAAATTTAAAATCAAATGTAATGTTTTTAATATATAGTTTATTTATTTATGTCAATGGTTAAGTTGTAGGCTTCTTGCTATAGAACCTGATCAAGTGTTTAATTTATTGAAGCTGTAATACTGCGAAGTTCGCTTTCACCCTGTTGACACGCGCCTTAACCATTCCTTCGAGGAACATGAATAAATGAGCGGCATGTATTAATAATGATATACGTGTGGTTGCCATAGAAGTTAATGCTCTGTTTTTAATTTTTAACGCCTAAAGTTGTATTACTTTCTGGTTTTAGTTTTAGCATCGGCGCATTCGCCATTTATTTAAAAATAACTATTTTTAAATAAATGGCGAATGCGCCGACAAATTCTAAGTAGGACACATTTTGATTTAGTTTCTTTTCACAATTTAGTACATTTCTAAATTACCCCGATTGTTTATAACTAATAAATGACAAGTTGCCCAATCTTGAGTTCAATTGAAAATAAGCTCTTCTACGATACTGTTAAGGAAACTGCACTTTTTTTCATTATTTTTATGCGTAAAAGGTATGTTTGTAGTAACAGTGAAGACAGTAAAAATCGTGGGAAAAATGACATTATTTCACACTCGTGTATGCCGGATCTAAGAATGCATTGGAAACAACTGAAGTTGTTTCATGATCTTCGCTTTAGAAACGTCAAATTATGGATTTGGAAATGGAAATTGAGATCAGAAGTAGAAAATAGTACATTAAAGTATAAGTGGATATTATAGTTATTAAGGTACCAAGGGTGTTATAAGGATAATAACGCACCGAGGTCGGCAGTGTACAATCCCGAGGGCCTCTGGCCCGAGGGAATGTACGTCGACCGAGGGCGTCATTATCCTATAACACCCGTGGTGCCTTCAACGTTTAATGTCCTGCAAGTCTGTTATTTAATTCGAATTTTTTTTTTGACATTTACGATTTATTAATTTGACATCTATTATGTTCAGAACGATTTGATTTAAAAGAGAATAAAAATCAAAATTGTTTGTAAACGCCGCCGTTGCATAGCAACGCATTTTGTTTGTCAATAACGCTATCATAATTTGCTTGTTTTGGGCTGTATTATAATTTTATAATGCCCTAGGGCGTTATAGATATTCATAACGCCCTAGGGCGTTATTTCTCATTTAATGTATCTCAAAATAGGGTGGTTATTGTAAAATAACAGGCTTGTAGGACATTAAGGTCTTTAAAATACGCGCGATTTTTCGGCTGCGCCGTCGTTTTGGAAACGCGCAACGGGAACGGAAAATGTTGTGTATCTCAAACTAACATAACCTCATATTTTAAGTTTTTCAAATTTATTCTCATCTTTAATATTCGTATCAGCAATTTTAGATTCGAGCGATATTGGCTCCAGAGGAATTGTTAAAAATGCACGCAAATACTTTTTCAAAATTGTTTATTAATAAAAATAGACAGCTAATTATAGGTTAGATTTCTAACCTACAAAAAGCGTCTTGTTTTATTGGAACAAACTGTTTACAACTTTACAAACATTAGATTGAACTAGATTTTATTTTAAAGTACCGGAATCAGGGAAAAATTTTAACAATAGCTACGTAATATTAGTAAAATTTAAGAAATGTATATTTTTCAGGTTAGATACGACGTCACGTGCACGTCTTCAATTGTTTTTTATATTTCATCGTCGAATGGGAATGGCAATACAGGGTTAGGTTAATTTGCCCCGGGGCTAAACGCTAACTCCAGGCTAAAATGTTTATCAAGTCGGGTTAAGAGTAACCCTGACTAAAGTCAGAGGTAACTTAGCCCGAGCTTCAACATGAGAGTTATACCTGTTAGCCCTAAAAATTTTATTTTAATTATTTAAGTTATTTTTTGGTTAAATTATTAAAAATGGAAGCTTTCCATGAAATAAGCTATGAAGCAGATATTTTGGAATTTTTGGAACACGAAGGACATACTTAGTTTTCTAATGTATTTAAAAAGCAAATATTAAAATCTATTTTATTGTTTTGTAGAAATCGTTCAGCTTCTTTATCCCTCCAAGATATAGCATCAGTTTTTTTTTTATTCTACGGCGTGTTTATAATTATTTGCTATTTTAATTAATAGCAACCTCTTTTATGATGAAAAATTGTCTACCTGCCTACCTTTATTGGGGTTTTACTCATTTTCTTAAAGTAAAAATGTAACTATTAACCAAAAAATATTCTAGTTTATATTGTAAATGTTATTGCTCATTGCTGTCACTGTCAGGTTTCGATAAAAACAAAAAAATGCTTTTAACTTAGTTTCAAAAACTTAGAAAACTAACAAACAAAATATTACTCATTTTTCGGCCAATCAGTAATAAGGCTAGGGCTAGTGCGACAGTCGCGATGAATCGCGATCGCCTAGTAAAGTAACATTGTTTTGAACCTTTCGACTCTCGGAACTCCAAGAGATACCTTTGCCACCTTCGACTAGAAAGGATACGGCCCTAGAGTCGTTCAGGCATAATCCTACGGATGGTAGCTTCACACCACCGCCCGCTCGAGCGAGTACGTGAACCAAATGTCCGAACCTGCGGTTCCTCTCGTACTGTCTCACGACTGTCTAAGCCCACCTCACGTTCCCTATTAGCTGGCAACTCTGTCAAAAGCGTTACTAACCTCAGGTTATTCAAAAGTTTCCTTTTCCTCCACACGTAAAATGTGGTGGATAAGCGGATCCGAGTTTAACACTGACTTTACTCCTAGGTTAAAGTTAGCCTAGGATTAGTTAACATGCAAATTTAACCGTACATTGATAAATGGGCCCTCAGTAACCAATGTAGTTTATTACTGTTGACATTAAACAGCTTTTAGTGACATAATTATAATGAATTATGCTCATAATTCAACCAAGGCGAATATTTGGCATGATAGAAATATTAGAGCTTATAAAAGAGGGATGATACCAGATATCTGTTATTGTAGGCTAATAAAATAAGACAAAGAAGTTACCGATTTCTGTGTCAAAAACTTGTTTACTTGGATTGTATATAAAAGAGGCTAAGAGGCTTACTCTTACCATGTTAAAGTGCGTGATCGACTTCAGACGTCATAAAATCAATTTTTGGTGATCTTGAAAACTATATGACTTACAACTTATTATACTCTTCACAATAGTAGTCAATTATGGCGACACAACCTTTGCATATTTTCCAAGTTACTAAGTAACCTCTTCTAATTAGTTTTATTCTCTTCTACATCAATCATTTTCCTTGTTTGTGATTTGTGAGTTGTTAATATTTCTTAGAAACGGTTCTTCACAGTTTTATATTTTAACGATTTGTGCACCTTCACACAAAGTGGGGTTAACTTAAGTCAGAAACTCAACTTGTCTTGGACTGGGGCAACCCGGATAAGATAGTCACGTATGTTCATCACTGACAAACCATCCAGGGCAAAGACCAACGAATTGCTAAAGCAGAAAACAGCTGAGATGTGCAATAGGCTTTCTAACAGGACATTGCACGTTAAATAAACACCTAACCAATATAGGGTCAAGAATGCAAGATGTGTGGGTGAGGATGAGGAAACTCCTCCAACACAATATTTGAATGTCCAGACTTGGTGGCTGGAAGACTTTCATATTTCGGGGACCATTTGTGACCCCGGAAGCCAGAGCTTTCATAGACCGTACACTCACTTTTTTGGGAGGCATGACTAATGGAATAACGAGACTATGCAGTACGATAAGCTTAAGCTTTAATACGGGGGAGCTTAACCCTCAACTGGTATCGTATTTATCAGGAACGTAAATGGTATTGTGGGGTCGAATTTGACCCTAGGGCATAAACAAGATATAAACAAGGCATAAACATAAATAAACTTAATTTATTAAAATCATATTATTTTCTAATATACACATAAACATAAACGCAAATTACTTTTTATTTCAAAATGAAATATTACACAATAATAACGCAAATTCAAAGAAAACAAGAAACCAAAAAAAAAGGTACTCTCCAAAAAATGGGTCCAAGCCAAACCCATCAACTTCTACCACGGTTTCTCTGAATTTTGTATGATTACTACTCATCGTTGGAATTCCTGAAATATTTGATATGACAATGGACTCATTTAATGAATTTCATTTAGTAGTTGTTACTTCTTGTGGATAAAGTATTACTCCGACAAACAGACCGACAGACAGAAATTTTTTTTTTACTCAAACTTAAAATCTTGATGTTTCATGACATTCGAGGCCTATTTGAACAATAAAAATCAAAAAAAAATTTTTTGTCGTTACTATACTTCCACTGGATGTGGAAGTAATAAAAATATGGGTGGGGTTGATCTTCATGGTCAACATCTAGCCATGTACACAATCTGATGAAAAAAGGGAAGATGGTATATAAAATTCTCTATGCACTTTTTAGATGTGTCGGTAGTAAACGCTTATATTTTATATAAATGTAGTGGACATAAAGATAAAGACTTCTTACAATTTAAAGGTTTACTAGCGAGATCGCTTGTAAACAAGGGGAAAATAGACAAAACTTGTGTAGAGAGACCAAGATCTGTGACCTCTTCCACTATACTGGTTTGATGGCCTGGATCACTGGTCAAAACTAACAGATATAAAAAATGCAAACTGTTGCAAATCTTCACTGTGTAAGCGAAGAACAAAATATATCTGCAAAGAGTACAATGAATATCTGTAAAAAAAAATTGTAACAAAATATGATTAGTTTCGATTGATAATAAAGTTTTCAACATAATTTAGAATTTTATTTTCATAATTTATCATTTTTGTAAATTCCTGCAAAAAAGGAAAAATTGTGGAAAAAGCTAATCATAGTCATCTTGTTCCTATTCAATCTACTCATATAGCGGCCCTCAGAGCTATTAAAATTAATTTTTTGCAATAGCACACAAAGTCATTGTGCCACGTTGTTCATACATGAAAATCGTACTTCGAAATGTGGCCAATATTATGGTATCAGTTGTACGAGTTCTTATTCCGTTGAAGGGACAAAGTCAACGAAGAAAATTTTTGTCACATTATTCCAAAAATAATTGTATAACAGACATTTATCTTTTTTGTAATAATGTATTCTTTTTTAATAAGATTAAAAAATATTATACAGGCTTTATTGCATACTCCTTAACCGAATCTTAAAAAGTATGTACATAAAAAAAATATTAAATGCTGTGCTTATTGAAAGAAATATATATAAATATTTATATCTTCTTTAGTTTTAAAGCTAGATATATGAATATGAATCTTGCACCAAAACATGGAATTTTATAGCCCGAATAATAAAGGAATATTTGATTTTTTCGTAAAAATAGTATTTAGTGTAAAATAGTATTTAATGAGATATGAGATTGTGGGGTCGAATTTGACCCCAGGGCATAAACAAGATATAAACAAGGCATAAACAAAAATAAACTCAATTTATTAAAATCATATTATTTTCTAATATACACATAAACATAAACGCAAATTACTTTTTATTTCAAAATGAAATATTACACAATAATAACGGAAATTCAAAGAAAACAAGAAACCAAAAAAAAAGGTACTCTTCAAAAAATAGGTCCAAGCCAAACCCATCAACTTCTACCACGGATTCTCTGAATTTTGTATGATTACTACTCATCGTTGGAATTCCTGAAATATTTGATATGACAATGGGCTCATTTAATGAATTTCATTTAGTAGTTGTTACTTCTTGTGGATAAAGTATTACTCAAAATTAGGCGATATTGAAAATTTCAGATGAATCCGATATGCGGTTCTCGAAATATATGTCTTTTAAAGAGGAATTGGAAGCGCGGTGCGACTAACATCATGACGTCATTTAACAGGAAACGAACCAGTTGATAAACCGAAATTCTCCACAAAGACGTATAAGTTTCAACAGGCAATACTTGAGTTAACAATTTGTAATTTTGTGAAACAGTAATAACGCGATGTGGCTAGCCGCTTCGGCTAGCGGGTTCCTATTAAGTGACGTCACGGCCGAGGCTCGGCAAGGCGATGTCCATGTTTATGATTTTTTTAGACGATTAATTTTTCTGCACAGGGACTTAGAACTTTAAGATCTTTCCGATAGTCAAATAAAAAATTAGTGCTAAATGAGCCCATTAGACGTTTAATAAAAAAAATAACAATCACGTTTTTATAACTTACTTTTCAGTTATGTCGCATGAACTGCAGACTATTTTCTGAACAGAATGTTACTTGCAGACAGCCTTGGTACACTTAACGCATTTTGTGGGATATTTTATGTCTTTAGATCGTGGACAGAAACCATATCTAATTCGCTTTGCAGGATTTGGAGCTACATTCTCTTGGACTGGAATAGGAATGTCCAAAACTTTTGCAATTGTTTCTTTTAGTTTCCTGGACAGATTAGGAGACGATGCCAGTCGTTCGTTTATTTGTCCGTTTATTAAAATTTCTCCTAATTCAATATTGAATATTCTTCGAGTTTTCCCATTGCTTAAATTAGCTGTGTTATAAATAACAAAACAATTAACTCGGAAAATATTTAGCATAGCATAAAATATGGTTAGTGGCCATCTGCGACTTCTTCTATTACGCGAATAGCTTGCGCATTTTTTGATCTAAACTATCAAGTCCGTCTTTTGTAGAATTATAAAATTCAATAATTTCAGGTTTCCTTGATGATTCATTCACCGTGTTGCTATGGTGCATAGAAGGAAGCATTATCACATTTTTTTTTGTGCAAAAGATACCAGTGTTTTATCATCAGTAAAGCCAAAAACTAAAGAATTTGCCGCACGTTGTTTATTTGGCTTGAACTGTAAGGGTAGTTCCCTTTTATTTTTCCTCGTGGTCGCCACGTATGTGAGGCGCCGGGCTTTTAGCTGATCAACTAGTTCGTCACCAGTAACATTCCGATTGGTATTTTCAATAGATCGTACGAGTTCCAAAACATCTAACGTAGGAACAGAAAATTTATGTGGATTTCTTCTTTATGTATTTTTGCCTTATATATAAAGGCATTGAGGTGGTAGTGGGTTTTAGCATCGCACATAAACATAAGTTTTAGGCCATATTTAGCGGGCTTGCTTTTCATGAACATTCGAAATTTGCATTTTCCCCTAAAAGGCACAAGCATTTCATCAACAGTAGCATATTCAGAACATACATAGTTTGCGCTGCAATTCTTCACAAACCCAAATATTTCAGAAATAGCTGCTGTATTGTCTCCAGCTACAATTTTTTGGACTCTTGTGTCTGAATTATCAAATCTAAGCAGCCAAAAGAAATAAGAAACATTTTAGTGACATTGTTGCGCGAAATATATCCTTACCCGTTCCATTTGATGCCTATTACGATGCTACATCTTCTCTTTCCGATTTGAAGACTCCAGCCAAAATGATTAACCCAAGAAATGCTTTGAGTTCTGACCAAATGGTTTAAAAAACTAAATTGATTGGTTTATTTTGCACTTAGTTCTGTAATTTTTGCGTTCGTGTGTTCTAAGATTATTTCTAAAATATCGTCGGTAAATAACAATCACCAACTATCATAAGGGGTTAACAGGTTTGCCAACCTTGCTTGTCCTTTTAGGCCAGAAAGCTGTATAATTACATTATGTTTTGGAGTTCGCATGTCACGTCGTGGTTCCCTTTTTGCCCATTTGTAACAATTTTTTCAATAAAAATAGCCAGTGGAGGTAAACGAGCTACCTTCAGGTTTAAAGTCATCGGATAGGGAAAAGTCTTGATCCTGAAATACTTCTTGTAGGTTTTCTGCGTATTCATCAGAAATTTTCTGTGCAGATTCCGAGTCATGGTCAGTGTGTTCGCTTAGTCCATTGGAAATAGCATCATCGCTTTCTTCAAAGCTTTCTACTTGAGGCACATCATCAAGATCACTGTCATCCATTAAAATGTCCTCTAACTCGCGATCAGCTAAATATTTACACACCCGAAATAAAAAACATAACTGATATCGTGGGGTTGCGTCTGACCCCAATCGCGGATATATTCGAAATAAACGACACTACAATTGCGCGCGTTAAACACCAACCAAATGACTATAATTTATTCAGAAGTTCGAGGCGGTGTTGCCAATAATGACAATTTTCTGTGCATATTTGTGCTCTTCGCTTGGGGTCGGCCATGAAAGCAAGACCCCATGACCCCAACGTTAAGGCACCGCAACCCGTAAGAAAAAAAGCTGTTCACAAAAGATTTGTTGTTATTAAACTTTTAAGGCATCGTCACTCGAAAATAAAAACCAGCAACTTTTGTTTTTTTTCAGGCATACACTAGTATATACTCCCGAAGTTTGAAACTTTCCACCCGACTCACCCAGTGTACTAAACGAGTTATTCAATAGTCGTAGAAACTAATTTTTAAATAGATTGATTGTAATTCTGTCGAAATACTATGTTTTATCCTAATCCATGAAACTAGAGTTAACAGTAGGTATAAATCTAAATATATGGCTGTAATACTACTGACCATTAAAACTTATAACAAAGGATATACGTCAGTATTTACTGAGATAGTAAGTAAGAACATAATGGGCTTTCCCAACCTTTTTAATTTAATATGCACCCAAATGTTTAGAAGCTTTTGACGGTTTAAGGATAATTATCAGGAAACTGTAACTTTAAAGCCTATATGCAGGATATCCAATAAAGCTGCCCACCGTGACTATCTCGACAATTCTGAGGATTATTTATTAGCTGAGCTCCACCGAAATACCATCGCACACACCAATAATGTTAAATTATTCAAATGCACTGCTAATGACCACAAGAAGTAATTATTTTGTGTCCTCGTTTATATAATAAGCCCTCAGTTATCTACGGCTGTATATACGAATTCCTTTTATATGTTAAATAAATATGAGTTTAGTTAAATTCAGCATGTCGAACACTTCAGATAGTTCCGTTTGTAAAATAGGGGCAAAAAGGCTATTAAAGATTACTTTTTAAAATAAATTGATTTGCTTTATGTCATTATGATTTTTAGTTCGATTCTTAATGTTTCTGTTTAAAATTAATCTGCAAAGGTATTTTTCACACAAGATTTCCCTCTCTATTTGGCATGCATTATTTATGTTTCTGTTGAATGACACTGCATATTTTTTAATTAAAATTATGTAAGGTTTTTTCCTGGAAATAGTGACAACTACATTTCAAATATCATTTTCCTCTGACATTTCTTATTTTCCGTGACCACCCTGTATATTTTTCATATTTTTCTTCCGTAACAATTGTGTTAACTGCGTGCGAAATATTACTGTCCTCCGTCAATTTTCTTCATTACTTTTTTAGGGTTATCACCCTGTATATTTTTCTTCCCTGACAGTTGTTAACTGCATGCGAATTATTATTGTCATCCATCAAGATTTTTTTCAATTTTTTTTAGAGTTACCACAGTATATATTTTTTCATATTTTTCTTTGACAGTTGTGTTAACTTCATCCGAAATATTATTTGCACTCAGTCACATTTCTCTCATTATTTAGAATTACCATTGTATATATTTTTTCATATTTTTCTTTTGGACAGTTGTGTTAACTTCATCCGAAATATTATTTGCATTCCGTCAAACTTCTCTCATTATGTTTCATGGTGGCCACCGTGTATATTTTTCATATCTCTGTTCCTTAACAGTAGTGTTAACTACATGTGAAATGTTATCGTCCTCCGTCACATTTTCTTAATTCTTTTTTTATAGATATATTAACCTCCCCACAATAAAATTGTGGGAGGTTACTACAATTAGTCCAAAATCGAAAATTGAGATAACATCAAATCTTTACGTTTTGAGGTCCCAGGAACCCAAAAAAGTTGTTTTTGAAAAATGTCTGTGTGTGTGTGTGTGTGTGTGTGTGTGTGTGTGTGTGTGTGTGTGTGTGTGTGTGTGTGTGTGTGTGTGTGTGTGTGTGTGTGTGTGTGTGTGTGTGTGTGTGTGTGTGTGTGTGTGTGTGTGTGTGTGTGTGTGTGTGTGTGTGTGTGTGTGTGTGTGTGTGTGTGTGTGTGTGTGTGTGTGTGTGTGTGTGTGTGTGTGTGTGTGTGTGTGTGTGTGTGTGTGTGTGTGTGTGTGTGTGTGTGTGTGTGTGTGTGTGTGTGTGTGTGTGTGTGTGTGTGTGTGTGTGTGTGTGTGTGTGTGTGTGTGTGTGTGTGTGTGTGTGTGTGTGTGTGTGTGTGTGTGTGTGTGTGTGTGTGTGTGTGTGTGTGTGTGTGTGTGTGTGTGTGTGTGTGTGTGTGTGTGTGTGTGTGTGTGTGTGTGTGTGTGTGTGTGTGTGTGTGTGTGTGTGTGTGTGTGTGTGTGTGTGTGTGTGTGTGTGTGTGTGTGTGTGTGTGTGTGTGTGTGTGTGTGTGTGTGTGTGTGTGTGTGTGTGTGTGTGTGTGTGTGTGTGTGTGTGTGTGTGTGTGTGTGTGTGTGTGTGTGTGTGTGTGTGTGTGTGTGTGTGTGTGTGTGTGTGTGTGTGTGTGTGTGTGTGTGTGTGTGTGTGTGTGTGTGTGTGTGTGTGTGTGTGTGTGTGTGTGTGTGTGTGTGTGTGTGTGTGTGTGTGTGTGTGTGTGTGTGTGTGTGTGTGTGTGTGTGTGTCTGTTAGCACGATAGCGGCGAAGCCACTAAACGGATTTTTCTTTAGTGCTCCAGAAGATCTGAAAAGGTTTTGGTTGAGATCGGATTACGTTTGTTGCTGTTTTGGCACAACAAGTTGTTTATTTTATGATTACTTACAATTTGTAATCGAACCATTGAAAAGCAGTAAAAATTCCGATTTCAACGATATATCACACTTGCACTCTTTAGCTTTGGTTTCCGTGAAAAAAATTAAAAACCAAATAACACGCTTCTTGTGTAAAATATATTTTATAGTGGAACCACAGAATACAGTAACTGCACAGAGGCGAAGTCTTTGGCGGTTCCTTTCAGTTTTGATGGCTCGTTTTCTGTGACGTTGCGTACCAGTTGCGTCTACACCACGGTGTATTAAATAGGTGGTCCGGCACTTTCCTATTATAATAATGGCTTCGTAAGTGCATGGTTTCTATTTACTTTAATAGATGGCGCGAGCAATAAGGTCCTACAATTACCTGGGCATGTGCATCGTATAACTAACACAACCTCAAATTTTAAGGTGTTTTCGTTTATTCTCATATTTAATGTTTGTATAGGCATTTTTAGCTCGGAGCCATACTGGCTCCAAGCAAATATTTAAAATTTCACGCAAATAATTTTTCAATATTGTTGATTAATAAAAATAGACTGCTAATTATAGGTTAGATTCCTAACCTGCAAAAGTGTCTTATTTTATTGTGACAAACTATTTAAAACTTCATACATATTACGTTGAACTTGACTTTGGTTGAAAGTACAGGAACCAAGCAGAAATTTTAATAATAGCTACGTAATACCTGTAAATCTTAAGAAATATATATTTTTGAGGTTAGCTGTGACGACACGTGCAATACTGCATGTAGTGTTACATATATTCTTTCAATGTTTTAATTTAGCTACTTAATGTCAGATGTCACTGGACTCTTGTCAAAAACAAGAAGCCGGGAATGTATGCAACACTGTATGTACGTATGCACAGAACCTGTAAAATTTTCTATCTATGCGTAAGTAATGAGAGAACTTATTGGTCCTGCCATCTATTACAAACTAGTTAGAACTTTATAAACATTACATTGAACTAGATTTTGGTCGAAAGTATGGGAACCAGGCAGAAATTTTAATAATAGCTACGTAGTACTAAATTTTAAGAAATATATATTTTTGAGGTTAGCTATGACGTCATGTGCAGATCCCCATTTAAGGATACACTGAAAAGACAGTGTATTTCGAGTTGGATTGAAAAAGATTACGATTTGAATTGCTTATAATCGGCGCCTATTTTCAATTGAGTTGTACACTAGGTTTTATTTATGAGAATTTTAATTCTCGGTTAATGTTTTCAATATCCCAAAATGAGTGGAAAAAAAATTCACAAATCCAAACTTAACACGATAAACATCAACAGTGTCAAGATAAAAGTGAGGTTGATTGTTAAACAATTAAGAAATTAAGAAATGGCGATGAGTATACAAATTTGGTTTTGGCGGGAAGGCTAGCCTTCGCCTCTGTATAGTTACTGTACTCAGTGGTCTAACCTAACGTTCAATAGACTAGTGTGTTAAAGCGTGCAGACTGTATGCTGAGTAAATTTGAGTGTCAAGTGCATCGAGACATTACAAGTTTTTTCGACGTTCATAAAGCCCACGGAAGGTGTGAGAAGCCTTCGTGAACCGCTCACTTCGTGAACCGCTCACAAGCCCTACAAGTATAAGCAATCTCACCGGAACGTTTTCGGTGAGTTTTTTCCAATAAAACTTCAAAAGTGACATTATATTTTAAAAACTATTTCCGCTACTTCCGCCATCCCGCCGGAAATTCTTCCGGCAACATAACCTAAAAATAGTGCTACATAACTTAAAAATAATTTAAGACATTGGTACCAACCTAAAATATTTTTTCGAAAACTGTCAAAAACCAAATTCCACCAGAAAAACATTGAAACCAAAAATTTGACAGCTTACTTCCCCGACCGATTTAGTGAAAAATCGGCCGAGGCCAGAAGATAAAACAAAATATATCAACTCAAACTTAAACGATCCACCATGAACACTACTCCGGCCACATCTGGCAGGGAAGCTGTCCACCAAGAGTTATATGGTTTTTCCAAAAGATGGCCATCCCTACCACCCATTACCAACGAACGGATGTTTTCGTTTAGTTGTTTCCCGTATCAATAATCAAAATTATTAAGTGCTCTTGCCTACGAACTTAGTTTTTATAGTGTTGTGTTTATTAACCTCCCCACAATAATTGTGGGAGGTTACTACAATTAATCCAAAATCGAAAATTGAGATAACATCAAATCTTTACGATTTCGAGGTCCCGGAAACCCAAAAAAGTGGTTTGTAACTAATGCCTGTGTGTTAGCACGATAGCTACGAAGCTACTAAACGGATTTGGATGAAACTTTTACATGAGGGTTTCTTTAGTGCTCCAGAAGATCTGAAAAGGTTTTGGTTGAGATCGGATTACGTTTAGTGCCATTTTGGCACAAGTTGTTTATTTTATGATTACTTAGAATTTGTAATTGAACCATTAAAAAGCAGTATAAATTCCAATTTCAACTATATATCACACTTGCACCCTTTCGATTTGGTTTCCGTTAAAAAAATTAAAAATAATTCGTTATATGCGCACATATGACAGCATCCAAAAAATATTATTGGTATTATTGTTAGGGGAAAACGTATTTTGCCATCTGTCAAAAATATTTGGGTTGGTAACCTTTGTGAATGTTGATTTATAGCTTATGGTACGTGACGTCACAGCTAACCTCAAAAATATATATTTCTTAAGATTTAAGAATATTACGTAGCTGTTATTAAAATTTCTGCCTGGTTCCCGTACTTTCAACTAAAATCTAGTACAGTGTAATGTTTATGAAGTCCTAAATACTTTGTCCTAATAAAATAGGACTCTTTTTGTGGGTTAGAAATCTAACCTGTAATTAGCAATATATTTTTTATTAATCAATCATTTTTAGGTCACCTGGTTTTGACAATTTTGACATTTTGCTTGAGGGACAACAACACGCAGTTTGCGTGGTTTTATATTTTTTTCTGATTTTCTTGAGAAACTGTGTGTGTTTTCAAAATAATGTCATATAGTGAATATTATCCAACCCTTATGGGTGATGTAAAGTGTCGCTACGATGAGAAAATCAAAATAATAGACAATATTGACCCATACACCCTTGGAGTGGAAACTGGAGACCTTTCTGCAGATTTATCTATTTTACCTTGTGTGTCCCTAATTAATATGGTAAATTACTTAGTGTCGACTCACAGCTTCTTCGCAGATCAGCAGTTAAAGGCATACAAATCTTTACAAGCATATAAATATTATGAGGCTGGATTTGTGCAAGAAGTTTGTGCAAGAAAGATAAACTCAAATGTATTCATTGTTATGGGCAAGGCAAGTTTACATTTAAATAACTAAGTGCTAGATTTCAGTGATATATTATCCGTATGTAGTATTCAATAGACTCTGCCAGAAAGTGATTTCTTTACCTTTCTTCTAAGCTTTTTTACATTCAAAATAAACCTTATCTCACAATCGCACCTTGTCGCAAAAAAAGATGGTGTTTTATTTTTATTTCACATTTAAAACTGAGATTACTTCTTTGTTTACATTGGAATAGAAAGTTTGGTTATCCCTCAGGCAATATGGTCGACTTATCGTGACGTCATCCTAAGATGGTCTATATAGAAAAATTATTTGCATGAGTTTTTTAACTATCTGCTCGGAGTCACTGTGGCTCCAAGCTAAAAATGCGTAGTCAAACATTAAAAATGAGAATAAACTTGAAAAACTTAAACATGTTATGTCCCTAAATATATTTCATAACCTAAAAATCAACATTCGTAAAGGTTACCAACCCAAATATTTTTGACAATGTCAAAACTTATTTTAGTTGTTTTTTTTAAGGTAATAATTGTTTATAGCCGTGTTCGGATATTACGTCTGATTGATGCGACACGTCACAATCGTTCATTGCAAATCGAGCTAACTGAGCTAAATCTTAAACGTTCGAATATTACAAAATAAAGGCCTCGGACGAAGCTCGACTTGCTCAACCTTTTTGATCGAGCAGGAAGATTTTAATTTGATGCATGCGTAGTCTGCTTGAACAGTCCATAATGTTATTGACTTGTTGAAGTTAGAGTGTCATTTGGGCTAAATTCTGTGTTATTATTTTTTTTTCATTATCCAATATTTTACAAAATCTTCGAAACGTTATCTGTTAATACCCTTATAATATCCGGCAATTGATTAACATGCAACATAAACAAACATGAGAGGTTATGTTTTAACAGATTGCTTGTAGTCCGCTTCAGTTCGTTCGATATTTGTTGATGAAATAAATGGCTCCAAAGTCACGTGTAATTTATCTGTTTGCTTAGTGCTCTGATTTCCGATGTAATATCCAAATACAGCTGATAAGGATCCACCGTGTGAGGAGGTTCCAGCCGCTTCCAGAAGCTGCCGATTTTTTTTTTTTCATATTTTTCTTCTGTGACAGTTGTGTCAACTACATATAAAACATTATTGCCCTCCGTCACATTATTTTCTTTATATTTTTATGGTAACTACATGCCAAATATTACTTTTGTTACATTTTAACCTCCCCACAATAAAATTGTGGGAGGTTACTACAATTAGTCCAAAATCGAAAATTGAGATAACATCAAATCTTTACGTTTTGAGGTCCCAGGAACCCAAAAAAGTTGTTTTTGAAAAATGTCTGTGTGTGTGTATGTGTGTGTGTGTGTGTGTGTGTGTGTGTGTGTGTGTGTGTGTGTGTGTGTGTGTGTGTGTGTGTGTGTGTGTGTGTGTGTGTGTGTGTATGTCTGTTAGCACGATAGCGGCGAAGCCACTAAACGGATTTGGATGAAACTTTGCATGAGGGTTTCTTTAGTGCTCCAGAAGATCTGAAAAGGTTTTGGTTGAGATCGGATTACGTTTGTTGCTGTTTTGGCACAACAAGCTGTTTATTTTATGATTACTTACAATTTGTAATCGAACCATTGAAAAGCAGTAAAAATTCCGATTTCAACGATATATCACACTTGCACTCTTTAGCTTTGGTTTCCGTGAAAAAAATTAAAAACCAAATAACACGCTTCTTGTGTAAAATATATTTTATAGTGGAACCACAGAATACAGTAACTGCACAGAGGCGAAGTCTTTGGCGATTCCTTTCAGTTTTGATGGCTCGTTTTCTGTGACCTTGCGTACCAGTTGCGTCTACACCACGGTGTATTAAATAGGTGGTCCGGCACTTTCCTATTATAATAATGGCTTCGTAAGTGCATGGTTTCTATTTACTTTAATAGATGGCGCGAGCAATAAGGTCCTACAATTACCTGGGCATGTGCATCGTATAACTAACACAACCTCAAATTTTAAGGTGTTTTCGTTTATTCTCATATTTAATGTTTGTATAGGCATTTTTAGCTCGGCATACTGGCTCCAAGCAAATATTTAAAATTTCACGCAAATAATTTTTCAATATTGTTGATTAATGAAAATAGACTGCTAATTATAGGTTAGATTCCTAACCTGCAAAAGTGTCTTATTTTATTGTGACAAACTATTTAAAACTTCATACATATTACGTTGAACTTGACTTTGGTTGAAAGTACAGGAACCAGGCAGAAATTTTAATAATAGCTACGTAATACCTGTAAATCTTAAGAAATATATATTTTTGAGGTTAGCTGTGACGACACGTGCAATACTGCAATGTTTTAATTTAGCTAATTAATGTCAGATGTCACTGGACTCTTGTCAAAAACAAGAAGCCGGAAATGTATGCAACACTGTATGTACGTATGCACAGAACCTGTAAAATTATCTATCTATGCGTAAGTAATGAGAGAACTTATTGGTTCTGCCATCTATTACAAACTAGTTAGAACTTTATAAACATTACATTGAACTAGATTTTGGTCGAAAGTATGGGAACTAGGCAGAAATTTTAATAATAGCTACGTAGTACTAAATTTTAAGAAATATATATTTTTGAGGTTAACTATGACGTCATGTGCAGATCCCCATTTAAGGATACACTGAAAAGACAGTGTATTTCGAGTTGGATTGAAAAATATTACGATTTGAATTGCTTATAATCGGCGCCTATTTTCAATTGAGTTGTACACTAGGTTTTATTTATGAGAATTTTAATTCTCGCTTAATGTTTTCAATATCCCAAAATGAGTGGAAAAAAAATTCACAAATCCAAACTTAACACGATAAACATCAACAGTGTCAAGATAAAAGTGAGGTTGATTGTTAAACAATTAAGAAATGGCGATGAGTATACAAATTTGGTTTTGGCGGGAAGGCTAGCCTTCGCCTCTGTATAGTTACTGTACTCAGTGGTCTAACCTAACGTTCAATAGACTAGTGTGTTAAAGCGTGCAGACTGTATGCTGAGTAAATTTGAGTGTCAAGTGCATCGAGACATTACACGACGTTCATAAAGCCCACGGAAGGTGTGAGAAGCCTTCGTGAACCGCTCACAAGCCCTACAAGTATAAGCAATCTCACCGGAACGTTTTCGGTGAGTTTTTTCCAATAAAACTTTAAAAGTGACATTATATTTTAAAAACTGTTTCCGCTACTTCCGCCATCCCACCGGAAATTCTTCCGGCAACATAACCTAAAAATAGTGCTACATAACTTAAAAATAATTTAAGACATTGGTACCAACCTAAAATATTTTTTCGAAAACTGTCAAAAACCAAATTCCCCCAGAAAAACATTGAAACCAAAAATTTGACAGCTTACTTCCCCGGCCGATTTAGTGAAAAATCGGCCGAAGCCAGAAGATAAAACAAAATATATCAACTCAAACTTAAACAATCCACCATGAACACTACTCCGGCCACATCTGGCAGGGAAGCTGTCCACCAAGAGTTATATGGTTTTTCCAAAAGATGGCCATCCCTACCACCCATTACCAACGAACGGATGTTTTCGTTTAGTTGTTTCCCGTATCAATAATCAAAATTATTAAGTGCTCTTGCCTACGAACTTAGTTTTTATAGTGTTGTGTTTATTAACCTCCCCACAATAATTGTGGGAGGTTACTACAATTAATCCAAAATCGAAAATTGAGATAACATCAAATCTTTACGATTTCGAGGTCCCGGAAACCCAAAAAAGTGGTTTGTAACTAATGCCTGTGTGTTAGCACGATAGCTACGAAGCTACTAAACGGATTTGGATGAAACTTTTACATGAGGGTTTATTTAGTGCTCCAGAAGATCTGAAAAGGTTTTGGTTGAGATCGGATTACGTTTAGTGCCATTTTGGCACAAGTTGTTTATTTTATGATTACTTAGAATTTGTAATTGAACCATTAAAAAGCAGTATAAATTCCAATTTCAACGATATATCACACTTGCACCCTTTCGATTTGGTTTCCGTTAAAAAAATTAAAAATAATTCGTTATATGCGCACATATGACAGCATCCAAAAAATATTATTGGTATTATTGTTAGGGGAAAACGTATTTTGCCATCTGTCAAAAATATTTGGGTTGGTAACCTTTGTGAATGTTGATTTATAGCTTATGGTACGTGACGTCACAGCTAACCTCAAAAATATATATTTCTTAAGATTTAAGAATATTACGTAGCTATTATTAAAATTTCTGCCTGGTTCCCGTACTTTCAACTAAAATCTAGTACAGTGTAATGTTTATGAAGTCCTAAATACTTTGTCCTAATAAAATAGGACTCTTTTTGCGGGTTAGAAATCTAACCTGTAATTAGCAATCTATTTTTTTATTAATCAATCATTTTTAGGTCACATGGTTTTGACAATTTTGACATTTTGCTTGAGGGACAACAAAACGCAGTTTGCGTGGTTTTATATATTTTTTTCTGATTTTCTTGAGAAACTGTGTGTGTTTTCGTAATAATGTCATATAGTGAATATTATCCAATCCTTATGGGTGATGCAAAGTGTCGCTACGATGAGAAAATCAAAATAATAGACAATATTGACCCATACACCCTTGGAGTGGAGACTGGAGACCTTTCTGCAGATTTGTCTATTTTACCTTGTGTGTCCGTAATTAATATGGTAAATTACTTAGTGTCGACTCACAGCTTCTTCGCAGATCAGCAGTTAAAGGCATACAAATCTTTACAAGCATATAAATATTATGAGGCTGGATTTGTGCAAGAAGTTTGTGCAAGAAAGATAAACTCAAATGTATTCATTGTTATGGGCAAGGCAAGTTTACATTTAAATAACTAAGTGCTAGATTTCAGTGATATATTATCCGTATGTAGTATTCAATAGACTCTGCCAGAAAGTGATTTCTTTACCTTTCTTCTAAGCTTTTTTACATTCAAAATAAACCTTATCTCACAATCGCACCTTGTCGCAAAAAAAGATGGTGTTTTATTTTTATTTCACATTTAAAACTGAGATTACTTCTTTGTTTACATTGGAATAGAAAGTTTGGTTATCCCTCAGGCAATATGGTCGACTTATCGTGACGTCATCCTAAGATGGTCTATATAGAAAAATTATTTGCATGAGTTTTTTAACTATCTGCTCGGAGTCACTGTGGCTCCAAGCTAAAAATGCGTAGTCAAACATTAAAAATGAGAATAAACTTGAAAAACTTAAACATGTTATGTCCCTAAATATATTTCATAACCTAAAAATCAACATTCGTAAAGGTTACCAACCCAAATATTTTTGACAATGTCAAAACTTATTTTAGTTGTTTTTTTTTTAAGGTAATAATTGTTTATAGCCGTGTTCGGATATTACGTCTGATTGATGCGACACGTCACAATCGTTCATTGCAAATCGAGCTAACTGAGTTAAATCTTAAACGTTCGAATATTACAAAATAAAGGCCTCGGACGAAGCTCGACTTGCTCAACCTTTTTGATCGAGCAGGAAGATTTTAATTTGATGCATGCGTAGTCTGCTTGAACAGTCCATAATGTTATTGACTTGTTGAAGTTAGAGTGTCATTTGGGCTAAATTCTGTGTTATTATTTTTTTTTCATTATCCAATATTTTACAAAATCTTCGAAACGTTATCTGTTAATACCCTTATAATATCCGGCAATTGATTAACATGCAACATAAACAAACATGAGAGGTTATGTTTTAACAGATTGCTTGTAGTCCGCTTCAGTTCGTTCGATATTTGTTGATGAAATAAATGGCTCCAAAGTCACGTGTAATTTATCTGTTTGCTCAGTGCTCTGATTTCCGATGTAATATCCAAATACAGCTGATAAGGATCCACCGTGTGGGGAGGTTCCAGCCGCTTCCAGTAGCTGCCGATTTTTTTCCTTAATTACTTTTTTTAGGTGTCCACCTTATATTTTTTTTATCATATAAAGTATATCCCAGTCCTTCGTTGGCAATAACGTCAACAACCTACCAAATATTATTCTTCTCCGTCAAATGACTGTAGATATAGTAGCCGGAGAGCGAATTCGACACATGCTATGCAACTCTCGAACATACAAAAACAGACAGTTGATTCTTGTGTAAAAACACCTCACAAAACATATGTTTGAGATCGCGATTTGTTTTGGAATTGCGAAATTGAAAACAATTGCACTTTTTCATGCTGTTTACGGAAATCACTATTTTCGCATTTTTAATGTTCCCACTTCTCTATATCTGTTATTCGTTATCATAGAAAATTGATATTTTAGTGCTGCAATACTCAAACTTTTCGCTTTTAGAGCAGCGATTTCGTAAGTCTATCGTGTCGTTTTTTTTTTGGCGTAGAACCAGGTCAAACATATTAGGTTCCTTTGAGTATGTCACCGGGCATATGAAATCATATTTTACATTTTTTTATGGTCTCGAACTTTTTAAATCAATAAAAAGTGAAAAAAATGTATTTTTAAAGAAAATTGTTTTTTTTTGTTTCCACCGCCATATTTAAAACTATTAAAGATACCGAAATTTGTTTTGTGTCAAATTAAAGCACACACTGTAGCGCTTTTACCAATATAAACGGTTTGGGCACAATTCGCACTTTCATTTCTCTAAAAATCAAATAAACTAAAAATACATATTTTGTGTATTGAAATCTTCACCAATCGATAAACTTTTTTATTTTTGAAAATATTTGCATACATGCAGCGAAGAAAATAAAGCCTAATAATCACAAATGTTTTTGAAACAATATGTTTTTTCCTAAAGTGTACCGTTTGGCAACAGCGATTTTTTTTATCAGCGCTAAACGCGACATTGAGATGCAATTAATACACCTCGCATGCAGTCAGATTAGTCGCGTAGAAGTTAGTTGAATCTAGATTAATATATGGCATTCTAGGTTGGGGTGGAGTTGCTTACTGTCATCTAAAAAATTAGATATCATTCATAAAAAAATGTGCCACCCCTCTCAGGGGGTGGCACTTAAAATATATATATATATTTATTGGAGCTGAAATAGCTGAAATTTTAAGAAGAAAAGGTTCCATGCAATTTTTCACATAAATTGATAGTTTTTAAGTTATAACGACTTCAAAATTGCGATTTTAGCTTAAAATAAAAGCTTTTAAAAAAGGTATTTTCAAACGGCTTTCGTCAAGTATCTCGAAAAGTATTACTTTATCGAAAAAATGTTATAGACCAATTACAGAAAGCACCCTACAAACTGGGAATTAATTATATTTTTTGTTTATTGATGTAGGATTAATAATTTCGGAAATATTTAAGTTTATATTTGGTATCCAAGGGTTTCGAAATTACCTTTAAAGTTTAAAATGCATTTTTTTCTAAAGCAAGTGCTTTAAATGAGCAAAAAGGAATTTGAGCATTTAGGTAATGCTACATTTTAACGAAAAACTGTATTTGAGAAATTTTTTTAAAATTATTGGCTAACTAGAGTAACAAAACGAGTAAAAAATAATTTGAAAGCTCAATTAATTGTCTTTAATTTCCTTTCTTAGCATGCGTCATAATTTCTGAGATATTTAACATTTAAAATGCATTCTTCGTCTTATGAACGTTCGGATGCCATTTGTAAACTCATATCTCCGAAACTATTAAATCTATGTAAATAAATAAACAAGCGAAATTCATTATTAGTTTAAGAGCTTATTTTTGGTCTCTACACATTTTTGAACAAAACTAATATTTATTGAGATATTTGGAATAGGAAAAAAAATACGTTTTATCGAAAATACCTTTATAGTTTAAACTGTATTTTTTCTAAAGCAAGTGCTGTATACGAACCAAGAAATTTGAGCATCTACGCCATGCTGTATATTAATGAGAAACCGTGTTTGAAATTAATTTTTTTTTTAATTACTGGCTAATTACAGTAACAAAATGGCGACGTTGTTATTAAAATCATGTGTAGACGGACATTGCTTCGGTCATAACTTTGTTTTTTATGCTACATAAACAAATAAAAAAATAGTTAAGAGCTTAATTAATAACCTATTAATGTATCTATTAGTATCCTTGGCGTAGGTGTCACAGTTTCTGAGATATTTAACTCTCACTCTAACTAGTTATCTTACGAACACTTGGATGCCAAATGTAAACTTAAATATCTCCGAAATTATTAATCCTATATCAATAAACAAAAAATATAATTAATTCCCAGTTTGTACTTGGTCTAAGTATAACATTTTTTCGATAAAGTAATACTTTTTGAGATACTTGACGAAAGCCGTTTAGAAATACCTTTTTTTAAGCTAAAATCGCAATTTTGAAGTCGTTATAACTTAAAAACTATTAATTTATGTGAAAAATTGCATAGAACCTTTTCTTCTTAAAATATGATTGTACTTCATATATTTTTTAAGTGCCACCCCCTCAAAGGGGTGAAACATTTACTTCGAAGTTTTGCATATTTTTTACCTCTAGGTACTGTACTCCTACCACCTGTCTTTTTATTATTAAAAGGAGACTATTTAATATTTATTATAAAATTTCTTAATATTAACAACATATGATCAATACTACTGTACAATATATGAAATATTGAACAATAATATTGATCCCCTAGATGCTTTTGATCACTACTGGTTTTGTACCTATTGATATAAGTTAAACTACTATATACACCCCGACCGGGATCGTCAGATCGTTACAGTCGGCAGGCTTGCTACAGCCGAGCGCGCAAGAATATGACTTTGGCCCGTTAAAAAAAATCGCTGACTCAATATTATGAATGGGACATGAAAAATTTTAGTCCTAAAAACTTTTTTCAACTATTGGCTTCAATTTGTACGCAGCATGTATATACAAATTTTCATAAATAAACTTTTTTCTCGATTGCCTAAAATTACGCTACTGAAAATAACAAGTTTGAGTTTCCTATTATTTTACCAACTTAAAAAAAAATAAATCGGGTTCACGTGGGACGTTGTTCGAAGCGCTATTATGTCTACTTTAATCTAAAAAAAAAAGTAGCTTGATAGCACAAATATTTTCAGAGATATAGCGATGGAGACGTTAAAAAACATATTTCATTAAAAATCAATTTTTTTGAGTTTTTCCGAAATAAAAAAGTTCTCGACCACCGAAAAATGTCGTAAAGAACGATTTCGTGTACACGATTATCTTACTAAAGAATTCCACTAAGTCTGGTTTGGTTCTACGCCGGTTTTTTTTTTCTCGAAAACTAAGCGACTTTACTTCCAGATTTTACTCTACTATTTCCAACGGTGTTTGTAAAAACAATATATGTTTCGATATGAATTAAAAATAAATAATTATTAATGAAAGGAGCAGTACTTTTGTATACTTTACAGCGATAATAGGCTAGTGCCAATACCTTTTTGAAAAAAAAAAATATTTACAGGCAAGGACCAGTCGGGGAATTTAGTTAAAGTTACAAACAAAGAAGAGAAAAAACAAAAAAATTTGTTAATTTTTTTTATGTTCTGCAACCGAGCGGAATGTAAACTCTTCAGGATATTATTCTATACACTTTCACGAACTCATTAAAAAAAAATGTATATTCATTTTGCAAATTTTTTTAGGTAAATACCTTCATCGACTGAACTATAGGACTTTCAGTGCGTACGGTGCCATGAAAAACTTAAGTTTCAGAATGTTTTTGCCCACTTTCTTCAATTAAATTCATTCAACTTTAGTAATATTACATTGAAGTAAATTCTGTCATTGAAGTTTAATCCATTATTTACATAAATAATAAAAAAATATTGAAAATAATCTATATTGAAAAATTCGTGATCCGAAAACATATTTTTTTGGTTTTTCTCAATTTTTAGCGGTTTCATGAAAAAAACCGCTGCCCAAGGAATCACTACTTCCACATCTAAGTCTCTTACTTCCACTATGTGGAAATAATTGTTTATGGAACTTTAATGGTATAATATTTGAAATCATGTACCCCAAAACCCCATAAAATTATATGCCACATCTGTAATAGAGGTGGGGGTGAATGAAGTGAAAAAAATTCTTGATGACTTTGACTCTTGTACACACACTAAATCACACTATTTTTTCACCACCTTTAATAATAAGGTGGGGGCGGTAATAGGCTAATGCCATTTTTTTTTGAGGCCTTAGCTCCTCTTATATTTACTAAATACCAATTTCATGGACTCTTACTTGCTTGATTTACCTATTTACCCCCATTTACCTCAATTTACCCTTCAACTCTGCAACGTAATAAGATGAAAATATAATCTAGTTCGTTAAAAAACATACGTGTGCCATATTTTAAGTGAATATCTTAAACGGTTCCAGAGTAATCGTGAGCACCAAAACGATACAAGACTAACATACACACCGACGCAACAGACAAATAGATTTTGCTCAGACTTAAAATATTGACGTTTCTTGATATTATAAGCCTATTTAAACACTGAAAATTTCCAATTTTTTTTTGCGTTAATATACTTCAACTGAATGTCGAACTAGTACGCAGAAAATGGCGAGACAAAGATATAAAAAATCGTTGTGTGCCGTAAACTACACGATAGAAGTAAAGCCTCTACTACAAGCATTTTCTTCAAGGAAACCTACTACGCATCCATACTACTCAAGGTAACCCACTGTGCATCCAATTTACTCGAGTAAAGCCACTGCGCATTCATACTTCTTGAAGTAACCCACTCGCATCCATTTTACTCGAGGAAACCCACTGCGCATCCATATCACTTGAGGTAACCTACTGCGCATCTATGGCACTCGAAAAAAGCCACTGCGCATCCACACTACTCGTGATAACCTACTGCGCATCCACTGTTCTCGAGGAAAGCCACTGCGCATTCATACTACTTAAAGTAACCCACTGCGTATCCATACTACTTGAGGTAACCTACTATAATACTCGAAAAAAGTCACTGAGTATCCAAATATTCGAGGAAAGCCACTGCGCATCCATAATACTCGGGGAAACCTACTGCGCATCCATAGTAGTCGAGGAAAGCCACTGTGCATCCATTCTACTCAAGGTAACAACATAATATTTGAAATCGTCTACCCCAAAAACATATAAAACGATATGCTACATCGGTAGTGGGGGTGAGGGTGGTGGTAGAGGGTTGGTAGTGGGGGTGGATGAAGTAAAAAAATATTTTGAAGCTTTTGGTTCTTGTACACACACTAAATCACAATTTTTTTTCATCCCATTTAATGAGGGGGTGGGGGTGGTAATGGGGGTGGCTAATGCCAAATATTTCTTTTAGACCTTAGCTTCTCTTTTGTATACTAAATACCCATTTTATGGACTCTTACTTGCTTGATTTATTCATTTACCCGAAATTTACCCCAATTTACCCCCCAACGCTTCGACGGAACAAGATAAAAATATAATCTAGTTCTAGAGCTCGTTAAAGTACATATGTGTACCAAATTTCAAGTCAATATCTTAAACGGTTCCAGAGTAAACGTGCGCACAAAAAAAGTTACAGGCAGACCGACAGACAGACAGACCTACAGACAGACAGACCAACAGACAGACAGACCGACAGACAGACAGAAATTTTTTTTCGCTCAAACTTAAAATCTCGACGTTTCATGACATTTTAAGCCTATTTGAACAATAAAAATTTTTTCAAATTTTTTTGTCGCTACTATACTTCCACTGGATGTGGAAGTAATAAACCATCAACATGTATAGACCATTTGAAAGTAGACATTTCAACGGTTAAAATGAGCCCAGATAGAATATTAAAATCGAAAAAAACACCAATAAAGTTTTCCGTGGAAGATTTGGGTTTTTTTTTTCGAAAAATGTAAATATCTCGGAAACTACTTCTTTCCCAGATTCCAAAAAAATCATGCTCATTCAATGCAAAAAGGTATCATAAAATTTCATGTAAATTGAATTATTTTTACGAGAGGAAAATAAAAAACCGAAAAATCGGTTTTCCGCCATTTTCTCGGAAAATTTGAGGTTATGATGAAAACTGCCTTATATGAAAGTTTTATATTTTTTTATTGTCTATCTTGGAAAAACACATAAAACACCAGGAATTGCCGAAAAAATCAAAATTGAATAACTTTTCTATAAGGAGTAATTTCACCAAAGTTGGCAAAAATAAAATTCATTTATGATCAAATGGTCACCAATCCCGGACACCGTATGTTAAATAGAACGGTCAAAGATGGCGGACGAAATAAAATTTTTAATTCTTCGTCAATTATTAAGGAGGCATTGTACGTAATTTTTTTTCAATTATACGTTATTTTATGTACTTTTAGGGGATAGAGTTCACTTTTTTTTAATTTTCATAAAAAGTTCATTTTTACAATTTTCAAAAATGTATTTTCTTTGACTTTCCTTTTTTTCACCCAATTTTCATCAAATGAAATGAAATTATCCGCTAAAAATACATAAAATAACGTACAATCTAAAAGAAAAAAAAATAAGTACAATGCCTCCTTAATAATTGACGAAGAATTAAAAATTTTATTTCGTCCGCCGTCCTTTGACCGTACTATTTGACATACGGTGTCCGGAATTGGTGGATTATACTTGACTATAAATGAGTTTTATTTATGCCAACTTTGGTGAAATTACTCTTTCTTATAGAAAAGATATTCAATTTCAAATTTTTTGGCTATTCTTAGTGTTTTCTATTTTTTCCCAAGATGGCGGATTGACCAATACATATCGCACAGGTTTATATTTTTTAAGAATTTTATTTCAAATAAGTCAGTATTTTCAAAATTCCCATCCGATTATTAGAAAAGATATATTAAGCAGATAAGTTGAAAATCCGTGAAAGCGCCTCAAAAGTGCATATAACTTTTGACGCACAAGGAATTTTTGGGTGCAATACTTTTTTCGTAATCAGGAGGTCATAAAACATAATAATTGACAATAAAATTTCAGGTAGAATGTTGTCGCCGAAGAAAATCAATTCAACTGCACTATGAAGCAGAAAGATGTCGAGAAAACATTCAAGCATGTATCAACCGGCAATATACATTTAGAGGCGAGAGAATCACTGTATGTATATCTTTATAACATATTGCGAATATCCATATTCGTATGTTACTTTATGTACGTTGGATAATTGTACTTAAGAAATACACACCCTACACAGAATATCAAATTCTATTCATTAATTCTATTCTAGTTATTTTCTTTTGTAAACGCTTTGACTAATTTTTTAATCCCCAAACAATTACATTTCTCAGAAGAAACTATCATAAGTAATTAATTGTTTGAGGCTCATTTTATAAAATAATATATGAACTATTTCTTAACTAACATACAGATACTAGTAGTCGGTGATTAAAATAATAATACAATGTATTACAACCGCGAGCGGTTATGAAACAATATTTTCATAAATATAGCGGTGACATTGTAAATTCCAATCCCACGAGATTTCGAACCCTTCCAATACTCCCGAGTTCGATATCTACGCTGGGAGATAATTAATCGAAAATTGTGTTTAACACTCGACCTGTTAAATGACAAGGTCTCTGAACCAAATGGTTATAGCGTTAACGAATGTCTGTATCTTCGGAAATAACAATTGAAATGATACAAGTTAAATAACATTTTAAATTTAAAAACTTGTAAGATTTTGTATTTGTTTGTTTTATACAAATTATATTACGGTATGTCGAAGTTCAATAAAAATAAGACCAGAAATGACATGAATATAATAATATTTTAAGAAAAGTTTATTTACACCCATTTATCCCAATTTACCCCCTTTAACGGAATAAGATCAAAATATAATCTAGTTCCAGATCACATTAAAATATCTTCGAGTCAATATCTTAAAACGGTTCCAGAGTAATCGTGTGCACAAAAAAAAGTTACAGACAGACAGGCCGACAGTCTCAAACTTAAAATCTCGACGTTTCATGACATTCTAGGCCTATTTGAACAATACAAGTTTTTTAAACTTTTTTTGTCGTTACTATACTTCCACTGGATGTGGAAGTAAAATTATGTGTTCGTTATGTGTCTACTATAAGCACTCACTGAAATTTGAATAACTTACGTTGAACAGTTTTAAAGATCTGCTAAGTTGGAAAAAGTACCACTTTTCAAAGAGATTTTAACCAACAGAATAAGCATGAAGCAATGTTTTTGGCAATAGCTCCGAAAATTTAAAATAAAACAGGAAAAATCCAAGTCTCTCACAACGAAAAAAATTTGTATGTGGAAATAATTGTTTATGGAACTTTAATAATATAATATTTGAAATTGTCTACCCCAAAAACACATAAAACAATATGCCACATCGGTAGTGGAGGTGAGGCTGGTGGAAAGGGGTGATAGTGGGGTGGATGAAGTAAAAACAATTTTTGAGGCCTTTGGTTCTTGTACACACACTAAATCACAATTTTATTTTTTTCGCCCCCTTTAATAACGAGGTGGCGGTAGTCATGGGGGTGGCTAAGGCCAAAAAATTTTTGCGGTCTTAGTTATACCAATTTTATGGACTCTTGTTTGCTTGATTGACCTATTTAGCCCTGTTCACACCTCAACCCTTTAACGGATTAAGATCAAAATATAATCCAGTTCCAGATCTCGTTGAAATACATATGTGTACCAAATTTCAAGTCAATATCAGAGTAATCGTGCGCACAAAGAAGTTACAGACAGACCGACCAACAGAACGACAGACAGAATTTTCTTTTTGCTCAAACTTAAAATCTCGACGTTTCATGACATTCTAAGCCTATTTGAACAATAAAAATTTCCATTTTTTTTGCATCACCATACTTTCACTGGGCGTGGAAGTAATTAGCACTATTCATAATTTCGCCTTTATTTCTACCAAAAACAAGTATTTGAGTTTCAGATTCATTTGGTTTAAGGCCGTGAGATTTTGATATTTTGAAAATTTGCTGCAAATACTCGTTAATATATTTTTTAGTTAAATCTTTATTATCAAATTCAAATGAATGATAAATCTACATATCATCTGCATATTGGTGGTACAAAGAATGTTTCGACTAATTACTGAAGTCTGCAGTGTAAACGGTAAATTATAGTGGGTCCAGTATACTTTCTTGTGGTACACCTTTACCCAAAATCGTAAAATCTGAAGCTTCATTGCCCAGTATTACTCATTAACGCCTATTAATTAAATAATTGTTGATAAAATCCAAAGAAGAAGGGCTTAGTCCAAAATATTTGGCAATAATTTCATGGCCAAGGGTATCAAAGGCATAGCTATAATCAAGAATAGTAAGACATGTATTTTTACCCTCATCACAAGCACTCACTATGCCATCGCTAACCTGCAGCAATGCTGTAGTCGTACTATGTTGGGCCCGAAAACCTGATTGTGTGGCTGGTATAATTGTTATAATTATAATTATTATTTTATACTCAAAAAGTTTTCCAAAAAAAAAGGTATTATAGAGATTGGTCTATAATTATTATTATTGCCATTATCATAATTGTCGCCTGTTTGTCAATTGGAATAACTTTTCGTTTTAAAATCAAATTAGTGCGTAAGCTGTCAAAGTAACTGTCAGTGGATAGACCTTTTCATCATAAGCGCGCGCATGTGCTGCAGCTATGTTTGTTTGCGGGAACTATGAAATGTTCGGACAGTTGGTTGTCAAAATGGCTGGATCGGTATCATTTTATCATTTTTCCACATTAATTTAGACGAAAATGTGATTGACGGTGCAAAATTAGTACACAACATTGTGGAGGAACACACTTGTGCTCAATTAAGGCGCTAGCTCAAGTATCCTGGCCGTAAAATGACTGGAAGTAAGAATAAAGAACTGGTTGCAAGGTTAGAATTCAACTATCAACTTATCAATTTATATACAAGTGCATTAAAAGAAAACAAATGTGTCTACAATATGCTTAAAACATTGTTCGTGCAGTAATTGATAATGCAGTAAAAGTATTTTCTGTATTTTTACGAAAATGTAGGGTCAAAAATGCAATTGAAAATGAGGTTTTTTGTCGATCCTTCTGTGGATAAAACTGACTCCTTTTTTTCTAATTTTTTCAAATAGGTAAGCTATACGATATGGCACTACCTATTTTCAGAAAATTGGTAACAGATTCATCATTATTTGGTTAAAAAACGTATGTAATGTTTATGTCAAATCCAATATTGACATGCGAAAACTGTCCGAAGAAACATGGCGGAACTCGACGTTTTTTAAACAAATAATGATGAATCTGTTACCAATTTTTTTAAAATAGGTAGTGCCATATCGTATAGTTTACCTATTTGAAAAAATTGGAAAAAAAGGAGCCAGCTTTATCCACAGAAGGATCGACAAAAAACCTCATTTTCAATTGCATTTTTGGCCCTACATTTTCATAAAAAAACAGAAAGTATTTTTACTGCATAATCAATTACTGCACGAAGAATGTTATTAAGCATATTGTAGACTAAACACATTTGTTTTTTTTTAATGCACTTGTATATAAATTGATAAGTCGATAGTTGAATTCTAACCTTGCAACCAGTTCTTTATTCTTGCTTCCAGTCATTTTACGGCCAGGATACTTGAGCTAGCGCCTTAATTGAGCACAAGTGTGTTCTTCCACAATGCTGTGTACTAATAATTTTGCACCGTCAATCGTCAACCGTCTAAATTAATGTGGAAAAATGATATCGGTCCAGCCATTTTGACAGCCAAGTGTCCGAATATTTCATAGTTCCCGCAAACAAACATAGCGGCAGCACATGCGCGCGTTTATGATGAAAAGGCCTATTATCCATATCGCACTGAAGAGATTTGAAGCACTCCGCCTACGGCGTCGTGCTCAAACTTCTTTATCGTGCGATATGGATATCATATCCATTCTTCTTGCACAAACTATTATTGTAACATTTTAGGAAATACATTGTTTCTGATACATTGATTTATAATTGGTTAACGAAATGTGTATAATGTGCTTAAGAGGATTGAGGACTTTAAGCTTTTTATCATGGGCGTCGACTACTGTCAGTCGATTTTAAGTTGTTAAGTATATTAGGTATTTGTACATAAGAAAAGTCAGGGTTATTAAATCATGTGTTATATCCATCCATACTAGTGTTAGATAAATAGTCTTCAAAGTGATTATTTGGAAGAAGTAATATGTTTATTGTCTTTTTGGCAATCGTTCCAAAGTAATTATTGAGATTCTCAAAATTAGTAGGAGCAGAATCGGTGCGTTTATTATTGCTTCGCGATATATTATTTTTAATGACATTTCACATTGCTTTGTATAGGTTTTTACTTTTGGAAATGTGCTTATCATCAGCAAGGGCGTAAATATTTCTTTTGTAGGGGGTAACATGAAAAATGCATACCTAAAACAATTTATAAGGAAGTTTTTTTACCGGAGCCCCGGGGGGGGAAGGAGTAGTGGGAAATTTTTTTTGTCCAGGTCCTGATAATTGATGAGCGAAATAGCTAAAAAAATTAAAAACATTTTTTTGTCCTCGTCTGATAATATAATTGATAAGGAGGGGTCAAAATGCCAAAAAACACACTGCAAACCAAAATGAAGCGTAGGCATAATGAAATTTTATATTTGCAGATAAGATTCTCTACCACCACCCCCTTATCTACGCTCTTCATCATGAGCATTAATTTTGTCTTTCCTTATACTGTGCCTTTTTACTATTTAATAAAGGTCTTAATTCGGCTGCTGGATTTTTTTTGTAGAGATTTTGCAAAAAATGTAGTGACTCTCTCATTTGCATTGAATGGTCAGAAAACCAATTGACTATAGTTTTTCTATTACTGAATACAATCTTTGATTTTTCTGGGACGTTGATTTCTATCACGCTAGTGAAAATTTTCAAATTTATATTCAGGGTCTAGGCATGAGTTATTGACAAAACTCAAGTCTATAGATTTGTAATATTGATTTAATTGAAAGAGACCTGTTTCGGTAGCAGGCCTAAAATTAATTTCTTTTACAAGAAGTTGAAGGTTTAGATTCTTGTACATTTAAGCCAATACTGAGATGGTGAGATAGTCGCGCATCAAAGTCGCGAATTCATGGTAAGATATTTTGCGAGAAATTTGCGAATAGAACTGCAATTCAGTGTAGGAGATTTGTTTAAATCATAAGATTCAAATGATGCAAATAATTTTTTTTTTCCGAATTATGAAAATGTACGTTAAAGTCTCCAATCACAATGATTTTTTATTTTTCTATCTGAGAATATCTTATAATCTGAGAATGGAACAGACAACAGCCGATAATTCACAATGTACTTCTACTGGGAGTTTATTGACATTTGGCAAAGGAGATGAATATATAGATATTATTCTGATTTCAACGATTTATCACACTTTATTCTTTTTCGTTCATTTACCATCAAAAAAGAATTATTCGAGTTCCGCGATGGCGGGTTGTTAAGTACAAACCATAAATCATTTCACAAATTTGAAAAAAAAAAATTGTCAAGATCTCTGGCGGACCCCCGCGCTTAATAATTGATGAGCGAAGGGGGAGAAAAAAAAATTGTCCGGGTCTCATAATTAATGAGCGAATATTGCATTTACTGGTCCAACCGGGCCATGGTACCACGGTACTTACCGATCCTTCCCCCTTGTGGGGGCCCTGTATAGTATGTGAACGTCTTCGTAGCCTTTTTTTCTTCACAAAGTATGCTACAACAGCTTCCTCCTCAGAGGATGACAACACTGCAGATATAATAACGTCCTCTTGAGATGACGACTAACCATGAACTGTCGTCGCCTTGGTATGAACACATCTGTAAATCTCTCCTCGGAGACTAGCTACTCTCTAGGCAGCAACTCCAGTTGCCGCCACGTTTCCATCACTAGTTACTCTGTGTATGGACGCGCCCTAATGCGCGTGTTCATGCATCTCTTGACAAACGTTGGTCGAGTCCTAACTACGAAATTATAATTTAATAGAATTTAAATGAATAATCCGCAGCATCGTTGGTAATTTTTTATAGATTTATTTATTTAAAAGGAAAATAAATATTAGGTAGATAATTTCAGCAGTTCTTTGAGAAAACAATGCGTTTGCATAAAAATTAATTTCAGATTCATGTTTCTGGACCGTTAGTATCCCAAAAAAATTTTGAAGAAATGCCTGTATTACGTTAATAATAATTAGTATTAATACTTACAGTGACTTTATTGTGATATTTGAGTTTTGTTTTTAGGAAGAAAAACATGTTTCTATATTTATTATGTATTTTATTGAAGAATATAGAATAGTTCGAATTTTCTTTATGAGCATTGCTTAATTTTCCAACGTAGATTTCAGTACAAATGTGTGAAACAATATTTTAATTATAATTTAATTTAATAACATACCTAGTTAATAATGTTTAAAATAGTACTACGTAAACTTTAATGTAATTAAATAAATATTATCCTACTACAGATTTCAAGTAAACAACAACCTTTTGACACATATTTTCAGAAATCGCTACCTTCTTTTTCTTATGTTACTAGGTTAAATAGCTTCTAGGTATCATCCCGCTTCTATAATTTCTAAAATTTCTGTCATAAACGGTACCCAACTGGGTGCCAGAGATGAAATCTATTCATAATTCATTAAAATTACTAAAAATCTACTTAATGATATCAGTAATAAAATATATTGGTTACTAAGAGGATTAAATAAGGTAACGTATTCCCACTCCTTCACTTTTAACAGGTATATTCATTGTAATATTTATTATTGATTGTAATATAATGTGACGTGTTTCCACCCCTAGGAAACTACCCTCGCAAATTCCGTGGGTTCCAAAAAAAATTATAACAAGAGATGTCCACTAACACACTTTATTAAATAATTTACTGGATACTTCACAATACTGATTATTAACTTGAATGAACTTTACTGACTAAAAAAACCGCTGCCCAAGGAATCACTACTTCCACATCCAGATTCTCTATCCAAGTCACTCACAACGAAGAAACTTTGTATGTGAAAATAATTGTTTATGGAACTTTAATAATATAATATTTGAAATCCTCTACCCCAAAAACCCATAAAACGATACCCCACATCGGTAGTGGGGTGGGGGTGGTGATAGGGGGGGGGGTGGATGAAGTAAAAAAAATATTTTGAGGTTTCTGGTTTTTGTACATACACTAAATCACAATTTTTTTTTCATCCCCTTTAATAATGGGGTGGGGGTGGTAATGGGGGTGGCTAATGCCAAACATTTTTTTGAGACCTTTGCTTCTCTTGTATATACTAAATACCACTTTTATCAACTCTTACCTGCTTGATTTACCCATTTACCCCAAAATTTACCCCAATTTACCCCCCAACCCTTCGTCGGAACAACATGAAAATATAATCTAGTTCCAGATCTCGCTAAAGTACATGCGTGTACCAAATTTCAAGTCAATATCTTAAACGGTTCCAGAGTAAACGTGCACACAAAAAAAAGTTACAGACAGACAGACCGACAGACAGACAGAAAATTTTTTTCGCTCAAACTTAAAATCTCGACGTTTCATGACATTTTAAGCCTATTTGAACAATAAAAATTTTTTCAAATTTTTTTGTCGTTACTATACTTCCACTGGATGTGGAAGTAATAACAATATTTATCACTTTGTCTTCACTTTGGAGTCTTAACCTCACTTCTCACTTGTCAAATCCAAGACTTCAAAACTTTCTGTACTTTCTGAACTACCCGCCGAGAAGGCGGTCTTTTATACCTAAAAATGCCAGATCTCGATTTTTCTGTGATGACGCCACCATTCTCTAGATAATTCCAGATGTCATCACTCTAGAACTACTACTGGTAGGTTCTTTCTCGAGTAGGTGCAAATACATCTGAATTAATTGAAGAGGTTGCAACACATCACACTGCCCCCTCCTTAAGCCTGAACGTCCCGGTCAGGCAGTTTGGAATCATCGGTGTATTTTGCCAGTCTATCCAAATGTACGATCTTCATCTTGGACTTTTTGCTTCGTTGAATCCGATAAACGACATCATTAATTCGTGTAATATTCGGTAATATTCCCAAGGAGTTTGAAGTTTCGGGGATCTCCATTCCTTCCGCTGTGGGTTGTACAGCCAAACCAGATTCCCCACCTTGAATCCCCCTGTACTGGCATTCTGATCATAACGAGCCTTCAAATTACTAGTTTTGTTCATCTGCTCTCGGTCATTCTTCGGCTGTTCTCGACTTCCATTTCTGTAGTTGCTCATAGAAAATGGTTCCCCACGGGCAGCACAATTCTTACACTTGCGACACCAGGCCTCCACATCCTAGCGACTATTAACCCAATAAAACTGTTCCCGTGCTCTACTAAATGTCTTGTTTATGCCGAAGTGTCTGCTGGACGTTTCATTATGCGCTTCCTGGAGTACTTCTGGTACACGACACCTGGGAATCACTAGACGCATGGCAATCTGCTTCCCATCTGGGCTTTCCCATGCTCTCCTCAAAAGCCCATCTACGACCGTAAGTGAATCCCATTGTGACCATAAAGCCCCACTTCTTTGTTGGAAACATCCTTCCATACTGGACGCGTTCCCCCTTCTTTTGCTCTCAACATGGGTCCGATTTCTACATCGCACAATTGCTCTTGCCTCATAGTTTTCTTTGTCCAACTGTCTGAAAGATCGACCTTGATAATGTTGACCAACCATGTTCGGCAATTTTTCCACCTGAGGGTAGCGCTTGCAATCTTCCTTGTCTGGTTTTTTGGATAATGCAGGAGTTTTGACTGCCTGCGTTGTCAACAGCCTGGTTTTCTCGCATTGGTCGTTTACTTTTGATAGAATAATTTGTTCGTTCCCAATCCTTAAGACTCGTCAACAATAAATCCATACTGTTCCATGATGTCCAGTTCCAAAATGAAGTCATCCGTGATGTCAGCCACGATGACCCTGTCCTCGAACCTTAATTGTCCAATCTGCAAACCCAGCTCTACTTCTCCATGAACCGTAGCCTTGTCCCCCGTAGCTGTCCGGACGATCACTTCATTTTGCCTCTTGGTAATCTTTATGCCCGATATAAATCCTGGCCGTACTATTGATGACGTAGTACCTGTGTCGATGGTAAACAAACATTTTCTTCCATTCACATGGCCTTGTAACAATAGACTATTCGAAATTCCTCGAAGCTGGGAAATTTTATTTCTCTGGGCTCACTGCATTCCCTAGTCAGAACAACCCCCTTGGTACTGTTTTCCTGCTTCTCTTCAACATTCACAGCATTTACTCGACTCTCCGAGTTCTGCTGTCGACAGTCTCGTTTCATATGTCCCACCTTGCCGCAGTTGTAACATTTAATACCACCACTTGGCTTTCCTTTATTTAGCTGTTTTTCCTGCTTTCCGAGGCCATCCAATTTATCACATAATTTGATGAACATTTTCTGCATCTCTGTCAACATAGAGTTCTGGTTCATTTCTGGTTGTGATTCTTCGAGAGTCACAGTGCGCACTCTCAACCTCGGAGTATCCCTGTAAGCGGCTTCTACTTCAAGTGCACGCACCAAAGCTTCGCTACTACTTTGGTGTCTCGTCAGCCTCAAAATTCGCCTGACCTCTTCGTCCCTTATACCATCTAAAAAGGCCCCTACGGCTAATTGTTCCTGAAATTCTCTAGGTGCACTCGGATGCGCCAGGTGTGCCAGTCTCTCTCGCAGCTTCGAATTCTTGTAAACTTTCCCCAGCTTTTTGCATCCGGGATTTCAGCTGAGCCTGGTATAATTGGGCAAGGTGTTGATCGCCATACCTCAAGTCTAATGCAGCTTCCAAGACTTTGAAGTCCCTTTGTTTCTCAACTAGGATGGTTTGGAGTAACTCTGAAGCTTGGCCCCTTAGCGCTAGAACTAATGCCATGGCCTTTTCCTCATTATCTCATTTGCAGATGCCGCCGCCTCGAATTGTCTTTTGTACGTCGTCCATGAGCTTTGGCCGTCAAAGGAGGGAGGTTTTAACAGAGGACCCGATGATGTTACTAACTTACCTCCTTTTTCTCTCAACTGACGTTTAAGGCGCTCTACCTCTCCTTCGACCTCACTCATTTTTTCTTTGATTTGACTAACTGTCTCTAACTCTGTCTCTGTCTCTCTCTCTGTCTCTAACTGTCTCTAACTGTCTGTCTCGACCACACCTACTTTGTCTTCGACCTTGTTTATCTCCTTTTTAACTTCTTCCTTGACAGAAATGATTGCGTCCTGTTGTATTTTTATTTGATAGCTCAAGATTTACCTTAATTCCTCCTGGCGTCTTTCTTCCAAGTCTTCCATTATTTTTCTGAGTTCGTCTTTTTCCTCTTGACGTTGTCTTTCTTGCTCTTCTTTTTCCTCTTGCTGTCTTATCTTCAGGTCCTCCATCATTTTCTTCAATTCGTCTCTTTCTTCTACTTTGTCTTCCTGGCGTCTTCTTTCTTGTTCTTCTTTTTCCTCTTGACGCCGTTTTTTCTCCTCCTGGCGCTGCTGTGCCATCATCCTCGTAAATTCCGCAAGTAGGTCCTTCATTTGTTTCTCCGTAGCCATGCTTCTTGTTGTAATGGGCATACGATTATGTTAAAATAAAATAAATTTAACTGCCACGTCAATATCGGTAATGGAACTTTCCAGAAATATCTCGAAACAGCACGAAAAAAAAGTCTTATCCAGAGTCTTGTCACTATCCAGTCCAGAGAATTTAATAATCTCCACTAATGTCCAAATAGAAAAATTCTAGTAATTTTCACACACTAACACAAATGAGTTTTGTTTTCAGTGTCTCTATCACTTCTCAGTTCAAAGGATTTAATTATCACACTAATGTCCTAATAAAATGTTCTACAATGTCTCAAAAATGCAATTAACACTATTTTCCTGTTCGAAAATAACCCTCGAACAATGTCCAGTAAATTAGTTCTCTGTGTTAGCACTAACCCTCGAGAATACTTCTCGAACACTTCAGCACAACTTCAGAGCTCCTCTTGTCATAAAATTCCGCTTCTGATACCAATTTGTGACGTGTTTCCACCCCTAGGAAACTACCCTCGCAAATTCCGTGGGTTCCAAAAAAAATTATAACAAGAGATGTCCACTAACACACTTTATTAAATAATTTACTGGATACTTCACAATACTGATTATTAACTTGAATGAACTTTACTGACTAAAAATAACAATGTTTATCACTTTGTCTTCACTTTGGAGTCTTAACCTCACTTCTCACTTGTCAAATCCAAGACTTCAAAACTTTCTGTACTTTCTGAACTACCCGCCGAGAATGCGGTCTTTTATACCTAAAAATGACCGATCTCGATTTTTCTGTGATGACGTCACCATTCTCTAGATAATTCCAGATGTCATCACTCTAGAACTACTACTGGTAGGTTCTTTTTCGAGTAGGTGCAAATACATCTGAATTAATTGAAGGGGTTGCAACACATCACAATAATATATAAGTACTTAAGATATACTTGTTTGTAACATCTTAATCGCACTGGTTACCATTCTGTTATAAGTTGTAATAGTTCTATTCGTTTAAAGTATTTGGTGAAGTTTCGTTGTATTTCTGCTGTGATCTTCTCTACGCTACAAACTGAAACTCCGTCGGCATGGAGCGTCGATACTGTGCTGTGCTGGGACAATGACGATGAGGACATAGTGGAGCTATACTCCACAAACGAGCTAGAAGGTCAAGAGCTGACAGACGATAAGAAACGTCTAAATATTAACAGTGTTTTCAGTACTCAGAGGAACCACTAGACAGCAACGAGTAAAAAACAAACTCCCATAGATTGGATCAGCCAGAACTGAGATACCCATTGGAAGGAGAGGTATTTGTTCATGGATTCTGTGAAGAGTGACAGTAAGAATTAATGTGTATAGGATACGAGTCTCACACCTAATTAACAATATTCAAAATTTTATATTTCTCTTATGTCATTTGTCAAGTAGTTGCCTTCAGTAATTCCGTTTCTGAGAAAGAAACAATAAAGCTTCGAAAATAAAGAGTTTTCACTAATTTTTGTGCCTTGTGGATGCTTAAGTTTATGAAAAATGAGATATTAATCGTTAGTTTTACTTACAGATCTTCAACGTATAAAGAGACGTGGATACCTTAGACCAAGTGGAGGATACTAGAGAAGGAAGAATGATTTTCATCTATCTAAAAATCTAATTGTAATTGTATTTTACAAATGTAGAATAATTTTTTGAATGAATTAATTTGTGAATTATGCAATTCATCTGTAAGCCATAGTAGTAAGATAAATAGTAGTACGTAAGATTTAATGTGAATAAATATTACGATAAATATAATTTTGCTTTAATAAATATGAAAATTAATAATCATAAAACAATATACAGTGTATCTCCCGATTGAGTTCGCCATAGGTGAAATGGGCAAAAAATTTTCGATTTTTTTTTTTCATACTTGCTTATCTAAAAAGTAATTTTGGGTGTACTTTTGTTTTTTTTAAATGATGTAGGCCATGACAGTTAAGCAAAAACGAATTTCACGTTAGGTAAAATACCTTTTCTGTAAGACATTTCTACGTAAAAAAGGTACACTTGATAGAACTTGATAATTCCAACCGTTTTCGAGAAAACTGCCGTATAGATCTCAAAAACTCTTTGAAAACAAATCCAATTTGAAAAGGAAAAATTGTATTTATTGAAAAGTGTGCTTTGGTAGCGTCTTAGTTCTGTCAAAATGTCAAACTAATGAAATTGTACGTAAATGACGTCACCAAAGCACATCTTTCAATGAATACAATTATTCCTTTTCAAATTGGGTTTGTTTTCAAAGAATTTTTGAGATCTATGGGGCAGAGTTCTCGAAAACGGTTTTAATTATCAAGTTCTATCAAGTGCACCTTCTTTACGTAGAAATGATTCCTGCATAAGATTTTCTAGTCAAAAGTGCCACTACGTTTCGTAAAAAAAAGAGAAAAAATATTCATCATCAGGTATATCTCACGAGGCGCTCTCCACAGGCTAGAGTGATGTAATATATAAATTATTGTTTCTTAGCTTAAAAAATGTTTCCTTACCAAATTGGGAGAAGATCGGTCAGGAGATAGTTGAAATATTGCAAAAAAAAAGAAAAAAAAGTACAATTTTGACACCCTGTATATTTTCCACAGCAACGATTTACTAAAGCATGTTTGGTTATATCCTCATATTTTGGTCCCTTGAACTATGGCCTATTATAGCCACCTTGTATTGAAAAAAATCAAAATCATCAAAGTAGGCGTATGTTCTTGAAATTTTGTATATATGACTTTTAATCTTATAAAAATTTCGCATTCATTCGAATTCAGATTGGTAATTAACCTTACCGTGTGTGACGGTACACAAAACGTTAAAATATGAAACTGTAAAGAACCGTTTCTAGGAAATATTAGCACCTCAAAAATCACAAACAGGGAAAATGACTGATGTAGAAGAGCAAAAAACTAATTAGAACATGGCACGTAGTAAGTTGAAAAATATGTAACTTTGGATGTGTCTCTAAAATTGACAACAATTGCGCCACTTTTATAAACATTCTAAGTTTTTGATATGTTTTAAGAATTGGCTACTTTCTATTTCTTATTTTACTAGGCTAAATAGATACCAGGTATCATCCCTCTTTTACAAGTTCTGATATTTCTGTCATAAACGGTGCCCAAATATTACCTGGAATGAATTATATGAATTGTTCATTATAATTATGCAAATAGAATCTACTTAATATTAGCATTAATAAAATGCATCAGTTACTAAGAGGATTAAACAAGGTAGCTTATTCCCACCCCTTCCCCTATAACAGCTATATCCAATATAAAATGTATTACAACATCGCCGTGGTCATCTCCTCTACGTGCTGATAGTCCGTCGACTAGACAGCAAAGAGCAACAAAGATACTCCCATACATTGAATCATCCAGGACTGAGATACCCATTCCAAGAAGATGAATTTGTTTATAGTGTCTATGAAGAGGAGCTAAGTGACGTTAAGATTTCATGCGTATACAATACATATACCAATAATATATGGATACCAATCTCAATAAAATAAAAATATTTTAATTACAAAGTTATTTAACAACATATCTATCATATCTAATTAACAGTATTCGAAATTGTATACTTCTCTCATGTCTTTTACAATTGACTTCAAGTAGCTGCCTTCAGTTCTTTTCAGTTCGAGAAAGAAACAATAAAACTTCGAAAATAAAGAGTTTCTTACTAATTTTTGTGCCTTGTGGATATTTAAGTTGATCAAATATAAGATATTGTTTTTTTTTACTTACAGACGACCCCGAAGATCAAAGAGACGCGGAGATATCAGACGAAGGGCATGATATTAGTAAGTGTATGTTATTTTGCTAAAGATTTCTATTATTAGCAGACTATAATTTCTAAAATCTAAGTATTTGACTATAATAGTAAAAACTCACCGTTCAGTCGAAATCCTGGTGGTTGCAATTTGATAAATGCCGGAGATTGAAGGAAATCAGGAAAAGGAAACTTTAAGGTAAAGACGAGGAATCGGCAATATTCGAAGAATTATCGCACGACACAATATTATTCAAGTAATTGCTATGTTTAACTACATTTAACTAAATGAGAAAATGGTTTTACTTATATCAAAAAATGAAATTTTGTCTAACACCTTTTGGAAACTTCTTTAACTATCTATCTATATGTCTAATGGTTCACTGGTAGCAGTATCAGTAGTCCACTTTTTGTTGCCCTTTTTGCATGGGAGAATAAAATTCCTGTATAAATGATAGAGTTTATCATTTATTCACTGCTAGGTAATTTGGGTTGCCTATATCAATTTAAGTTCAAATAAAATAAAGAGCGGCGCAAACATTCCCCCCGGGCTGAACTAAGTTTCGGAATGATAAAATAAGATAAATGAAAAATCTATGCTAAAACTACTATTTAGAAACATTACTATTACTACTAGTTACAAACTAAAATAATGAAAATTTATTGCAAGGGCAAAGGGCAGACCTTAATGACAGGTCTCCTATAGATTCCATTTTTAGTACAAACATCAACTACTCTAATAACATGATCGCGTCCAGGATAGACTTGATCGATAATACCTAAAGGCCATTGAAGAGGCGGTGTATTTGGTTGTTCCAGGACAACAATGGTACCTATTTTGACAGGATTACTATCAGTATTCCAACGTTGTCGAGTCTGTAATGTAGTGAGATACTCTAAATGCCACCTTTTCCAAAAATCTTGGACCATCCGGTCAATCATTTGGAACCTATTTAATCTATTAATATTTTGATCAGTGAGATCAGAAGCGGGAATATTGGTGGCGGGAGTTAGAGTAAAAAAATGTGAAGGTGTCAAAGCTATAGGGTCTACAGGATCAGAACTAAGTACACATAAAGGACGTGAATTCAAAAGACTTTCAATTTGAACGAGTAGAGTATTAAACTCCTCATAAGTCAATAGCTGATTGTGTATTACTTTGTACAAATGTGTTTTAACGGACCTTACATTAGATTCCCAAAGACCACCCATATGTGGTGCACCTGGAGGTATCAGTTTCCATTGAATTCCTTTGGTAGCTAATTCATTAAATATTGTATTATTATATTTCGGAGATAGTATGAATTGATAAAGTTCATCCAAAACTGCCTTTGCGCCTATAAAATTGGTACCATTATCAGAATACATCTCCGAAATCGCTCCACGTCTAGCAATAAACCGTTTGAAGGCTTGGAGAAAATTTGGTGTGGACAAATCAGTAACAAGCTCAAGATGCACTGCTTTGGTTGCCATGCATATAAACAAATGCTTTGACAGGACGAACTCCTCGTTTACGATAAGGAATTAGCTGTACAGGACCAGCATAGTCACATCCAGTACGTAAGAATGCCTTGGCTTGTTCGACTCTAAAACTAGGAAGATTTCCCATCACGGGAATCTGTGGTTTTGGTTTTAATCTAAAACAACTATTGCATTGTTGGATTCTGTATCTAACGACACTACGAGCTGAGAGAATCCAATAGCGTAATCTAAGCAAAGAAAGAACTAGGTGGGGGCCAGTGTGAAGGTTGATGCTATGATAATGGTCTATAAGAAGTTCTACTAAATGATCATTTTTTGGAAGTAATATAGGATGCCGTCCATCAAAATTTAAATTAGCATGAGCTAGCCTACCTCCAATTCTAATTATATCGTCTTTCAAGAAAGGACGTAAATGTTTTAAAGATTTTGGAATAGTGCTTTTCTTGAGTGAAGCTATCTCTGAGTGAAAATGTCGACGTTGAACTATTTTAATCAATGTACTTTCAGCCACATCTAAGTCGGAAACTGAAATTGAAGAAGCTATTGGCAACAATTTTAGGAATCTATGGACATAAACAGTCGATCTCAATAGTTTGATCCACTTCGAGTTACGCATAATTAGTGTATAAAGTGGATTGTCGATATTTTCGGCTACTACTAAGGAAATTACCTTGCACTCTGGTAGATTTTCTTGTGAACGTGCTACGCTAATTGGCCACTCATCGGAATCTAATTTTAACCATTCAGGGCCACTTTTCCAAGAAGTGTTAGCTATAAATTGAGAAGGAGTTAAACCTCTAGACAAACAGTCGCTGATATTGTTTATTCCATTTACATGAAACCACGAACTAGACTCGGTTAAGGACTGGATTTGGGCCACCCGATTTGCTACGAAAGTTTGTAATTTGGATGGATGGGATGCGATAAAATTAAGTGTGACAGTAGAATCGGATAATGCAAAAATATGGGTAATATTTAAACGAGATCCATAACAATTTACAATAAAATCAAGAAGTTTAGCGAGCAAGTGTGCCGCACTCAACTCTAATCTAGGAATAGAGATAACTTTCATCGGAGAAACTTTTGACTTGGCACAGAGAAGATGTACCTGAACTTCTCCACTTGAATTTGTACTACGAAGATAGACGACAGCGCCGTAAGAAGTTAAACATGCATCTGCGAAACCTACTAAAACTATGGGCTGTTTCAGTGCAACACCTATATGTCGAGGGAGAGTAAATTCTAAGAGATGAGGTAATCCAATAGAAAATTGATTCCAACGATTTACTATATCAGGAGGGCATGGCTCATCCCAATCTAGCTGAGATATCCAGCAATCTTTAATCAAAATTTTTGCTAACAAGGTAACAGGGGCTAGGAATCCTAAAGGATCATAACAACGAGCAACAGTTGATAAAATATTACGCTTGGGACAAGGTTTATCAGATAAATCAAAGGAAAATGACAACAAATCAGAACTCGGATGCCATTGTAAACCTAGTACTTTAAGGGTATCGGTTTCAAAGTTCACCACATCGGTGGTTCGAGCCTCTACCGGAATTTCTTCTAGTAACTGTTTTGAATTGGTCGCCCATTTAACTAGTTGGAAACCTCCGTTACGAAATAATTCGACCAATTGACGATATAAAACAATAGCTAAGCTATCCGAAGACACACTCGATATAAGATCATCTACATACATGTCTCTTTTAACTACTTCAGAAGCTAGAGGGAATGAGATTTTTTCATCGTCAGCTAATTGGCGTACAGTACGCAGTGCTAGAAATGGTGAGGTTTTGACCCCAAAAGAAACAGTGTTCAATTGATAAATTTCGATAGGCTCATGTGGAGAGAATCTCCAAAGAATTCTTTGAAATCTCCGATGATCTTCTCTTAAATTGATTTGTCTATACATCTGTCGAATGTCCGCAGTAAAAGCTACTTTAAATAACCTAAAATTCAAAAACATCGTGCAAACATCTGATTGTAATTTTGGACCAGTGTATAATAAATCATTCAATGAATAAAGAGAGTCCGTCTTGCACGAACCATCGAAGACAATCCGGACTGGAGTTGTAAGAGAATCTTTTTTAAAGACTGCGTGGTGAGGAATGAAATATTGTGCGGAAGAACTATAATTTTCTGCGACTTTGGACATGTGACCTTGGACTAAATAATCTCGGATTATTTCCGCATATTGCTTTCTAAGAGTGGGATTAGTAAGTAACCTTTTTTCTAATGACAAAAATCTTTGAAGAGCTATAGTATATGAATCTCCTAAGAAAGAACTATCAATTTTGAAAGGTAGTGCTACTGTATACCTTCCGGAAATGTCCCGGCTACAAGTACTTCTAAAGATTTTCTCACATTCCACATCGTCGGGCTCTACTATGACCGAATTTGGTACATCTTCAACTTCCCAGAATTTCTTAACTAAATATTCGATAGAAGGTTCTAAACTAATATAAAAACTATGGGTAGTAACAGATGGAGATAAAATGGGAGCTGAGCCCATTACAACAAATCCTAAAGTGGTTTCAATAGCTACTGGAGTATTTGGGGACCTACTATGCGTTTTTCACCCATCAACTGAGCAAATAAACTTGCCCCGAGAATTCCATCAATTTTTTGCGGAAAATAAAAATCACTATCAGCCAAGGGCAGTGAAATCAAATGAGAAAGAGTACCTAAATCAACCTGGGCAGGAGGTAGTTGCTCTGCAATTTTGTCAACTACCAGTACCTCTACAGGATATCTTTTGGTTGCATCCAATTGAGAAACCACTATTATAGTTGAACATCCATGTACAGAACTACTAGCAGAACCAATTCCATAAACATGCGAATGATATTTTGACATGGAAAGTTTCAACCGTCGACTAAATTCTAGAGAAAGAAAATTTGCTTGGCTACCACTATCAATTAGAAAGCGGGCTTCATGAAAATTACCAAAACCATCTAATACATGTACCTTAGCTGTAGACAATAACACAGTATTGTTACCAGAAGGGTTATGATTATGTGTAATAGAACAACAATTTACTAATAGGGGCAGTGGGTGATCACTGGAAAGACTACTACCTTTGTTCAAGTTAGAGAAGGGTCCGGCTATAGAACTTTCATTTACCTCCGAATTACCAACTATTGTCCGATCTGACTTATCTCCACTATTGTATGGATTTTGTATGTTTTGCCGAGGCGATTTAAAATGTAACAAGCTATGATGTTTAAGATGGCAAATTTTACAAGTATAACTACTTTTACAGTTGATGATCTTATGTGAGGATAAACAATTTAAACATAAATTATTATTTCGAACAAATTGATAACGTTCCTCAGGGGATAATTCTAAAAATTTAGGACATTTAAGAATTGAGTGCAAATTGACTTTACAGATAACACATTTAAAATTCATATTATCTTGAACCATAAAAGAATGAGTTGCTTTTGATCTGCTATTACTATTCGAAGTATTGCTACTATGGAGAATTGAACTATGTCTATTGCTACTACCACTCGGTTTATGAATACTACTAGTTCTATTACAAATTCTTGCCTGCTCTTTTACAAAATTGACTATATCTTCATATGAAGGTATTTCAGAATTCCTTCTAGTGTTTTCAAATAATCGCTGTGTTTCAGGATTAAGTTTCTGAAATGCTAAATATGTCAATATATAATTTGCCAAATTTGGAATATTTAATTTCGACAGTGCCGTTACCGCCGGGTGAAATTTTTCTAAAAATAAATTTAAAGTATTCGCATTTTCAATTTGGGCTTGTTTAAAATTGAACAATTGATCTAAAAATGTATTAGCTATAATGCGTTTGTCTTCAAATTTATCTGTAAGCGCTTTAAAAATAATTCGATAATTATCACCGGTGGGAGCAATGCCTGAACAGACAGACAGCGCACTACCACTCAGGCAGCCTATCAAATAATGAACTCTATCTATGTCAGTTAAATCTGTGTTGTTATGTATCATGTTGTTATAACATTCTATAAACAAAGGCCAATCTTTAACATCACCATTAAATTTCGGAAGTGGTAATTCTGGCAACTTACGTGTAGACCTACGAATCTGATGGGATGGTTGTGAATTATTCGAACTATTACTACTACTACTAGCATTTAACTTTTTTGCTACATGTTGTATATGACATATTAATTCGTCAAATGTGTCTAATATTTGATAACTCGGAACAAATTCATCATTTAGCTCATATTCTAACGTATTTATTTGATCTAAAATATCTAAAAATTTCGTTTTAGTTGTTTCCAAAGTTTCATATCTAAGATTAAACTGATTTACTTTTTCGGGCGTCGAGACGTCCCTACTATTGTCAAATAATCGCTGAATACGAGAAAAATATTGTTCCTTTTTTGCAAATAAAATGGACAATTGCTGCTGCTTTCTTGTGGCCATCCTGTATATAACTACTAAAAATTTTAGGAAAATGCACTGTATATAAATAATTTATTCAATTATTGCGAAACGTACCATAAGTAAGAAACCAGCAAATGAAATATTTTACATCACTTTTTGAATAAGCAAAAACATAACTCTTGAAAGGAACAAAAAACTAATTATTAAAAAAAAACTATGTATTCTTTTTCAAGTACTAGGAAAACCACGAATTTATCTAATTTTATTTTACAACTATTTCAAAATGTGAAAATCGAATTTCTAACTAATTTAATAAAAATGAAATATACTAAATAGGAACAATCCAGGCTCGAATCTGGACCAAATGTATGTTATTTTGCTAAAGATTTCTATTATTAGCAGACTATAATTTCTAAAATCTAAGTATTTGACTATAATAGTAAAAACTCACCGTTCAGTCGAAATCCTGGTGGTTGCAATTTGATAAATGCCGGAGATTGAAGGAAATCAGGAAAAGGAAACTTTAAGGTAAAGACGAGGAATCGGCAATATTCGAAGAATTATCGCACGACACAATATTATTCAAGTAATTGCTATGTTTAACTATATTTAACTAAATGAGAAAATGGTTTTACTTATATCAAAAAATGAAATTTTGTCTAACACCTTTTGGAAACTTCTTTAACTATCTATCTATATGTCTAATGGTTCACTGGTAGCAGTATCAGTAGTCCACTTTTTGTTGCCCTTTTTGCATGGGAGAATAAAATTCCTGTATAAATGATAGAGTTTATCATTTATTCACTGCTAGGTAATTTGGGTTGCCTATATCAATTTAAGTTCAAATAAAATAAAGAGCGGCGCAAACAGTAAGGAAGAATGATTTTCATCAATCCGACATTCTAGTTGTAATTTTATTTTACAAATGTAGAATAATTTTTTAATTTAAGTATTTTGTGAGTAGTGTAATTAATTTGTAAATAATAGTAGTAAAATACATAATAGTTTGTAAGCTTTAATGTAAATAAATAAATATTACGATATATACTTATAATTTTGCTTCAGTGAATATGAAATTTAATGATTATAAAACAAGATTAATGTAATATGAAATATAGCATTACTAAGCAAGATATCAATATAAGTAAATTTCACTAAAAATCACGTGTGATTTTGATACTTAATTTTTTTATAGAGATTTTGCATTCGTTCGAATTAGAATTGATAGTTAACCCCACTGTGTGTGGCGGTACACAAATCTTTAAAATATAAAACTGTGAAGAACCATTTCTAAGAAGTACAATTACCTCAACAATCACAAACAAGAATTTTATTGATGTAGAAGAGAAGAAAACTTAGCTACTTGGAAAATGTACAACTTTGGCTGTGTCGCTAAAATTGACTGCGATTGCGAAGAGTATCACAAGTTGTAGGTCACATAGTTTTCAGGATCGCAAAAAATTATTGTTAAGTTCGATAAATTTTTTAAAGCGACGTCTGGAGCTGGCAACGCATTTTAACTTTGTAAGAGTAAACCTCTTAGCCACATTTACATACCTATATTCCAAGTAAACAACTTTTTAACATACATTTTCAGAAATCGCTACCTTCTTTTTCTTATTTTACTAGGCAAAATGGATACCAGGTTTCATCTCTCTTTAATATTTCTGTCATAAACGGTGCCCAAATATTGCCTGTGATGAATTATATGCATCGTTCATTATAATTATGCAAATAAAATCTATTTAATATTAGCAGTAATAAAATACATCGGTTAATAAGAGGATTAAGGTATCTTATTTTCACCCCTTCCCCTATAGCAGGTATAAAATTCATTAGTGATTATAATACATATATAAGTAATTAGGATGCACCTATAACATCTTAATCGCGCCGGTCACCGTTCTGTTATAAGTTCCAATTGTTCTATTTGTTTCAAATCTTTAGCGAGATTGGTTGTGTTTCTGCTGTATTAGGAAGAACACTTTGGATATTATGGAAGCAGATTCGACAACATCGCCATGGTCATCTCCTCTACGTGCTGATAGTCCGTCAGCATGGAGCGTCGATACTGTGTCGTGCTGGGACAGTGACGATGAGGACATAGCGAAGCCAGACTCTACAAGCGGGCCAGAAGGTCCAGAGCTAACGGACGGTAAGAAAGGTAATTTTAATTTTTTTTCTAAATTTTAACTATGTTTTCTGTACTTAGAAGAACCACTAGACAGCAAAGAGCAACAAAAATACTCCCATACATTGAATCATCCAGGACTGAGATACCCATTCCAAGAAGACGAATTTGTTTATAGTGTCTATGAAGAGGAGCTAAGTGACGGTAAGATTTATAGGATACCAACCTCATTAAAATAAAAATATTTTAATTACAAAGTTATTTAACAATATATCTAATTAACAATAGTCGAAATTGTATACTTCTCTCATGTCTTTTGCAATTGACTCCAAGTAGCTGCCTTGTTTTTTTCAGTTCCTGGGAAAGAAACAATAAATCTTCGAAAATAAAGAGTTTCTCACTAATTTTTGTGCCTTGTGGATACTTAAGTTGATCAAGAATAAGATATTAATTGTTTTTTTTTTACTTACAGATGACTTCGAAGATCAAAGAGATGCGGAGATATCAGACGAAACGGAGGATATTAGTAAAGAAGAATGATTGTCATCAATCCGAAATTCTTATTGTAATTTTATTTTACAAATGTGGAATAATTTTTTAACTATTTTGTGAGTAGTGTAAATAGTTTGTAAATAATAGTAATAAAATAAATAATAGTATGTAAGCTTTAATATAAATAAATAATTATTACGATATATATAATTTTGCTTCAGTGAGTATGAAAATTAATCATTATAAAACAAGATAAATGTAATATGGAATATAGCATAACTAAGCAAAATATCAATATAAGTAAATTTCACTTATGATCATGTGTGATTTTAATACTTAATTTTTTTATAAAGATTTCTCATTCACTCTGTGTGGCGGCATACAAATCTTTAAAATATTAAACTTAATAACCGTTTCTAAGAAGTACACGCATTTTAACTTTGTAAGAGTAAGCCTCTTAGCCACTTCTACATACCTATATTCCAAGTAAACAACTTTTTGACATATATTTTCAGAAATCGCTACCTTCTTTTCCTTATTTTACTAGGCTAAATGGATACCAGGTTTAATCCCTCTTTGATAAGTTCTAATATTACTGTTATTAACGGTGCCCAAATATTGCCGGCACGGTAGCTCAATCGGTTAAGGCGTATTGAGTGGCGAATACGCTGATCGACTCGCTACCGCGCTCTGGGTTCGACCCCCAGCCCCGGTATTGACAACATCGGGGGGTGTGGATGTATGTCTGCGTTTTTCCGAATGTGTAACCCCCTTCCGGACAGCCTTGGCTTTGGATTTGGAGGTTGTCTACTATCTGTGGTGTGTTTATGTTATGTTATTGCCTGTGATGAATTATATGCATATTTCATTATCATTATTTGCAAATAAAGTCTACTTAATATTAGCAGTAATAAAATACATCGGTTAATAAGACGATTAAAGTATCTTATTTCCACCCCTTCCCCTATAGCAGGTATATTCTTTATAAAATTTATTATTGATTATAATATATAAAGTAATTAGGATGCATTTGCTTGTAACATCTTAATTGCGCCGGCTATTATTCTGTTATTTTTTTTTTTTAGGAATTGTTCCGGAAATTAGAATTATTGCCACGTTTTCGAATTCCTGCCTCATTATGCGACAGCTAAACAACGAAGTATGGAAAACACATGAACATTTTCTTTGAACGCCGCCACCAACAGTAGATGATTCCTTTTATGAAAGAGACACCAGTGTCTCTTTTTAAGTTTCTTATCACTCTATCAATATAATAAAAAGGGAGATGTAGGCCGCAAGAAGTCATTAAACTGTACTGCAATACTGACCTACACAATATTATATATATTACTATCTGAATACTACCTGGCCTGATAATATCGGTTTTTTAGAAAATAATTAATTTAAGCAAAACCGTTGGAGTAGAGCAAAAACTTTAAGATTTTTTTTGCTACTTTTGGGTCAATATATTATCATGTAAGATATTTATATGTATATGCCAGACATTCTATATTTTTTTACGTACAGGGACATTAATGCAAGTGATTACATGGGAGACCGTTCAGTTGCACCGGTCTATTAGTGAAGTGCAAATCGTCAATTTTATCACCATGTGAGGGTTTTAAGAGTAAAAGGTGACACATATCGGAAATGAAAGCTTATGTGCAAAGTACCTTAAATTTGTATTCGTTGCGAAATCGCCCTGTGCAAGAATATTTTTGATTAATTTTCAAAATGTTTTCTGCAGTCGTTTAGCAACGAAAAATTATAACAATTTTGGAATACCATTGGCCTTTATGGGAGTGCAGAACTGTAGACAGCGATATCTCCGTTCGACTTCGCTTAAAAATTAATTCAATTTTCCGTTTTTTTTCCATTCCACAATATGTATCTCAAAATATAATTAAAAAAATCCGTCACTTGTTAAGTTGTCGCCTCATTATTTGTGAGTCCTTAGTAGCGTAGAGCAGTATTTTTACATTTTTATCGTTAATAATAATAATAATAATATAATAATAATAATAATTTTATTTATGCAACAAGATACAATACATAATTTACAAACTACAATGTACCCCAAAAAAAACATAAATAAAATTGAAGGATCCACATGGAGAGTTCCGCTCGTGGATCTTAAATGCCCTAATATTAAGTGGTTTAAAACAAATTACAACAATTTATATTTAATAAGCGAATATTGTAGAAAAGTTAAAAATTAACAATACATATACCCATATATAATATATAATATGAACATGTATGCCATCCCATCCAATAATATTAGAGTACGTAAATAACATTCCAGTGATAGTATTTGTGCAGCATTAACAATACCAGTGGGAATGTCGTTGATGTGTTGCACAGCGAGAGGCAAGCAACACCAGGTAAGTGGAGATAGGTAAGTAAGTATGTATGTGGTCATATATCTGATTGAAGCTAAAATATTTTATATGCATAGGTATTTTTACGATCTATAATCTGATGTATTTCGATTCGTTTCTTTTCGCGTATCCAAAATTTGACTCTTTTTTTAAACAATTCAAACGAGTTTGTAGTTTTTATATAAGTAGGAAGAGAGTTAAATATTACAATACCTAAGTAGCTATGACTTCTTTGTCCAACTGCTTTGTCAATTTTTGGAATCTTAACCGATTCTGGTTTATATCGTGTATTATGAGGATGTTCAATTAATTCCAGATTTCTCTTGTTTTTGTAACAGTGCTGCAGCAACGATTGGCAAAACAGTTGTCTCAGGTCAAAAACTTTACATTCTTCATACAGTTCTTCAGATGAGTACATCATAGGCTTCCCATATAGAACCTTAAGTACCCATTTTTGTACCGTTTCTACATTTTTTATATAGCAATTCATTGCATTACCCCATGCTATAATCCCATAATTTAAATGCGACTGAACCAACGCATAGTAGAGCATCTTTAGTTTATTTTCATCTAAAAATATTTTTAAGAATTTAAACTTTGGGATCAAGCAGCGAATTTTTTTAACTAACACCTTAATGTGCTCATCCCATTTCACATAACAATCTATTGTTATTCCCAAATATTTTATAGTTTTGACAGCATTTAACTTTATTTCAGATGTACCATACCTCACAACGAGAGAATCAAAATTTGGCAGCCCTCTACTAGTGTTGGCGAATGGTAAGAAAAATGTTTTTTTATAATTAACTGTTAATAGCTTATTATTAAAAAAATTTATAATTTCCGGTATCTTATCCTCCACTTTATTCTTTAAACTTTCCCAGTCCTTGTCTTCGAAAAATATAGCCGTATCATCAGCAAAGCTGATTATTTTACCACTGATGGGAATATCAAATAATTCATTTACGTATATTATGAAGAGTAGTGGTCCGAGGACTGTTCCCTGAGGAACCCCGCATTTAACTGTCTTAAAGTCACTATAGCTCTCTCCTATTTTTACGCAATGAGGTCTATCACTCAGATAACTTTGCAGCAGTGTGTTTACAGGACCACGTATTCCAACATCATTCAGAGTAGCTAATAAATCCGGGTGACTTACCGTGTCGAAAGCTTTCGCTAGGTCAACGAAAACACATAGCGACTTCTTTGCTGTATCTAAGGAATTGTATATATTTGTTGTTAAGTCAGCTATGGCATCTTCCGTTGACCTAGCCTCTCGAAAGCCGTATTGCTTATTTGAGAGTACGTTGAATTTATTCAAAAAGCTCGTTAGTTTATTTTTTAATATCTTTTCATATATTTTCGTTAGACTCGAGAGTAGCGAAATCGGGCGATAGTTATTAAGATCTTCTTTGTCACCCGATTTATATAACGGTTTTATTACTGCTTTCTTGAATGCCTGAGGGAATTTTTTTTGTGCAAATGATGCATTTATTATATATGTTAGAGGTTCTAAAATATTATCAGCTATTTTTTTTATTATTTCAGGGGTGATCTGATCGAGACCTGGGGATTTTTTATTACGTAAATCATTTATCGCCTCTTTTACCATACTAGTATTTACATTTTCAAGGAACATTGAATTTTTAATTGTTTTTTTATTTGTTTTACTTGGAATGTTTGAATTGTTTGATTTTTTTGGTAAATCGTTTATTAAATTACCCCCTATTTGGTTGAAGTATGTATTAAATTCATTAGCGATCTGTATTGGATTTGATAGAATAGTGCCTTGCCGGGATTTAATTGTTTTTATTTCCATTTTATTTTTATTTGTGTTTACGGCAGTCATATCATTTATGTAGTTCCATAGTTCTTTGGGGTTATTTTTAACCGAGTCTAAGCGTTTTTTATAATAATTTATTTTAGTTTGTTTTATTAATTCTTTCAATGTTTTGTCATATTGTTTAAATTCATTTAATATATTTAAATTTCCCTTATTTTTTTGCATCTTTTTATATAGCTTATTTTTCCTGTTGATAGACTTCACCAACCCCGATGTTATCCAAGGTTGTCTTTTCACTTTATTTCTTTTAATTTTGACTGATTTTGTGCATTTTTCAATGTTATGTTTCAATGTAGACAAGAAAGCTTCAACTGATGAATCAATATCATTTGCGGTATAAACATTTAACCAGCTCTCATTTTTTAATAACTCATTCAATTTAATATAGTCTGTATACTTTTTATAACTAGTGCCTATATTCTCTGATTTATTTGTTTCTTTTGTAGGTATAATCATATTCAATATAGTGGAAAAATGGTCAGTAATATGGGTTTCGTATAGTATTGACGTAAAATTTGAGAGAGATATTTTGCTTTTTATAAATATATGGTCTATACAAGATCTACTTTCTCCTTGTACCCTCGTATATTTATTTATCGCAGGTATATATCCTTCTTCCGCTAGTATGTTTAAGTAGTCCTGACAGTAATCAAGATTACTTTTTATATCTATATTTATATCCCCTATTATTAAGTCAATATCATTTGATTTTTTGCAGTTTTCAAGATAGTTCTTTAGACCATTATTGAAAGAATGGGGACAAGAAGACGGTGATCTATATATTGCACTAATATGTAGGATCTTATTATTATTGTAACATATATTTAAATCAATTAACTTTGTGTTGTTTATTGTATTTATATTATATTTGTAATTATAGTGACTTTTTATATAGACGACCACTCCATCATTCCTATTATTATCACCCTCACTGTACAACATATCATATCCTTGAATTGCATACATATCCATATTTTCATTTTGAAACGTTTCAGAAAATATTATACAATCAAAATCATGATTTAGTTCAGTTATCATAACAAAAAATTCGTCTATGTTTTTCGAAATACTACGTATATTGTTGTGATAGATAGTAAAACTTGCCTCATTGCTATTTTGAATAATGATATTTTTGCATTCATTTGCATCTCGGACTACTACTTCCTTGATACGTGGTATTTCGAAATGTTCAATATAGGGATCCATATTTTTTATTTTCTTTCGATAGTTTTATTTTTGTTTTATAAAACAAAATTATTTAACAAAAAAATAATCAAAATTCTTTATGCATATATGTATAGTAATTCACAACAACATTGACTCTAAGAAAATAATAATAAAAGAAAATACTAACACAAACACAAATATTTAAAAAAAGAAAAAATATATATACATACATAAAATTATTTAAAAGAAGAAAAGAAGAAGAAAATAGAATAAAATTAAATTAGTTTGGCTTATTTTTCAGTCTATTTGACCTTTTGACAGAATTTTCTGCTTCTGACGGCTGTTCTTTTCTTTTCTTCGTAGTTTGTTCTGTGTTGATAAGGTCCTTGATATTCTTGTTTCTATCTTCTATATCTCTGGGTTGTGGTGATGTAGGCGCATCGGCATTTACATAAACTTGAGGTCTTTCAGTGTGATGTACTGCTACGGCGTCAGTTTCTTCCTCGTGTGTTTGTTTCTCTAATAGGAGAGTAATTGGATTATTTCTTAGTTCATCATAAGTATACTTTTCTCCTTCGACTATCAGCACGTTGTTCTTTATCAAGGCTGTGAAATTTTGTTCTCTGGCAAGTTTTAAATTTTTGTATAAAATTTTCCGCTGCTCATAGTCTTCCGGGATGTAATCGTTTGACACAAATATTCCAGTTCCCTTTAATTTCTTGGCATTATTTAAAATTTCTTGTTTTAGTTGGAAGTTTACAAACTCCACAGCTACAGGACGGTTTTTTTCTTGTGTTTTCTTCCCAATACGGTAGTAGTCTCTAATATCCATAAAACGGCAATTTATTTCAAGTTGATCGGTAATAATATTCAGTAAGAATGTAATTTCGTCCGCTTTGTTTTCTTCTTCATTTAGACCATATATAATTAAGTTATATTTTTTTGATTTGCGCTCGCATGCTACTAACCGGCCCTTTAATATTTTATTTTCTTGTGTGAGTTTATTGTTTATACACTTCAGTTCCTCTAATTCATTTTTTATTTCTATGTTAATGTTACGTATTTCCTCTTTGAGCTCCTCCTTGTTTGTCTGGATCTGCTTTTCTATGCTGTCACTTTTTTTCAGTACACTTTGAAGTAGTTCGAAAATATCTTTGTTTGATATGTTGCCTTCATTTGACATTATATTTTCCTCGTAAATAATGCTAGATTTATTTTGAGCACTGGGTATATCGGTGTTTTATCAGTATGTGGTGTCCTTAACAGACTGTTTTCTTTTATTTACTGAAATTTGTTTTTTTTTTTTATTTTAGAACTTTTTCTGTTAATAAATTTTTTGTTTCAAATTATTTGAATACAGAGCAGGCATTTATGTTTTTTGTTATATTATTATAACTTGGATTAATACCTAATAATTACTTTTATTGTCCCCTTCTAGAAATTTAACTAGTTATATACCTTGCTATTTCACGTACGTTGGTTTTTATCTTGCTTTTCTCAAAGTATAGAACTTTTTTGATCACTTTAAACACTTTAAAACTCCAAATTACTACAGAGCCCACTCTCACTCAAAAGCCTACTGTATGTATAAACTAGTATGTAGTCTATTGTCTATGTACTGTAGAAAGGAATTAAAATGTTAAAGGGTTTTTATTGTTTCTTATGTTCAATTGTCCCCAAAATATGAGAAAACCGCGGAGTGCTACCATTTTAAGGGGTGCGTTTTTGAGAAGGAAAAGGGTCCACTTTTCACATTTTTGAGTTTTGCTCGAAAACTATGCATTTTTCCTATAAACACGTTAATAGAAAAGTTGTAGAGAATTAAATTTCCAATCAAAATGGTACCTTCAGAAGTCAATTTTTTTTTTACAAAAATACGTCCAATTCAACCCTCTTTTTTTGGACATAGACAATAGCCTAATATGAGTAATAAATGCAAAATGATGCGCAAGTAAACAATGTCACTGTCGCATGCCGACGTGCGCTAGCTAGCTCCCACACTTATACAATACAATACGTACAATATTTTAAAATCTATTTCACACTCGTAAAATTAAGTTCATTATTAGGTAAAAAAATAACTAATTTTCATGAATATCATCAGTTCGAAAGTACTTTAAAGCAGTTTATTTTTTATTAAACTTGCACTAGAATCGAGAAGTGATGAAAATAATAATATAATTATTCATTAACATAATAAAATAACGATAATAATAATAATAATCAACTTTCACTTATAGTCATAGAATACAAAACGTCTATATAATAGTACGATTATAATAATATAAGTACTAACTATATAAATGTGACAAAAGTGTTGGTTTCAAAAGTTATCACTTTCTTATTCAATAATAACACAGGCCCACAAAAAAAAGTGGTCTGTGCTGTGGTACTGACCATACCTATCCCTTGTATTTTGAGCCGCTCAACACGAGTATGACCTTAGTTTTTCCCAACACCTCAGGTTTTTTAACACCGCCAAAAAGTGGATCGTAATATTGCTTACCCAGCTCATTTAAATCAGACTCCAAAAGTAATTCAGTTTTAAAACTTCACTCTAATAACATCATGGTGCTTCAGTATTCACGTCATTACTCAAAGATATCGTGAAACCTACATAACTCCTTAACTCCACAAACCAGGGAATCCGATGAAAATAGTGGGGAATCTTCATTGGGGAGTTAATGAAATTGTGACCGGATCCGAATCTTTGTGCTTAAGTGTCATACATCCACAACCTTATGATACCATAACCTCAACATCCCATAACCCCGCAACCCGAACATCCAACGGAAAAAATGGCGCTTCTATGTAGTGAAATTCGTATCATTGTGATATTAAAATCTTGGAATCAAGCACCCTATGGTGCCATAGCTCTTCAACTTATAACCCCATAACCATGAGGATTCAATGAAAAAAATAGATTTCATTGAATCCTCGAGGCTATGGGGTTATGAGGATAGAGGGGTAGCCGTTGAAGAGCTATGGCACCATAGGATGCTTGATGCTTCTAATGTCACAATGATACGAATTCCCCTACTTGGAATCTCAATTTTTTCCGTTGGATCTTCAGAATTAAGGTTATGGGATGTTGAGGTTATGTGTATTGGGGAATCAATTAGATTGTGCCCTCAGAACCTCGTTACCTTGTTACCAAGTAAGCTTATAGCGCTCCAACAACAAACCCTTCTACTACATAACCCAATTCAATTCAATTCAATTCAAAAAGATTTTATTCAACATTTTGGAACATGAAATGTAGCATGTTAGCCGCTTGTGCATTATGTGAATGCACGTACATGGCCGTGTCGTCGGCGTACTTGGCAAAATTTGAATTCGGGAACTCCGGAAAGTCAGAGACGTATAGGTTGTACAATTTTGGTGACAGGCACGACCCCGCGAATGCCCCGCCGAGTTGATAGTTTGTTATTCACTCTGACCCTAAGCGATCTGTCTGACAGGAAGGAGTGAATAAGTTTGGTTATGTGAGTCGGAAAGTTCAGCGAATTTAGTTTGTAGAGTAAGCCCGGGATCCACACGGTGTCGAAGGCTTTCGCAATATCGAGGAGCACCATGATTGTGCTCTTCCCGAGGTTGCATTGCACCTTGACGTCATTTACGATCCTGATGGCCTACTGCACAGTGCCCCTGCTGCGCCTGAAGCCGAATTGGCACTCGTCATCGATGTGGAGTTCATCCTGAGCAGCGTCTAGTCTGATCAGGATGATCTTCTCTATCAATTTGGAGATCGCCGACAGCAACGAGATCGGTCGATAGCTGCCAACGAGCTTCGCGTTCTTATTCGACTTCAGGATTGGCACGACCACGGCGCACTTCCACTGGGCGGGCCAGTGTTGCAGCTGCAGGATCGCGTTGACAATGTACGTCAACTGTACAATGCCTTTTCTCGGGAGATATTTGAGTAGTTATATTCGACACCGTCCGAACCCGGGGCCTTGTCTTTTGGTAAAGTCCGGACAATACCCGTAACTTCCGAGGCCTTGGCCATGACTTTTAGAAATTCACGTCTGATCAATTGGATGTCATGGCCAATCAGTTCGTTTACGTCATTTTCGATACGGTAGTGTTCCGGGTACTACATAACCCAGTAACCCCCTAAACTAGAGATGGGCACGTGAGTCGATTTTGACTCACGCTCACGCACGCTCACGACTTTAAACCTTTAGCTCACGCACACTCACGCACGACTGATATATGTTAAGGCAAAATTCACGCACGGGATCTTTTGACTCACGCACACTCACGAAATCTTCCGTGATTTGGTACCTTAAATGTACACGCTCACGCCGTGACACGCCGTGACACGGCGTGACACGGTGAAATTCACGTCACGTGCCCATCTCTGGACCAGAGTGACCAGACCAGGCCAGGAGGGCTGGGCGACTGGCGAATGTAGTAGAGAGAGATTGCAATTACGCAGTTTGATTTGAATGTTGCGTCATTCATCCTGTCTCCTGTCCTTTTCCCTCCCTTCTCGCGCTCGTGTTCCGTCTTCCGTCTATCGCTTCGCTTCTTATTCTTGTCATGACACGACAGGTAGAAGTTTTAAATCAGAGATGGGGCGTCGTGTCACGGCGTGAATATTATCTCACGCACGCTCACGCACGGGATCTTTTGACTCACGCACGCTCACGAAATCTTCCGTGATTTGGTACCTTAAATGTACACGCTCACGCCGTGACACGCCGTGACATGGTGAAATTCACGTCACGTGCCCATCTCTGCCCTAAACCTCTGGTTCTTGCTATTCAATAAAAGCAAAGGGAACCTTAATTGAGCGTTCAATGAGAATGTAACTTTGGAAGTGAAATATTTTTCAGGTGATTTTTATTTAGGTGACTTCTTTTGATCTCTTGCTTTGGCAATTTTTTTATCTTACGATATCAAGGAAGGTGGGATGGCAGACTTTTGTTGAATGTTAAAGAGGGAACATGTGACGTAGAGCAAAAATCGCAAAAGAAATCCGTTACATAAGCCGTTCGAAGATAAAAGAGTTCGCAAAATCAAGATATCATATGATGTCACCTAAACAGAAATCACCTGAAAAGATACTTCACTTCCAAAGTTACATTCTGACTGAATCCCTACAGTTTTGCTGTTCAAGAGCTAAGGAGTCACGGGCTACTCGATTTCAAGATTCCAAGAACCCAGTCTCATGAATTCTCCTGATCAGATTCTTCACATTCTTCTATTACATTTCCAGAGTTGAGCAGTTATGGGTTTACGGGGTTACTAGATTATGTAGTAGATGGATTTGCGGCTGGAAGAGGCTTAATTGGTAATAAGGTAACATGGTTCCGAGGGCACAATCTAATTGATTCCTCAATCGAGAGCCTCCTATTAACCGCCCCGCAATAAAATTGTGGGAGGTTACTGAAATTAGTCCAAAATCAAAAATTGAGATAACACAAATCTTTACGTTTTGAGGTCTTAGGAACCCAAACAAGTGGTTTTTGAAAAATGTCTCTGTGTGTGTGTGTGTGTGTATGTATGTTAGCACGATAGCGGTGAAACTACTAAACGGATTTGGATGAAACTTTGCATGAGGGTTTCTTTAGTGCTTGAGAAGATCTGAAAAGGTTTTGGTTGAGATTGGATCGCGTTTAGTGCCGTTTTGGCACAAAAAATTGTTTATTTTATGATTATTTCCAATTTATAATTGAACCATTGAAAAGCAGTAAGAATTCCGATTTCTTTGTATTGTAGATTATAGGAAATAAATATACTGTCTTCCGACTTGTGTGTTTTACTGCTGTGTGTGTGAAAATCTAATTTTCCCTATTTAACTTGCTGGAATTTACCGTTTCTCCACTGTAGGTACTCCTACTGTACAGGCTGTTTTACGGACGTGGCGTTTCCCCACGTAATATAAGAAACTAGCGTCCGAGCAACCGAACCGTAAAGACCGCCGTTGCTAAGGTGCCAAAAGTGACACTTTTCTGCCTCACCGAAAAGTCGTCACAACGTCAGGATTTTTTAAAAAATGAAGAAAAATTTTTTTACCGACATAATACGAGAATTATCAAAAGTTTGGCGGAGTCTCCGGTAATATTAATTAATTCACAGGCAGGGTATTATTTTTGTAGTAACATTCACATGGTGCCAACGTAAAGACAATTTCACAATAGTTTCCTTCACTATGTAGAGGTTAGGTAAATAAAAGAAGCTACTAAAAACGTTGTATTTTTTTTAAATCGAGAACCGCCTTCGAAAAATATTCAAAAAATATCTCTAAAAAATAAGAAATAATATTTTACTCTGTTCTACAAATATCTGTCTACCTATTAGTGGAAAGTAGCAAGGAATTGTACCTTATTACCTAATATCAATTTTAAATCGATGCAAATTATCTAATTTCAAAACTGGCTGCGGTTTTCATCTACAGGTTTAAGGTTCCCCTTAATTAAAAAAAATATCCTGACATAATGGGCCAAAATAGGTTTCAGATGCGGTTTCAACAAAAGCATATGCTACACTAGGTCTGATCCGGCGCACCTCGCAAAAATATTTTTGCGAGGTGTGCCGGGCCAGACCCAGTGAACACGAATCCTATGTCCGTTTTGCCTGATTGGCTCTTGCATTTCCGCCAACCTCAAAAAACACCTTAAAAATACCGGAAAAATCCCAAACAAATAAATAAAAAGCTTAAATGAGCCGATCACTCTATCTATACGTAATTTGGGGCGCTGAAACTGAATATGAAGTCATAATTAGTCAATCAGGAATTTTGTCATAACCTCAAGAAACACCTAAAAATGCCCAAAAATCCAAAACAAATAAATTATAAGCTTAAACCAAGAACTTTAAAACTAACATAACCTAAGGCAAAAGCATTACACCAAGAACTTTTAACCAGGAACTCTAAACCTAACATAACCTAAGGCAAGAGAGCTTTAAATCAAGAACTTTAAACTAAGAATTCTTAGCCCAACATAACCTGAGACAAGGACTTCAAACCAAAAACTTAAACCTATTGTAAATTAAGATGAGAACTGTTAAGTTCCTAAGGCAAGAACTATTAAGGTTTAGAGTTCTTGGTTTAGAGTTCTTTGTGTAAAGTTCCTGTCTTAGAATAGAGTTCTTAGTGCAAAATTCTTGCCTTAAGTTTTGTTAGATTTAGAGTTGTTGGTTTAAAGTTCTTTGTGTCAAATTCTTGCCTTGTTTTTAGTAAATTCGATGTTCCGAAATATCGAATCAACGATAAAATAAAAAATATTTATCTAAAATGTTATAGTATGGAAATAGTGGATAAAGGTTTTCCATCATATGTTATAAGATGTTGGACAAATGGAACGAACGTTAAATAATAAAATATAAAAATCCAACAATATGGAAGGAGCCTGGAGTCCGTGAAGAGTGTTATTTTTTAGCAATACAAATGTTTCCGGAATTAATGCTAAGAAAGGGTTAATGGAAAATGACTGTTCAAAAGTCAAGAAGATGACAGTGAATATGAAGATAGTGAATGTGAGTGTTCGATAAGAACTAAAACTCCCAATATTTCGTGAAACGATAAACTTAATAATGTTACAAGAAATCTTTGTCTATCTAATGGTAGGGAAGAGTATTTAGCGGCGATTATGGAAGAAGACAATTTAGTATCAAATGATATTCGTTCTAGCTTATAGAGAAAAAGAGAAAAAGATTTTAGAAAATATTTTACACAAGGAAAAGAACACTTGCTCCTATATTGTCATAATGAAGAAAGGTTGATGAATATACTTAAACCTATCATATATAGATTTTAGATAAATATTTTTTATTTTATCGCTGATTTGTTTTCGATTTTTCTGAATCTCGAATTTACTACAAATAAAACAGAAGGAATTCGCATTATTTACACAGTTGTGCAAATTTCTTGTAGCCCTATACTCATAGGAAGCCAAGTTTCTCACTTCACTAGAGCTGCGGTTGCATGATGACGACGCCCGCGGTTCCGCTTTCCCAACCTGACCGACCGCCGATACTGGAGTTTCCCTCCCCTGCATTGTAAACTATTTTTCTACTTTTGCCATGACGGCATTTCTTTACCTAGGAACTTAGCCGAAATAAATCGTTGCCCACCGTCACTACGTGGAGGTATCCTAGTCGCAAAAATAGAAAAGGGAACAAGTGGCATATGATAATCAAACAGAATAAAGAAAACTATACAACTCTGAGAATCTAGGGAGGGTGTAGGTAAATGTTAAGACCAAACGATATTCCTCTCTTAACAGAGCAAATTTTGTCCGAAAAAACAAAATTTGCTCTGTTGAGAGAGGAATATCGTTTGGTCTTAACATTTACCTACACCCTCCCTAGATGATTTTTTACTTTTTTTTCTTAGAGCTGTTTAGAATTGCATAGTTTTCTTTATTCTGTTTGATTGTCATATGCCACTTGTTCCCTTTTCTAATATTTTCCTTTAGATACTTGAAAATTTAAAAGTTACTCATCTCAGCTTACTGGGGTTGATGAGAATATATGCTGAAATGATATTTCTCTATGAAGTTTGCAGATTGCGCTTTAATTCTGACTACGGTATTGTGATCAGCTCATGAAAATACGTCGGAAATTACATGTACAGATATTATGTGGAGCAAAGCCAATTTGGGGCTATGATTCAGTCATTTTTGGGTACGTTTTCATCCTAAATGTGGATTTTACAGGATATTCGATCGTCGCACATAAATTCTGACCTTGGATTCGGTTTCAGTGCCCTAAACTACGTATAGATATAGTGATAAGTTCATGTAAGCTTTTCATTTACTTGTTTAGGATTTTTCGGGCATTTTTAGGCGTTTTTTGAGATTATGTCAAAATTCCTAACTGATCGGCCAATTCTGACCTTAGATTCGGCCTCAGCGCCCCAAAATACGTATGGAAATGGTGGTCAGCTCATTTAAGCTTTTTATTTACTTGTTTGAGATTTTTCTGGCATTCTTAAGGTGTTTTTTGAGGTTAGGAAAAATGCAAGAGCCAATTGGGCAAAACGGACATCGGATTCGTATTCAGCAGGTCAAAATGCATGGGAACACATAGGTCTGTCTTTTTCGCACTCGACTTTTTTTTGTGTGCCGGTGTTATCGATGCGTATTTAAGAAATATCCTGTATAACATATTTTATTATTTTCTTATAGAAATCTCATCTGGTTTACGTACAAAATAACTTGAGGTAGGTACTTATTTCTGAAGGGCGGTTGATATCTGAGACTATTTAATAGAACACTTCAACGAGTCTAAGGAATTTAATATCTCCTATAATTTGAATTTGAAAAGATGAGTAGAATGTACAAGTGCATTTCCAGTGCAGATGCGAAAGTAGGTTACGGTTATAGCGCTTTCCCTGTTCATTTTTAGCCTCCCTACCTATGTAACCATTTCCGGGCAACCCAATTCCTGTTTCAGCGGTTTGTAATTGGTTATTGAAAGTGGGTCACGATCACTCCACAATCTATTATTTTACTTAGTGAAACAATATGCGGGTTGAACGCCGATTAATTCAGTAATTACATTATAAAGTAACAATTCCGATACGATAATTACCTGGACAAGTCAATCAAATTAGTATAGCAGGCACTGTGATGTTCAGAAATTTGTTATTATACGATTTTACTTACCACTTATCTATATCTACACATGCATTATCTTTAAAACGTTGTAAAAAATATTTGTATAGACTTATTAGAGAAATAATAAATCAGTAGACTAATCCAATCGAGATTCGACGAAGTGGGTATGTTCAAAAATGTATCCCAGAAATTATTTTTTAAAGGCATACTTTTGCATATATTTTCAAGAAATTCGAGGCGCCGTTCGACGTAATGGTCTTATAGTGGAGTCAAATTAGGACTACAAAATTCGCAATGTGAATTGTCTGGTCAGAGCATTTTTTTTTGTTTTAACGTGTAATTTAAGTCCATAGTTCAGTTTTGCAGTTTCTGCGAGGTCGGCGTATTGTTTATTTAAACAATTTAATTTTTTAGACCGTGTTTTATATCGGTTTTCTTTGAATATCTCAAAATCTATAAGTCCTATAAAATAACAAAAACAAGGAAAATGTTCGTTATGAGCTGTACAATAAAAGTTCATAAACTTTAATTAATTCCAATTGTTATTATTATTTAAAAAAATTGAATATTGCAAAACTATGCGTTTCTAAACAAATCACAATAATAATGGATAATATTCAATGAAATTTTGTGGAAATATGGCTCTTATAAAGTAAGTAAGTAAGTTAAAATTTAAAATCAAAATGTTTCTTAAAACGGCTAAATATACAATTGTTGCTAAAACTTTGCACCCTTGTGAAATCCTGCCATCAAAACAAAGCAATGTGCATTACTTTAAGATAATGGAGAGAATTTTGTTTTTCAAAATTTAAACTCTTTTTATTGCAGTTGTTTATAATTTTCGACATTGTAGTTATAAACAAATTCAAATAACTCTCTGGTTTTTTTTATGAAATCAAAAACGGTAAAGGAGTAAAGAAAGTAGATTAAAAAGCCTACCTATTTAAAAAAAAATGAATGCTCTACTTGCATTTGAAGTTGAGATAGTTAGTTTTTACGTTCAGGTCACTCATAAATAAACAAATCGATATTTCTTATTGAAATTTGGACTGGTATTTCTCCAATGTCTTATTATTTTGTCTCTGCTACTTGAAAATAATCCAAAGCTACAATTGTTAAAAGGTATTGCATAGAGGCGCGAAAGTGGGTCTTTAGCGATTTTGTCAGAGATCCGAAAATCACCAAATATGCCTAAATGTTATATCATGTTTTTACAAACTGAGCTTTAGTCGCTAGATAACCTAGTGGGTAAGGCGACTAGCAATTTTTATTCAGAATGCGGACGTCTCGGGTTCAAATCCTGCTTGCGAATTTTTATTTTATTGTATCAGTAATATTAAACGTTTTACACATGAACTGTCATCATGTACATAAGGGTAGTTGTTCAAGTTAGGTTGGTTTACCATTTTCATGACAAAAAATTATAAAAAACTTAAAATGTGCATTATGTTCTCGAAGTCACTTTATTCGATGTTATTTTAACAATTGTAGCTTTGGATTATTTTCAAATAGCAGAAGTAAAATAATAAGCATTGGAGAATGATCGGTCCAAATTTCGAGAAACAATATCGATTTGATTACACAGCCACACAAAAAAAATAAAGTGTCTTGACCCCAGAGACTGACTAGGTAGACTTTATATTTTTCTGGTCTCTGAATCCGAATCCGGGGTCCATTTGATCCCATGTCATCAGGTTCAAGGTCATTTGAAGGTCAAATTGAGATATGACCGTGAAAAATTTCGTAAAAAATTTAAGTTTATGTTTTTGAGGTTGCTGAATCCGAATCCGGGGTTTATTTGATCCCATGTCATCCTGTTTAAGGTCATTTGAAGGTCAAATTGAGATATGACCGTGAAAAAATCCGTAAAAAATTTATGTTTATGTTTTTGAGGTTGCTGAATCCGAATCCGGGGTTTATTTGATACCATCATGTCAGAGTCAAGGTCAAATGAAGGTCAAACGCATGAAATTCAATAATACAATCTTTTTTGACCCCGGATTCTGAAAAAGCAGAAAATTTTACATCCAAATACACCCTGAATGGTTTATGGAACCGATTTCTTAGGTCATTTGTTGGTTATCAAGCGGTCAAATGCTTATTTTCCATTTCTTAGCTGATATATCGATTGTAAATCGAAAACTTGCGTCTATGACTAGTGACCTTTAAGTTTTTGTGGTGATTTATCACGATCCCGGTATCCATTTGATACCATGATGTATAAACTGAGGTCAAACGCTATAATTCGAATGATATATTTTTTTGGACCCTGAAAGATCATCTGTAGGTCAAATACAGATTTCTTTTGAATCTTTCAACTGAATTGTGAAACCGTCAGCATTAGCGTTACCCGATGTACACCACGAGGAGGTTGCGTGAACGGATTTTGTACATCATAACGGGCTTACTCCGTTGCCCGCCGTCACCGCGACGAGGTGCCCTGGATGCAGACACAAGTGCTATGCTGATTTGGGTGTAAAGGTTGTTCCATGCAAAGAAATTTCATGATAAGTTGCAGAGCGAGAAAATGAGTTCCATAATTACAGTGGCATGGTTTGGAGTTGTGAAGCTCAACAACTTTAATTATAAAGAACAGAATTTTTGCTATGAGAGACTAAGTAATAAAATTATGGGGTTACTCGGTTATGGGATTATTGAGCAATGTGGTCATTGGAGTAACGGATTCGTCAGCTTTCATCGTCTGTAATCCCCATTTTATAGCTACGGGATCAGGTTTTTAGAGGTATTAGGTTATTGGGTTATTGAATTTTGAGGCTATTGAATTCAGCAGATTTGGATTTAGGTCTTTGAACTTAAAAATGTAGTTTAAAACATCTGAAAATAGTTTAATACCTCCATATGAAACCAAAAGTTCGGTTCGACTCAGATCAAGACGTATTTGGACGTAAGGTTTTTTGTTCTTTGAGAATACGGGATTAAAAAATTTATATGATTCGAATTATGGCGTTTGACCTTCGATTGACCTTGGTTTATACGTCATGGTATCAAATGGATACCGGGATCGAGATAAGCGACCACAAAAACTTGAAGGTCGCTAGTCATAGACGCAAGTTTTCGATTTACAATCGATATATCAGCTAAGAAATGGAAAATAAGCATTTGACCGCTTGATAACCAACAAATGACCTAAGAAATCGGTTCCATGAACCGTTCAGGATGTATTTTGATGTAAAATTTTCTGCTTTATCAGAATTCGGGGTCAAAAAAGATTGTATAATTGAATTTCATGTGTTTGACCTTCATTTGACCTTGAATCTGACATGATGGTATCAAATAAACCCCGGATTCGGATTCAACAACCTCAAAAACATAAACATAAATTTTTTGCGGAATTTTTCACGGTCCTATCTCAATTTGACCTTCAAATAACCTTAAACCTGATGACATGGGATCAAATGGACCCCGGATTCGGATTCAGTAACCTCAAAAACATAACCATAAATTTTTTACGGAATTTTTCACGATCATATCTCAATTTGACCTTCAAATGACCTTAAACCCGATGACATGGGATCAAATAAACCCCGGATTCGGATTCACCAACCTCAAAAACATAAAGATAATTTTTTTACGGAATTTTTCACGGTCATATCTCAATTTGACCTTCAAATGACCTTAAACCTGATGACATGGGATCAAATAAACCCCGGATTCGGATTCAGCAACCTTAAAAATATAAACATAAATTTTTTACGAAATTTTTCACGGTCATATCTCAATTTGACCTTCAAATGACCTTAAACCTGATGACATGGGATCAAATAGACCCCGGATTCGGATTCAGCGACCCGAAAAACATAAAGTCTACCTAGTCAGTCTCTGGGGTCAAGACACTTTATTTTTTTTGTGTGGCTGTGTTATTTATAAGTGACCTAAACGTAAAAGCTAACGTATCTCAGCTCCAAATGTAAGTAGAGCATTTTTTTTTTAAATCTACTTTCATTACTCGTGCAAAACAACTGCAAAAAAACGGGTTTAAATTTTGAAAAGAAAAAAATGTTTTTCTCCGTGATCTTAAAGTACTTATAGAATGTTACAATTTGAGCCATGGTACACATTTCTTGGTCTTGATGGCAAGATTTCACAAGGGTGCAATTTTTATCTGAGCCGTTTTAGTAATCATTTTGATTTGAAATTTTGATGGTGATTGTACTTTATAAGAGCTATATTTTTCCAAAATTTCATTGATATTATCCATTATTTTATAAAGAACAGTGATTTGTTTAAAAACGCATAATTTTGCAATGTTCAATTTTTTTAAAATAATATCAATAATTGGAATGAATTATAGTTTATGTTTGCCAATCAAGAGAATTGCGCACGATATAATAATGGTGATAATAATAACCCGAAATAATTAGTAATGCATCGCTATTAAAGTGTGATTATACAAATTTCCTGTGTGAACCTTCAAGTGTGTTTTCTCATAATTACTAAAAATATTCAAAAAAAAATGTAATCAAAATTGAATACGTAATGATCAGTGGCGCACTACTCTTAAAGTATACCTTTCAGATGAGGTTCTCATAATTGCTAAAAATATTCAAACGTTTAATTTGGATTAGATCAGAAATAATCAATGGGGCACTGTCGGTGTGTAGCGTCCAGGCTGAATTCTTATGGCATCTCAATGTATGTATACGTGATTACAGGTTTCTCTCAGGAAAATGGTTTCCAAGAAAATACGCACAGAAAAGAGCAATCTTGATACCTAGAGCAGCGGAAACTCAACTCAATAAATATGTCATATTCTGGTAGGCCGGGAGATGACTTATAGTGTTCTGTCACCAATGGATACCCATAAAAGCTTGAAAAAGTTAAATACAAAGTGTCAACGTATAGAAGTTATATTTAAGTTTGTATAAGTGAATGTGTAAAATAATTTATACCTCGGCTTGATAAGAAATATTAGTTAGTGTTTAATTAGGTACAGAAACCAAAACTTTCCACAGTGCTTCCCTCTAACGCAGTAAATCATAGCATATACATAGTGCAGTGAAATCGTGTACCTAGAGACTTTAATGCACATATACTCCACACATGGTCTAACGAAAATGGAAACGCGCTGAAAAACCTAGCACACATGTTTGACTTAACAATAAGAAATACATGGAGTAAAAGTCAAACATGCATTAACACCTGGAGTAATGGAAGCTCAATCACACAAATAGACCATATTCTGGTAAGCAGAGAGATAAGGGAAAGGATCAAGAAGGTTAAAGCAAAAAGGACAGCAGAAAACCTACTGAAGAAAATGCTAACACTGAACAGCACCAAACTAAAAATAGGGAGACCATGTTACCCGTGGAAAACAACAATCGAGAGGATCATGAACAAACTGGGAAAGGACCAAACATACTGGGAAAGAAAAGCGAGGGGAAAGAATGAATTTCACAAAGAAATCGGAGCGATATATACTCTGCCAGAATCAGAAACGGAGGAATCAGAAGTCTCAGAAGAAGAAGACCTGTAGAACAGAAGTACAAAAATAGGAGCACAGATAGCAGCGACACAACGCGGCAACATATCTCACAAGAAGACCCAGAATAGGCAGAAGCCCAGAACCAAAAATACAAAAAAAGGGGGCTTAAACGCTCCCTCACGACATAATGCGGTAACGCATCTCACAAATACCTACACCTCCCATCCCACATTCCTTTACCATGCGCCATGTGGCTCTCGCTGCTGGCAACAAGCATGACCTTAGTCCAACCCAGCGTGGACGTAGCAGGCCCAGCTGTATAACTTGGGAGTGGCAGCAATGCCTACCGCACGCTGGTAAATCAATCAATCAAATCAATCATTATTGTACAGCTCAAAGCAAACATTTTCCTTCTTTTTATTGTTTTCTATAGGACTTAAATTTCGAGATATTCAAAGAAAACCGATGGAAAACACGGTCTAAAAAATTAAATTGTTTAAATAAACAAAACGTCGACCTCGCAGAAACTGCAACACTGAGCTGTGAACTTAAGTTGACCCCCTGAACACGTTAAAACAGAAAAGCTGCCCTGACGAGACAATTCACATTAAAATCCCAATTCGACTCCACTATTATAGTAGTACAGTAACTAGAGGTTTTAGCTTCGGGATAATGTCACATGAATTAGATATCGACAACTGATTTGTTTTAAATGACAGTGTAATCTAAGCAGTGAAGTGAACAATTTAGGTATTATCTTGATCAGAACCTCTGTTTTGAAAACCACGTTAAAAAAAGTTAAATGTATGCTACTTTAAGTTTAAATAGTTGGAAGTATAAGTATGTGATATCTTAGGAAACCAAATGGCGTCTCGTGAATGCGGTGATATTAAGTTATTATGGAAGTTTAATATAATTATTTAAACGAAACATCTAAAACAAAATTCAAAAGTTGCAAAACTCATATTTAAATACTTTTATACTTACATTAACAAAAGGGATCATATAACTACTTTCTTTAATGAAATGAATATACCTACTGAAGATAAAAACGAGATTCGAAATACATTACGCATGTTTACCATGTAAAATTACAAATTTTAAACTCCCACTTTAGTGGAGTAATATTAAGCCAATAATTTTTGAAAATAGATGTAGCTGAAAGAAGTGATTTTTTTAAGTCATTAGTCGGGCCTCGTGGATTATAAAAATGGTATTCATTGTAGTTGGAAGTCGCCGCTCCACTTAGGGATTGCAATTTACCGGAAGTTTTAATAACCGGTAAATCGGTATTAACCGGTATTTACCGGTAATTTTTAGAATGAATGATTAGGGTGACGAAAATGGCAATTGTCTTTTTCCATGTACAAAATGATCTAAATTTAACAAAAAACATTTTTATATATGTATAATTAATATAATGAACAAATAAAAGGTTTTTTATCAAAAGGAAAAAATATAAATTAAATAAATTTAAATAGATAATTATTCTGTAAATAACAAAAATATCAATTTAAATAACCAAAATAATAAACATAAACTCAAATAGGACATTTACTGAATACCTAATTTAAAAATACAATATTTTTTAAAAATAGCCCGTTAAAAGGGTTAGTTTTTCAAAGCTGTATCTGTTAGTCGTCTGATATTTGTGCATTGAATACCACCAGCTGAAGATGCTCTTCCTCAATCGATATTGGTAGGTCGATAAGTAAATAAGAATTGGTAATAACATACTTCTAAATGTTTTTTCACGGATATTTGCGGCAGTGAAATATCCAATTTCCTGTCGCAAGATATTGTCAATATCTCTCTTACTTGTATTTCTTAGGGCTTGGTGTTTGGGCACAGAAGACCTATACCAGAAGCGTCACTGTCGGAGGCACGTTCGATGTTTGGGTGCGTTTGCACGCATCCAGTAATTTAGTCGAGTAGAGAGACGGTCCAATAATTTAATAATTGCTTTCCACTAAATTACTTGACTAAAACACGCTGTCCACATTGGTCGAGTACTAAATTACTAAGCGACTCGACTAAATTACTGACTGCGTGCAAACGCACAATTTCATTGGTAAATTGGGGTGACCTTCGGCCATCTTGTCGGTGGTACTGTCAACCTATAAATCCGCACCTTTCTAAATTCACCGCTGGACGCATTGGTAGATAAAATTCCAAGCTGATTTCGGCTTTGGTTTTCAAAATAGCCAATCATATAATGTTATTGCTTACCGGTACGCTCCACCGGTGAATTTAGAAACCTGCGGATTTATAGGTTGACAATAATACCACCGACATATGACATATGCGCATAAAATTCAATATTGGCGGAAAGACCAGAGAGTCGTTTCTGGTATAGGTCTTCTGTGAAATCCCATGAAAACTTTTCAAATTAATAGTTGTAAATAATACTTTTTAATGGGTGCACTAAGAAATCCTTATTAAATTCTTATATAAAACTAAACTAATAGTAACCCTTCAAATCTTATAAAAACCATATTTCTTATTAAATGTTATAAAATTCATCCCTGGTTTCCGGATGAAGCATTATTAATTTTACCACTATTGGAACCCCATGAACACTTATCAAATTAGTAGTTGTAAATCATTATTAATACCTACTTTTTAATAGATGTCCCTATAAATCCTTATATAAACTAAACTGATATGGACCCACGAAGTCCTATAAAAATAAGTCTTATAAAAATAAGAACAAATATATCCTTATAAAAATGTATAAAATGTGTACTAGGAACTCCTTAGTATATCTTTTCAATTTCATTACTCTTCAGATCCCAAAAAAAGTCACAAAATTATTCGATGTAATTCCTTATTAATACTTTTTAATACGTATCCTTATAAATCTTCATTAAATTATTATATAAACTAAAACTGATAACAACCCCTCAGATCTTACAAAAACCATATACTAATTGTTTCTTATAAAAGATTACAGAACTCGTATTTGATTTTACTGATGAAAGCTTTTCAGTTTCAACACTATTCAGTTCCCATGAGAACTTATCAAATTAAAAGTTGTAAAGCCATATTAAAACTGTTTTTAGTATAAACACTTATGGAAACATACCAATAACAACATGGGTATTACAACTCAATTAAGACTGTTTTAGATACTTATTCATCCCAATATAATTTCTATATGGCAAAATTAATGTACTGTATAAAACTTTATAAACCAGATGGGCTCTTATGATTACCCATAAAAAATTTATAATTATCTATAAGTTTGAAATAGGATTTTTTGACTGGGTTCATTCATGTGAAATTATTGTTCGTACGGTGAAGATATTTTAAGGTTTTTAAAAATGTCTCAGACGGTATGGGATAATGAAAATGTGCTGGAATTTTTGGAGCTTTATTAAGCAGGACCAGTATTATGGAACCCAATGGCCATTACGGCAGTCGCACCCACGGCAATTTCCATGTCCGACATCTTGATGTTGGTTCTGCTGGGGACTAACTGAGGTTGGCCGCAATTACTTCCAATGTGTGGAGGTTCAACCAAACAATACCTCCAACTTGAGCCAACCTTGGTGCCAACGTTGGCTCCAATGTGTGGAGCCGGCGTTATGGATAATCCGGCCCTCTCCACTCACGTACACGTAATATACGATAATATACATCCATATACAACAAGAGGACAAGGTATTGCATAGCATTTTTCAACCTTGGCTTGTAGTATATAGACTAATATTAAATATTTTAATGGTAATATATACAATATATACATAAATATAAGTACAGCTAAAACGACAAACAGGCTTCCAATAATAAAGAGACTGCGCCCGCCACCGCAACAATTAATACATTTATCACAGTGACGGGCACAGCCTTTCCTAGGCCGGAAACCTTTCTGTCCCTCCTGCTGTGCAATAAAAACAATACTGCAAATACAAGAATAATATAATATATGGGATTAGCACTCGGATTAACAGCTACAATTGCAGTAACAGAAAGTTTAAATTAGCTTTGGTTATTTAAGAACCGATCCTTACAATTTAAACGAAACTGATTAAGAGTTGGTATTTTGAATACAGCTATTAGTTTGTTAATCATTGTATATCATGGTAGGTATTCAAAACAGTTTTCAAAGTTTGTAGTCCTGTGTTGAGGAATTGAATATAACTCGCCATTTCGTACATTAACAGGCAGTAGATCTTTTAATTAATAGAGAGTACAGATATGTGATATAATAAGTAGTGGAGTAATATCAAGCAAAAAATTTTTGTAAATGGATGTAGCTGAAAGAAGTGATTTTTTTTAAGTCATTAGTCGGGCCCCATGGATTATAAAAGTAGTGTTCATTGTAGTTAGAAGTCGCCGCTCCACTGTCTAGGGCCACTTTTATAGAAAATGGCCGCCGTGCCTGATTTTTTGAACTTCTTTTTTTAAATATCTCTGGTTCTATTGGTCATATCAGAGCCGATAAGGTCTCAAAATCTTTGCTTTTGAAAGGGCAAGAAAATTAGAGGAGTTATAAAGTTCAGAAGTTTAACATAACCTCAAAAACTAACAAACCTGCGTTAACGAGTTATTTTTCAACTTTCTTCTACTGCCTGAGTTCCAGTAGACCGATTTTGATTAAATTTGGAAAAAGTGCACCTCAGGCCTGTAGCTAGAAAATGTTTTCAGGGCGGGCCCGTAAAAAAAGTCCCAAAAATTTTTTGATGAGCGGGGGAGAAATCCAAAAAATACTTTTTAGTCCGAAAAAATTTTACCCAATCTCTTTCAAAATATTAAAAAAACAGTTAAAATTGCCCCCATTACGATCACCGTAGGTCGGACGAAACTTATTCCAGGACGGGCGTCGCCCATCCTGGCCCCCCACTAGCTACAGGCCTGATGCACCTCCTATCAGTACTAAAATGTACCTAATTTCAAAGCGGTATATATCAAAGACCAGAAACTATGTAACCTTAAAAGTTCTAAAAGCATGCAACTTTGAGAGACTGTCATTTTGGTTCTAGATGTGATATCGACATTTTTTTAAACTTTTGTTATTTTATCTACTTTCAAATGAGACGGATGAAAACATTCTAAAGCTAGTCATTACAAAATGGCGGCTATTTGTCTGGAAAAATACCTGTTTCTCTTATTTTTTAAACAGCTTTTATATAATTTTAATTTAAAATATATATATTATTGAATTTATAATATTATCTTCAAGCATCTAATGTAACGAAGCATAAATATTCACCCATAAGCTAAAAAAATATTTTAACCGTTACACGGTTTAAGTTTCTTTCACAAGAAATTTACAAAAATATAAGGAATCACGCATAAAGTAATGAGGCATTAATTAAAACTGCAAATCGTTAATTTTAATTTTTTATTTCAAAATTTTACATTGTTTTAATAAAATTACATGAATCGAATTCTTTTCCTGCTTATATCGGAGTCATCAGTATTACTGGTTTCTGTCTCATCATAATAAATAAAATTGATTCTACAGATATTTCGTTTTCGTCATTATTGTCTACATGATAAAAAATAATGAAAGACGTGTCTTTGTCTTCATCTACTTGCAACTCTGACTGAGATTGAGAAACACTACTTTTTTCTGATTCAGTTTTTGATTCAAAATTTTCCTCTGAAAGATACATTGGAGTTACAGTTTCACTATTTGAGCAATTTTGTCCCATATAATTCTTGCACACGTAGCTTCATTTAAGACCCACCCTTTTACAAGAACAGGCCTTCGTCAGATCTGCAACTGCAACTTATAGCTTCCAAATGGTATTTAGATAATGGTGAGAAACCATCAAGAAGTGCGACGGGCGTTAAACCACATTCAGTAATTTTCCAGCCATAACTTGTTGGCTTTTTGTCTGAAATATCAGTTTTTGTCTTTGATAATAAACTCTAAAATATGTTCATTGGCAACTTCTTTGATCAGCGGTAGTATGGTCAAGTTACAAGATGTCTTTTTAATATGTCTTTGAAACAACTTAAACCTCATAACGTCTAAGTCATTATTTTTTTCGTCCGCCAAAACCGTATGCCTCGGCACACTTTTTTCCAGCTGCAAATTATGCCGTTTTTGTAGCATCAGGATGGCTAAAATGAATAACTGAATATTTATTTTAAGCCTCGCTAATTATCTTTTTTCCAATTCCAAAGAAAGCTGACGTTGTGTCGCATCCAGAAAAAGCACGCATAAATAAAATGAACTTACTCAAATAAGGTGTGTTAAAACAGTTTTGTGCATAATATTTATGTTTTGTTTTGCCTGGTAAATAGGTAAATAGCTTAAAATGTTTAAAATTGTAAGTGGATCAACTTTCTCACCCACAATGACACAATCATTTTGTGGTTCTTTTTGTTTCATTACATATGCAGCTCGAATAATATCCCCATCTGCATCTTCTTTACAAATTTGATACGAAATATTTTCATCTTTCAGTTATTTACATAAAAAGGAAATAAATAACTTTTTATTTCCACTATGGAAAAAAAAATTGGTTGCGTAATAGGAGGTACAATATTAATATCGCTTATTCTCACTTCAGTTGTACAACAATTTTTCAATCTTCCTATACGTACAGAATTTTGTACTTGCACTATCTGCGGTATAACCATCAAAAACGATTAAACAGTTTCTTGAGTAATGTCTTTCGATGTATTCTATACACGAGCGAAAATTTCGTAATAAGTGAAATCTTTATTCCAACAACTTAAAGTATGTATGTAACGGTTAAAAAAAATTTTTTTAGGTTATGGATGAATATTTATGCCTCGTTACGTTATATGCATGCAAATAATATTAAATATTCAATAATATATTTTTTAAATTAAAGTATGTAAAAGCTGTTAAAAAAAAATAAAAAAAACAGCCATTTTGTAATAACTGGCGTTTTCATTCAGTTCATCTGAAAGAAGATAAAAAAACCAAAATTAAAAAACAAATCGTCGATTCTCATCTAGAACCAAAATGATGTATGTCAAAGTTACATGCTCTTAGAACCTTTAAGGTTGCGTATTTTCTATTCTTGGATATGCACCGCTTTAAAGTTTCAGGTACACTTCAGTATTAATAAGAGGTGCCTTATTCTTTCCAAATTTTATCAAAATCAGTCCATCAGAACCCGAGTAATAGAAGAAAGTTGAAAAATGACTCGTTAACGCACGTTTATCTTTTTTTTTACGTTTATGAACTTTCTAACTCCTCTAGTTTTAATACCCTCTCAAAGACAAAGGTCTTGAGACCTTACCCGCTCTAATAGGACCAACAGAATCGAAGATATTTAAAAAAGAATTAAAAAAACAGCCAAGGCGGCTATTTTGTATAAAAGTGGCCCTAGACAGTGGAGCTAGGGATTGCAATACCGGTTATCCGGTTAACCGGTTAACAGGACAAAAAACACATGACGATAATTACCGGTTATTTTTATTATTTACCGGTTATTTCGGTAAATTCTGAACTTACGATATGTCACGTATTCAACATTTCTATTTATGTCAGTGACTAATATTCACTAAATACAGAGTGACTGTCCCAACACTGAGCACTTTTAACAATAAATAAATAATATTATAAAAAGTAAAACACAAACCACAGAAGACCTATACCAGAAACGACTCTCTGGTCTTTCCGCCAATATTGAATTTTATGCGCATATGGCAAACGCACCCTTTCATTAGTAAATTGGGGTGACCTTCGGCCATATTGTCGGTGGTACTGTCAACCTATAAATCCGCACCTTTCTAAATTCACCGCTGGACGCATTGGTAGATAAAATTCGAAGCTGATTTCGGCTTTGGTTTTCAAAATAGCCAATCATATAATGTTATTGCTTACCGGTACGCTCCACCGGTGAATTTAGAAACCTGCGGATTTATAGGTTGACAATAATACCACCGACATATGACATATGCGCATAAAATTCAATATTGGCGGAAAGACCAGAGAGTCGTTTCTGGTATAGGTCTTCTGTGGTTTGTGTTTTACTTTTTATAATATTATTTATTTATTGTTAAAAGTGCTCAGTGTTGGGACAGTCACTCTGTATTTAGTGAATATTAGTCACTGACATAAATAGAAATGTTGAATACGTGACATATCGTAAGTTCAGAATTTACCGAAATAACCGGTAAATAATAAAAATAACCGGTAATTATCGTCATGTGTTTTTTGTCCTGTTAATCGGTTAACCGGATAACCGGTATTGCAATCCCTAGCTCCACTGTCTAGGGCCACTTTTATACAAAATAGCCGCCTTGGCTGTTTTTTTAATTCTTTTTTAAATATCTTCGATTCTGTTGGTCCTATTAGAGCGGGTAAGGTCTCAAGACCTTTGTCTTTGAGAGGGTATTAAAACTAGAGGAGTTAGAAAGTTCATAAACGTAAAAAAAAAGATAAACGTGCGTTAACGAGTCATTTTTCAACTTTCTTCTATTACTCGGGTTCTGATGGACTGATTTTGATAAAATTTGGAAAGAATAAGGCACCTCTTATTAATACTGAAGTGTACCTGAAACTTTAAAGCGGTGCATATCCAAGAATAGAAAATACGCAACCTTAAAGGTTCTAAGAGCATGTAACTTTGACATACATCATTTTGGTTCTAGATGAGAATCGACGATTTGTTTTTTAATTTTCGTTTTTTTATCTTCTTTCAAATGAACTGAATGAAAACGCCAGTTATTACAAAATGGCTGTTTTTTTTATTTTTTTTAAACAGCTTTTACATACTTTAATTTAAAAAATATATTATTGAATATTTAATATTATTTGCATGCATATAACGTAACGAGGCATAAATATTCATCCATAACCAAAAAAAATTTTTTTTAACCGTTACATACATACTTTAAGTTGTTGGAATAAAGATTTCACTTATTACGAAATTTTCGCTCGTGTATAGAATACATCGAAAGACATTACTCAAGAAACTGTTTAATCGTTTTTGATGGTTATACCGCAGATAGTGCAAGTACAAAATTCTGTACGTATAGGAAGATTGAAAAATTGTTGTACAACTGAAGTGAGAATAAGCGATATTAATATTGTACCTCCGATTACGCAACCAATTTTTTTTTCCATAGTGGAAATAAAAAGTTATTTATTTCCTTTTTATGTAAATAACTGAAAGATGAAAATATTTCGTATCAAATTTGTAAAGAAGATGCAGATGGGGATATTATTCGAGCTGCATATGTAATGAAACAAAAAGAACCACAAAATGATTGTGTCATTGTGGGTGCGGAAGTTGATCCAATTACAATTTTAAACATTTTAAGCTATTTACCTATTTACCAGGCAAAACAAAACATAAATATTATGCACAAAACTGTTTTAACACACCTTATTTGAGTAAGTTCATTTTATTTATGCGTGCTTTTTCTGGATGCGACACAACGTCAGCTTTCTTTGGAATTGGAAAAAAGATAATTAGCGAGGCTTAAAATAAATATTCAGTTATTCATTTTAGCCATCCTGATGCTACAAAAACGGCATAATTTGCAGCTGGAAAAAAGTGTGCCGAGGCATACGGTTTTGGCGGACGAAAAAAATAATGACTTAGACGTTATGAGGTTTAAGTTGTTTCAAAGACATATTAAAAAGACATCTTGTAACTTGACCATACTACCGCTGATCAAAGAAGTTGCCAATGAACATATTTTAGAGTTTATTATCAAAGGCAAAAACTGATATTTCAGACAAAAAGCCAACAAGTTATGGCTGGAAAATTACTGAATGTGGTTTAACGCCCGTCGCACTTCTTGATGGTTTCTCACCATTATCTAAATACCATTTGGAAGCTATAAGTTGCAGTTGCAGATCTGACGAAGGCCTGTTCTTGTAAAAGGGTGGGTCTTAAATGAAGCTACGTGTGCAAGAATTATATGGGACAAAATTGCTCAAATAGTGAAACTGTAACTCCAATGTATCTTTCAGAGGAAAATTTTGAATCAAAAACTGAATCAGAAAAAAGTAGTGTTTCTCAATCTCAGTCAGAGTTGCAAGTAGATGAAGACAAAGACACGTCTTTCATTATTTTTTATCATGTAGACAATAATGACGAAAACGAAATATCTGTAGAATCAATTTTATTTATTATGATGAGACAGAAACCAGTAATACTGATGACTCCGATATAAGCAGGAAAAGAATTCGATTCATGTAATTTTATTAAAACAATGTAAAATTTTGAAATAAAAAATTAAAATTAACGATTTGCAGTTTTAATTAATGCCTCATTACTTTATGCGTGATTCCTTATATTTTTGTAAATTTCTTGTGAAAGAAACTTAAACCGTGTAACGGTTAAAATATTTTTTTAGCTTATGGGTGAATATTTATGCTTCGTTACATTAGATGCTTGAAGATAATATTATAAATTCAATAATATATATATTTTAAATTAAAATTATATAAAAGCTGTTTAAAAAATAAGAGAAACAGGTATTTTTCCAGACAAATAGCCGCAATTTTGTAATGACTAGCTTTAGAATGTTTTCATCCGTCTCATTTGAAAGTAGATAAAATAACAAAAGTTTAAAAAAATGTCGATATCACATCTAGAACCAAAATGACAGTCTCTCAAAGTTGCATGCTTTTAAAACTTTTAAGGTTACCTAGTTTCTGGTCTTTGATATATACCGCTTTGAAATTAGGTACATTTTAGTACTAATAGGAGGTGCATCAGGCCTGTAGCTAGTGGGGGGCCAGGATGGGCGACGCCCGTCCTGGAATAAGTTTCGTCCGACCTACAGTGATCGTAATGGGGGCAATTTTAACTGTTTTTTTAATATTTTGAAAGAGATTGGGTAAAATTTTTGCGGCCTAAAAAGTATTTTTTGGATTTCTCCCCCGCTCATCAAAAAATTTTTGGGACTTTTTTTACGGGCCCGCCCTGAAAACATTTTCTAGCTACATGCCTGAGGTGCACTTTTTCCAAATTTAATCAAAATCGGTCTACTGGAACTCAGGCAGTAGAAGAAAGTTGAAAAATAACTCGTTAACGGAGGTTTGTTAGTTTTTGAGGTTATGTTAAACTTCTGAACTTTATAACTCCTCTAATTTTCTTGCCCTTTCAAAAGCAAAGATTTTGAGACCTTATCGGCTCTGATATGACCAATAGAACCAGAGATATTTAAAAAAAGAAGTTCAAAAAATCAGACACGGCGGCCATTTTCTATAAAAGTGGCCCTAGACAGTGGAGCGGCGACTTCTAACTACAATAAACACTACTTTTATAATCCATGGGGCCCGACTAATGACTTAAAAAAAATCACTTCTTTCAGCTACATCCATTTACAAAAATTTTTTGCTTGATATTACTCCACTACTTATTATATCACATATCTGTACTCTCTATTAATTAAAAGATCTACTGCCTGTTAATGTACGAAATGGCGAGTTATATTCAATTCCTCAACACAGGACTACAAACTTTGAAAACTGTTTTGAATACCTACCATGATATACAATGATTAACAAACTAATAGCTGTATTCAAAATACCAACTCTTAATCAGTTTCGTTTAAATTGTAAGGATCGGTTCTTAAATAACCAAAGCTAATTTAAACTTTCTGTTACTGCAATTGTAGCTGTTAATCCGAGTGCTAATCCCATATATTATATTATTCTTGTATTTGCAGTATTGTTTTTATTGTACAGCTGGAGGGACAGAAAGGTTTCCGGCCTAGGAAAGGCTGTGCCCGTCACTGTGATAAATGTATTAATTGTTGCGGTGGCGGGCGCAGTCTCTTTATTATTGGAAGCCTGTTTGTCGTTTTAGCTGTACTTATATTTATGTATATATTGTATATATTACCATTAAAATATTTAATATTAGTCTATATACTACAAGCCAAGGTTGAAAAATGCTATGCAATACCTTGTCCTCTTGTTGTATATGGATGTATATTATCGTATATTACGTGTACGTGAGTGGAGAGGGCCGGATTATCCATAACGCCGGCTCCACACATTGGAGCCAACGTTGGCACCAAGGTTGGCTCAAGTTGGAGGTATTGTTTGGTTGAACCTCCACACATTGGAAGTAATTGAGGCCAACCTCAGTTAGTCCCCAGCAGAACCAACATCAAGATGTCGGACATGGAAATTGCCGTGGGTGCGACTGCCGTAATGGCCATTGGGTTACATAATACTGGTCCTGCTTAATAAAGCTCCAAAAATTCCAGCACATTTTCATTACCCCATACCGTCTGAGACATTTTTAAAAACCTTAACATATCTTCACCGTACGAACAATAATTTCACATGAATGAACCCTGTCAAAAAATCCTATTTCAAACTTATAGATAATTATAAATTTTTTATGGGTAATCATAAGAGCCTATCTGGTTTATAAAGTTTTATACAGTACATTAATTTTGCGATATAGAAATTATATTGGGATGAATAAGTATCTAAAAGAGTCTTAATTGAGTTGTAATACCCATGTTGTTATTGGTATGTTTCCATAAGTGTTTATACTAAAAACAGTTTTAATATGGCTTTACAACTTTTAATTTGATAAGTTCTCATGGGAACTGAATAGTGTTGAAACTGAAAAGGTTTCATCAGTAAAATCAAATACGAGTTCTGTAATCTTTTATAAGAAACAATTAGTATATGGTTTTTGTAAGATCTGAGGGGTTGTTATCAGTTTTAGTTTATATAATAATTTAATGAAGATTTATAAGGATACGTATTAAAAAGTATTAATAAGAAATTACATCGAATAATTTTGTGACTTTTTTGGGATCTGAAGAGTAATGAAATTGAAAAGATATACTAAGGAGTTCCTAGTACACATTTTATACATTTTTATAAGGATATATTTGTTCTTATTTTTATAAGACTTCATCAGTTTATATAAGAATTTAATGAAAACGTTTAAGGATGCATGTTAAAGAGTATGAATAATAAGGTATTATCGAATACTTTTGTGAGTTTTTTTTGGAATCTGAAGAGTAATGAAATTGAAAAGATACACCAAGGAATTCCTAGTAGGCATTTTATACATTTTTATAAGGATATATTTGTACTTATTTTTATAGGACTTCGTGGGTCCATATCAGTTTAGTTTATATAAGGATTTATAGGGACATCTATTAAAAAGTAGGTATTAATAATGATTTACAACTACTAATTTGATAAGTGTTCATGGGGTTCCAATAGTGGTAAAACTAATAATGCTTCATCCGGAAACCAGGGATGAATTTTATAACATTTAATAAGAAATATGGTTTTTATAAGATTTGAAGGGTTATTATTAGTTTAGTTTTATATAAGAAATTAATAAGGATTTCTTAGTGCACCCATTAAAAAGTATTATTTACAACTATTAATTTGAAAAGTTTTCATGGGATTTCAATAGTAGTCAACCTAAAAAGTTACAATACTTACTAAACTAAACTTACTAATATAATAGATTTCATATAATTTACATTAAAATCCATTGTAAGATTAAAATCCATTGTAAGTATATACACATTGTATTTTAGAAAACCCTCTTATTTCCATAAAAGTCTTTTACAATAGACCTCAAGCGAGGAATATACATTAAAAACTCACAGAATCTATAAAATGTTCGTGTTTCAAACGCCATAAAAACTTATAAATACTTATAGGCCTCGTACTGAGAATTTACATTAATATCTTTCAAATTCATATAAAAACCTATAAAATTTCGTAATTTAATTATGGTAAATACCTATAAATATACTGATAAACTTCATTCAGGGAATTTACTTTACCATTGCATATCCTCATAGAATTTTATAAAAACTTTTTGATTATTATTAAAACGTGCAAGTGTTGATAGACTTCAGGCAAGCAATTTACATTCAAAACACATTTCAAATACTTCAAAAACTTAGACACATCTGAACCTATAAAATCTTCGTATTTCAAACACCATATAAGAACTTACAAATACTGATAGGCCTCGTATGGAGAATTTTCATTAAAAATACTTTTCAAATACATATAAAATATCTATAACACTTCATATTTCAATTACCGTGAAAACGTATAACTACTCCATATAGGGAATTTACATTTACAACCCAAATGGTGATAGACCTCAGGCAAGGAATTTAAATTAAATAGCCACATCAAACCACATTCAGAAATTATAAAAAACTTTCAAATACTATAAAAACTTAAATATTCTAATACATATAACTACTGATAGACTCCATATAGGTAATTTACATTAAAAACCCATTGTACACAGCAAATATTATAAAAACTTCGTATTTCCTATTAATATATGCAAATGCTGATAGACCTCAGACAAGGAATTTACATTAAAAACACATCTCAAATAACCACATCAAACCACATCCAGAACTTATAAAAAACTTTGTATTTCAAATACTTTAAAAACTTAAATATATTAATACATATAACTACTGATAGACTTCATATAGGTAATTTACATTAAAAACCCATTGTATGCAGCAAATATTATAAAAACTTCCCATTTCCTATTAATATATGCAAATGCTGATAGACCTCAGGCAAGGAATTTACATTAAAAACACATCTCAAATAGCCACATCAAATCACATTCAGAACTTATAAAAAAACTTTGTATTTCAAATACTATAAAAACTTACTTATACTAATAGGTTTCATACATTTAAAACACACACACACACACACATAATTAAAACTTATAAAAGTTTAGTGTTACATACCACAGCCTCCAGTAGAGGGAGCTGTTATACATGTCGTTAATTCATATCTCATCTAATGCGACCTAAGAAACTAGTGTGGGCTTGTTAAATTCAAACTAAAGCAGTCTCTTTTAGTGCTAACTTATTAATTGCGTTTAGGCTAGAACGCTAGAGGAAACAAGGACTTTTGTAGTATTTAGTGTTTACCACTATATTACTATTGATATTTGAAATATTAATAGTAAGTAAATAACATTTACTTACCTATGTAAGTTTATAGGATTTGGCATTAAAATATACAACCAAAATCTGTAAAAAAAAACCTATCAATACTAATAGAATTTCTATGGGAAATTTACATTCAGAACACTATACAAACCTATAAAAACCTATGGAAACTTTTAATTACATGTACTTTAAAAACTCATCAATACTAATAGATATCATATGGGAATTTACATTCAAAAGACTAGAAAAACCTATAAAAACTTTTAATTACATATACTATAAAAACTTATCAATACACTTGTAGACACCATATGAGAATTTACAATTAAAACACATTTCAAATACACACATCAAAAATTATAAAAACTTATACATTTTTTTTTATAAGGTTTTATAAGGATTTTTTGACAGGGAAAGCGGTCTACCCGCGCCAATGTGTGGTCGGCAACACGAACATTGGGGTCAATCCCTCTAATGTGTTGTCAAAAAACCGACAGAAGACGGAAAACTTCCAACATTGACGCGAGTCAAAATCATTGGCGCCAACATTGCCTCCAACACTATTTTTTCTTTCCACACATTGGACGAACGTTGTTGGCGCCAACGTTGGCTCCAATGTGTGGAGCCGGCGTAAGGCTAACTAGGCTATAGCCTAGAGGCGACAATGCGTGCAGGGGCGCGCGCTAGAGCATGTGGGGCGTCGCGAGCTCTTTGTGCTCTCTGCTTATTAAGAAAAAATATTTTGTCCTCAATTTTTTTCCATTATCTTCTCCCTGCTCATCAATTTTGGTAAAAAAATGTTGTCATATTTTTCCCTCCTGCTTTTGAATCTGGGCAAAAAATTTTTTTTTGTCAGTTTCTTCCCCCGCCGCTCATCAATTTCTTTTTCATTATGAATAAGAGGGCGCAAATACTTGATTAGTCCAGGGGCGCGCCATTCCTTAATCTGGCCCTGCGTGATTGCATTTGTATATATTAAACTTTCTGAGTCTGACTATATACTCAAACTTGTTATTTTTCTTTTTCCTTAATACACACAATAAATATATTTATTATTATTAGTAAATGCATCAGAGAAAAGTTTCTAGATAGTGCGGAGGCTTGTTAATTTATAAGAGGTGGATGTCTCGTAAGGGGAACTGTTACAGTCTATTTCCACATTTAGTACCTAATTGTCAGAATTTTATGTACTAATTTTCGTTATTTTCCCAAATTTAATCGTGTATTTGAGTAAAGATTTTCCTAAGATACATCATATGCAACTAGATTTCCTCCGGCTCTCAGAACGAGTATAATTGGTTGCCTAATAGCGCTACCTGATATTTTACTTCGGCCATTAAATGCGCTTTGGTACAGGAAGTAGCTGGATGAGTACGTTCAGATATTCTCTAAGAGAGCGCCTTGCAAGAACGCCTTGGTAAAGCTTCCACAATGCCCGGTATTGTGAATTAAACTTTCCTTTTGAGGGTAGACTTATGAAAGGATGGCCTTTGGAGTATATTACGATAATATTTGTGGATGTAAACGAAGTTGGGAAAATCTATTCTGAGTTCTGAGGTACACCGTGAAGTGGAAATTCTGAACGTACCAACGAAAGCTACGAGAATCTGACATTTGATAGAGGGACATTTTTTTGATTATTTCCTTTTCCTTTTGCTGGCCAGAAAGTTGAATCGTGCGAATACACGTTCTAGCAATATTGCAAGATTTGCTCCATTTATGGGATTTAGTATTCAACACGACAAAATTAATCGTATTTCCATATTGTTATTTGACTATCGTTTTTGGGGAGATACAACTATGGATTTCCGGATTAAATCAATTTTTTTGAAGCACGTGGCGTCTTTCGAGTGCCATTCAACAAGCAAAGGACCTCTTTCAGCCCACATCACACCTCAGGTATGTCTCTGAAACCCATTTAAGGTTGAAATAGACTGATAATTTAGGTTATTTATTTTATTGCAGGACTGTCTGTTTGTTTGTTAAGTTACGAGTATTGAGACCTGTGTTGGTTAAGTTACGACTTTTGGGATCTATTTGTTAGTTTATGGCTATTTGGATTTGTTACCTTTTGATTTTACTTGGATCTGTTATTCTACGTTTTATTTGGATCTTACTTGCATTCTACTTGAACTTTTATGTCACGTTCTACACTTTACGAAGGACTTCCAGCCTGACTCTGGTTTCAACTTCTAGGCGTCTAGATTTTGGATTATTGCCTGGTCATCTTGTGCTTGTATGGTATTGGGGATCTCGTCACATTACCTTAGACTCCACGTAGATTGTCTACCACCTGCGGCTGTTATCACCTAGAATTACGCTACCCTGATAGGACGGGAAAAGGTATTCAGACACTATCAAAGGTAAGCAGAATCGTATTCTCTTAACGAGGGATCCGGTACATCAACACAACGTCCACAGGACAGTAAAATAAATTTCCAGTAATATTTGTAATATTTTGCTCGCAACGGAAATTTCAGTAACATTTTAGATTTCAGCAATATTTGGTATATTTTGTGTATCGTTACTTCACTAACTGAATAGTTTTGCCTTATTTTACAAATAGATTTCAATAATTTTACGGCATTTATGTTTTACCATACCTTGGGTCACATGTAGTTATTTTTTGTCACGTTTCTTGTATATGACCTTTTCGTATATTTATTAGTTTGTACGATATTTTCAAACTTAGACCATCAGTATAAAATAATGGTTATTTTCTTGTTTCTCGTATTGAATATAAAGTGTATGAAAGAAGTTGACAAGCAGTCTTGTAAGAAGAATTTCTTGTTGATATACTAACGTGGTCAGACTTTGATCAATAGTATATGGAAAGAACGAATGGTTTCTTTGGATACCCTGCTAAATACCCAAAATGATATTTTTCAATAATAGTGTAAGACATTTATTTATAAATATTATTTTTGCCGAAGAACCTGCTTAGGATCAATAAAACCCTTTCTCGGTAAAAATTGTACGATATATGGCTAAATGAAGGATATACGATTGGAAAGATGAGGAAGAGTATAACATTAAAAATTCTCGTTAAGCTTTTTCAGATAGACCAGTCGACAAGGGGATAATTGTGGAAATAATTGGAAGCAGATTGAAATAAATTTAATTTTTTTATTAGGATCTCTAAAAAGACATACTAATTTCACGTGGTGTAGCGACTTCGGATTTGCTCGCCATATTGGAAGAAAGAAAGAAGTAAGTTTTTCATTACAAGATTCAGTATGTTCTTAAATATTTTTAATTATTATGTATTAATACCTAGACTAAACCCCTGGAAATTATTTTATTATTAATTTTTTACATTTTGTTTCACTCTCGTCTTCGTTTCCATATCACCTAATGGTAGAGCACTCCTTGAGTTTCTTCTTTAACTTGTATACCGGAAAGTCTATGCATTATGGCAGTCCATACATTTATCATATCTACTTTTCTTACGTTGGCGGTCATCTGTTAATGTATCATATCATGGGTACTTTAAACATGCTCTTCTTCTAATTCAAATTCAAAATTCCTTTTCATAATATATTTTTGGTCTGCCATGTGTACATCGATTTTCTCATCATCGCCTAGCTCTGTTAGCTTTTCAGCATTCGGGCAAGTATCTCTCTGAAATGAGCCACACACTACTGAATTCTGCAATCCTATCTTGCTACAACTACAAGCTGCATTGTAATCTTACTTTACACGAAATTCCCTTGTAGTATCAAATTCAAGTAAGAATTCATTTTATCTTTTGTTTGAACTGCTTATAATCTAGATTTATGATTCTTTGGTAATTTATTAAAAAATGATGGTACATAGTAATTTTTGTCAACTCGTCTGCGGGTTTAGTCTTATGCAATTTATTTTAATGTGACCATTATTTCTGGTATTAAATGAGTGTACTTATATCACTTACAAGACTATAGTCACTTAAGTTAATTTTAACAAACAAAAGACATGTAGATTGTAGATTGTTTAAGGGGTCGCTTGGCCCTGGGTTAGCCTTTCTTCACCTCGACCTAAAAGGTCTTTTGTGAATTACCCTGCATCTAGATGTTACCCAGGATTCCAAGACTTTTTGCAAAGCTTGCGATTTTCCTGGGGGCTAAATTCCCTATGTCTTCAGGCGTTAATTCCGCCTGTTCTAGGTACTTTAGCCTAATGCGGATTAATACCTTGCATTCACAAAGTATATGTTCCGCAGTTTCGGTTGCAGCTTCACAGTATCTGCATTTGTCATCTACTGCCATGCCCATGTTCTTGAGATGGTATCTCAAGGGGCAATGGCCAGTTAGAAGACCTGTGATCAGCCTTAAATCAAACTTTTCCAGTTCGAGAAGCCTTGTGGCATTCTTTGTAGAATAGGTTATAAACCTTTTTGCTTGTCTTTGTCCTGGAGTGTTCCTCCAGTAGGACTCTTTTTGTTCCTTTTCCCATTTTAGGACCTCCTCCGTTATGTGTCCCCTGGATAGCCCACAGAACGGTTCAGGTCCAAAAAACGGGGCTTCAGCCCCTTTTCTTGCGAGGCTATCAGATAATTCGTTGCCTTCTATCCCCTCATGCCCTGGCACCCACATCAAGGTAACCTTGTTGGTTTTTGCCAGTTGCTTCAGGGATTGTCTGCATTCCCAGGCAATTTTTGACTCAAAGGTATATGACCTGAGAGCCTTTAATGCTGCCTGACTGTCTGAAAGTATATAGATCTTTGCCCTTCGAGTGCCTCTATTTAGGCATTCCTGGGCGCATAGATCTATAGCATAAATTTCTGCTTGGAAGATGGTTGGGGTGTTACCAAGGGCTTTAGATAGCCTGCATTTAGGCCCTGCTACGCCCACACCAACCCCTTCATCCATCTTGGATCCGTCTGTGTACCAGATGTGTGACTCTTTCTCCAACCGCAATGCTCCGGCCCTGCCCGCCTGACGGCTTTCAATCAGCACATCAAACGGGCAGTCAAAGTCATATTTGATTGGCATTGAGTCAGTGGGTTTGGTCATAGATTCGAATTGGATTAACTCCAGAATCCTTAAGTGACCAACCAGGTCGCCTGGTCTGAATTTAAGTGCCTGATGCAGCCTTAAGGCACTAAGTGCTGCCTCCTTCCTCACATGCAAATGCAGAGGGAGTAAGTCCAGCATTGCCTCCATAGCTGCTGTGGGACACGAGCGCATTGCTCCTGTAGTCCCTAGACAGGCAAGGCGTTGCAATTTCTGCAACTTTCCTTGTGCTACTTTTTCTTCTGTTTTTGGCCACCACATGCATGATGCGTAGGTAACCATAGGACTCACAACCGATAGGTATGACCAATGTATCATTTTCGGCTTTAGACCCCTAGTCTTACCAAACAGCCTACGGCACGTCCAAATGGCCGTTGTTGCCTTGGTAAGTGTCCTTTCTAAATGTGAGTTCCAGGTGAGTTTTTGGTCCAGAATTACTCCTAGATACTTGACCTCACTGGAAAAGGTTAGTACTGTTCCATTCAACATAGGAGCTCTCAAGTTGAGTTTTCTCCTTTTGGTAAATGGAACAATAACTGTTTTGCTCGGATTGACACTAAGACCCTCTGACGAGCACCATTTGGATATTATGTTTAGGGCAATTTGCATGTGGTTTGAGATCATAACCTCATGCCTGCCCCTGACAGTAACGACCAGGTCATCAGCGTAGCCCTGAACGTTGAAGCCATAATTGCTCAGCTTATGGAGAAGATCGTCCACCACCATTGACCACAGCAAAGGCGATAAGACTCCACCTTGTGGACAACCTCTAACTGCAGTCACGGTGGCCGACTCATTTCCCACATTTGTGGTAATTATTCTGCTTCTTAGCATGGATTGTATCCACCTGATTGTTGGGGACTGTATTCCCCTTTTTTCCGCGGCTCTTTGTATGGATTCATAGGAGGTGTTGTCGAAAGCACCCTCTATATCTATGAAAGCACACAGAGCCAGTTCCTTTGCTGTAAATGTCTTTTCGATGCCTTTGACCAGGCCATGTAGAGCATTTATCGTTGATTTGCCAGGTTGATAGGCAAATTGTTTCGAGTGAAGCGGTTTCACTGTAATGATTTCGCTTCTAATCCGTTGATCTAGTATTTTCTCCATTGTTTTAAGGAGAAAAGAGGTTAGGCTGATGGGGCGATAAGATTTTGGCTCGTCTGGTGGACGTCTGCCTATCTTTGGGATAAACGCCACCTTAACTTCCCTCCAAGCTTGGGGAATATACCCAAGAGTGTAGCTTGCTATGAATATGCTTCTCAGGCATGGGATAAGTTCCTCAATTCCATGTTGAAGCAGGGCAGGAAAAATACCATCCCTGCCCGGTGATTTAAAGGGCTTGAAGGTCGATACCGCCCATTTAATTCTGCTAGGGGTGAATATTTTTCCAGCTAGCCTTTTCCCTTCTCTGGTAGGACGATGTGCATCCTCTTCCAGGAAGGCCTGTGGAAGTTCACCTTCGATTACATGGGAGCCAGAGAAGTGAGTACCTAAAAGTACTCTTATGTTTTTGCTGCTGACTCTCTGCATGTTGACCATCGGGCTTTTTGAGTAGCCCTATTCCGTTTGAGTGGTCTTTTGCAAGGACTTTCTGTAGACGGACTGCTGGGGCTAATTCATCTATCCCATCGCAAAACCGTCTCCATGATCTTCTTTTAGACCTTCTCAGTTCTTTGTTGTACTCCGTGAGGGCTTTTTTATAGTCCTCCCAGTTTCCAGAGTTCTTAGCTCTATTGAAAGTTTTCCTGGTCTCAGCCTTAAGGCGACTGAGATCCCTATTCCACCAAGGCACATCTCTTTGGACTGCCTTTTGTTTAACAGGGCAACTTTTTCATAACACGAGGTCATGAGGTTTTGTAATTGATATGAGGTTATATCTAAATCCTCTATTGTGTCGATGGGGTGTGTGATACCTTCGACCTCCGACTTTAAGTGTTCCTTGTAAACACTCCAGTCAGTCAGTCTAGGTATTCTACACTCCTCGAAGCTTGCTACAAATGCCTCCAAGTCGAATCGAATATGTCTGTGATCCGACATTGAGGGCTCATCTGTAACATGCCAGTTTTTGATAGAGTCGGTTATAAATGGATCAGCAAAGGTTACGTCTAGAACCTCTTTTCTAATCGCATTTATAAAGGTGGGTTCATTACCTTTATTGATAATGTCGATATTATTTGCAGACAAATATTCAAAAAGGTACTCACCTCTAGTGTTAGTGTCCGTGCTGCCCCACATAAGATGGTGCGCATTGGCATCGCTGCCAATAATGTAATGTTTGTTCTTCCTTTTGCACCAGTTGATGAGGCTCTTTACTTCCTCTGGAGGTGGGCTTCGTTCTTCGCCGGGAAAGTAGGCAGAGGCAATTACAATTTGCCTTTTGCCTTTTTCCGTAGGTACGTCCACAACTGCGGCAACTAAGTCCCTGGTTGTGAAGTCTGAAAGGAGAACAAAATTAGTGTTTTTGTCGAGCAGTAAGGCTGCTCTAGGATTGTCATGCAAGGTAGAATAAAGTAACTTACATGATTGTGTGGGGAGTCCTTTGATGTGTCCTCTGTATACCCAGGGCTCTTGAATTAGCCCTGTGTTTATTTTATCCCTAATAAATCTCCTGCTAAGCACGCTCGAAGCTGCTTTTGCGTGGTGGAGATTTATCTGGAGGAATTTCAAGTTTTGGGGCATTTTGGCAGCTTGGGGCCTTTTTTGTGGCCCTTTTTGCCTATACCCTTGCTCTTGTCTGGTCTCCATAAAGTCCCACGAGTAGCGGAGGAAAAGCAAATTACCTGAGGCAGTGCCCCGCATACCCCAGGCAGGCATAATTGAAACCAGGGTTCGCCAGGTGCCCTGGAGTCCGCATAATAGAGACTAAGCTTCCCCTTAGTCATGCAGTCCTCGGCTTATGCTGTTCCACTTTGACTTGGGGGGAGTTTTATTGTGGCTCCCATCCACTTGGTCGGCCGATTAAGGCAGACCCCCACGTAGAGCAAGCCTGTCACCAAGTTACTCTACACGGTTTATACCAGGCAGGTTTCCAAGGGTGAGACAAAGTCCCCCGTGCGCACGACACAGCAGGTCCAAACCTGATGCATCAAGCACCCGAGCGACTGAGCTCCATCCTCCACGCTGTTGATCCTGATATAGCTTCAGGACGTTGGGTTCGCTACCTCCCATCCTGTAGGTGGTACAGGCCTGAACGGAGCTAATTGCGTCATATGATACCCGTCTACAAAAGTAAACGAACATCACACGACGTCAGTACCGGTGCGTGAAACCCTAGCTCATGCCGTCATATACCTTCGTCAACACCTCATGGTGAGAAAAAGATAAGTACGTTATGGTACCAACAAAAGACATTCATAGATATATACAGATGTCAGGTATATTTTTTTTTAATTTTTCCGCAGCATCTTCTCTAAAATCCATGAAACATATAGAGCGAATGGCTGTATAGAAATTACTCGACTGGTGTATATTGAATAACCCCAAATTATTATTGCATAGCTGATTACCGAGTGAAAGAGAGGTGGGCTGTTTTTACCATTTGCATAGGTACGACGTGTACAAGATTTCTTATTAAGTATAATGTTATATTTATTTTTTCACCAAAAACCCTATTTGATGTTCCCAGGTATAGTACATGCAAATTAGATTAAAAAACACTGAATAGGAGAAATAATTTTTAAAGTAATGTGACGTGTTTCCACCCCTAGGAAACCACCCTTGCAAATTCCATGGGTTCCAAAAATTATAACAAGAGATAACCACTAACACACTTTATTTAATAACTTACTGGATACTTCACAATACTGTCAATAACTTAAATGTACTTTATTGACTAAAAATAACAATGTTTATCACTTTGTTTTCACTTTGGAGTCTTAACCTCACTTGTCAAATCCAAACTTCTCTACCTTCTGAACTACCCGCCGAGAATACGGTCTTTTATACCTAAAAATTACAGATCTCGATTTTTCTGTGATGACGCCACCATTCTCTAGATAATTCCGAATGTCGTCACTCTAGAACTTCTGGTAGATTCTTTCTCGAGTAGGTGCAAATACATCTGAATTAATATAATCTAAATTAATTGAATACAATACATCACACTGCCCCCTCCTTAAGCCTGAACGTCCCTGTCTGGCAATTTAGAGTCAGGTGTGTATTTTGCCAGTCTATCCAAATGTACGATCTTCATCTTGGACTTTTTGCTTCGTTGAATACGATAAACGACATCATTAATTCGGGTAATAACAGTATACGGTCCATCTCAAGGAGGTTGGAATTTCGGGGGTCTCTATTCCTTCCGCTGTGGGTTATACAGCCAAACCAGATCTCTCACATTGAATTACCCTGTACTGGCATTCTGATCATAACGAGCCTTCAATCGGTTACTAGTTTTGTTCATCTGTTCTCGGTCATTCTTCGGCTGTTCTCGACTTTCATTTCTGTAGTTGCTCATGGAAAATGATTCCCCACGGGCAGCACAATTCTTACACTTGCGACACCAGGCCTCCACATCCTGGCGACTATTAACCCAATAGAACTGTTCCCGTGCTCTACTCAATGTCTTGTTTATGCCGAAGTGTCTGCTGGACGTTTCATTATGCGCTTCCTTCAGCCCCACTTCTTTGTTGGAAACATCCTTCCATAATGGACGCATTCCCTTTTCTTTTGCTCTCAACTTGGGTCCGATTCTTTGTCTGGCTTTCTGGATAATGCAGGAGTCTTGAGTGCCTGCATTGTCAATAGCCTTGTTTTCTGGCATTGGTCGTTCACTTTTGACAGAATAATTTGTTCGTTCCCAATCCTTAAGAGTCGCTTTCCTACGTCAACAATAAATCCATACTGTTCCATAATGTCTAGTCCCAAAATGAAGTCATCCGTGATGTCAGCCACGATGACCCTGTGGCCGAACCTTAATTGTCCAATCTGCAAACCCAGGTCTACTTCTCCAATCACTTCATTTTGCCTCTTGGTAATCTTTATGCCCGATATAAATCCTGGCCGTACTATTGATGACGTAGTACCTGTGTCGATGGTAAACAAACATTTTCTTCCATTCACATAGCCTTGTAACAGCAGACTATTCGAAATTTCTCGAAGCTGGGAAATCTTTATTTCTCTGGGGGCACTACATTCCCTAGCCAGCACAACCCCCCTGGTACTGTTTTCCTGCTTCTCTTCAAGATTCACAGCATTTACTACACTTTCCGAGTTCTGCTGTCGACAGCCTCGTTTCATATGTCCCACCTTGGCGCAGTTGTAACATTTAATACCACCACTCGGCTTTCCTTTATTTAGCTGTTTCCTGCTTTCCGAGGCCATCCAATTTATCACATAATTTGGTGAACATTTTCTGCATGTCTGTCAACATAGGGTCTTGGTTCATTTCTGGCTGCGATTCTTCGAGAGTCACAGCTCGCACTCTCGACCTTGGAGTATCCCTGTAAGCGGCTTCTACTTCAAGTGCACGCACCAAAGCTTCGCTACTACTTTGGTGTCTCGTCAGTCTCAGAACTCGCCTCTTCGTCCCTTATGCCATCTAAAAAGGCCCCCACGGCTAATTGTTCCTGAAATTCTCTAGGTGCACTCGGATACGCCAGGTGTGCCAGTCTCTCTATCGCAGCTTCAAACTCTTGTAAACTTTCCCCAGCCTTTTGTGTCCGTGATTTTATCTGAGCGTGGTATACTTGGGCAAGGTGTTGGTCAACATATCTCAAGTCCAATGCAGCTTCCAAAACCTTGAGGTCCCTTTGTTTCTCCACTGGGATAGTCTGAAGTAATTCTGAGGCCTGGCCCCTTAACGCCAGAACTAATGCCATAGCCTTTTCCTCGTTATCCCAGTTATTTGCAGAAGCAGCTGCCTCGAATTGTCTTTTATAGGTCGTCCATGAGCTTTGGCCGTCAAAGGAGGGAGGTTTTAACCGAGGACCCGATGATGTTACTAGCTGGCCTCCTTTCTCTCTCAAAGTCTCTCCATTTCTCCTTCGAACTCGCTCATCTTTTCTTCAAACTGATTTACTTTTCCTTTTACTTGACCGACTTCGGTTTTGACTTCACCTACTTTGTCTTCGACCTTGTTTATCTCTTCTTTAACTTCTTCCTTGACAGAAATGATTGCGTCCTGTCCCACACAGCACAGGATGACCCCGGGACATCCTAAACTGATCCCATATATCCGATAAATGGATTGTTCATTAGGGATGCCGATAGGAAGTTCAATGGTTGTCCGTCGGTCCTAATAGCAGCCAGTCGGTCCTAATAGCAGCACTGGATAACCTATGCGGATATCTATAGGATAACCTTTAGGGTTGTTGATGTCCTATATAAAACCTATATAGGGATAACCAAAGGCTATCCCAAGGGCCATCCATAGGTTAACCTGTTAGGCTAATGTAGCTTCCAAATACATGATAATTCATAATTCGCGTAAGGTAAAAGTAAGAAATCTTTTATTTAGTTTTTATTTACATTATATTTTCATCGTGACAGAATGAATTTTATTAGAGGAAGGCATTACTTATAAAATATGGTCCTAATAACAGCCACCTATTCAGATATCTATAGGTTATCCTTTGGGGTTGTTGAGGTCCTATATAAAACCTATATAGGGATAACCAAAGGCTATCCCAAGGGTCGTCCATAGGCCAACCTGTTGGGCTAATGTCGGTTCCAAATACATGACAATTCGTAATTCACGTAAGGTACAAATAAGAAAATTTTTATTTAGTTTTTATTTACATTATATTTTCATCGTGACATATATTTAGTTGATGTCCTATATTTTACATAGGACATCAACAACCCCAATATTTATATATTGGCTAGCTTGTTCTTAGCGCTAGTTTCAATAAGTCATGGTAGATGGCTCTCCTTGCAATTTGCAAATTACTTCTGTTGCAATACTCACCTAGTCAGCAGTGTTTACTGCCAAAAAGTCAGAAACTAAAGCACAGAAGACCGTGACTAAAGTGTAGTCTATCCACTACACAAGAAAATGCACATATTGCAAATGCATATTTTATTATTTATTACTTTTTTTGCAATATGAGATTTATTTATTACCCAAGGAAGAGTGAGTGAGTATACCCAGAAGTTCAAATTGTTGTCAACAGCAATCACAATATTTTAGAAAGAGAGATACCTGTGGATAACCGGATGCAACTTTTGTGGACGTCTAGGTTGTCCAGATCTTAACCTAAATTGGTCCCTTTTTCTTCCCGTGGGGATAACCATGGGCTATCTCATTAGCCGTATTTGTATGACATCATATTTTAGATCAGATCAGTGAATTCTAGTTTTTGATTGGTTGGAACAATTTATACCAATATTTTAAACCAATCAGGAAGGAGAATAACTGACATGATCCAAAAAATCTTGTCAAAGAAATACGGCTAAGGATGATGTCTGTAGGTGGGGTCCATATTTTAACCTAAATTGGTCCATTTTTCTTCCTATTGTCAACCATGGGCTATCCCATTGTGGATGTCTGTAAGTTGTCCAGATTTTAACCCAAATTGGTCCCTTTTTCTTCCTATGGATGACCATGGGCTATCCTACCCAGATAGCATTTTTACGTTCAGAGCATGTGCTCGGACCGTACTTTATGTACCCATGGAACTAAGAATGAATATTCCTTTTGTATTCCGTGTAGAAAATCTGAATGTCAGAGAGACGTACAGATGACCGCCTCTCGATATACGAGTAAGATTCCTACAACGTACCCATAGACCAAAACGGAACTTGATATGAACCAGAAACGTATATTGACATACTGATAGATATATGAGGTATATAGGAGGAAGGTCCATCCTACATTCACAATGTACACTGCATGTTCATGGTATATGAGTACTACCTTCGCAGGAATTAAGCCGTAGGTGCCTGGTATGTTACACATGGATCATAAATCTATGATGCATGTATATTGTAGGAATGAACATTAAGTATCAGTGGCAGCTATAAGTACTTCACTCATATCATGTATTTTCTTCAAAGTTTAATTATTATAAAAATTTATTACTTATTGTAATCATTGATGAGTCGCTGCTTCATTCTGAATATGTTCAGTATGACGCAGCGACTCATCTATGATTATAGCAAATAATAAATTATTATAATAATTAAACTCAAGAGAATACATGATATGAGTGAAGTACTTGCATATAATAAATCCAATATCTAATTTTAAAGTTTAATTGTTACAGTCAATTATTAGGTACTTACTCTAATTTTCCACATTTCATATTCCTTGTGAAGAATATTATGTAAGTAAATGTGGAATATATGCACAGAAAATTTGTTTTTACTATCAGTTTTCCACTAAAGTCAAATGTTTTATTCATCAAATTTTATTGAATGGAGCACACAAATGCTAAATAAACTTAAATAAAACTGTATTTGCTATAACAATACTTTACAAAGGTCCACGAATATATGTAAAAAAAATAGTTTTACGTTAATAAAATCTGTTAAAAACCATTTTAAAATGGATCAAACATTTATCACTCTAAAACTTCAGCTTAAAAATCATATTTAACATGTTATTTATGAAAAAATCTAATGATCATATTACACTACCTTAAAGTTTTATCTATTTCAAATCGTGTTTTAAATTGCCAAGAACAAAACATGATTTTATTTTATTAATTACTTTACATTGTTGTAACAATTAAGTATGCATCTTAAATTATAAAATAGGAAGAAGTATAAATAAAACAGTTGTGTTACTTTAAATATATTTTTATTTTTTGTTACAAAAATGAATTGTAATAATAAAAAACAATTGTGACAAAAATTTCAATTCAGATTTTTTTTAACAAAAAAATTTTCTTTGCAACTTATGAACTGTCATATTTTACTATAACGAATTTTTTGTCAGTAAGTAAAAAATAGTAAAAATTGGAGGGCTTACATTTTCAAAACCAAGTGTCCAGGTGTTGCCGATGGTGATACTTGTAATTGCGAAAGTCCACTTTTCATTCTCAACACATCATCTGTGACTGATCCTATTGGCTGAATACTTTCTTTTGGCTTTTCCAATTTTTAAGAAGGTATTTCCTTCCTGTCCAGAGGAGGAGATACACGTGCTAGTCCAACTACAAAAGAAAATACATTGTATTCTATTTGAATAGGTACTTATTTCTCTTTAAAAACTGGCCATGATAAAGTTGAAAAATATAAAAACATCTTACAAAGATCTTACAGAAAAAATAAAACTGATCAAACATAAATTAAACAAATTGATATTATCATAGATAGATAGATAGATAGATACATTTATTTGTTCCTTTTTACATACAATACCTCATTGGATGTAGAACACATCAAAAACATTAAGAGAATACAACAGAAAAAAAGAATATAGTTAATATTAATGTAAAAAATACATATCATAATAAAACTGAAACACTAATAAATGGTAACAGTGAAAATAAATAGAGGACGACAACAGTAATTAAAGTTAATTTTAAAATAGATAATATGCCTAGTTTGGATAAAAATGTGTTTGGTTAAAATATTAAAATGGTATAACAATACAATACAATGATAAATTTGAGAACAGCCTAGTTTGAGAGTACAAAAGTAAGTTTTTTATTAATGTATTAAAACATCAGTGAAATATTCGTCCACCGTATAGTAAGCCTTTTTTATTAGTATCCGTTTGAGTTCTAGTTTTAATGTTTTTAAAGTGAGATTTTTTATGTTGTCCGGCAATTTGTTAAAAATGTTAATTATAGAATACTCAACATTTTTTTGTATATACGAGAAAGGACACGGCAGGCACAAAATAAATGGAAAAGAAGGTACAGTCAAATGGGCTGAAAATGTAGTATGTTGTACTTCATAATATCCTGATCAAAAGTTTTCATGGGCACAATATCTGAAAATCGCCAGTTTTTGAGATATGAAAGGTCAAAGATCAGGAATATCGGTACCCGCTGTCATAGTTGAGAGTATCATATTATGACGAGGATTTGTTTAACGTGTGATTTTATATGGACCTGAAGTTTCGAACGTTCACTTGAATGAATTTTAGATGAAAAAGAAAAGTTAATAAAAACCACATATCGATTTAGGCATAAACACTTCATTGCCACATTTGCTGACAATAAATATCCACAATACTTAAGTTTTTACACCTAAATCGAAGTGTGGCTTTTATTAATTTTTCTTTTTCATATGAAATTCGTTCAAGTGAACGTTCGAAATTTCAGGTACTTGATTTTAAATGCCTACCAGAGTTATTAAAAGAACAACATACCTATCTTCTTTCAACTTCTAGTAAAGACAAAATTTCTTGGGAAGTCGACGGCTTCCAATATGTTCTTCGACATCATCTGACGCGCTTTTTGTACATAGTCCTTTGATTTGTTTTTATTCACTATGTACATCAGATCTCTGTCCTTTTCAATTAATTGCAGCTCTTCTATAATCCTCTGAAATAGGTATAAAGCAAATTACTACAAATAGGTAAATACCTATCACAACTCGTATGTTGTAATCAAATCCAATGGTTGTGATTTAAATAAACAAAAGCTCCTTAATATTGAAATAGATCGAATCTACCTTCTTGAAAATAAGATTTAAACACCCCGTAAAGTGTTCACATTTCATCTGCATTTTCACCTGTTTTTCAATGATCAGTCAATTGTTTGAATGGTGACCACCAAGCTTCCTTTTCGTGGACCGAGACCATTACAAAGACACCTCAGTTTCTTTTCTAAAAATCGATACCTACAAACGCCGTAATTATTATAACTAATATAGGTGGTATGCTTAGTATAATATGTACAAAGGGATACACATTAAACTTTAGTGTCTAAATATAAAATATCTGCAAATGACAACAAAACTATGTGGTAGTTATATTGTATACAATAATTGTAAAATACTTATTGCAATGCAATTAATGTATACTTGGACTAATTAATAAATCACGGGAAAACAAAAAACAAAACACAAATTGAAGAAATCGACATTTGCATTTGACAGCAGAATCGTGACTGACCGTGGAGCATGCGCACTAACCTAAGGACCGTGGCGCGCATTTAAAAAATTCTACAAGGGGATTGTAATGACATGGAAAACGGAAATCTAAATATAAAAGATAAAAAGTAATTAAATACCCATTCTAAGTCTGAACTATCTGCTTAAGAAATGCCGATAGTTACCGAGATAGTTACTAATTAATTGAACACAGTACATAGATTAAAAAAGGGTTATTATTCATTATTATTTAATATTTCATTCATTATTATTTAATATTTCATATTCATTATTATTCAATATTCGATCACAAATCTAAAGTCTGGATTCAAAATTTAAAACATATTTCATATATACAATAATATTGACGAACGATTTAAAATTTATAAAACGTCATACACCGCACAGGGGATGATTATAAATGTACTTAAATCAAATCTATATAGATAGAGAAATATCATTATTATTTTTGTAGGTAGGTAGGTAGATAGGTAGATAGGTACTATAAAACTAGCATTGCTGTCTCATCAGTTGTGATGCAGGTTTATTTTTATTAGTTCAAAAATCGAACCAATCAGCGTTCGTGTTAAAAGTGCTGAACTTTTGATGATATTACTGTCGGCGCGGCGCTCGGGCGATGCAAATATTTCTACAAAAAATATACCTGTATTATACAGATAAAATCATTGACGAATGTTTATACGATGTACATGAACACATATACGAAGAACGTTCCCTGATACGTGTACACAGTATATGCGACTGTGAATATAAACTTTTCTGTATAGTCCATTTATATCGTATGTATAATCATATTGTATATGTGAAAATATTATTTATATGGGAATGTTGAGGGAACATACATGGCAAGTACAGAATGCAATTAGAACATTGGGAATGCAAAATGTACATTCGTGGAATAATAAATGCTATCTGGGTATTGAAGACATCCATGGGCAAACCCGATTTGCACCAAAAGGATATCCACAGGAGTTCCGAAATCGGGATTAACCCAGTTCAGGACGTCCCCAGAACGTCCCGCTTATCCTCCAAGTATGGCCATTGGTTGTCCTGAGGCTATCGAGTGCTCTCTGGAGTTGTATTTTTATTTAATCGCTCAGGATTTTCCTTAATTCCTCCTGGCGTCTTTCTTCCAAGTCTTCCATTATTTTTCTGAGTTCGTCTGTCACGTCAATATCGGTAATGGAACTTTCCAGAAAAATCTCGAAACAGCACGAAAAAGTCTTATCCAGAGTTTTTTGTCACTATCCAGTTCAGAGAATTTAATAATCTCCACTAATGTCCAAATAGAAAAGTTCTAGTAATTTTCACGCACTAACACAAATGAGTCTTTTCAGTGTCTCTATCACTTCTCAGTTTAAAGGATTTAATTATCACACTACTGTCCTAATCAAATGTTATAGAATGTCTCAAAAATGCACTTAACACTATTTTCCTGTTCGAAAATAACCCTCGAACAATGTCCAGTAAATTAGTCCTCTGTGTTAGCACTAACCCTCGAGAATACTTCTCGAACACTTCAGCATAACTTCAGAGCTCCTCTTGTCATAAAATTCTGCTTCTGACACCAATTTGTGACGTGTTTCCACAGCTAAGAAACTACCCTTGCAAATTCCGTGGGTTCCAAAAATTATAACAAGAGATAACCACTAACACACTTTATTTAATAACTTACTGGATACTTCACAATACTGTTAATAACTTAAATGTACTTTATTGACTAAAAATAACAATGTTTATCACTTTGTTTTCACTTTGGAGTCTTAACCTCACTTGTGAAATCCAAACTTCTCTACGTTCTGAACTACCCGCCGAGAATACGGTATTTTATATCTAAAAATGACAGATCTCGATTTTTCTGTAATGACGCCACCATTCTCTAGATAATTCCGAATGTCGTCACTCTAGAACTTCTGGTAGGTTCTTTCTCGAGTAGGTGCAAATACATCTGAATTAATTGAAGGGGTTGCAACACATCACAGTAATAATATTTGGGATGCATACTCTAGATAGGGTTAGAAAAAGATATCCGAAAAGTTCCCTCCCAATTTAGGGGTGGAATGTCCTTTTTTTTTTTAAAAACCACCCCCAACTGGGCCTTAACGGGGACCTAAAGCAGGTGTTTCACTTTTACCTTGTAAACCGTTCGTTCGAAGAGAAAAAACTATAGGAAATAAAAAATCTATCGTTAAATTCTGCATAAAAAATGTTCTATTAACCTTATAGCTTATCCTCACCTATTTCGCGCTAACAGCGTCCGAACAGAAGGAGAGGGGCGCAGAGGTAAAAATCGATCCTATTCCAAGTTTCACAGCGAATATCTTAAAACCGGTTACTTTAACGAGAAAAATGTTGGAACTAACGGAATGAGGTTGAAAGACCGTGAGCTCTACCTCGCGGGTGGTGTGGAAACGAGCTCAAATTAAAGAACACAGCTTTGTGGAAAAAAAGGAGAAAATATATAAAAATCACTTGTGTCAAAACCCGCTATATATGCATCTTATAGAGAAAATTCCGCTCTATAAATTCATTCTTAATTTTTCTCGTTAAAGTAACCGGTTTTAAGTTATTCGCTGTGAAACTTCGAATAGGATAGATTTTTACCTCTGCGCCCCAAACTACCTGTGTTCGGACGCTGTTAGCGCGACATAGGTGAGGATAAGCTATAAGGTTAATAGGACATTTTTTATACAGAATTTAACGACAAATTTTTTATTTCCTATACTTTTTTCTCTTCTGACGAACGGTTTACAAGATAAAAGTGAAAAACCAGCGTTAAGTCCCCGTTGGAGGTGGTTTTTACAAAAAAAAGAACGTTCCACCCCTAAATTGAGGGGGAAGTTTTCGGGTATCTATTTCTAACCCTGTCTAGAGTACGCATCCCAAATATTATTACTTTATAAATTATTTCTTCTAAAATATCTCTAATTTACGTGGACTAGTAAGGAAAGGATCTAAGTAGACTAAGAAATCTTGTACACTCCGTATTTTTGGCGCCATATAAATTACTACCCTTATGGAAATACTATGTTTATTGTTTTGTCATTATTTAGGAGTAATTTATTTGTTGTGAACCAAACAGTTTTGAAAATCTACTGCTTTATTGGCCATATCAATACTTTAGGTCGTTTTCTTTAGTGATTATTATGCTGTCATCGGCAAATGAAATAGTACAATAATTTATATTAGAGTAAATTAAGTCGTCAATATAAATAATTAACAACACTGGCCCCGTCGTACACCGTGATTAATTGGTAAAAGGTTGGAATTTACTTTATTTGAAAACGTACTTTGTCTTCTAACTGACAATTAGGATGTTATCATCTTTAAGCCAAAATCACTGAAGCCATAGAAATCTAATTTGTCTAATAAAATATCGTGAGAAATACAATCGAACACTTTACTTAAATCGCAAAATTGATCCTACAAAGCTACTATTTTCGAACCCATCCACGATAATATCTATTATTTTTTTGGTGGAATAGCTGTGGCTATATTCCGCCAAGACGGTAACATAAATTTTAACAGCTAGAGAAATCGAACTACTTTCTGAAACCAAATTGATCATCAACTAAGAAGAGTTTCCTTCAAAGTAGTCACAGATTTGGTTTTTCAGAAGAATTTCCAATATTTTTGAAATTACTGGTAATAACGATATTAGTCGGTAGTTTACTGGGCCGTCTGAACCTCCTTTATGTGTAGGTAATATTTTAGCAATTTTAAAGCAGTCTCTAATGCATTTATTAAATAGTTTTGTTAATGGTATAATTAGAATATTTTTGACGTATTTAATTATTTTATAATTCATATCATAAATATATTTACTACCGTTTCAGCTCATTTAAAGTTTCTCTTACCTCAATAAATCTTACTTCTCTGAATTTAAATGTATTCAACAGTGGGTTTCGTAATGTTAGATAGTGTTGTGCTGTATGATTTATATCTGGTAGATGATTTCATAACATTTTCTGAAACCTCGTCAGAATCGGTACCAGTGTATTTATTAAAATATTGAGTAAAAAAAAAACATCGATTCCTGGATTTGCGTATACAAACCTTAATTCCAGCGTTACCACATTTGGTAGATTTTTATTTCTTTTTAGTAGAATTTTAAGGATTTTTTTAAAGTTTGGTAGGTAAAATTTGCTGGTAGATTTCTGATAATAATTATCAGAAAAATCTACCAAATGTGGTAACGCTGCTTAATTCGCACACATTTTGCCCTTTATTTGCTACTCATATTGAAGTGTGAAAATGGATTCACGCTCTTGTTCGTTCACCGTTTATTATCCTCCCTTCGAATGCAAATCAACATTTGCATGAAGAAGCAACTTCCCGTGATATTTTAACATTTTGATAAACGACCCGAATTCTAAAAACGAATACATAATGCATACATTACGTAAAAACTATATATAGTCCAGTGCAATTAGTCATTATAAATGAAAAATGACGGAACCCAGCTGTAGTGAATGGATTTGAACGATTTTTTTTTGTTGGATTTCTAATGCCATAAACTAAGAAGTTTACCCATTGAAAATTACCGCAATTTCGAAAATCCGTAATTTAAAAAAAAATAAAATAAAATAAAATTTTTGGAAATCTCAACAAGAAATACAATTATCGGAATTTTTAAATATTTCTTTTAATAAATTAATGATTGTTATAGTTTTCAAAGTTGTTTATAAAGAATTTGTAATGAAATGAAACTTTAATATGTAATTTTAAAAATCTATATTGTCGCATTACCAGCTCTTTATTTTTAAAGGTGGAAACCGACCCTAAAAACTAAAAAATTAATTATTCTTTAAATTTTACGAATAAATTAATGAAAATTCATATGTTTTTGAAGTCGCTGAATATGAGTGTGAGCTCAAAACTTGAGAGACGACAATATTAAGTGTTGAATTCTGAAAAATTAATAATTCTTCTAATGTTACAAATAAATTCACGAAAATCCATATACTTATGATTTTTAGGTCGCTGAATATAATCATGAGGTCTGAATTTATTAAAAAAAAATAGTGGATTAAAAATGATCACAAAAGAGTATAGTAATATGTATAATTTTATTAAAAATACAGATTGTTATAAATAAATAAAATTAATACAATTAAGTAAACTAATTAAATAACATTTTTAATCTGCACTCTAAACATGCTAAAGTGCAATGCAACCCACTTGTGTGACGAAATTTTATTACTATCTGTATTTGATCGAATATAATTTTAATAGGCGACTTCACAAAATTTTTAAAAAGTAGGAGGTTCTCAATTTCGACCCGTATATATGTTTTTTTTCTATTAGTTCAAACATTGCCCCGGATTAACTTGGATTTCTATGAAATTTTTCTCAAACTGCGAGGTATGGCTTGGCAATGGTCCCATAATAATTTCATCATGCTGCGTCTAGTGTAAGGCGAACAAAAATTTAAAATAAGATTTTTTAGTCGAGAATATGCCGGATGCGCCAGTGACAAAAAAAAATGATTTTGTGATAAAAAGTTCAAACTTCGTCGAAATTACATTAAAATACGTAGGAGTAGTTGACACCGAAATACGTGATTTTAAGATTATCTTAAAATGAACCTGTCGTTAAAGCTTAAAAATGCAAAATGACGAATATTTTTTTTACTTTGTGGAAGCAAAATAAAGAGGACGCTAAAAGAATAAGAAAAAATTGAACCGCTATCAAAAAAGGGCGCTAAAAATTATGAAATTTTATTTAATAATTTTTAGCTACCTCTTTTAAGGGCGGGTCATTTTTTTTTAGCTTCGTAGTGTATGCTACAAATCTAATAAAGCTGATATTAAATTATTTTGCATTCAAAAAGAAATGATATAATTGATAGTAATTTTTACTAGACATTTTAAGTCGCCGCAAAAACGTAGATGTAGTTCAAACATAAGTGTAATAACTCGTAAAAGTATGTTTTGATGAAAAACTGTGTCCGAATTAAGGAAAGCCCATCAAAAATATAATATACACTGAAATAAAAAGAAAATGTAACGTATTTCATTAAAAAAAATACAAATGAAATTTTCTGCACTTTCAAATAGGTATTTTACAAAAATTTATCCCTTTAAATTTCCCACATTCCCTGGACAATTCACGTATACTTTGCTCCTAAGGTATCCCAATACAAAGTAATTGAGAGGCGTCAGACCTGACGATTTGGCTGGTCACTTATCACCCCCGCAACTTGTTGAGCTAATATAGGTTCCAAATATCATGTATAATTTACGTAAGGTACAAATATTAAATTTTTTATTTAGTTTATATTTGGCTTAGTTACTTTAGCAATATTTGGCAATAATTGTCCTACAAATTTCATTATTACAGATTCTGCCACCGTCATATTTTAGTATGTGTTCCAACTAGGCCATTCGGCCTAGCTAGTCCCACGCTCAAATCATTTTATCCGGCCGTCGGGGGCGGCGTAACAGAACTAAATTCCTTACTACGAACCCTGCCACATTCATATTTTAGTATGTGTTACAAGGATGAATGGCATAGCTACTCCCATGCTCAAATTATTTTATCCGGCCGTCGGGGGCGGCCTAACAAAACTAAATTTCTTACTACGAACCCTGTTACAAGGATGAACGGCATAGCTAGTCCCATGCTCAAATCATTTTATCCGGCCATCGGGGGCGGTGTAACAGAACTAAATTTCTTACTACGAACTCTGCTATATTCTTATTTTAGTATGTGTTTCAAGGGTGAATGGCATAGTTAGTCCCATGCTCAAATCATTTTATGCGGCCGTCGGAGGCGGCGTAGTCATGCTAAATCTCTTATTACGAATCCTGCCAATTTCATATTTTAGTAGGTGTTTCAGAGGTGAATGGTATGGCTAGTCCTGTGTTCAAATAATTTTACCCGACCGTCGGCGTCGGGGGCGACATAAGCGAACTAACTTTCTTACTACGAATCCTGCCACTTTCATATTTTAGTATGTGTTTCAAGGGTGAATTGCACAGCTAGTCCCATGCTCAAATCATTTTATCCGGCCGTAGAAGACGGCGCAGTCATGCTAATACTTTTACTACGAATCCTGCCATTTTGATATTTTAGTATGTATTTCAAGGGTGAATATCACAGCTAGTCCCATGCTCAAATCATTCTATCCGGCCGTCGGAGACGGCGTAGTCATGCTAAATCTCTTACTACGAATCCTGCCACTTTCATATTTTAGTATGTTTTTCAAGGGTGAATTGCACAGCTAGTCCCATGCTCAAATCATTTTATCCGGCAGTCGGAGATGGCGTAGTCATGCTAAATCTCTTACTACGAATTCTGTCACTTTCATATTTTAGTGTGCGTTTCAAGGGTGAATTGCACAGCTAATCCCATGCTCAAATCATTTTATCCGTCCGTCGGAGACGGCGTAGCCATGCTAACTTTCTTACTACGAATCCTGCCACTTTCATATATTAGTATGTGTTTCAAGGGTGGATTGCATAGCTAGTTTCATGGTCAAATCATTTTATCCGGCCGTAGAAGACGGCAGTCATGCTAATACTTTTACTATGAATCCTGCCATTTTGATATTTCAGTATGTATTTCAAGGGTGAATATCACAGCTAGTCCCATGCTCAAATCATTCTATCCGGCCGTCGGAGACGGCGTAGTCATGCTAAATCTCTTACTGCGAATCCTGCCACTTTCATATTTTAGTATGTGTTTCAAAGGTGAATTGCACAGCTAGTCCCATGCTCAAATAATTTTGTCCGGCCGTCGGAGATGGCGTAGTCATGCTAAATCTCTTACTACGAATCCTGTCACTTTCATATTTTAGTGTGCGTTTCAAGAGTGAATTGCACAGCTAATCCCATGCTCAAATCATTTTATCCGTCCGTCGGAGACGGCGTAGCCATGCTAACTCTCTTACTACGAATCCTGCCACTTTCATATATTAGTATGTGTTTCAAGGGTGGATTGCATAGCTAGTTTCATGGTCATATCACTTTATCCGGCCGTCGGAGACGGCGCAGTCATGTTAACTCTCTTACTACGAATCCTGCCACTTTCATATTTTAGTATGTGTTTCAAATGCATGGCTAGTTCCATGCTCAAATCACTTTATCCGGCCGTCGGAGATGGCACAGTCATGTTAACTTTCTTATTACGAATCCTGCCACTTTCATATTTTAGTATGTGTTTCAAGGGGAATAGCATAGCTAGCTCCATGCTCAAATCATTTTATCCGGCCGTCGGAAACGGCGTAGTCATGCTAACTCTCTTACTACGAATCCTGTCACTTTCATATTTTAGTATGTTTCAAAGGTGGATTGCATAGCTAGTTCCATGCTCAAATCACTTTATCCGGCCGTCGGAGATGGCGCATTCATGTTAACTTTCTTATTACGAATCCTGCCACTTTCATATTTTAGTATGTGTTTCAAAGGCGAATAGCATAGCTAGCTCCATGCTCAAATCATTTTATCCGGCCGTCGGAAACGGCGTAGTCATGCTAACTCTCTTACTACGAATCCTGCCACTTTCATATTTTAGTATGTGTTTAAAGGGATTGCATAGCTAGTTCCATGCTCAAATCATTTTATCCGGCCGTCGGAGACGGCGTAGTCATGTTAGCTTTCTTACTACGATTCCTGCCACTTTCATATTTTAGTATGTGTTTCAAGGGTGAATTGCATAGCTAGTTCCATGCTCAAATCATTTTATCCGGCCGTACTAGACGGCGTAGTCATGCTAACTCTCTTACTACGAATCCTGCCACTTTCATATTTTAGTATGTGTTTCAAAGGTGGATTGCATGGCTAGTTCCATGCTCAAATCACTTTATCCGGCCGTCGGAGATGGCACAGTCATATTAACTTTCTTATTACGAATCCTGCCACTTTCATATTTTACCCATACATTTTCACGTTTTTAAAATATTAAATAAATATTTGAGTACTAATATTCTAATATTTTAAAAATATTTGTATATTCCCTTTTAATATTGAATAAATATTTTATAAATCAGCAAAAATCACCTACCTGCATGTGAAATATATATGGTAAAAATATTTTTCAAAATATTTTAAAAATATTTTCCTAATGAAAACTGAATATTTCATTTACATTTTACAAACATTTATTTAATGTTAGTAAAATATTATAAAATTTTATTAAAACGTTTTTTAAAACTTATTTAACACGATTTAAAAATATTTTTGAAATATTTATTTTATACAGGGTGGACCATTAATAATAGGCCATAGTTCAAAGGTAGATTCTTTGGATCAAAATATGAGAATATAACCAAACATGCTTTAGTAAATTGTTTCTGTGGGAAACGATACAGGGTGTCAAAATGGTATTTTTTTCTGCAATATCTCAACTACCTCTTGACCGATCTTCTCCCAATTTGATAAGGAAACGTATGCCCCATGAGTTATACCTGATTATGAATATTTTTTCTCTTTTTTTTACGAAACGTTGACACTTTTTTTTTTTAATTAGTTGACTTTGAGCTGCGCCCATCCAGCCAAGAAAAGGGACACTTTTGACTAGGAAATCTCATGCAGGAGTAATTTCTACGTAAAAAAAAAGGTACACTTGATAGAACTTGATAATTCACCACACTTTTCAATAAACACAATTTGTCCTTTTCAAATTGAGTTTGTTTTCAAAAAATTCTTGAGACCTATGTGGCAGTTTTCTCGAAAATGGTTGGATTTATCAAGTTCTATCAAGTGTATTTACCTTTTTTTTACGTAGAAATGACTCCTGCATAAGATTTTCTAGTTAAAAGTGCCACTAGTTTCGTAAAAAAAAAAGAGAAAAAATATTTCATCATCAGGAATAGCTCATGAGGCGCCCTCCACAGGATAGCGTGATGTAATATATAAATTATTGTTTCTTGGCTTAAAAAATGTTTCCTTACCAAATCGGGAGAAGATTGGTCAAGACGTGGTTGAGATATTGCAAAAAAAAAATTACAATTTTGACACCCTGTATCACAGCAACAATTTACTAAAGCATGTTTAATTATATCCTCATATTTTGGTCCAGAGAATCTACCCTTGAACTAAGGCCTGTTATTAATGGTCTACCCCTACTATTCAAGCGAAACATTCATACTGAAAAGAAATTCATTAGTTTTTTTATAGTTTTTTTTATTGGTAAACAACACTAAATGTACAAAAAATTATCTAAAACCTTCATTTAACAAACTTTCTACATTTTAATAAAATGGCAATACACATGTAGCGTCAATTTGAGACGCACTTGATATATAGTTATTTGTTAAACAAATATACAATTTTAAAACTATAAAAACAGCTGTATCTATAGGAAAAAATAAGTAAAATTATAGAATGGGTAATATGTAATTATGTTTCAGTTTTTTTATATGTGATGATATCCCTGAATTTTGCTCTGACCAGCCACTCCTTAACACAACCAACAATATCTGCCTCTGTGGCTTCTTAAAACAATTACGAACTGCTCCTGGAAAGAAATAAAAATTGATTTCTATGTCATTTATTTTGTTTATAAATGGCTAAAACGGAAAAGATGTCATATCTCCGAATATTTGGCGAACACAAAACATTTTTTTTTCCTCCACATTATTTCTTCATTTATATACTTTTAATACATGCTAACAATTTTTATTTGTGGGCAAAATATTGATGAGTAAAATGCATTTGTTTATAAAAACAGTAAACAAATTTTAAAAAATTTGGTTTAAAAATTTCTTAATTTTTTTTTTTTTGTTAATATCACTAAAGAGAACAAAAAACTACAATCTGAAAAAAAATTATTGTAAGACTTGATCCACTTAAACAATCGACGATTCAATTTTCGACTTTGCTTTTATTTTTTAGGCGTTGTTTTCAACATACCAACTTGAAATTTGGTATGACGATTTACCTCCATTGGGGGTATACTCTCCTAAAGTTTAGATAAAATAACGCATTATTGTTTAAGTTATCATTAATTATTTCTTTTGATTTGTTGCAACTTAAAAAAATGTTCATGCAGGTTCAGACAAATCCAGTTTTTTTTTAACATTCTTTTGTTTAAACAAATGCCTTGCGGGAATAGGATTTATTCCAAAACTTTTTGCTACACTCCGTACTGTAATGTTTCTGACAAGTTCCAATAAAAAAATTGCTATTGTAAGACAATTCCTTTTTAGATGATTTATACTCTTAGTTTTACTCCACTACTATATTAGTATCCACACAAAATGGAAATATGAGCAAAACGTTGTTTATTTTACGGCGAAATTAAATTGAGGTTAAATAGAGCACATTTTACATTGCCTATTAAACAAGGTAAATATTATTTTATCATCAAAACTAACAAAAAATTACAATGAGGTACTCGTTATTAAAAAATAAGGTTAAGAAGCTCATATAATATCATACTTATATATGAATTAATTTTATAGGGTGAGTTTATGAAAAAAGTCCCAGTCCTAACTTAGCCTATCTTAGTCTTAGTTTTTCCCTAAAATATATCTGATGTTTTAAGACGGGTTTATAAAAACTGTCCTTTGTTCTAAGTCGATCGTAAAATATATACGCGAATTTTTCACGCCAGTGGGAATTGATTTCTGATCTATTCTGTGGTGTTATCACAGAGGAAAAATTAACCTAAAAATTTTAGGTTAAGTTAGGACCAAGACAGGATTACGAATTTTATAAACGACATACGGGTAGGTAACCTGCACATTTAACATTTTAGGAAAAAAATTAAGACTAAGATAGGCTAAGTTAGGACTGGGACTTTTTTTATAAACCCACCCTTAGTGCAATGTTTTAGTTTAATATAGGTAGGTTAGGGTGACCAGATTTTTGTGCTGGACACTTCTGCTGGAAAAAAAATTGATGAGCGGGGGGAGCAGAAATCCGAAAAATCATTTCTTGATCCCAACATTTTTTGATGACCGAGAGGAAAAATTTTTTTGATCACAGATAGTGCTCCAAAATGCTGAACTTTCCAGCAAAATTCCGGACGTATGATCACCCTAAGTATGTATCAAATCCTCAGTATTGTAAAAAATACATGCTGTGTATCAATACAGAGAGGTACAATAATAATCCTAAGATTTAGAATATTATTAATTATTAAAATTCTACTTACCCAGATAATAAATTATGCAATGATTGAACTGAAACTTTATAAAAATCACCAAATCGACCAATATTCAACATACGTCATGGCTACCACTGTCATGTGTCATGGTAAAAGTGGCGCCACTGGCGGCCCACTGCTAGCTAGGTTTGACGCGGGAAATTTAAAATAGTACCACACATTTTTTAAATTATGCTAAAAAAGTTAATAAGAACATTCAAAAACGATGTTAATAATATGAAAACAGTGTTTATAAAATGTTCTAAAAAATCATTTTCAAAACATTTAAAAACTGTTTAATAACTGATTATTAAATATTACTAAAATAACATTTTTTCCGTAAGGTGTATAAAATGTTAATAAAATATTGAAAATATTTTTTACATATAAGCACTGTTTTTTGAATATTTATAAAATATTTCATGCTGTATGGGTAGTATGTGTTTCAAGGGCGAATAGCATAGCTAGCTCCATGCTCAAATCATTTTATCCGGCCGTTGGAAACGGCGTAGTCATGCTAACTTTCTTACTACGAATCCTGCCACTTTCATATTTTAGTATGTGTTTCAAAGGTGGATTGCATAGCTAGTTCCATGCTCAAATCATTTTATCCGGCCGTCGGAGACGGCGTAGTCATGTTAACTTTCTTACTACGATTCCTGCCACTTTCATATTTTAGTATGTGTTTCAAGGGTGAATTGCATAGCTAGTTCCATGCTCAAATCATTTTATCCGGCCGTACTAGACGGCGTAGTCATGCTAACTCTCTTACTACAAATCCTGCCACTTTCATATTTTAGTATGTGTTTCAAAGGTGGATTGCATGGCTAGTTCCATGCTCAAATCACTTTATCCGGCCGTCGGAGATGGCACAGTCATATTAACTTTCTTATTACGAATCCTGCCACTTTCATATTTTAGTATGTGTTTCAAGGGCGAAGAGCATAGCTAGCTCCATGCTCAAATCATTTTATCCGGCCGTTGGAAACGGCGTAGTCATGCTAACTTTCTTACTACGAATCCTGCCACTTTCATATTTTAGTATGTGTTTCAAAGGTGGATTGCATAGCTAGTTCCATGCTCAAATCACTTTATCCGGCCGTCGGAGATGGCGCAGTCATGTTAACTTTCTTATTACGAATCCTGCCACTTTCATATTTTAGTATGTGTTTCAAGGGCGAATAGCATAGCTAGCTCCATGCTCAAATCATTTTATCCGGCCGTCGACAACGATGTAGTCATGCTAACTCTCTTACTACGAATCCTGCCACTTTCATATTTTAGTATGTGTTTAAAGGGATTGCATAGCTAGTTCCATGCTCAAATCATTTTATCCGTCCGTCGGAGACGGCGTAGTCATGTTAACTTTCTTACTACGATTCCTGCCACTTTCATATTTTAGTATGTGTTTCAAGGGTGAATTGCATAGCTAGTTCCATGCTCAAATCATTTTATCCGGCCGTACTAGACGGCATAGTCATGCTAACTCTCTTACTACGAATCCTGCCACTTTCATATTTTAGTGTGTGTTTCAAAGGTGAATAGCATAACTAGCCCCATGCTCAAATCATTTTATCCGGCCGTCGGAGATGGCGTAGTCATGCTAACTCTCTTACTACGAATCCTGCCACTTTCATATTTTAGTATGTGTTTCAAGGGTGGATTGCATAGCTAGTTCCATGCTCAAATCATTTTATCCGGCCATAGGAGACGGCGTAGTCATGTTAACTTTCTTACTACGAATCCTCCTAGTGAACACGGATACATACCTGGTATGTTTCTCTTACGTAATCTATTCAACATGTTATATCCAAGGATATTGGATGTATGGTAAATGGACCTTAAAATTTCAGCCACAAAAAAAGTTATAGCCATGTAATGGCAACATAACTTGTAACATACTCATATGTGGCAAATATATAACATACATGTAAAAGACATATATTGTATTTCAAAATATTTACCTTAAAATATGTTCTGATGTTACATGTGTGCTATATAACATGCAATTTCCGTGGTATATGCACAAGGGGGTAGCAAATATTATACAGGGTGTCTCCAAATGGGGTTACCTATAACACAAGTGGACCTAAGTTTTAGTATTTCGACAGTCACTATAAGAAATTTTGTTTCTTAAAGAAATACGATGTGTTAAGAAAATGTACTTTTTTATGCAGGGCGCTCAAAAATTTCAAAAATATAAATTTTACCCAAGAGCAAACTACCTTTATTTTTCTCATTTTTAAGGAAAATGCAATTTGAAAAAATTGTTTATTAAATCTTGTTTAATACGTCTTTTTCCCCAATACCTCACCTCAGTTTTCGTATTTTTCCGTAACGGATACTAAAAAATTTAGGATTAAGAAAGGAAAGTATTTCAAATGGCTTTTTTATTAAAAATGAAAAATAAAGGTAGTTTACTCTTAGGCAAAATTCATATTTTTGGAATTTTTAAGCGCCCTGCTCCTTCATAAAAAAAATAATTTTTTTAACATAAATCGTATTTTTTTAAAAATGCGGAAATTTTCATAGTGACTTTTTGTCCAAAAATTAAAATTTAGGTCATTTGTTGTATAGGTAATCCCATCCGTAGACACCTTGTACTACTGTTACAATATGGCTCAAGTAAGGAAAAACTAGATGTAAAAAAAGGCCAATCTAAAATAAATAATTTTTATATTCATAAAATACATATATCATAATATATATATATATATATATATCAAAGTCATACAAGAAGGATACGTTCATTTATATAATGAGTTAATCAAAAATAAACCAACTGCCAAATTAATAAAGGAACTAAATGCCAAATTGCACATTCTCTAAACTATATAATTTGGTTTATTACAAGCAAACTTTTGGTTAACAGAAAACATAGAAGATAAAATAGCTGAAGAAAAATAACATATACAGAAAAAGTTAGCTGATTGCAAGCTATGTAATAAGGTAAAAAAAATAAAGAAAAGCCTGACAGTATACATGAATCATTTTCATTCCACTATAAATTACGAAGAAATAAACATTAGCATGATTACTATAGAGACAAGAAAAGTGTATACATTTTTGGTAAAACAGAACAGCTTTATCTCACATTAAAAGAAGTTTCAGGGAAAAAGGTAGACATTAAAAGCTTAATGAAGTTTGTTCCAAATGATGCTCGGACTTTTACATTTAAAAACTGTGGATTTTGAGGGTGACGTTGAAGGCTACAGTAACACTATTGATTTTGATATAGACGTAAACGAACAGTAGAAACAAAAATCGCAGGCATATTAATGAGAAGTACGACACTTTGCATTTTCTAAGTGTCTATACACCTACATACACAAAATATACTATTTTTGACAGTCGAGTTATTATATTATCTATATATTAAACTCAGGCAATTTTTAGTTTTATTACTTATTTACTCTAGTGACTGAATAAATGCTTTTTTGAACTATATATTTAACATCCGAATAAAGTTTGATTTAATGTATGGTTATCCAAGTTTAATTGTACCAAATATCAACTAAAATTCTGAACGAAAATAGTTAATGAAAAAACAATAAGAATTCTTCAATTATTCAGAAAGGAGCTAAAAATTTATTAGAAACAAGAAAAATTCAACAAACGTGACAATAATACTCAGATAATGACGAAAACAAATTTCCTATATAAAAAAAAATTTTACTTCAGACAAACCTGTCAGCATGAATTTGCAAGCAGACTAATACTTAAAACTTAATTATCTTAAAACTAGTTTTTGGCGCCTGGTTTCGTTTTTTCATACATATCTCAATAAATTACGGTACAATAACTGCCCCGGCTTCTTGTTTTCTCTCTGTAGCCTTTGCTTTGACAGTCTGAACCACTCACTAGCGATGTTCTCGAATTCTTTTTCACAATGTGGGAACGTTTCGTTAACAGCAGCTAGAACAATAGTTTATAACAAAATTTTATAACTTTTTTGTATATTATTTACTTAAAAGCAATTTCTAACTTTTTTAGAAATTCTTTGTCTTTACTTATAAGTACCTACAACATGTTACATCGTTGCCCAAGCACTTTGTTTCCATTTATTACTTATATAAATGTGTAATTTTAATGATTGTGATTATACAATTTAAGCTACAATAAAGCACCTATAATTTTTCTGTGGCTTGAGCTTAGTTAAATTTCATTAAATTTCAATTTCAAGATTGGGAAACATGTCAATAAAACTCCAAGAAATAAGTAGGTACCTAATAAGCGACTGAACACTGCACCGAGGTGCTAATGATTTACACTTCTACGTACTTACCTACAATAGTTTTGATCTCTGAACTTGATTCCACACAAAAACAAAGACGATTTTTTTAACATGTTAAAACGCACGCTAGAAGTCACGTTGCACCTCCTTCAGGGTCACTTGTGTTAGGTTAGAATATTAGGATTAGGTTATTTTGTTAGGTATAGTTAGGGATATTTGAGTTAATTTCGTATCCTTTTCTAGCACGAACTATGTAATACAGAGTGCGAAAGAGATGTCCTATAATAATTTTATAACCAGATTTACCGGGAAATTTAAAACGTCATAATATTAAAATGTTATCCAACTGTATGAAGATACGGGATTATCAAACTAGTTTTTGATTGGCGAGTTTTATTTTTTGTTATTAGATCCATAAAAAAAATAAAACGGCCGGTAACACTAATCACTATTTTAATAAATTTATAGAGTATTTAAACGAATAAGTCATCAAGTATTATATAGGCACAATTACATTTTCATTACCACTTAATGGCAACTGAATAAGACATATTTGTTTAATATCACAAGTGTTAATTGGTAAAAGAGCTTCTTATTCTCATTGGGCATGCTATTATTATGCTGATTAAACTACACTGGTCACTGATGTTATAACCTAACTATAGCAGCACATTCACTACTACCACAGAAGACCTATAGGTCTTCTCTGCTACTACACCAAAACAATATACATAATATAAACATAAACATAAACACACCACAGATAGTAGACAACCCCCAAATCCAAAGCCATATATATACCTAACCAAACTTTTTTGACATTCCATATGTAAGCTAGCTTGTTTCACGTTTGTAGTTTACCAAATTACATGATTAAATATATATGTGTAATGTAATTGTAGAAAAACTTAAAATGTCCATGATGATCACAAAATATATAAATGTTATATCTGGTGTAAACATATAAGATGGGTTGATGTGTAATATGTAGCAATTATCTAAATATCACATATTTTAATGTTATTATTTAACATACAAGCAATATAACTTTAAACGTACATACTGATTACAGAAATACATAAATGTTATATAGCTGATACATACACATAATACTTGTTATTGTAATGTAGCAGTTACGTAAAAATCATATATTTTAATGTTATTATTTAACAAACAGGCAATATAACTTAAAATCTACATGGTGATAACAGACATACATAAATATTATATGGCATGTAAATATACAAAATACTTGTTATTGTAATGCAGCAGTTATGTAAAAATCACATATTATAATGTTTGTATTTAACAAACAGGCATGTTTGTTAATAACTTAAATGTATATAGCATTTGAAGATGGTTTATATAATGGAGATATATTTGGTAATATGGCGTGTGTTACCTTGACAATCTCTCTTTGGTACGTAACAGCCATATGTGTGTTCACTGGGCTGCCACTTTCATATTTTAGTATGTGTTTCAAGGGTGAATTGCATAGCTAGTTCCATGCTCAAATCATTTTAGCCGGCCGTACTAGACGGCGTAGTCATGCTAACTCTCTTATTACAAATCCTGCCACTTTCATATTTCAGTATGTGTTTTAACGGTGAATTGCATAGCTAGTCCCATGCTCATGTCATTTTATCCGGCTGTCGTAGACGGCGTAGTCATGCTAAATCTCTTGCCACGAATCCTGCCACTTTCATATTTTTAGTATGTATTTCAAGGGTGAATTGCATAGCTAAGCCCATGCTCAAATCATTTTATCCGGCCGCCGGAGACGGCGTGGTCATGCTTACTACGAATCCTGCCATTTTCATATTTTAATAGGTGTTTCATTGGTGAATGTTATGGCCAGTTCTGTACTCAAATCATTTTACCCGACCGTCGGGGGCGGCATAAGCGAACTAACTTTCTTACTACGAATCCTGCCACATTCATATTTTGGTGTGTGCTTCATGAGATAATTAAATGAAAATGCCTTTACTCTAATCGTTGACCCGGCTGTCGGGAGCGGCGTAGTCACTTTAACCACTGCTACTTTTATGCTTTGGTGTGAGTAAAACAATAAAGAATTAAGAAGTGACGAAATAATAAATTCAATATTTAAAAGTTTGTGGTGTTCTGGAATAGCTATAGCTAAACTCCGCCAGGACGTTAAAATAGATAAGACGATAAAAGTAAGGTGAACATCGGTATTTCAGTACACGGTCCCTAACATATTAATTATGTTACAGATAACCTTAATACTCCATTAAAACTAAAAAGAATAATTAAAATAATGGGAACAAAAAATGAAATTAGTCAAAATTCTTCTAAAAAATATGAGCTAAGCCATGTTAACCCTAATTTTTCTAGGATTTCGGTGCTCAAATACATAATTATAAATCAAAAATACGCGCCACGCTATCAAAAAAATTGAAGCTCTAGCAATTTTTAGCAATTTTAAACATATAAACATATTTTGCCGAATTCACTTTGATGATAGACATCCGTGTAAAGGTTGTTTTAATGTGTCTGCTAATACACTCTTAATGGTAAGATCTCTCACAAAGATCGCAGATTATCCATTCTGCGGTCACGTCCAATTTTATATGGCCACACATTGGACAAACGCTAGACATGTCATCAGAATATTGTAATAGATCACTGGCGATACGTATGCGATATTCACTAGTATTAAAACTATGTTTTGGAATTTCTTCTCCATCGAAAAAACATTTCGCAAACTTTAAAACAAACACACCGCAATTATAATCATCCTTTTGTTTGGCATGTTCAATTAAATTAACAGTCCAGGCACGAATTGGTAAAATATGTCTGCCACAAACCTTGAATGCCTTTCTGTTGTAGTTCCTCAAAAACGAAGTGAACTTTTTTGAATATCTATTGGCACTATTCATTGTTGTGCCAGTAGGATCAAATAAATAGAAGACTAATTTACTGATGTCTGCCACTAGTAAAATCCAGTGAATTCCCACAGTAAGGGGAATTATTAAAGTATTTTCTAAGTTGGGTATATTTTCGATTTGAAAATCAGAGTCCTCTTTATAAATTAGGAAGTAAGTTATTTCACAAGGTATAACGGTAAATTTGCTGGTATTATGAATTGCTAAGAAAGCATCTAGGTACATATTGCTATGTAACTGTTGATTATTTGGTAACCGTAAGAAATCATCAAAATGAATCGTTTTCGTCGGAATACTGTAGGTTTGGTATCTACATACAAGAAAAGCGGAATGTTGAAATGCGCTGCAAATATTAATATAATATTGTGGATCAGCAATCAGTCCATTCTGCAATAGCGAATGTTTCTGTACTGTCTGTTTTGCAGTTAATTTAGATAGATACGCCTTTTTAAAATAGTTATGACGTCGCTTCTTTGTTTTTTCCATATTTCCGGTTCCACCTTTCGTTTGGTATTGGAACATCTTCCGCGTGGTATTTCCAGTTTGATTTCTTTTTCTAGAGAAAAGACATGTTGTCGGATTAATCTCAGAAAACGAGTACACTTTTGGTTAGGAATACCATTTAATAATACATTTTTCACATATCCGAACCAGCCTTCGTTCGAATTTACACCACACCAGAGGGGATAGTATGTAAAATACTGCTTCAATAATATGCCATGTAGTTTGGGACTGAAGAAATAATTAAATTCATTTCCACTGGAGTCTATATGCACTTGATCAACCACCATTTTAAAATGTTTGTAAAAATTACTAGAACTCCAAATAGTCTCTTCTTCTGAATCGTCAAAATTGCCATTTGTGTCTATCTTGATTTGCTTTTTCATAGATGAAATTTCCTTGGTATCGTCACATTTTAATGTCATACTGATTTCCGATAGTGATTTGACGGCATCTACTACTTCGTTATTTTTATGCGGAGAAAGTAAAATAACCGTCAAATGTTTAAACCATACAGATGTAGCCCATATACATGATACATTAAACAATGCTGCCATATTTTCTATAAGAAATGGTCTTCGTTCTTTATCTCTAAACACTGTCTTTATGTCCCGAATAATATTTTTAAGTAAATGAGCACAACAGTTTTATTATTATAAATTCAGTCCCTGTCAACGATGCTTCTTCTATAAGTAATTTGTAAGTTGTAAATAAATACTCCCTAATCGTCATATTATTCCAACTAGCCAGTACTGAATTGATTAGAGCATGGCTGAAATCAGTCACCGCTCTAGAAAATATAGGCCATTTTCCATTTGTTATAAAGAAATCTTCAACATTTTTTAACCACGCCGATATTGCATTAGTTTCTTGCCGACTACTAAGCATTTCAAATACTGGAAAAGCAACGCCTTGTTGCTGAAAGTGGGTAACTCCTGCATAATAAAACATCCTCTTTTCAACATGGCTCATACGTCGCACACAATTACCAGTTGCGTCTATATGAATGTCTAAAAGGCCGATTGAACCTAATGTATGTAAAACTACGTTTAATTGTTCTTGGCTAATGATTTGAATGTTGAACGGTTCGCCGGCGTACTGAATAAATGAAGATTTCTTCTTGTCATAAGCTCTCTTCATCAGAATCACGTCAAACATATCATCTGCGTGCCTGTACTCGCTACAGATTTTCTTGTATACTGACTCTGATGGTACAGTATCTAAGTTGCCCTGTTGAATGAGCATTTCTGAAGCGTTTTTTATGTCTTCAGAACGAATCACAGATGGTTTATATTGCTTTAATCTATCTTCCAAAATTCTTCTTTCAACTCCACGAGCTGGTCGGTTAATAGCTGAGGTGCTATGACAATAATTTAAACCATAACTATATACTAGCACGTTTGCACCACTTTAAACTAGGGTGGATCTGCACAAGGTTTCCTCCTCTCACATTATTGTTGACAATGTTACCAGAAATTGTAGCACATTCCAATTTTTATATTTTGTATTACTATTAATTTTAGTCTTTGTTTCTACAAATAGCGCACAGTTGATACGATTTTTTTCTATAATGTTATTGATAATATGTTTTTTTGGTATATAGCTGTTGACGTTTGCATATAAAATTTTAATTATCGACGTGAACTTGAACCGTTGATTAATTCTTCTCTATCAATGTATTTTTCTTTATTCAGATTATTTAAGTAAGTATTGATGATCATATCGTGGACGGTAATTGGTGGAGTGTATCTTTGAATTTTTGGTGATTTTTTTATCTATTCCGCTTGATTTTTTGTTCAGAGATTTGATTGGATTATTTGGTATGCCTTCGATTGGTTTTATAGGCCTTTTTGGATATTTTAGTGACCATGCAGTATGATCTTTTCCACCGCATCCTGTGCACTTTGATGGAAGTTATATATTACATTTAGTATGATGATGTGGTCCATTACACTTATAGTACAGTACCTAGAGGTAAAAAATATGCAAAACTTCGGAATAATGTCATATTGAACGGATTTCGTTCATTTTTGGCAGTATAATAGTAAATGCTTCAGAGAAAAGTTTCTATATTGTGCGGGGGCTTGCTAATTTATAGGGGGCGGATGCCACCCCCTCTCAGGGGGTGGCAAAAATATATATATTTATTGAAGCTGAAGTAGAATAAAATTTTAAGAAGAAAAGGTTTTATGCAATTTTTCACATAAATTGATAGTTTTTAAGTTATAACGACTTCAAAATTGAGATTTTAGCTTAAAAAAAAGGTACTTCCAAACAGCTTTCGTCAAGTATCTCGAAAAGTATTACTTTATCAAAAAAATGTTACAGACCAATTACAGAAAGTACAAACTGGGAATTAATTATATTTTTTGTTTATTGATGTAGGATTAATAATTTCGGAGATATTTAAGTTTACATTTGGCATCCAAGTGTTCATAAGATAATTATTTAGAGTGAGAGTTAAATATCTCTGAAACTGCGACACCTACGTCAAGGACGCTAATAGGTAGAATAATATTATTATTATTATTATTATTATTATTAAGTAAGCTTTCAACTATTTTTTTATTTGTTTCTGTAGCATAAAAAACAAAGAAATTATGACCGAAGCAATGTGCGTCTACACATTTTTTTAATAACAACGTCGCCATTTTGTTACTGTAATTAGCCAGTAATTAAAAAAAAAAGGAATTTCAAACACTATTTCTCAATAATATATAGCATGACGTAGATTGTCAAAGGGCATAGCAGGATAAGCATGTGTTAGGTGCCCCCGCCCCAATCGGAATGAGACTTTGAGCACAAGTTGATAGTAGTGTTAGATGAAATTTCCCAAATTATTATTTTTCTAAAATCATTTTTACGGGAGTAAAAAGAAAAATGGGAAAAATTTTTTTTCTCGAGAACGGATGAACCGATTCTCATGAAAAAAATACATGTTATGGCTTTCGATGGTGCAAATGTGGGAAAAAATTATTGAGTCCATTTGTCGAAAAAAAGTGGTGAAAAAATTTTTTCAAAATAAAAAAAAAATTTTTTTTAGATGTTCTAGAGGCACACTCACCATTTTCTTCCAAATACATGCTTATATGCTCCTTTAAAACACATCCAATTTTCAAAGCGATCGGAAGGGTACAACATACTCAAAATTGATAATCATTGGCAGACTGCGGGCGGCGCGTAGTCTATGTAATGAAGCATTATAAGACGACTTTTTTGTAAATATTTCGTGCAAAGACGAGATTACCTTCTCCCCCTCGTTTTCGAGGGTGCTGAACACGATGCAAGTGGTGGGAGAAGTTTTTGACCGCCGCAACCCCCTGCAACTTTTTTTAAAAAAATTTTCAAAATACATTTTTTTTATGGGATGTTCTCAAAGAATGAAGACTAAGAGAAGTCTCATCAATATAGAGTAACCTGATTCGTGAGAGGCAAGAGAACTCACGCAAAAAAGTCAACCCGAATTGTGAGAGGCAAGGGAACTTGCATTAAACAAGCACCCCGACTAGTTAGAGACAAGGAGACTCATGATAAATAAACACCCTGACTCGTGAGAGGCAAGAAGACTCACAATAAACAGGCACCTTCACTAGTGAAATGCACTGTAACCTCCTCGTAGTGGACTTTGAAAACTAGTTCTTTCGTAGGCTGACTGCAGATGTCCTCATTGCATAATCTTCAGATTTTCAAACTAGATTTTGTTTAACCCCATAGTTGACGTCAGAGAATTTTTGCACCACACTTCTTGAAGTTTGATACTGATTTAAATGGTAGGGTTGCAATGTTCGCCAGTGACCGTGGTAGTAAGATGTAGTAATGAACCGCTAGTCTAAGTAATAAAGGCAGAAATAGTGTAAATATTTCTTGCAAAGACGAGATTACCTTCCTCCGTCCGTTTTCGAGGGTGTTGAACATGATGCAAGTGGTGGGAGAAGTTTTTGACCGCCGCAACCTCCTAAAACGGCCACTCCTCTTATGGATCCCTTTACGTTTTCTATACGGGTCTGGGGAGTGATTTATCAACGGGTTATACTTGAAATAACATAGAAGATGCTTATAGAGTAAGTTGAGTCCAGACAGCAGGCCTAGGGGGTTAATTAAACCCTTCCGAGGAGTGGAAAATCATTTTTTATCAAATAATTCGGGTTCAAACGCGTTTCCCTCGTTTTTGGGGTCGCTGATCATGGGAAAAATATTCATTTTTAGCTCCAACCCCTCTTCATCTCTCAAACGGTGAGTGAGGGGTGATTTCTGCCCGTTTGAGGGAGTTGGAGCTAAAAATGAATATTTTTCCCGTGATCAGCGACTCCGAAAATGAGGTATACGCATTTGAACCGAATCATTTAAAAAAAAAAACTACAACCCTCTGGAGGGTTTAATCAACCCCCTAGGCCTGCTGTCTGGACTCCACTTACTCTATAACCCCCTTCCATATTATTTCAAGTATAACCCGTCGATAAATCACTCCCCAAACCCGTTTATATATGAAAACATAAAGGGATCCATAAGGAGGATGGCCGTTTCAGGGGGTTGCGGAGGTCAAAAACTTCGCCCACCACCTGCATCGTGTTCAGCACCCTCGAAAACGAGGGGGGGAAGGTAATCTCGTCTTTGCACGAAATATTTACAAAAAAAAGTCGTCTTATAATGCTTCATTACATAGACTACGCGCCGCCCGCAGTCTGCCAATGATTATCAATCCGATCGCTTTGAAAATTGGATGTGTTTTAAAGGAGCATATAAGCATGTATTTGGAAGAAAATGGTGGGTGTGCCTCTAGAACATCCCCTAAAAAAAATTTGTTTTTATTTTGAAAAAATTTTTTCACCACTTTTTTTCGACAAATGGACTCAATAATTTTTTCCCACATTTGCACCATCAAAAGCCATAACATATATTAACCTCCCCACAATAAAATTGTGGGAGGTTACTACAATTAGTCCAAAATCGAAAATTGAGATAACATCAAATCTTTATGTTTTGAGGTCCCAGGAACCCAAAAAAATTGTTTTTGAAAAATGTCTGTGTGTGTGTATGTGTGTGTGTGTGTGTGTGTGTGTGTGTGTATGTATGTTAGCACGATATCGGCGAAGCTACTAAACGGATTTGGATGAAACTTTGCATGAGGGTTTCTTTAGTGCTCCAGAAGATCTGAAAAGGTTTTGGTTGAGATCGGATTACGTTTAGTGCTGTTTTGGCATAACAAGTTGTTTATTTTATGATTACTTACAATTTGTAATTGAACCATTGAAAAGCATTAAAAATTCCGATTTCAACGATATATCACACTTGCACTTTTTCGATTTGGTTTCCGTGAAAAAAATTAAAAAACAAAAATTTCACTTGTTTTGTCCTCAAAGCAGTGCAATGTACAGGGTGATATTCTAATAATGACAGAGGTGTTCAGTGATTTCGGCTGATAACTCGGGAACGGTTGAAGATATCGAACTGAAATTTGAAACGTAGGTATAAATATTGTAGACGGACGGAGAGTGAATTAATAATACACCTACGTCACATGACGTCACAAATAAGAAAAATTCTTAGAAACTGTTGCAGATATCGACTTAACTGGAAACATCCAATTAAAGTTTGAAACGTAGGTGGAAATATTGTAGATGGATGGAATACGAGTGAATTAAAAATACACCTACGTTCTGATGACGTCGTAAAAGCATAAAATTCTTATAACAGGCGAACTGATGATGATATCAAAAAAATATTTCTACAAGACGAGTCACGAAATTTTTGTCACTTTTCAGAAAAATGTCAGATTTTTAAGAAAATGTCAAATTTTCAGAAATATGTCAAATTTTCAGAAAAATGTCACTTTTCAGAAAAATGTCAAATTTTCGAAAAAACGTCAAATTTTCGAAGAAATGTCACCTTTCAGAAAAATGCCAAATGTTTGAAAATTGTCAAATTTTCGGAGTAATGTCACTTCAGAAAAATGTCAAATGTTCGAAAAAATGTCAAATTTTCAGAGAAATGTCACTTTTCAGAAAAATGTCAAAAATTCAGGAAAATATCAAATTTTCGAAAAAACGTCAAATTTTCGAAGAAATGTCACCTTTCAGAAAAATGTCACCTTTCAGAAAAATGTCAAATTTTCGAAAAAATGTTAAATTTTCAGGGAAATGTCACTTTTCAGAAATGTCAAATTTTCAGAAAAATGTCACTTTTCAGAAAAATGTCAAATTTTCGAAAAAACGTCAAATTTTCGAAGAAATGTCACCTTTCAGAAAAATGCCAAATGTTTGAAAATTGTCAAATTTTCGGAGTAACGTCACTTCAGAAAAATGTCAAATTTTCGAAAAAATGTCAAATTTTCCGAGAAATGTCACTTTTCAGAAAAATGTCAAAAATTCAGGAAAATGTCAAATTTTCGGAAAATGTCACTTCAGAAAAATGTCAAATTTTCGAAAAAACGTCAAATTTTCGAAGAAATGTCACCTTTCAGAAAAATGTCAAATGTTTGAAAAATGTCAAATTTTCGAAAAAATGGACTCAAAGGAAAATTCCCAAAAAATACTACGGGTCCATTTGTGGTATAAGTTCTCTGATAATGTGTTAAAGCGTGCAGACTGTATGCTGAGTATTTTTGACGTGTCAAGTGCATCGAGAAATTACAAGTTTTTTCGACATTTATAAAGCCCACGGATGGTGTGAGAGGCCATCCTGAACCGCTTACAAGCCCTACAAGTGTAAGCAACCCCACCGGAACGCTTTCGGTGAGTTTTTTCCAATAAAACTTTAAAAGTGACAGTGACATTATATTTTAAAAACTATTTCCGCTACTTCCGGCATCCCGCCGAAAATTCTTCCGGCAACATAACCTAAAAATAGTACTACATAACCTAAAAACGATTTAAGACATTGATACCAACCTAAACATTTTTCAAAAACCAAATTCCCCAGAGAAACATTGGAACCAAAAATTTGACAGCTATCACTTCCCCGGCCGATTTAGTGAAAAATTGATCGAGGCCAAAAGATAAAACAAAATATACCAACTCAAACTTAAACGACCCACCATGAACACTACCCTGGCTACATCTGGCAGGGAAGCTGTCCACCAAGAGTTATATGGTTTTTTCCAAAGATGGCCATCCCTGCCATCCATCCCATTACCAACGAACAGGTTTTTTCGTTTAGTTGTTCCGAGGTTGTTTCCCGTATCAATAATCAAAATTATTAAGTGCTCTTGCCTACGAACGTTTTTATAGAATTGTGTTTTTTATATTAATTTTAGGTCCATGTGGACACATTATAATTTTAACCTAGTCTTTAAGCCTGCCTACAGAAGACAGGAGCTACTTTTCTATTTTTCTCCAAGCCAAACCGGACCTACCCCGTCCAGCCTCACACTCGCCACGGCGGTGTTCACCGTGGTTGTCTGGCTGGCCCCGGGCTAGGATCCGATGAAGCATATATTTGTATTAAAAACATTGAATAAAATATTAATGTTGTGCAGACTATAAATTTAACACTCAAGTTCTTAGGTCCAAATCCCACCGAACGCAAGACTTTTTTTCTGATTTAATACGAAAAAAATATTTCAACATAATAAATATAATTAAATGAGATCGTTCATATTGTTTAGTGCTCTTTTCGGCTTCAAAGATTCACCGGGTGGGGAGGTTCCAGCCGCTTCCAGTAGCTGCCGATTTTTTTTTTCATGAAAATCGGTTTATCCGTTCTCGAGAAAAATTTTTTTTCCATTTTTCTTTTTACCCCCATAACTCCCGTAAAAATGGTTTTCCAAAAATAAAATTTCATCTAACACTACTATCAACTTGTGCTAAAAATTTCGACCCGATTGGTGCGGGGGCACCTAACACATGCTTATCCTGCTATGCCCTTTTTTGGTTTGTATACAGCACTTGCTTTAGAAAAAAATAGTTTAAACTATAAACGTATTTTCGATAAAACTTTTTTTTTCATTTTCCAAATATCTCAATATATATTAGTTTTATTGAAAAATGGGTAGAGATAAAAAATAAAGCTCATAAACCGACAATGAATTTCGCTTGTTTATTTATTTATATAGATTTAATAGTTTCGGAGATATGATATTATAAATGGCGTCCGAACGTTTATAAGACGAAAAATGCAGTTTAAATGTTAAATATCTCAGAAATTGTGACACCTACGTCACGCATGCTAAGAAATGAAATTAAAGAAAATTAATTGCGCTTTCAAATTATTTTTTACTCGTTCCTGTAGCATAAGAAATAAAGAAGTTATGACGGAAAAATGTGCGCATTTATATTTTTTTATATAAAAAGGTCGCCATTTTGTTACTCTAATTAGCCAGTACTTTAAAAAAATTATCTCAAATACAGTTTTTCTTTAAGACGTAGCATTACCTAGATGCTGCTCATTTAAAGCACTTGCTTTAGAAAAAAAAATGCATTTTAGACTTTAAAGGTAATTTCGAAACACTTTGATACCAAATATAAACTTAAATATCTCCGAAATTATTAATCCTACATCAATAAACAAAAAATATAATTAATTCCCAGTTTGTGCTTTCTGTAACTGGTCTGTAACATTTTTTCGATAAAGTAATACTTTTCAAGATACTTGACGAAAGCCGTTTGGAAATACCTTTTCTTTAAGCTAAAATCGCAATTTTGAAGTCGTTATAATTTAAAAACTATCAATTTATATGAAAAATTGCATAGACCCTTTTCTTCTTAAAATTTGATTCTATTTCAGCTCCAATAAATATATACATTTTTTAAGTACCACCCCGTGAGGAGTGGCACCCCCTATAAATTAGCAAACTTTTCTGTGAAACATTTACTATTATACTGCCAAAAATGAACGAAATCCGTTCAATATGACATTATTCCGAAGTTAAAACCTCTAGTTACTGTACTATTAGTGCATTTTATTGGTGCGGTACAGTTATCTCGTGTATGTGTAAATTGTTGACAGCGAGAGCAAGGTTGTGGATTGGAGCTGGTGGTGAACTTGGATAAACTGGGTAATGTTTATAAGAGGCCTGAATTTAATAATTTTTCTGAGGAACTCATGCATCCTGTTATGATTCTTATAAGATAGGTGGCTTTATTAATAGCTTTCGAAACAATTCTTTTGCAATACCTGTGGGTGATGAGATTGCGTGAGAAATTCACTAATTTCCTCTTCTGTAATGTCATGTTCTACAGATCCGATGACCACACTGTATGAGTTATTATGAACATTAGTGTTTGTTGGCGCAGTTGAGGGTTGGGTTTCTTTGTAATTTATAATGTATTTTTGGCCAATAAACTGCATTAGTGTCTGGATAATTATATTTTTGTCTTAATTAGTTTTAAGGAGGAATCCCATTTTCGTTTTAAGAATCATATCATCAGTATTCGGGTGTTCCTTGTCCCAAATGTCTGACATCGTTTTTCTTGTTAGCGGCTCAGGTGCTTTTATATAGAATAGCGTTTTAAACAGTTTTTGTGATATTTCTTTCATTTTTGCTGAAATATTTTTTTGTTTGATGTGTCTTTCTTTTTCTGTGAAAATCTCTTAATTTAAATTAGTGTTGAGCAGTGTATGTGGATTTGTAATATTTGAATGTGGAATTTCTTTATCATTATTCAAGTTTTTATTAGAATTTATGTTTTTAGATGTTTGGTTTTTACTTGTAGATTGGATATTTGAGATCTGTGTTGTTTGACTGTTGTCCCATAACAATTTCGTTTATTGCTTCTACTGATAAATGTTTGTTCTTGTTCTTTTTTGAAATACTTCCTAATCTGCTCCTTGCTTTTCTTTCATGTCTCACTTTTTTCCAATGACCATCATCACACAATTCCATTTTACTATAGCTACCATCACTTTCACTAGACATTTTAAATTAGGTACTAACTAATAACTTGTACTAAGAGCAAAAGATAAATAGGTGTTAACTCTACCACTGTTGCTATAGAACTGTCACCTTCAGATTAAATGTTTTAAACTACAATTGTGACTTTATTAGGAATCAACGTTGATTTCCCTTGTAACAAAATAAATATTTTTTAAAAAGCCTAAACCGCAAAGGCTAATGTAACATATATGCAGCGACAGCCAGGCGGCTCTGAGGTCCCTTGCATCAAACAAGGTGACCTTTAAGCTGGTGCTTAACTGTCGAAATATTTTGACCAAGCTCTGTGAATGCAACTTGGTTAAGCTCATATGGGTGCCCGGACACAGTGGTGTGGAGGGCAACGAGGAAGATCGTTTGGCGGGAGAAGGAGCAAAAACTCCCTTTCCTGGCCCTGAGCCAGCCTTCGGTCTGTCGAGTCTGATTCACTCAGAACTGCGAGACTGGGCTGCGGCACAGTTTAATAACCATTGAGCTCAGGCCCCGGAATGAGGCAGTCAAGGCTCCACATAAAGGGCCCTCGGGTGCCTCTACCGTAAAGTGGTTGCTTGGGCTCAATAGAGAAAAAATGAGACGGATGGTGGGCCTAATAACAGGACACTGTCCTCTGAACAAACACCTACATACAGGTTGAGAAATGATCCTATTTGTCGTATGTGCGGAGTGGAGGATGAAACCATCACTCATATCCGATGTAGCTGCGCTCCACTAGGAGCGTCAAGGCATAGAGACCTCGAGAGGCAATTCTTGCATCCAGAGGAACTACGGGTTATCCTTTGGAACAGATTGCTTTCTTTTGTGGAGAGCACTGGTCTCTTATAAGGGATCCTACACGTCACGAATGTACAATAGGCTGCGGATTATGACATCTGCTCGCGTTTTCTAATAATAATACTAAAAATGAAAAAGTAAAATTAGCAGAAATTACGAAATATTGCCATTTCTACAAAAATTGTATTTATTGAGCTTTTTGCGCGAACAATAAATATTTTGAAATTACAGGTTTTAAATTTTTTTCGTTTTCCTCATGCCCCAAATTTCATATTAGGACATATAGCGTTTAGATAATAATGAGTTTAGTAATTATAAAAAACTGATGAAAAACAGCAAAATTTCGCCATTTTTTAAAACTTTGAGTGCGATGTACTTTTTCCTTCATTTTGCTTAGCTTGGCGATATGCAACTTTTCTGGGTTATAGCGATAGAAAAATAAACAAGTGTTTTTTCAGCCCACCTAGTAATTATGTAACATATTCAGTTTTTCCTTTTATCCTCTTAAGTACTGCAAAACCTCAGCAGTCTCTCGCTGTGTTGTACTTTTAATTGTAGTTAATTGGGTAATTCGTAACTATAAAAGTACTTGTAGGAGAACAAAAAATCAAGTACAAAGTACAACTACCTTCACTAAATTTACTAAAGTGCAAGTACCAAGTACTTCAATTAATATTGTACTTAAGTACAAGTACATGTAAAAGTATTTACTTGTGCTACCAAGTACAATTTGTACTTGTACTTGCACAGCTCTCATATACACTATACTTTACAAATTCTTTACGGCATCGTTTGACGTTTATGAATTAAGGATGTTTTGCAGCCTGTTTGTATACCACCTATTTTATATATCATAGATGTGCATTTTGCAATTTATTAATATATTGTGACGTGTTTCCACCCTTAGGAAACCACCCTCGCAAATTCCGTGGGTTCCAAAAATTATAACAAGAGATGTCCACTAACACACTTCATTAAATATTTACTGGATACTTCACAGTTCACAATACTACTATTAATTTAAATACACTTTACTGACTAAAATCACAATGTTTATCAGTTTGTTTATCTTTGAAGTCTTAACCTCACTTTCTATACTTTCTGAACTTTCTGAACTACTCGCCGAGAATGCGGTCGGTCTTTTATACCTAAAAATGACAGATCTTGATTGTTCTGTGATGACGCCACCATTCTCTAGATAATTCCAGATGTCACTTTGGAATCTTCTGGTAGGTTATTTTTCGAGTAGGTGCAAATACATCATTCTAGGGGTTGTAACATATTACACTGCCCCCTCCTTAAGCCTGAACGTCCCGGTCAGGCAATTCAGCCTCTTTCACATACTTCGCCAGTCTATCCAAGTGTACGATCTTCATCTTGGACTTTTTGTTTCGTTGAATCCGATAGACGACATCATTAATTCGGGTAATAACAGTATAAGGTCCTTCCCAAGGAGGTTGAAGTTTCGGTGACTTCCCTTTCTTTCGCTGTGGGTTAAACAGCCAAACCAGATCTCCTGCCTTGAACCCTTCTGAACTACCCTTACGGTCGTATCGAGCCTTCATTCGGTCACTGGCTATGGTGATTTGGTCTCTAACCAGCTCATGAACATTTCTTAGCCGTTCACTCATTTCATCCACATAGCTGTTCACAGGAAGCTGTTCTCCGCCTGGTGTTCCGAAAATCAAATCACACGGCAGTCTGATCTCATGTCCAAATACTACACGGGCTGGTGTTTGTTTCGTAGACTCGTGGATAGCAGCTCTGTATGCCATGAGGAAGAACGGTATGTGGAGATCCCAATCACGTTGATTCTTATGAACCACTTTAGAGAGATGTTCTTTCATGGTCTTGTTATGTCGTTCCACCATTCCATCTGATTGCGGGTGAAGGGCTGTTGTCCATGTTTTGTGTATCCCCAATAACTTGCAGATTTGCTGAAACACCCCCGACTCAAAGTTCCTCCCTTGATCTGAGTGCAGCTCCAGGGGTACACCAAACCGACATATCAAATTATCTACCAAGACTTTGGCAACAGTGACTGCTTCTTGGTTTGGAATTGCATAGGCCTCTGGCCACTTACTAAAATAGTCCATGGCAACCAGTATATACTTGTTACCGTCCTTAGTTACTGGGAATGGGCCAGCTATATCGATCGCAATCCTCTCGAAAGGAGCTCCGACGTTATATTGTTTCATTGCACCCCTACTTCTAGTCTGCGGTCCCTTACTTGCTGCACAAATTTTGCAATTGCGACACCAAGCTTCCACATCCTGACGACTATTTACCCAATAAAATCGTTCTCGTACTTTATTCAGGGTCTTATTAACGCCGAAGTGTCCACCGGATGCTCCATTATGCACTTCCTGAAGTACTTTCGGTACTCGACACCTGGGAATCACTAGACGCATAACAACTTCCTTGCCATCCGGGCTTTCCCAAGCTCTCTTTAGCAGCCCGTTTATAACTTTGAGTGAATCCCATTGGGCCCACAAAGCCTTCAATCCAACTGCCTTGTCCGAATCATCCTTCCACGCTGGTCGAATTCCTTTCTCCTTTGCTTTCAATATAGCCCCAATCTCTGTGTCATTCAGTTGTTCTTGTCTCAGGGCTTCAGTTGTCCAATCATCAGGAACCTCTATTTTAATAGTGTTGACGGCCACCGTACCCTGAAATTTCTCAACGTGGCGGCAGTGCTTGCAATCTTCCTTGCACGGTCTTCTAGATAAAGCGTCTGCGTTCTTATGAGATCTTCCAGGTCGATGTTCGATTTTGAAATCATACTGTTGCAGCCGTTCTATCCAACGAGCCAGTTGACCTTCAGGGGTTTTCAACTGCAACAGCCATTTTAATGCAGCATGGTCGGTGCGAATCTTAAAATGTCTTCCATAAAGATATTTATGAAAATGGTCCACTGATTTAACGATGGCCAGTAACTCTTTCCGGGTTACACAATAATTTCTTTCCGGTTTGGACAGCACCTTGCTGAAATATTCGATCACTCTTTCCTGCCCATTCTGGATTTGGGACAGTACACAACCGACCGAAGAATTGCTGGCATCCGTGTCTAAAATAAAAAGTCCTTCCCGTTGTGGGTACGCTAGCACAGGACCAGTGCATAGAGCTGCCTTCAATTTTCTCCATGCCGTTTCACATTCCGGTGTCCATTGGTACTGCACTTTCTCTTCTGTCAGCCGGTGTAATGGCTTCGCAATTTCGGCAAACCCTTCCACAAAGCGCCTATAATAAGTGCAGAGGCCAAGGAAGCTCCGTACTTCATGAACGTTAGATGGTCTTGGCCAATCTCGTACAGCAGAAATTTTGTCGGGGTCTGTTTGTATTCCATCCGAAGACACCACGTGACCAAGAAATTTGACTTCTTTCTGGAATAGCAGGCACTTCTTCGGGTTCAACTTCAGATGGGCATTCCTGACTCGCCCAAATTCTTCTTGAAGATTTTTCAAATGTTCTGTAAAGTCTTGTCCCATAACAAGCACGTCGTCAAGGTAAACCAGGCACGTCCTCCAGGTTAGCCCTCGCAGTACGAATTCCATCAATCTTTCAGAGGTAGCTGGCGCATTGCAAAGTCCAAAAGGCATCACGGTAAATTGATAAAGACCACTGCCTGCTGAAAACGCTGTCTTTTCCTTATCATCCGGATGAAGCCCCACTTGCCAGTATCCACTCCTAAGGTCTAACGTAGAAAACCATCGTGAGCCTGCCAACGTGCTTAACGTGTCGTCAATTCGTGGTAATGGGTAACTGTCTTTCTTCGTGACATCATTTAATTTTCGATAATCGACACAAAATCTTAATGTTCCGTCCTTCTTGGCAACCAAAACTACTGGCGATGACCAGGGACTCGTTGACTCCTCAATGACTCCATCTTGCAGCATCTTGTTTATCATTGCCGAGGCATCCTCTTGTTTCGCTAATGGAAGCCTCCTAGGTGGTTGTCGAATAGCTGGTGAGTCGCCAGTATTTATCCGATGCTGGACTATGTGTTTTTGTAAGGGCCTCTGTATTCTTGGCAAATACTGAACTTTCCTTTTCCAGGAACTTGATTGCCTCCCTTCGTTCATCCTCAGATAAATGCTCCAACTGAGTACTCAGCAAGGTCAAAACTTCCTGGTCTATTTTTGTAGACGAACTGCCCTGTTTGTTCCTCGCACCTCACTACCCATGTGACTGGTTCATAGGAGCCAATCGGTTTGCCTTCCTTAATTGTCACTGAGTGGGAATTTAAATTAACGACTCTTATTGGGATTTTGTCTTTAGTCCGGGTTAAAGTTCTCGCCACAATAACATTGGGTAGGGACTTAATCGATTCATCTTCAACTAGGCCAACACGGTACCCTCCAGGATTTCCTTCTAAGGCAGCATCGATCATTTGTTCTGAATGAGCAGGAATCTTGATCGTCTCTGTTGTTAACAACCTTGCTTTATGGAATTGGTCATCTGCGGTTGCCAGAATAAATTCCTCATTTCCAATTTTTAAGACTCGCTCCCCTACGTCAACAATGAATCCCTGCTCTCCCATGATGTCTAGACCCAAAATGAAATCATCCATAATGTCAGCCACGTCCAACCTGCAGTTCCAAGTTAACCTCTCCATGGACCGCAGCCCTGTCCCCCGTGGCTGTCCGAATGATTACTCCATTTTGCTTCTTGTCAATCTGCAAGCCTGATATAAACCTTGGCCGCACTATTGATGACGTAGCACCGGTGTCTATCGTAAACACACATTTTCTTCCATTCACATATCCTTGCAACAGCAGACTACTTGGAATTCTTTGGAGCTGGGAAATCTTTACTTCTCTGGGGGCACCGCATTCCCTAGCCAGCACAGCCCCCTTGGTGCTGGCTATCTCTAGTTTTCCTGCTTCTCTTCAACATTCACAGCATTTACTCGACTCTCCGAGTTCTGCTGTCGACAGTCTCGTTTCATGTCCCACCTTGCCGCAGTTGAAACATTTAATACCTCCGCTCGGCTTTCCTTTATTTTGTTGTTTTTCCTGCTTTCCGAGGCCATCCAATTTATCGCATAATTTGGTGAATATTTTCTGCATCTCAGTCAGCAAGGGGTTCTGGTTCATTTCTGGTTGCGATTCTTCGAGAGTCACAGCTCGCACTCTCGACCTTGGAGTATCCCTGTAAGCGGCTTCTACTTCGAGTGCACGCACCAAAGCTTCGCTACTACTTTGGTGTCTCGTCAGTCTCAGAACTCGCCTGACCTCTTCGTCCCTTATACCATCTAAAAAGGCCCCTACGGCTAATTGTTCCTGGAATTCTTTAGGTGCACTCGGATACGCCAGGTGTGCCAGTCTCTCTACCGCAGCTTCAAATTCTTGTAAACTTTCCCCAGCTTTTTGCATCCGGGATTTCAGCTGAGCCTGGTATAATTGGGCAAGGTGTTGATCGCCATACCTCAAGTCTAATGCAGCTTCCAAGACTTTAAAGTCCCTTTGTTTCTCAACTGGGATGGTTTGGAGTAACTCTAAAGCTTGGCCCCTTAGTGCTAGAACTAATGCCATGGCCTTTTCCTCATTATCCTAATTGTTCGCACACGCTGCTGCCTCAAACTGCCTCTTGTACGTCGTCCAGGAACTTTGGCCGTCAAAAGAAGGAGGTTTTAGTCGCTGCCCTGATGATACCACCTGCTGGCTTCCTCTATCTCTCAACTATCGTTTAAGCCGGTCTATTTCTCCCTTGACTTCTTCTTCGAACTCACTCATCTTTTCTTCAAACTGATTTACTTTTCCTTTTACTTGACCGACTTCGGTCTTAACTTCACCTACTTTATCTTCGACCTTATCTACTTTTTCTTCTACCTTGCTTATCTCTTCTTTGACTTCACTTTTGACAGAAATGATTGCGTCCTGTTGTATTTTTATTTGATCGCTCAGGATTTTCCTTAATTCCTCCTGGCGTCTTTCTTCCAAGTCTTCCATTATTTTTCTGAGTGCGTCTTTTTCCTCTTGACGTTGTCTTTCTTGCTCTTCTTTCTCCTCTTGCTGTCGTATCTTCAGGTCCTCCATCATTTCTCTCAATTCGGCTTTTTCTTCTTGGCGTCTTGTTTCTTCGTCCTCTTTTTCTTTCTGACGTCTTATTTCCTGATCTTCCATTATTTTCTTTAATTCGTTCCTTTCTTCTTGACGCCGTTTTTCTTCCTCCTGGCGTTTTCTTTCTTGCTCTTCTTTATCTACTTGACGTCGCTTTTCTTGTTCTTCTTTCTCCTCTTGACGTTTTTTCTCCTGTTCTTCTTTATCTTCCTGCCGTTGCTGCGCCATCATTTTTTGGAATTGTTCGAATAAGTCCTGTATTTGTTTATCGGATGCCATACTTCTTGTTGTTACGGGCATACGATGAAATTAAAATAAAATAAATTTAACTGTCACGTCAATATCGGTAATGGAACTTCCCAGACAAATCTCGAAATAGCACGAAAAAAGTCTTATCCAGAGTCTTTTGTCACTATCCAGTTCAGAGAATTTAATAATCTCCACTAATGTCCAAATAGAAAAGTTCTAGAAATTTTCATGCACTAAATGAGTCTTTTTCAGTGTCTCTATCACTTCTCAGTTCAAAGGATTTAATTATCATACTAATGTCCTAATAAAATGTTCTACATTGTCTCAAAAATGCACTTAACACTATTTTCCTGTTCGAAAATAACCCTCGAACAATGTCCAGTAAATGAGTCCTCCGTGTTAGCACTAACCCTCGAGAATACTTCTCGAACACTCCAGCACAGCTTCAGAGCTCCTCTTGTCATAAAATTCCGCTTTCTGACACCAATTTGTGACGTGTTTCCACCCTTAGGAAACCACCCTCGCAAATTCCGTGGGTTCCAAAAATTATAACAAGAGATGTCCACTAACACACTTTATTAAATATTTACTGGATACTTCACAGTTCACAATACTACTATTAATTTAAATACACTTTACTGACTAAAATCACAATGTTTATCACTTTGTTTATCTTTGAAGTCTTAACCTCACTTTCTATACTTTCTGAACTACTCGCCGAGAATGAGGTCGGTGTTTTATACCTAAAAATGACAGATCTCGATTGTTCTGTGATGACGCCACCATTCTCTAGATAATTCCAGATGTCACTTTGGAATCTTCTGGTAGGTTCTTTTTCGAGTAGGTGCAAATACATCATTCTAGGGGTTGTAACATATTACAATATGTAATAATTTTTAAAAAACCGATTACCTACTTGTCTTTTTGTCGTACACTGATTTAAATATCGTGTCATTATTACTTACTATAGGTACAGTTACTATTTATATTTAATAAACATCAAATGGGTATATTATACTATTTCAACTTGGAAATATTAATGCAATGTGACAATGGATAGAGCTTATTTGTGCAGGTATCGAGTTATTTTAATAAAATTAGATTAAAATGAAAGGTTAATGACACAGCCAACTATAAAGTATTCAAGTAAGTTCAGTGTCCAAGTGAGAAAGCGTCAACTCATAAATCAGGAGGTCGGTGGTTCGATCCCTACACTCAAAGAAAATGATAGGTAAATTCAACCAAAAAGAGCATATGAAATCGCGCCTATCTAGTTTCGTAGTTAAATCAATCAGAAAAGAATAGTCATACAACTTTATTTGTTTTCGTAAACAAATAGTAGTTTAATAATCATATCTTCTTGTAACAAATTAAATAGTACAATGACATTTTTTTATGTTCACTAACCATTTTCAATTTGGTCTACAATTAAATAGTACAACGAGTTTGTTTTTTGTTCACCAACTAATTTTTAGGTTGATCTACACTTTATTGTATGATGAAGTTTTTTTTGGTTAGCCAAAATCTCAGTATTGAGACATCAGACCACCCAAACCAAAGATTAGAGATCGTTTATAAGATCCATCCAAATATATCGATGATCCCTGAGAGAATTTGAACATTGCAATCATGTTATTAATTTTCTATAAATTCATAAGAGTATAAGATAATGCATTATTGATTATTGTCAGTGATTTGTATGTGGCGTCATCTGGGAATAATTTCTGTAATAGACTACGTGGTAAGCAAGCAAATTTTATGGTAATTCTTTTAGAACTTCTAGAAGACGACAATAATATTGGTTTGTCTACCAAGTACAATAATACAGCGAACTAATACTGGGTTAGAATTACAATTCGATAATAGTTAAAAGTAAAATATACTATTATCTAGTTTAATTTGACAGAATTCAACAAAATAATAGTCAGACGAACAAAATAATAGTCTTATTCATCTATTTTTTAAGTTAATGTTTGTTTTGTTGTACGACAACTTTTTATTAATTAAAATAACAATCACCTCTTGTTTAAAAATACCATCAATATAATTTAGTTTAACAAAATTAACGATATTGTTAGTTAACCATTTTTTTTTGTTGAATTTACCCATACTATTTCTTTGAGTGTACTCATTCCATTTTTTTTTTTTTTGTTAAAATAATTGAGAAAAAAAAATTTGTTTTTTTAAGGTAATAATTGCTTATAAAACCGATATGCGAATGTACTTTTTTTCAATTTTAAGTCTGTTTTAGACCATTAAATATTCTATTTATGTTGTAGATGATACTGTTCCTTTACCGTTTTTTCTCCAAACCGGTTTTCCAGGTTTGTATAAGTACCTCAACTACAAAACAATTCTTAAAATAGTTGGCTGAAAGATTTTCACATATTTTGAATACGGCTAGAAATCCAATTTCTTATAATAAAGACTTATTATTACTGATAATGTGATAATCTCATTAAAAACATTTCACACACATTTATACTACTTTTAGGATCCAAAATAACGGACACCAAGATAGCTCAGTGGGTAAGAGAGTCAGAAATGTTATAGAGACAATGCAGGCGTTGAAGGTTCGAAGGTTCGATACCTACCGACCGCAATATTAGATATGTTAATGTAAATAAAATATACATGGATGTTACCAACAATACAGATATTTTACATAAAAAAAGGAAGTATTTTTTGTATAAAAGTGTTATATAACTTTTACATAATGAAGTAATATATTATTTATATAAAAATTATGTACACACGTTGCGGACATTTGATGTTACATTCATACATGAATTTTATGTAAAATGTTACATAATAAAGTAATGTGTTTTTTATGTAAAGTAATTACTTTATTTTACATAAGAAAATGAAGTATTAACCTCCCCACAATAAAATTGTGGGAGGTTACTACAATTAGTCCAAAATCGAAAATTGAGATAACATCAAATCTTTACGTTTTGAGGTCCCAGGAACCCAAAAAAATTGTTTTTGAAAAATGTCTGTGTGTGTGTATGTGTGTGTGTGTGTGTATGTATGTTAGCACGATAGCAGCGAAGCTACTAAACGGATTTGGATGAAACTTTGCATGAGGGTTTCTTTAGTGCTCCAGAAGATCTGAAAAGGTTTTGGTTGAGATCGGATTACGTTTAGTGCCGTTTTGGCATAACAAGTTGTTTATTTTATGATTACTTACAATTTGTAATTGAACCATTGAAAAGCATTAAAAATTCCGATTTCAACGATATATCACACTTGCACTTTTTCGATTTGGTTTCCGTGAAAAAAATTAAAAAACAAAAATTTCACTTGTTTTGTCCTCAAAGCAGTGCAATGTACAGGGTGATATTCTAATAATGACAGAGGTGTTCAGTGATTTCGGCTGATAACTCGGGAACGGTTGAAGATATCGAACTGAAATTTGAAACGTAGGTATAAATATTGTAGACGGACGGATTACGAGTGAACTAATAATACACCTATGTCACATGACGTCACAAATAAGAAAAATTCTTAGAAACTGTTGCAGATATCGACTTAACTGGAAACTTCCAATTAAAGTTTGAAACGTAGGTGGAAATATTGTAGATGGATGGAATACGAGTGAATTAAAAATACACCTACGTTCTGATGACGTCGTAAAAGCATAAAATTCTTATAACAGGCGAACTGATGATGATATCAAAAAAATATTTCTACAAGACGAGTCACGAAATTTTTGTCACTTTTCAGAAAAATATCAATTTTTAAGAAAATGTCAAATTTTCAGAAAAATGTCACTTTTCAGAAAAATGTCAAATTTTCAAAAAAACGTCAAATTTTCGAAGAAATGTCACCTTTCAGAAAAATGCCAAATGTTTGAAAATTGTCAAATTTTCGGAGTAATGTCACTTCAGAAAAATGTCAAATTTTCGAAAAAATGTCAAATTTTCAGAGAAATGTCACTTTTCAGAAAAATGTCAAAAATTCAGGAAAATATCAAATTTTCGAAAAAACGTCAAATTTTCGAAGAAATGTCACCTTTCAGAAAAATGTCAAATTTTCGAAAAAATGTTAAATTTTCAGGGAAATGTCACTTTTCAGAAATGTCAAATTTTCAGAAAAATGTCACTTTTCAGAAAAATGTCAAATTTTCGAAAAAACGTCAAATTTTCGAAGAAATGTCACCTTTCAGAAAAATGCCAAATGTTTGAAAATTGTCAAATTTTCGGAGTAACGTCACTTCAGAAAAATGTCAAATTTTCGAAAAAATGTCAAATTTTCCGAGAAATGTCACTTTTCAGAAAAATGTCAAAAATTCAGGAAAATGTCAAATTTTCGGAAAATGTCACTTCAGAAAAATGTCAAATTTTCGAAAAAACGTCAAATTTTCGAAGAAATGTCACCTTTCAGAAAAATGTCAAATGTTTGAAAATTGTCAAATTTTCGGAGTAATATCACTTCAGAAAAATGTCAAATTTTCGAAAAAATGGACTCAAAGGAAAATTCCCAAAAAATACTACGGGTCCATTTGTGGTATAAGTTCTCTGATAATGTGTTAAAGCGTGCAGACTGTATGCTGAGTATTTTTGACGTGTCAAGTGCATCGAGAAATTACAAGTTTTTTCGACGTTTATAAAGCCCACGGATGGTGTGAGAGGCCATCCTGAACCGCTTACAAGCCCTACAAGTGTAAGCAACCCCACCGGAATGCTTTCGGTGAGTTTTTTCCAATAAAACTTTAAAAGTGACAGTGACATTATATTTTAAAAACTATTTCCGCTACTTCCGGCATCCCGCCGAAAATTCTTCCGGCAACATAACCTAAAAATAGTACTACATAACCTAAAAACGATTTAAGACATTGATACCAACCTAAACATTTTTCAAAAACCAAATTCCCCAGAGAAACATTGGAACCAAAAATTTGACAGCTATCACTTCCCCGGCCGATTTAGTGAAAAATTGATCGAGGCCAAAAGATAAAACAAAATATACCAACTCAAACTTAAACGACCCACCATGAACACTACCCTGGCTACATCTGGCAGGGAAACTGTCCACCAAGAGTTATATGGTTTTTTCCAAAGATGGCCATCCCTGCCATCCATCCCATTACCAACGAACAGGTTTTTTCGTTTAGTTGTTCCGAGGTTGTTTCCCGTATCAATAATCAAAATTATTAAGTGCTCTTGCCTACGAACGTTTTTATAGAATCGTTTTTTATATTAATTTTAGGTCCATGTGGACACATTATAATTTTAACCTAGTCTTTAAGCCTGCCTACAGAAGACAGGAGCTACTTTTCTATTTTTCTCCAAGCCAAACCGGACCTACCCCGTCCAGCCTCACACTCGCCACGGCGGTGTTCACCGTGGTTGTCTGGCTGGCCCCGGGCTAGGATCCGATGAAGCATATATTTGTATTAAAAACATTGAATAAAATATTAATGTTGTGCAGACTATAAATTTAACACTCAAGTTCTTAGGTCCAAATCCCACCGAACGCAAGACTTTTTTTCTGATTTAATACGAAAAAAATATTTCAACATAATAAATATAATTAAATGAGATCGGTCATATTGTTTAGTGCTCTTTTCGGCTTCAAAGATTCACCAGTAGCTGCCGATTTTTTTGAATATAAAAGTGTTATATAACTTTTACAGAATAAAGTAATATGTACACGTGTGCGAACATTTCACGTTACATTCATATATGAATTTAACTCACATGCTATGTAAAATGTTACAACGTAATAATAATTACGTAAATATTATGTAACAGTGTTTACTGGGATGTTTACATCTAATTTATTCATTCTATATTTCCTGTTTAGTGTAGTGCATTAATGGATGTAAGGAACAACGTGGTAGTCAGCATCTTTAAAAATCGTGAAATTGTGGATTAGCGATTATTCGGACGTCTTTTGATGGTGAGAAGCTGTTATGTAAAGTGTGTGACGTTAGGCTGTCATACACACATACATACGATGCAGTAAAAACGTGTATCATTGAGAACACGCTAAACATCAATTAGCAGAGACAAACAAATGCAGTTGGAAAATAAAAACCAATGTTTATTATTTATTATGGATTCTGCACTTTGGGACCAAATTCCTAAAAGCTGGTAAAAATTCATGACATTCAGTAGGTACACTTAAATTTAATATCTGTAAGATTCTGGTCTCGTTGATTATGAATTTGATGTTAGAATTTGCAGAAACAAGAAGGTGGATTCAAAATGGTGAACTGAAACTTTTAAAAATTATCTAAAAATCTAAACAAAAATGATTCAATGCGCTTCATGTCTTTGGTTAAGAATCTGATATTATAATTTTCAAATTTAAAATAAGTTTCGGTATGGAGGACTGAAGCTTATTCCTTAAGTTGTTATACAGTCCACAATATTGAAGTAGCCACTACTTTATATTTTAAAATTATAAGTATCAGAATCTTAACTAAAGAGATGACTTGAATCATTTTTTTTTTCAAATTCTTTAGATAATTTTTAATATTTCAGTCCACCATCTTGTTTCTGCCAACTCTAACATTGGATTGGTAAATCAGCAAGTCCAAACTTACAGATATAAATTTTGGTGTATGTACTGAATGTTATGAATTTTGGCCAACTTTTCGAAATTTTGCCCCACAGTGTGCCGTATCGTATACAGTATTGGAAAGTGTTTGATTTGGTGCAGCAATAAGAGCAAGCGAGAAAGAAGCAAGCAATAGGGGCGTATCACTGTTTGCCTCTGCTAGAGTAGTAGTAGACGTCTTTATTGTGGGCGGTCGGTTAATAGTGCAATGTCAAACGCAGGACTTTCCGATTCTGTATGAAGTTGAATGTGCCAATCTTATAAGGAACATAGAATTTTTTTCATGTAACTTATCCAGTGCACGACTTACATCGAATAGCGGAAGAGTTATCTTATCAGTGTTATCTCAAAATGGACATACTGATTTCCAATGTAAATAAAGTGTTTCATAAAGTACTGTTATTTAGTAAAGTTCCTCCACACATATTGCATTCCCCAACTCTCTTCTAGTAAACTACAAAAAGTTTATTATTTCATTATCCCAGTCCGCCCATGTTATTTAAGTCATGACGCCCACGAATTCTATATCTGGTAATGATTAAATGAAGATAAAAAAAAGCATATGCTTCGAAATGAGTGCATTGACTCATGGGAGGCACATTTTTTTTTTTCAAAATCTAGGTTTCTGCATGTATTTTACAGTGGTATTAAACATTTAAACCGTTTTTTTTTTAAATTGTTTATAATTTTCGAAATTATAAATTCAAATAACTCTAGATTTTTTTCCAAACCAAGAGCGACAAACGAATTATGAAAATAGATGAAATATCTAAAAAATTTTATAAAAAAAAAATAATGATTTGAATTGTATTTGTGGCCGATATATCAGTTTTTGCCTTTAGGCCATTTATAAATAAGCAAATTGATATTTCTTCTTAAAACTTGGATTTGTTGTTCTGCAATGCTTATATTTTAATCCTTGCTATTTGAAAATAATCTAACATACAAATTTTTAAAATTACATCGAATAAAGCTTTGTGATCATAACGCACATTTTCAATTTTTTTATAACTTTCCTAATTTTTGACGCAAAAAAAAAACACCAACCTATCCTGAAAAACTAGGCATGATGTACACAGCTTTGTATTACTGATACAATAAAAAAAAAAATTCGCGATCAGGATTTGAACCTGAGACATCCGCATTCTGGAGCAAAAAGTTCTAGTCGTCTTACATACTGGGCTATCTGACGACTAAAGTCTGATTTGTAAAACCATAATACAACGATTAGACCCATTTGGGTGATTTTCTCTAACGTAATCTATACACTAATTTTTAACAATTGTGCTTCTAGATTGTTTTCAACAAGCTGAGGCAAAAATATAAGTAATAAAGAATAACCAGTTCAAATTTTAAGAAGAAATATCAACTTGCTTATTTATTATAAACGACCGAGATGCAAGTAGATCATTATTTTCTTTTATAATAATAATAATAAATGTTCTTTATTAAGTATTAAGCACATACAATACATACCAACACTCAATAGGCCATCGACCGAGGTCCTTCAGCCTGTTTCTTAAAATTAATATAATAATTATTAACAGTTATGTTTCAATTAACATATAAATAAACGTAAAAAAAAAAAATAATAATTATTTAATTTGGGAGTTTCATTGATCAATCCTTTCCCACAGCGTTTGTACCGGGTGTGTGTAGCGGTTTCTAATTGGTCTGTTTCTTCTTATGCAGAAAGGGGAAAGTAGATCTTTGTTTGTCTGGGATTGACTAAAGTTGGCCGCTTGTTTGGACAGTCGTTCTTCTATGGGTTGTACTTGGGTCAGCTGATATAACAATGCATTTGGCGGATTGTGAAGTTGGTTATTAGGGTGTCGGATTTTTGTGATTTTTCTGATAGCTGTGGTTTCTGCAACTTTGAGGTTTTTCTTCGCAGGGTTCTTCATATTTAAAGAAAGGATACTTCCATATTCTATTATGGGTCTGCAGATCAGCTTGTAAATTTGTATTTTTGTTCTGGTATTAATACCAGTTTCACTTTTAGAGAGGCTTGTGAAATGTCGTGCTCTTGCAATTGTTAGTTTTTTAACGTTTTTAGTGTGCAGGTTATAATTAATTTTATTGTCGATTGTTATTCCTAGGTACTTAACATTGTTCTTGGCGTGAAGGGTGTGATTATCTATGTTAATAGTGGGGGTAGTTGGTATAGGGTTATGGAAGAAAATTATTAAATGGAATTTTCTAGGATTAGGCTTTAGTCTCCATTTTTTAAACCACAACACCACTAAATTCGTCAGCTCCTGTAACTTTTCTATTGTTGCTCTGATATTCTCTCCATGTGCAATTAGTGTGGTGTCGTCTGCGTATTGCAAAATATATTTATCCAGGGCAAAGTGTTGTGGGTCTTCGTGGTATATATCCGAGCAGTAGATATTGTAGAGGATTGGCGAAAGAGGTGACTCCTGTGGGATTCCTTGCTGTGGTGAAAATTCATTTGACATTTTGTGTTGTACTGTCACTTTGAGCGTTCGTTCTGTAAGCAGGTTTATAACTATATGAATTAAATATTTAGGGCAGTCGAGTCTATCCAGTTTATATATGAGCCCTAACAACCATACGCTGTCAAAAGCTTTGTTTATGTCCAGGAATATTGCTGCGGTGTTGTTTCCATTTAATCTGGATGTTTCTACATTATTTGATAATACAGCTAGTGGGTGTGTTGTTGATCGGTGATCTCTAAAACCAAATTGGTATCCAGGTATTTTATTTCCTAATGGATTTTCTAGTCTATTCTTGATGATTTTCTCTAGGTTTTTTCCAAGGACTGGTAGTAACGTTATGGGTCTATGATTGCTGGCTAATGAATGATCCAGGTTTGGTTTAGGGATGGTAATAATGTCTTCCATTCTTTTGGAAAGAAGCTGTACTTTAAGCAGAATTCATAAATTTTGATTATGTGTTTGTGTATTTTGTCATCCAGTTGTTTTAATAAAGCTTTTTATGTAGTCGTGTCCAGGTGCAGAATTTTTTCCGTGGTTTAATATGTTATAATATTCTTCTTCCTCTATTATATACTCGTTTGGGTAATGTATAATTTGATTGTTTTCCTCAAAGTGTGTATTAAACCATGTTTCAATGTCTTCCTGGTGGATGTTGTCGAAATCGTCATCCTGGGTCGCTTTATACAAGTTTTCAAAATGTTCAGCAAATTTTTGAGCTTTCTCTTCGGCTGTATCAAAAGTGTGTCCATTCATTATTAAAGGTGTAGTATTTTGATTTTTGTTTTTGTACTTAGAAAGTTTTTTAATGTCATTCCAATAGTGTTTTCCTCTTTTACGATTAATGTCTTCACATGTGGAGATCCATTTATGCTCTCTGTATTGTTGTATAAGCTGTTGTATATTTTTTTTGTATTTATTAATTTCTTTTTTAAGCTCGGCGCTCCCATTATTCTTATAGTCTCTATATATTTTTCTTTTATTTTTGATCAACCTCAAAATAAAAGGTGGCAATTCCTGAGTGAAATAGCGAACTTCTTGTTTTGGAGTATTTTCTATGATGACCTTACTTAATTTATTGTTAAATTCAGAGATGTTGTCTCGACTAATATCGTGATCGTTTATGCTTTCAACATATCTTGACATTATGTTGTTGACTTTACTTATGTTTGTTTTGTTAAAGTTGTATCTTTCTATTTTGGAGCTGATGGCTGGGGTCTGCATGTCAATATCTATTTTGAAGCCGAGGTGGTCTGAGGCTAAATCTGTTATGTTTTCTACTTTATGTATGTTTCCTGTCATATTTAAGGTATGGAGTATTACATCTGGTGTGGAGTCGTTATTGTGGTCCATAAGGAATGTGGGTGGAGTATCGTATCTCGCAAAGTTCGTGTTCCTTAAGAAGTCGTTCATCTGTTTCTTTTTTGTTTTTGTGGTGACATTAAGATCCCCCACTATGATGACATATTTGTGTAAAGTGGCCATAGTAAAAATGTTTTCTTCAATTCTGGAATTTAGATAGATGTATGTTAGAAAAATATGCAATTTGTCATCTAAGTATGGTATTGTGAAGTGGGTGCATTCATTGAGGGGGTTGTTGATTCTGGGAGCATTTGCTTTGCCCATTTTCAGTTGTGGATGAACTTTTACTAGGCTTCCACCTCTCGCATGGTTATGTATTTGAGCTCCATTTTGTTGGATGATATTCCAATTTTTATAGATCACCGTATTTCCAGATTTTGTTTTGGATTCTACAAACATCGCGAGGTTTATATCGTTGTTTTCCATAAAGTTGTATACCAGTTCCTTTTTTGCTTGATATCCGTTTATATTTGAGTAAAGTATATTAATCATTGATGTGTTCAAATTGTTCATTGTTTTCACTAATAGTGGGCTCTGTTGGTGATTGATGTGAATCCACTTGTTCTAAATCAAACATGAGTATATAAATCCTATTTCCTGAGAATACCGCCACCGTATCTACTTTAAAATTGTTGACAAATCTCTTGCGGAGTTGTGTGAGTAATTCTTCTCTGTTGGTAATCTTGGGGTCGTTTACTTCATTTACGTAGCTATTTATTATTGTGTCGTGAATAGTTATAGGCTGGTGGATTCTCGATTTTTTGTTCTCCGTTGAGACTTCATGGGATTTTTTGTTTAATGATTTTATTGGTACATTGGGGATACCTTGGATGGGGTTACGAGGTCTGTTTGGACACTTATATGACCATGCTTGGTGATCCTCTGCGTTGCAGCTATGGCATTTTGGAGTTAGTGGGGAAGAGCATTTATTTGTAGCATGATTTCCTTTACATTTCATGCATGTGGTTGGTTTCTGGCAAACTTCAAATGTATGGTCGAATGAGAGGCATTTGCTACATGGTTTAGGTACCGGAGCTGGAGGCTTGCTGGGGTATACGGGGTAGTGACGGTATTTAAAATACAATCCTTTGGATAGGACAGTTTCAGATGTGCTTTGTGAACTGGTAATAATTCTAATTAATGTGGTGGGATTATTTGTAGCTTTAGAGATGATTCGTTTGCAATATCTGTGTTCGAGATTGGATTTGTTTAGAAATTCACTAACAGTTTTTTCCTCTATTTCGTGTTCGACTGATGCAATCACAACCGAATAACTTGTAAGATTATGTGTTGTCGAAGGTTGAGTGGTGTTGGGGTTGGGTTCTTTGAATTGTAGAATGAGTCCTCTCTCTATCATTTTCTCTAATGTTGTTGTGATAGAATTTCTATCCGTGTCAGTTTTTAGTAACAGGCCGTTTTTTGTTGAAAGAATTGTATCTTTGGCGTTGGGATAAAGTCTTGCCCATAAATCTGTAAAGTTAATTCTAGTGTAGTTTTTATCAGCTGCAATGTGGAATAAATGTTGATATTTTTTAAATTGGATGTCCCTCATTATTGGTGAGTAGTGTATATTGGGATTTCTGTTTATCTTTGTGTTTTTATCTGGTACAGTTTTTTGTGTCGTGTTTATCACTGGGCTTTTTGTGTGTTGACTAGCTGTGGGTCCTAAAATTATGTTATTTATTTGTTACTGGTTTAAATCTTTTGTCTTCTGTCTTTTCCTTTTGTAGTTTTTTTCCTTGGCCTTTATCCAGGTTCCTGATAATTCTGTAACTTCCATTTCATCATTTCCATCACTTTCGGAAGACATATCACTTTTATATTTTACTTCTAACAATTAATTAAACTGTTTATCAGTAGGTGTGCTCTCTCTGGCTGATCAAGCAGTACTGTTTTCTTTTATAAAAATGTTAAATATGTCATCTATTTTCATAATTCGTTTGCCGTTTTTTGTTCGATAAAAAACCAGTTATTTGAATTTGTTTATAACTATAATTTTGAAAATTATAACTAAATTTCAAAAAAACTGTTTAAATACCACTGTTAGATACATGTAAAAACCTACATTTTGAAAAATTTGCCGTCCTACGAGTCAATGGACTTAAACAATAAGCGATTAAAATTTCGAATTTATTGGTTTTTAGCCATTTGAATAAATATTTTGGGGTAACATTTGGCACGAAGGTTTAGTTCAATAAAGGAGATAGTTCCACCAACTTTGGTTAAAATTGATGCATTATTATGTTATATTTCTTAAATTCGATTTTTGGTGGTTTTAATTTTTTTTGCACATTAAGAAATAATTATTATTATTCAGTGCCAATCGGTGGAACCTCCGATTAGGCCTAGTCTTATTCATAATTTTATTACGAACAATTTGGTATTTTTATTTTTGCTATGCGATTGCTAGAACCGGAGATAATAAGGAAGGAAAATAGCAGAAAATTTCAGTATTAAAAAATAAATCGTTAAAATTTTATAAGAAGCAATGGACTGCCTAATCTGCCATAGCACTTGTTATTGTACCTGCAACGAATTAAAACAAATATTGTTGCAGCCAGAGAATTCCTTATTCACCTATTTTGATGCTTAATTTGACTCCCCTATAAATGAATAGGATTTTAGGGTTGTTGAAATCATAAAAAATTATAAGTAGAAGGCATATTAAATAAAAAATATAATTTTATTAGTACAATTTGGTGACTTTTTATTGATTCAACACAAATAACAAAATATAAAATAATTATCACTAACATTCACCTTTCAGTTCACTTATCAGATTTCAATCGTATTTGTTCGAGGCTTGATTGTCTTCACACTAAAATCATCACAGTTCAGTGAAAAACTTTGTAAATAAACTGTATACTAACCTCTCTATTTAATAGCTGACTACTTAATCTTTGGCTCATTACTCTATACTGTAGTTTAACTTTTTCTTGAAATTTCGATGGTATTACAGAAATAGTTGTCAAAGTATTTCCAATAAATAATATGAAGAACATAAGGCTTAAAACAGGTACCTGAAAATATAGAGAACAAATTATATAACATAAAATAATTATTTATACGTGAATATAAAAAGGAGTCTCTTTTTCACGTGCTAGAATTTTTCAGAATGGAGAAAAAGACATTTTATGTTGGAGTTTTATACATGAATTTTTTCATAAAAGAAGTATTTTAAATTACAAACACAGAACTTTAATATATAGTTTCTGCCAAATTGACAAATGACGAAAAAAAAATAACTAATAACAATTCCATTACATAATTTCATTCAGTAAGTGGCATTAGGGTAGGGCACCACCAAGCCGCCCTTACATGTTATGACTTGGTACACTCTCGGTGGTGGCTGTGCGAGAGCGAGAGCGGCTGTTTGTTGTGTGATGAACTCATAAGCCTGAAATCGTTTTTACACGACCAAGATGATGTTACTCCTGTCTACATTTTGAATTTCATTAAAGTCGCAATATTCAGGAACTGTATATCCAAATGTAAGGATTGTATTGAGAATATTAATAACTATACCTGTAACCGTAGCTAGTGGAGAGAGAGTTTTTCTAAGCTTAATCTGATAAAAACCCATCCGTGATCAACAATATCTCAATCTAGATTAATAAACTTAGAAACATCATCAATCGGATGAACTTCGCTGACTTAATAAGACAATTTGCTCATAGGAAGGTCGGGAAAGTAAAATTTTATCAAAAAAATTGTAATTTCAAAATACGTTTTTCTTCATTTTTTTTTCTCGTTTTTTTACGTTTATGTGAATACGAGAGCAGTGAGGAGGCGTTGTAGAAATCTCATCCAAGGTCCGATATTGCTAAAACCGGCACTGAGTCCATTAAGTAGGCAACCGTTTAAGAAATATGTTCACAAAAATTAATCCCCCCCCCTCTTGTAACATCTGTGTAAGCGTCTTTTAAATACTCTGTTGATTAGTTTGCCCCGCGAGAAAGAACCTAAAATATTATGCCTCTGAAGTAGTTTGGATGATAAAAACAGTTTTAATTATCTCCCAACGATGCAAACATGGTTGACTCAACTGTTTTGTCCCCCCCAAGCCGTCTTACATGAACCAAAAAATAAAGAAGTATAATCTCTATCAGTACAAAGCAATCCAACAATCCAAATTATCCCATGAAATAAATATTTTGTCATTAATGCCAATCAATCAATCATCAATCATCTTTATTCACCATTTCAGATACAAAAAAATGTATATATGGTATGTCAGTGTACAATTACATGTCATTTAAAAACATTAAAAATGTATATAAAAAGAAAGGGAAAAATGTGTCTACATTACAATAAGTAAAACTGTCCTTAATGTATAAGGACATCAAGTATTATATATACATACAAGAAAGAGATACAGATCTACATATAAACCGAATAATATAACACAAAACATAACATAGAAAATACAAAAGAGCCAAAAAAACTACAAATTTAAAGCTCGTTATCACTGAAATATTCATCAGTTGAGTAGTAACACTTATTCAATAATAATTTTTTGATATTTTGTTTAAAGATTATTTCATTTAAGCTTTTGTATTTATTAGGTAATTTATTGTAAACTTTAATAGCAACATATTCAGGGCTTTTTTCAAGGAGATGTAAATTATGTTGAGGAATTTCTAGCATTAAGTTATTTCGAGTGTTATAATCATGATTTTTATTTAAATGACTCAGCTGGTTAATTTCAGATTTTGCATATATTAATAACTGTAGTAAGTAGATACAAGGTAATGTCAATATTGCCAACTCAGAAAAGATAGGTTTACAATGTGTTCTTTGATTCACCCCTACTATATGTCTTATTGCCCTTTTCTGCATTTTAAAAATCCTCTCACTTTCCTTAGAACTAAGCAATAATACTATACGAAATCACTATATATCTAGTAGAGGAATTTATACACATCCGATTGCATTCTCACATTCAAAATGCAAGTATAATCGCACTGCAGGAGTGTATGCATCAGGTCTCATCTAACAATAATAATTACCATTGCGTATCACGTGATCGCACGCAATGCCTATTACGAATTACGACTTAACCGTGTAAACAATCAGTTTGCTTTAGACATTGTATTGTGGTGGATCTCGTATGTGGTGTCCCATTCGTTTCGCTTTGCATTTTTTAAATTTTGATTAGAACCGACAGAAAGTATCAGAGGTAGGTTAGTTAGTTAGTAGTAAATCAATAAGTAACATAAAGTCCTCATTTGTTTTACAATATTTTGTTTTGTTTCACAGACATAGAAAACCAACGTTCAATTAAAAATAAGGGCAGTCCGAATATTTTGCTAAATTTTTTAAAGAAACGAAAACCTAATGACGAAAACAACGAGTGTGGGAGTGAACACCAGAATACGCAACAAATCTGTGTATCAGAGAATATACAAGTTCAAGTGGCTACGATCGATGAACCATACGATATAGCAAATTTTGTTTACCAATTTATAGAAAGTGATGAACGAAAAATTCATATATTACACAATATATGGGTACCCAATGATAATTTTATATTTCCTCTAGATGATCATCATGAAATACATAGGCGTAACTTTAACTATTCTTGGTTAAGAAAATTTTCATGGCTTGCTTATTCAAAAAAGCTTGACGGCGCCTTCTGCAAATACTGCATGATATTCGCAAGTCAGTTCACCGGACAAAGTAGTAGTCAAAGTTTAGGGAGTTTATGCAATGATCCTTTCAAGACATGGAAAAGAGCAATGGAAAAATTTGCACATCATGAATCGACAAATTATCACAAGTTTTCTATTCTGCGTGCTGATAATATTCAGAAAAATTTGAAAAACCAAACATCAATAAACCAGATTTTGGATGCCCCTCTGTGGACAGCTCTTTACTTACCACTTTAAGGACGCCTAAATTTATATTATCGCTGTTTTGTTTAAAAACAGTCTATGCATTTACCTTGCCTCTAAGCAAGCTTCTACAAACAAAAAATTTAGATTTATGCTCCGCTCTTGAGTTAGCTGCGACGGTTACCGATCAAGTGAAGGCTGTAAGACGCGACGCTGAAAACCAGTTCGCAAATATATTTAAGCAGGCAGAAGACGTCCTCAGCGAATATGACATTGAGATCAAAATACCGAGATTAGCTGCTGGACGAAGCCAAAGATTAGTTATATCGATGACTTCAGCATCTGATTATTTTAGGGCAACAATTTTCATTCCATTTTTAGACTCTTTAATTTCTAATCTGGAAGACAGATTTTTAGAGCATAAAGAGACTACTAAACTTTTTAAATATTGTTTCCCTTCCTCCGCTCACGAAAATAAAGAACAGGATGTTCAGTCATTTCTGAAGCTGCACAATTTATATGCAAACAATGATTTTTTCGAAACATTCAGCAACGAAAGCACTTTGAAAGGAGAATTTGAATTATGGAATAACAAATATTCAGATGCAGCAAATATTTCAGCTCCTTCAAATGCGGTTGAGCTATATGTTGATTGCAATGAGACTATATATCCCAATATAAAAAGATTATTACAAATTTTCATAACTTTACCAGTTGCCACAAGCACATTTTCTAGTTTCAAATATTTGAAGTCATACCTTAGAATTATAACTGGACAGATTAAACGGACTGGCACTACTATATGTTAAAGAAAATATACCTATGTCTTGTGAGGAAGTTCTTAATGAATTAGCCAAACGAAAACGGAGATTAAGACTTGCAATTTAGCAATCTAGTAGTAGTACTATTTGTTTTAATTTTTTATTAGTTTTGAAAAATATTTTATTTTATTATTGTTATTGCGTTTTTTATTACTGTTGTTCCCTATTCTGTTCAGATGACAAGACGTCAGTTTTTTTTATTGTTTTAATATTTTTAATAATGATATATTAAACAAATTCGCGAAATTTCAACACTGTATAGTGACTTTACTTTACCGATACAAATAATTATTTGACAGCCTTGAATGTCAGTGGATTCGATGTAAAAAAACGAACATTTTTTTTACCTGTTAGTGGCTATAATAATAGTGTTTTAATGGAATTAGTAAAGAAGACCCAGACGTTTTGTCTGGTAAATTCACTGCTAAGTTTACCTATTTATGTTCTATTTCTCGGAGTTATTCTGAAATAAAGTGTATTATTATTCATTAATGTCTTATTTAGGAAATCAAGACATTTATTTTCATAAAACGTGTTTGTATTTCAAAATTTACATACACGACACATATACCTTCGTTTTCACACTTAGAACGGAAGCTCGCGTTTGCCTTTGTATAAATTCTATTAGAGGTATTACTAAATCTCTACTTAACCTAAACATTTTTATAAACTGCCGATCGTTAAGTTCAATTCAATATTTCTTGTAATACCTTTATATTGATCTGCATCTTCTTGAAATTCTAAATTTTCAATTGAAGCAAGAATATTTACTTTGTTCAAGTTAGCCATTTATATAAAACTTTGCTACTGTCATTAAGTAGCATGAGAGAATATGTCGTGTGGTCTTTACCCACTCGTTGAAAATTCCACTGAAAATTGTAGAATGAGACATTCGAGAATGCACATTTTTAGAGTAGTACAAATTTCGGTAGAGATTTTCCCAGTCGTATGCGACTTTTACTAATAGAGATTCGAGAATAAACCCGTAAATGGTCTAGCCTAACATGTTGCACATGTACAATGGAACGGCAGACCTGAGTACTGTGGATCTTCGAATGTGCTTACATTCTAATAATAATATTCAACAAATGGACAATCACCGACTTATAGCATGCTATCAAGTTTCTCCAATGTGCTTGAAATAACCATATGTACAAGTGTATTATTTTTTCTTAATTTTCATAATATTATTGGTATGATTCAACATGGCTTTCAAAAGGGTAAATCAACGATTGCAATTTTCAGTTTTGTTGAAAAAATTTTAAAATTAGTGGACGAAGCAAGCCATGCACTTAGCATCTTCTTGGATCTCTCAAAAGCCTTCGACTGTGTGAACCATAACACACTTTTAAATAAATTGGAAAAAATGGATATACGTGGATCAGCTTATAACTGGTTCCAGTCCTACCTTAAATGACATATACAAAAAGTAGGTATTAGAGACAGCTTCGTAGCTTGTTATTTAGAACCAGAATGTATAACCATGGAAATCCCACAAGGTAGTGTACTCGGTCCGATTTTATTCATACTTCACATGATGACTTTACCACTGCTGTAGAACAAATTTGGGTATTCCAAAGCACTCTAGACGAATCTCTTAAAATGCTTTAAAAAACTGTACATCGACTCAAAAATTCGCGAAAATCCCATAGTATACTCAGAATGTTGTCTTGAATCCACATATATAAAAATATCCATTTAAAAATCGAAAGTTGAGGTCAGTTTCGGATAAACTGGAAATAGTCTCATACCGTTTTTATGTCCAAAAATCTATTTTTACAGGTAGTTTATGCACCCTAAATTTCAAATGGATAAGTTAAAAAATAAAGAAAATATAGGAGGGAGCCACTAGCGGATGGCTATAAAATTTTTATACAAGACTGCAGTTGTCCATTCATTAAAGAAAACACTCTGGAAAGATCGTACTTTACTGTAGCTATCTATACCTTCAGCATACTGTTGACAGAGAAAGTGTAGTTTGCATCACCGATTTTATTAAAAAAGGTGCAGGTTCGCAACACCGCAAAGCACAAATGTGAAATAAAATATTTCTTGGTGAAATTATCCAATTTTCAACCAAATCAGAAAAAATACATATTGGCCTGGTTTAATGGAGGTCTCATTTCATAAAATATAATTGATTATCCTTATATATACTATACTTACATGCCATGTTGTAGTGACGTTATAACTTAACCAAAATAGCGTGTATGCATTATAAAGTTGGAATAAATAACCAATGAATAAAAATGGCAATAAAAAGCTTAACCCTCTCCACATCCAATAATGAAATCCTTCAATTGTGATGTCCATATTATGTCTTTCACCAAGTGCTTTCAGTCTATATAATACTCCCCTTTGATACCTAAATTGTAGATACTGCACCAGACCTATGACAATAAATAATTCATTAGTTGCTATTTATCGAGTATTAAGATTCCAATATATCAAGATGTGACGTCGATTTTACTACCAAGTAAAGATTTCAAACTTATTATATAGATGTTTAATTATATTATTTACAATAATGTTAAGGTCTGGATAAAAATGAACAAATAATGAAAGAAAACGTATTTTTATCCGACCTCGATATAGATATTAGATAATAAGGTCCAATAGGGTCATCTCACACATTTAAATCATTATATTCTAATGCATGGGTGAACAGTTTAGAGGTCCTAATTAATAATACAGTGACAATAAAATTTCAAAAATCTTCAGGGATAAAGGGGGGTTGAGTACCTGTGGTGTTTATTAAAACAAAAAAATATTAAAAAAAAGTAACTCCTAGTGTCACTTGAAAGTGAAACCATGTAAAAAATGTGTAGATAAAGCCATGATTCAAGATTTTCACAAAAACAATCAACTTTGACACACCTTGATTTTTTAAATCGGAATGCAGGTATTTGAAAACAGAAACAGAGAAAAAAATCAAAATACTTTGAACAGATCAAAATTAAAAACACGTACATAAAGCCAATGATTTAAGATTTTCATAAAAATATTCAGCTTCGGCGGCTCATTACTACTAACACTTTATGATTTGTACAAGGCAAGATGGACAAGATGACAGAAGGTGATGAAATATTACTTATCACATTACTTCGTTGTTTTTTATTATTTTGGAACGTTTCATAAAATATTTACAAAATAATATAAAAAAAAATTCAAAAATAAGATCCAGCCTAATCCACATGAACCATTACATGGCGAGATGACCCCATTAAGCAGGCGGCTAAATTTTTAGCACGTTTATCCAATATCCAATTGATCTAAAATTTTCAGATTTTCTTTCTATGAATTGAGATAATCCTGGGGACACCAAAAAAAAAAAACTGAAAATAAATAATCTACATGCACCATTACAGTCCAAAGAAACGGCTGCCAATATAGGAAATAAAATAACTTACTTATATAAATATTAAAAATCATAAACTGATTCCTAAAATGCGCCCAAGTTTCATTATCCGGCCAAATTAATAATATCCCAGCTGCCACTGTGGACAAAAAATGGTGTAATCGCCACCAGCCCTTAATTCTTGACCCATTTACTTTTAAAATACTTTCTCTTATGGTTAAGGTGCAATAATACCAGACCAATAAAAATATGTAACTGAGTTCAAGTGCTCTAAATCTCACAGAGAAATTAAGTATAGCCATAACAATACCAATTATACTGAGTATTAATTTAAATTTTTCATATTCATCTTTGTATTTGAACCTGAAACAAAGAATTAATTAATTTTAATAAAGCTTTCCTTTTGTGAATTATACATGGTGATTCAAAATTGTTTTCCGCTATTTTTGTGTTTGATAGTAAAAATAAAGGTACTCTCTTGGGAAAGGTTCGGTTTATTCAAATGCAACGAGAATATCTTTTTTATCTTTAATGATCTGAAAATTATTTTTTATAAGAATTTTTAGAAACATGTGAAAAATAAAAAAATTAGGGCCCTCCCTTAAAGCCTAGCCCCTAAGTAGAAGAGAGTGCTTGACTGATACAATATAGAATTGGACCTGCTATATCTAAATTCAAAATATCAATTTTATATTTTAAGAGCAGACAATGCCAATCACAAAGTTTCATCAGCAAAGCTAAAGCTGACCCAGGTAGCAAGGGTACGTTATAATGACGTCAAAATCTGGTGATTCTGGTCAAAAAGACGTCAGGGCACTAAAATCGACGACATAATGACGTCTCATATATGACATTAAAATGACATGCTACATATCACGTCACATTGTCGTCTTTTTCAGTGTTAAATTTATTTATATTTTATTGGATTACAAACTTTAAAACTCGCTGATGGCATTTTGTTATCGTAAGCAGAGTGTAAAGTTTAAAAAAAATAAACCGTGTCGTGAGGGATAAGTATTGGCGTTTTTATTCGAGGATAATGTTTTTTAACAATATCCAAAATAATTTATATTCGGAAAAGTTTGCAAAGATTCGGCAGTTTATTTGTGAAGATATCGAGTTCTTTTAATAATAAAATTAGATTAAAATGCATTAAAAAGCAAAATCTAGCCGTTACGTATTCCACTATAAAGGCTTTAAGTAAGTATTCAAACAGAGGTTAGTGGTCGAGAGGGTTAAGCGTCGCCCCGTCCCACCTTATATTCATCACGACTCCACGTGCCGTGGTTATTTGGTCGGCTCCGGGCTAGGATCCGGCAAGGCACATAGTTGTACTAAACTTAAGAAAAAAATCTGTTTTGTTTGTTGCTGTTGTCTTTCAAGTCAAGAGGTCCGGGATTCGACCCCTGCTCATTCCGTCTTTTTTTTTTTGTTAAAATAATTGCGAAAAAAATTTTAATTGTTTTTTTTTTTTTAGGTAATTGCTTATAAAACTGATGTACGAATATACTTCTTTTCAATTTTAGGTCTGTTTTAGACCATTAAATATTCTATTTATGTTGTAGACGATATTATACGTTCCACTATAAAGGCTTTAGGCAAGTATTCAAACAGAAGTTAGTGGTCGAGAGGGTTAAGCATCGTCTTTCAAGTCACAACAATCAAAATTTTCCAAAAGTGCGTTTGCCTAGTGAGTTTTTAGTTATTTATAGTGTATTTTAATTAGTTTTAGGCCCATGTGGGCACATGTTTTTTCATTTTTAATTAGTTCTTAAGTCTGCCTGCGGCAGACAGGAGTTTCTATTTCTATTCCCAATTTAATTACTGCTAAGCCGAACCGGAGCCGCCCCGCCCAGCCCCACATTTACCACGACGATGCACGCCGTGATTGTTGGGCTGGCTCCGGGCCGGGATCCGGCGAGGCGCATTTATGTTCGTTAAACACGTAATAAATTTTTTTTGTTGTTGTTGTTGTTGTTGTCTTTCAAGTCACGAGGTCCGGGGTTCGACCCCTGCTCATTCCGTCTTTTTTTTTTTTTTTGTTAAAATAATTGCGAAAAAAATTTTATTATAAAACCGATGTACGAATATACTACTTTTCAATTTTAGGTCTGTTTTAGACCATTAAATATTCTATTTATGTTGTAGATGATATTATACCTTTACCGTTTTTTCTTCCAACACTGTTCCCAGGTTTGTATAAGTACTTCAACTTAAAACTTAAATTCTTAAAGTAAACATTTTTTTTAACGAACCGCCACTGAATTAATGTAATAATTACGTTGTTCAACAAGTACTCGTACTTCTCAGGTGACACTGGTGACAGTTTAATTAAATTAAATAAGTTCTTCTTAATAATTATAAATAAATAAAAATACTAATAACTCGAAAAATTCAGGTTTGGGAACACGTAAAAAAAACCGCTGCCCAAGGAATCACTACTTCCACATCCAGATTCTCTATCCAAGTCACTCACAACGAAAAAACTTTGTATGTGAAAATAATTGTTTATGGAACTTTAATAACATAATATTTGAAATCCTCTACCCCAAAAACCCATAAAACGATACCCCACATCGGTAGTGGGGAGGGGGTGGGGGTTATAGGGGGGGGGGGGTGATAGTGGGGGTGGATGAAGTAAAAAAATATTTTGGGGTTTCTGGTTCCTGTACATACACTAAATCACAATTTTTTTTCATCCCCTTTAATAAGGGGGTGGGGGTGGCTTATGCCAAAATTTTTTTTGAGACCTTAGCTTCTCTTGTATATACTAAATACCAATTTTATGGACTCTTACCTGCTTGATTGACCTATTTACCCCAAATTTACCCCAATTTACCCCCAACCCTTCGACGGAACAAGATGAAAATATAATCTAGTTCTAGATCTCGTTAAAGTACATATGTGTACCAAATTTCAAGTCAATATCTTAAACGGTTCCAGAGTAAACGTGCGCACAAAAAAAAGTTAGACAGACAGAAATTTTTTTTTCGCTCAAACTTAAAATCTCGACGTTTCATGACATTTTAAGCCTATTTGGACAATAAAATTTTTTTTAAATTTCTTTGTCGTTACTATACTTCCACTGGACGTGAAAGTAATAGAAAAAAAAAGAGAACCTGAAAGATTTTCATATATTTTAAATAAGGCTAGAAATTCAATTTCACATAATAAAGACTTCATACACATCACCATAAATACTACTTTTAGCATCCGAAATAACGGTCACTAAGATAGCTCAGTTGGTAGAAGCGTCAGTACGTAATACTGACAACAGAGACATGTAGGTTCGACCCCTACCCACCACAATTGGCAAAGGTAAGTAAAAATGAATTTAATAACTTAATAAACATTATAATTTGCAGGCAACCCTTGTGAGAAAAAGTTGGAGTGATGGTAAACAATATTAGATATGTTAATATGTAAATAAAATTACGGATGGCTAACAAACAAATTCATTAGGACAAAACTTATTCATGCATTAATTATTTTATTTTTATCAAGTAGATTACTAACTAGTATGTAGTTTTATATGTTCCTATTACTAAAAACCTGTGGGGGGATTACCAAATATAACCTGAAAAAGACGTCATTCGTCTGAGACATTAGGAAGTCATTTTCACGTTTCATTTACGTCATCTAACTCGTCATTTCTCGTCACTCCTGACCATTTTTTCACGTCATTTTCACGTGCCTTTGCTACCTGGGGAAGAGGGGCGAAGGGTAGGCAGTGTAGCTATTATAGGTCATCTGCACGTGATGTCACAGCTAACCTCAAAAATATGTGTTTCTTAAGATTTAAGAGTATTACACAGCTGTTATTAAAATTTCTGCCTGGTTCCCGTATTTTCAACTAAAATCTAGTTCAGTGTAATGTTTATGAAGTTCTAAATACTTTGTCCTAATAAAATAGGACTCTTTTTGTAGGTTGGAAATCTAACCTGTAATTAGCAGTCTATTTTAATTAGTCAACAATATTGAAAACTTATTTACGTGAATTTTTAAATATTTAGTTGGAGTCAGTACCGCTTCAAGCTAAAAATGCGTATACAAACATTAAAAATGAGAATAAACTTGAAAAACTTCAAATTTAAGGTTATGTTGGTTACATGATGCAGATGCCCTATAGATCATTTTCGGTCAGCTGATTTTGACGCAGCTGTCTGGAGGGCACTCGAAACCTCATCCAATAACAGGCAATGAAAATGAAAACAATTAATTAGAGATGAGTTGCTATTTAACAAACTATCATTTTATTAAAAAATAACAGCTTGTATATCTCTAGAAAACAAAATATCAGTTAGGTGCCCTCCACGCCGGCAGTGTACTTCCCGAGGGCCTCTGGCCCCAGGGAATGTACGTCGACCGAGGGCGTCATTATCCTATAACACCCGTGGTGCCTTCAACGTCTGTTATTTAATTCGATTTTTTTTTTGACATTTACGATTTATTAATTTGACATCTATTATGTTCAGAATGATTTGATTTAAAAGAGAGTAAAAATCAAAATTGTTTGTAAACGCCGCCGTTGCATAGCTACGCATTTTGTTTGTCAATAACGTTATCATAATTTACTTGTTTTGGGTTGTGTTATAATTTTATAATGCCCTAGGGCATTATAGATATTCATAACGCCCTAGGGCGTTATTTTTCATTTAATGTATCTCAAAATAGGGTGGTTATTGTAAAATAACAGACTTGTAGGACATTAAGTAAATTAATATTAGACATCTATTGAAGAACATTTTTAGCTAAAACTTGTTTAGATCTCTCTTCACATTGGCTAAAAAACAAGTTTTAGCTAAAAATGTTCCTGAATAGAAGTTTAGTATTCATTTACTTACAAAAATATCTTTTGATCAGTTTAATAACATGAGCCAGTTTGCTAAAAAATGCTTTTTGCTGGAAAGTTTTTTAGTATAATGCTGTTTTAGTAGATGGAGTCACTTCGATATAATTAAAAATGATTGCAAAAATAATTACATTTATAACCAATGCAAACTCATTTCGTGTATTTGAAGCTTGGTCTCGATGTGTTCTTGACCTTTCAGGCAGTGGCAGTGATATGTATAAGCGAGTATAAGCAAAGCTTAGGGGCCCCGAAACCTTAGGAACCCCAGATAGTACTTGGAATGGATTAAATAAATTAAACTTTTATAGGGGGGCATTTTTCATGTTTGCTTAGGGGCCCAAGGTGCTCTTGCACCGCCACTGCTTTCAGGCTTGATTATAAGTAGGTAGAGCAATAGTAAAGAAAGTACAAACGCCAAAACTAGACAACCAACACAACAGCTCTCTGTACTTTATTGGCTCATTTCCGCCCACTCAACTCTAATTTGATCGCGTTGATCCCTCTTAAGGCGGTCGGAAGATAATGCAGAAAACTCGATATTTATTTCCCCCTTTAAAGGAGCATAACTCCCTTATTATCCATATTCGGAAATAATTTTATATAAGAGTACCTATATTTTTGGACATAAAGGATTAAGCCAGTCGACAGATGCGAAAAAAGGCCTCAATTAGAAAAAAAAATAGGAAGAAGCTGGAAACTGTTTTAATGTCTTTATTTGGGCATAAAATATAATATGATAGTGGACTGGAACATTTCGAAATTTTCCAAAATAAGTACAAAAAATCAGTTTTTGGCAATTTTCTTGTTTTTAGTGGGTTTTAGGGTAAAAAAGGTTATTATACAAAAATGAAGAAGACAAAATTCTCTACAAAAAAGTTATGTAATATTGTAGGAACAATAGTTTCAAAGCTACAAGCGTGAGAATTCATGAATCTCATTGCAAGAATCGAAGAAACTGATATTACCGCTCTGTATAATTATCTCTAATGACTTATTACACTTTTAACGTCATTATTCAATACTATGTATATGTGTGTGTGTGTGTGTGTGAGAGAGAGAGAGAGACAGAGATCGAATAGTATCCCGTGTCGACCCTTTATATCTGTTCGGGTCCCATTGTTCACCACTCCTGGGTTGTGCAGGAATAGACGAGTAGAGTGAAATTATTTAGCGCTTCGTGCATTGAGTATATTTGTGGCCGCGATACTAGTGCTGTGTAAATTTATTCTTTAAGCGGCAATGTCACATTGGGCTCGAATTACACACGATTTAATCTAAAATCATTTGAAAATATCAAAATAAAAGGAATAATTAAGCTGAATTTTGGCTGGAAACAGCAATTCATCAACATTTTATGAGTATGCCTTGCATATGTGATTAAAATAAACAGGCGAACAAAACACAAAAGCTGTCAATTTATTTAAGTTTTATTAACTATTATAAAGTTCATATTTTTCTTATAAATAAATTAGGTATTTAATTGTACTCTTACATTCACTTTCATTATATTAACAACAATTTTGAAGCATTATTATTTCATGAAAATACATTGTCAAATTTCTGACCAACCTTGTGTAAGGACAGATGCACCCGAGCTAGTGTTAAAATACTTTACCACTCGTGTCATGGGAGACAAGCGACAAAGTGACATTATTCATATCTCCTCGGTAAACATCAACTTTACGTTGAAAATGTGAGCAAGAAAGGCTACTTTATGTCAGTTGTGGATAAAATTATTTAGACTCCTTCGTGGACATTCTTATAGTCTCACTTCTGATATGAAGTTGAAGGTTTTGAAAACAAGTCTTCTAAGTGTTTTCTAGAAATGGAGGGAGCTTATGTCCATCTGGCTATAAAATATGATTTAAGAAAGATTTTAAAACGGCCTGGACAAGGTTTTCAAGAGCGACACTATGCCATTCTAAGGAATTTTATGAGCCAATTTAAAAATGGTCTAACAACCTTCTCAAGGATGGGTCCTTTTAGTTCAGAAGCTGCTCTATGGTTGTGTTAAGGATGTTACAGCAAAACATATTTTTCAAGGCATTTTATAGCACCCCTGTAGATGTTTAAGAAAATAAAAATTGTTCCTTGGACATATACTCTCACTGACTTTTTAAACTGTCTACAATTTTTTTCATATCACCCTCTATATTAACACAATTTAAAGCTAAGTACTTACTTTTCTTCCTTATTTAATATAGATACGTTCACATTTCCTAAAATTATCTTTAAATAAATACCATTGGGCTTTGGTAATGTCTGTTCAATTTCATACAGATGAGCTTTCCTTTTCATAATATTATTTTTTAATTCTGTTATCTTCTCTTCATCTACATTCTTTTTACTTAACCTGAAAACAAAAACCAAATAATAGTAGTTTCTGACTTTATATAAACAAGACAAACAATTTAGGTCAAATATATACGTGTCGATTCTATAGCATTCTAAATAAATATTCGTGTTTCTAGTTTTACAGTTATAGATGTTGTTGCGTTTCATATTGAGTACTCTTCTTTTTTACATACGTTAGACATTCTAATATACTTAAATATTGGAATTGACGGTTAAAGAACAACTAATAAATTATCTTGAAGAAACCAATATAATTATTTCGATGCAATCGGGGTTTAGAGGGGCACATTCATGTGAAAGAGCGCTAGAGTACATATTAATGATTCGGTGAAAGAAATCGATATGGACAATGTTATCGCGGCAGTATTCTTAGATTTCAAACGGGCTTTTGAGACAGTAGACCGAGGACTACTTCTCTCAAAGTTAGAGAACATTGGCATCAGTGATATAGTGTTAAAATGGTTTACATCATAACTAACGGCAAGAAGACAGAGAACAAAGTAGAGCGCGAGTGTGTTCAGTGATAAAGAAACAGAACATGAGGTGCCACAAGGTTCTGTCTTAGGTCCTATATTGTTTATCATTTTCATTAATGACATTGTCAAGTCAATAGTAAACTGTAAAATACATTTCTTTGCGGATGACACTATGTTATACATATCAGGAGAAAATGTAAATGAAATGATAAATGTCATGAATACCGAGCTAACTAATATCTATATGTGGTTATGTGATAATAATCTTAAAGTAAACATTGATAAATGTAAATGGATGTCTTGGGGAAAAGAATAAACTGAATAAAATTGTGCAACAGATTCGGTTAAATTAAATTATCAGATAATAGAAAAAGTTACTGAAATAAAATATTTAGGAGTGATTTTAGAAGAACAGATGAGTTTTAAACAAAATGCTGCCTACATTGTGAAAAAAGTGTCAAAAAAAATTAATTACTTAAGGAGAATATCCAAGAATTTATCAATGTTTGCTAGACTAACGATTTACAAAACTATAATCGCACCACATTTTGAATATTGTGCAACTGTTTTGCTTTCCTTAAACAACGAGATCCAAATATTACAAAAAATGCAAAAAAAGGCAATGAGGGTAATTTTACAATGTAATAGGTATACTCCAATACACAATATGTTAGAAGCGTTAGGATTTATGAATATAAGACAAAGAATTCTACTAAGAACCCTCCAATTTATCCATAAAATAAAAAAACCAGTTATTGCTAAGCTATTTATACAATAAATTAACATGTAGGAGGCAGACACAATTACAGTACTCGTCAAATAAATGATTTTTATGTACAAAGGAATCATTCATCAGTAGCCAGTAAATCACTATTTTGTAAAGGTATTGAAGAATATAATAAGCTACCAAATCACATAAAAAATTCCAACATATCTAATAAACATTCACAGCCGACTCTAGTAACAGGCCGCGAACAAGGAAAACTGGCAACAATGCATGTGGTAGTTTCACTAAATTGCCATAGCTGTTTACGGCTGCTTTTGGTCGGCTCTTGTTTTAATTGCTGAAAATTCATATTTTTATTTTGTAACAATAGTGTAAGTGTCTTGCTAATTGAAGTGCATTTAGTTTAGATCGTGTGATATCAATTATAGGACGTTATGATAGTTTTAATCGAGAATACTCTGTTTATCAATGCGTGGACAGACCTAACCTAAAATGGGCAGACATTGTGTCGTACCAGGCTGTAAGATAAATAATTATACTTCCACAACGAAAACAGACGGTCCAAAGACCACATTTAGTTTAGTTTAGTTTCCCTAAGGACGATGAATTAAGAGAAAAATGGCTTACAGCTATTCCCCGAAAAGATTGGATACCATCAAAACACGCTGTTGTATGCGAAATACATTTTGATCCCGGTGAGATTATTAAATTTGATAAATATCTTTTACCAGATGGAACATTTAAAATGATTCCTTATAAACCAAAATTAAAAGAAAATACTGTCCCATCAATGTTTCCAAATTTGCTTAAATACTTAATCTACAAAAAAATCAGTCCGTCTACAAGATTCAGAAAGTAGGCGCGAAAATCAAATTCATCAACATGAAATTGTAATCCAAAACTTTGAGAAGTCGGATATTATTGAAAATTATGAGGAATTTATTAACGTTTTATCAAAGAAAAAAAAAATAATAGCTGGAATGTAAACATTTTTACGTCTAAAGTTGTATTTTATACGTTAAATTCTGATGCTGATATTGTTAATATTGAAAATCAAATTTCAATTAATACTGACCTAATATAGACGAAGCAGTTAAAATTTATATATCTGGATATGCATCTCATGCACTAGCTAAAAAAATTTCTTGTAATATTTGCCTTTCACATATTGTTGAAAATAAAGGTAATTTTACTGGAAATCAATATTTTGATTATCTACAACGTGGTGGTCTATCAGTACCCACGAATAATATGACCATAATTTTATTTCACATGTACCTACGCCATATTAAAACATATCATTAACAACAATAGTTTAGAAAAGGAGTTCCTACAAATTAAAAATCAAAAAGATTTTCTTATCAATCTAACTTTACATAGTTTAAAGTCAGATAATTTTTATTTAGATTTTTTTAAACACGTGTATATGCGGGAACAATATTGACTATATTTTACGAATTATTTGTTCAATATTTGCAAATTTACTTCTAAATAATTATATAAAAACATAGAATAATCGGGCATTTGAGCAAAGTAGATTAAAATCTCGGTTATGAACTATTGAAAAAGATGTCAATAAAATGAAAAAACGAAAATTAGACACTTTCAAAACAGCAAAGTAGAAACCTATATTATCAATTCAATTCGATATTCGTATTTTATTCATATCATAAGTAAATATTTAGTTATGTTTTTAAATTTACTTACAGCCTGTTACAGTCCTGTTATTTGTAATTTACTTATTCCCGAATCATCCTAAATTCCCTTCCCATTTTCCCTTTATTCTTCCCGTTCTGGCAAAATTACATTTCCTAATTTAATATTATGGGATATCTGTATTATTTTATTACTCCCTTTATAATATAAAAATATGATATTTCGTATTATTAAAAAAGGATTATTTAACTCTTCTCGTTGGTTTTGCTGAACAATTAAACATCATTTTTTTTCTGTGGAAAATAGGCATAATTCTATACAAAATATCGTGATGTTTAATTGACCGAGCAGAGATTTAAACTTCGATTGAAGCCTCAATTGATTAAACACATGAATGATTTATAATCTGTATCCTAGCTAAAGAAACTATCATATAGAATCTGAATCAAAACGCATTATAAATAAATAAAATACAATTAAAACACGGCCCCCATCGCACATCGGACTACATCTTTACTTGTGTGCGGTGTTGCCACCTATTACTTCGTGGCCTGTTAACTAGAGTCGGCCGTGAAACATTTTTCAAGTGAGTGTGTCAAATATATAAGGACAATACCTATACAAAACATATAACACCTTATCAAGAAGACAAGAAAATATTATGTGCCTATGTACCTTTGTTTAGTATACTACCATAATGCTTTTGATCATGTGGAATGGGAAAAACTGTGGGCTGTATGGTATACCTTGGAGATATCTTGGTGTATCTTGGAGCCCCAATACTAATGACTGTAAATAAGAGATTTGGCCAAGAATCCAAATGGCCAAATCGGCAACTTGCTAGTTGAGCAAAAGCATGACAGAAATATAACAAGACACAAAGATCATACATGTAGATGCCCTAATTTCATCCATCTTTCTTCACGCCTCTGAGACATGGACCATTAGGGAAGCAGACAGGCGGTGAATTAATGCTTTCGACATGTGGGTTTCGAGACGTTTGTTGCCGATTCCCTGGACAGCCCATTGCACTATAATACCTTGATTCTCCCAGATTTATATCCCTAAAACCGACACTCCAGCATCATATTCTCTCGAATCTTCTCATTTTTTGGCCACATCAACCGGAGAGAAGACAATATGGAACTGTTGATAGTTCAGAGAAAATCAGATGGCAAGAGATGAAAAGGATGTCCTCCAAAATGCTTGGCTAATGTCACCAAAGAACTGATGACAAAAACTATACTGAGACAACCGTGACAGACGCCGTAGTGCCACCAGATGTATAGCACATCTGGTGAATAAGAATAAAACAGAAAAATCTTAACAAAGATAAAACATATACATATTCAGAATGTGTTAGATCAGATACGTATTAACTGAACTTAAGTAAGTATAATATCTACAAGCAGTACAAGCCATTACGACTTGTCGCAAAACAAAAGTATTCAGAAAATGATACATTCCTTCTATTAATCGCCATTGAAATAAATACTACAATAGCACTTTCAAGTAATCTATTAAACATTATAATAATGATTTCAACTTACTCTTTAATGTTTTTGGAAATAATACCAATTCGGTATCGTTGATGAGCAAGATGACTTAGACACTTTTTCTGAATATTATTTAGTTCTTCCAATTGATTAAGATATGCTCTGTTGTCTACCTAAAATAACTATATTTTAAAACAATGTACTTAGTAAAAAAAATTAACAATAAAAATGAAAACTAACCTCCAACTGTTTAAATTCCGTAGTTAACTCATCCCATTCTTCTAAAATTTGTTCTGTCATTTTACCTCAAAATAAAATAATGTGTACTAATAGTACCAAACTTAAACAATTAAAAATATATTTTAAAAATTGCAGAACAAATTAACAATTTAGGATAGACAATAATCTCGGCTGGCAGCTACGCTGCGCGATTCCGAATTTTTCCGATTCCGATTATTCCGAATTCCGATCAGCAAAAAATGCAAAATAAACAATTCATTTGTGCTGAAAAAAATATGTCTATCTGAAAAGCCGAAAAGACGAAAATGTCTGAAAAGAGGGGAACGATTAGCCTAGGACTTTTCGATTGCACATCTGGTAGTACTTTGGGTAGTACTGACTGCTTTGTGAAAGTAAAGTTCTAAGATTTTACTATTCAATACCTTCAAATGATTTCGCATCTCTACTTGGGGTTTATGTGTAATAAATAAGTTCAGTGATCTGTGAACTGATTGAACTATTTATATTATAGTGTCCTTGCGAACATCATACAAAATACCAAGTTTTGGTGTGTTGTTTGCAATCCGAAGACCGAAACAACGTCAATTTTGATAAAATATGCTCGAATTTTAGAACATTATTTCATGCTCCATGATTTTATGCAAAGACGGCCGCCTTTTGACTTTGTTTTTTTATACTTTTTAGGTAATCACTGGCTCATCGGGTATTAGCGAGTAACGATTACAAAACTGACGAATGATTACTACACGTACAATCGGCGTCAGCTTAAACTCACCGCTGTTGGAGATGCTCTCTTTCTAACACGCGTTACTACAAATAAGGTTAGAAAGGGACCATCTCTAATGGTGGTGAGTTTAAGGTGACGCCGATTGTACATAGCCAAGATTTGTAGAGTATAGGTTCTCTCGTATTCACCCTTTTGCGAGAAGTGAGTGCGGGGATGAAAAGTCAAAGTTCTTCGAACGCGCAGTAGCGGTCCAGTTATCTCTTTCTAGAAGGACGGTCCGTACTGGCCCGAAATATGGCCAAAAGTATACTATATGAGCTGTAGTGTTATATTTATCTTATCTTAACTTATCTTGATTACCACCATGCAAAACGGTGACTCAAAATACCCTACCTCCTGGCGGGTCATTGTAAGCTCGTTCCAGTTACAAGATCTTTGCTTCATTATCATTATTAACATTACACAAATTCTTACAATATTTTGAATCAGGCTCTGCATCTAGTATGATTTCACACCACTGATCTCTATATAAACTGGATAAACAAAGCAATAGCATAGCATAGATAGAGAGACAGCAAAGAAACTCTCGTCAACTCTTTTTAGAGATGATGAGTTGCTATTAAACAACCTGTTATTTTATAACTGTTATTTGTAAATAGCATTAACAGACTGTTATTTCTGTTGGAAAATAACAGGTGAGAAAATAACAGATAAGCAACTGCGGCAGCAGCATGATGTATAAAATAACGTCTCTGAAATAACATATGCAAACTGCGCGCTGCGGTATGCGCATGCCAGTACTTCTCAGCGATCTGTTATTTTTAAACTGTTATTTTTAAATGTTATTTCAAAACAGCAGTAGCAGTTTAAACTGTTATTAAAAAATAACTGCTTTTACTCATCACTAGTAGAGATGAGTTGCTGTTTAGCAACCTGTTATTTTATAACTGTTATTTGTAAATAACATTAACAGACTGTTATTTCTGTTCGAAAATAACAGGTAAGAAAATAGCAGCTGCGGCACCAGCATGATGTATAAAATAACGTCTCTGAAATAACATTTGCAAACTACGCGCTGTGGTATGCGCATGCCAGTACTTCTCAGCGACCTGTTATTTTTAGACTGTTATTTTAAACTGTTATTTCAAAATACCTGTAGGAGTTTAAACTGTTATTAAAAAATAACTGCTTTTACCCATCACTATACAGTTGTAGAATGTAACACAGAGAGTACAGATCATAGTATACGTCAGACCATATTTCGGGCCAGTACGTATTTCAGAGGCGTTATTTTATCATCGTGCTGCTACCGCAACTGCTTATCTGTTATTTTCTCACCTGTTATTTTCGAACAGAAATAACAGTCTGTTAATGCTATTTACATATAACAGTTATAAAATAACAGGTTGTTAAATAGCAACTCATCTCTAGCTCAATAACAGCGACAGTGCGACAGAGACAAAAATAGAAAAAAGACGTTGCGCATTAACGCAAGAAAAGAGAAAAGACGTAGACCAAGACCATAAAAAAAATAATAATAAGATAAAAATGTCAGGAGCTGGAGCTGCTTCGAAAATATCCTTACCAGGACCTTTGAGAGTAATAGGAAAAAAACACATAGAAATTCTCTCACAATGGTGTGTAACATTTATTCCTAGAATTTAATCAATTAACTCAAAATGTTATGTAATAAGCTAACCTCATTTTTTTTATTCAGGCTTGGATCGGCAGCAGTTTTTGGAGCTACTGCAGGAATAGGCGTTTGTTATTTTACAGATTGGAAACTCGTACTTCAGTATCTTCCTTACTATAATGGAAAATTTAAGGTAGAAGAAGCTGAAGAATAAATATTAATCATGTATCACCGAAGAATAGTTACATAAGTGAAATAAATTTGAATAAGAGAGGTATACTTGTTATTTATTATTAAGTATTTTTTTGTCAATAAAGACATGTCTGTAGATACATTTTTGTTATGGAATTGTAATGTAATTCCTAGCGCCATTAAGTTAAGGCGAGTTTATAAAAAAAGTCCCAGTCCTAACTTAGCCTGTCTTAGTCTTAATTTTTCCCTAAAATATATCTGATATTTTAAGACAGGTTTATAAAAACTGGCCTTTATCTTAAGTTGATCGTAAAATAGATACGCGAACTTTTCACGCCAATTGGAATTGATTTCTGATCTATTCAGTGGTATTAGCCCCTAGGAAAAAATTAATCTAAAAATGTTAGGTTAAGTTAGGACTAAGACAGGATTGCGATTTTTATAAACGGCATACGGGTAACCTGTACATTTAACTTTTTAGGGAAAAAATTAAGACTAAGATAGGCTAAGTTGGGACTGGGACTTTTTTTATAAACTCGCCTTTATTCGTGAACTCTTTTTTACCAATATTTTTTAGCCCATAAGTAATTTAATCTATTTTATAATTTAAGGTGCTAAAGTAAATCTAAAAGTTGACAAGTTTAAAGAATTAATATATTAATTTTTATTTTTGGGATTTTCTACGATATATTTATATATATAAGTAGTTCATTTATATACCAAAGAATTTACACAATATAACAGAGAATTACCCAACATATACCAGCACGGTAGTTCGGTTGGATAAGGCATATTGTGTGGCGAATATGCTGGTCGCACTGTTTATCGTGTACTGGATTTGAGCCCCAGCACTCACAATGTCGGTGGGTATGGAATATACCCCTTTCCGGACAGCCTTGGCTTTGGATTTGGGAAATGTCTATATGTGATGTGGTTATGTTTATAATAGTGAAGATTAACCTCTACATTTGTGACTTAAGTAAAGGGTACAGTTGGATGAGCAGTGAAAAATTTTCCTGCGAGCCAAATTGGATTTTGTTAGCTCTCTACTAATAACAATTTCAGTCAAGTTTTGACTATGTATAACTGAAGCTACATAGAATAGGATGGTTTTTATTAGTTGCGTAGTTCGTGAAAAGTAAATTTACAGTACCCATGGGGTGTAACTGTGAAATAAGTCACAGTGCCTAAAATAATTTAAAATTTACTATTACTTAAGTCGTAATCAGTTTAAAAGTACAACAATAATTGTTAAAATACGTTAAGTAAAATGAAGGTAAGAACAAAGGGTGACGAGTACATCAAACACATTAAGAAGAATCTAATAAATGAATAATAAAATGGCTATTTTAATAATTTTTAACTACACATCAAAAAGATAACACAGGCCCACAAAAAAAAAGTGGTCTGCTCCGGAGTACTGACCATACCTATCCCCGGTATTTTGAGCCACTGAACACGAATCTGACCTTAGTTTTTCCCCAGCACGTCAGGTTTTTTTTTTAACAGCAAATAAATATATAAATATTACGATTCAACAGACTTTTTTGCTGTTAAAAAAAACGGACGTGTTAGGGAAAAACTAAAGTCAGATTCGTGTTCAGCGACTCAAAATACAAGGGATAGGTGTGGTAAGTACCCCCGCACAGGCCACTTTTTTTTGTGGCCTCTGTGCCACACTCAGTGTGGCACAGTCCTGAACACGAATCTGATCTTAGTTTTTCCCCAGCACGTCTGGTTTTTCTTTTAACGCAAATAAATATATAATATTACAATCCAACAGACTTTTTGCTTAAAAAAAAACCTGTCGTGCTGGGGAAAAACTAAGGTCAGATTCGTGTTCAACGGGTCAAAATACAAGGGATAGGTATGGTCAGTATCCCGGCGCAGACCACATTTTTTTGTGGGCCTGTGTAATTAATATCCTCGTTACTTTCCTCATCATCTATCATCAGCTGCACGCTTGCGGTATCAAAAATAAGAGCCACAATTTCAGCTGGATTAATAAATTCATGATAGATATCTTCTTCCTCTTCTTGTTACTACATTTTGAAAAAAAAAATGTAGTATAGGTTTTGCATTTTTCCAGCGGACCATCGAAATCCGAAAAAAACGTCGGATCGAAATGAAAGTCATATCTATCGACTCGAGAGCGAATTTAGAAAATTCCGTCCGTCGGTCTGTCTGTCTGTCTGTCACGCTCAGCCCCCCCTAATCCGTTTTCGGATTTCGATGAAACTTGGGTGGTTAATAGGAGGCCTTTAGAAAACGTTAACGATGGAAGCTCGGCTCCGTACGGAAACCGGAAGTACCCGATATAGACGTTTCAAGTTTTTCAGGTAAAATTGAATAACTCGGTAACGGGCAGTCAGATCGAGATATTTCAAAAAAGATATGGTGCCGCTGGCAATAATCTACAGATAAGTATACCGGAGACAATAGATAGATAGATAATCTTTATTTCTCCATTGAAGAAAATATACATATATGCATACAAGAAACAATGCAGAAAAGGTCAAAAAAAGTACATGTAAATATAATATAATAGGTAATAAGCTTAAAAGGTAATTATAAAATGTCGAATGTCGAAAAACAAATGGAAATTGATTTTTTTTGCAAAAAACAGGTTTTCTCGAAATCGGGCTAGGAAGCATGATAACTGTCCAGGATATCGATCGATTTCGATGAGATTTGATGGGATCGAAGGTACACTGCCACAAATGAAGCCTATTGCTGGCGGCCCGAATCCGTTGACCGCAAGTATTTTTTCCAAGGCCGAGTATGATTTTCCAAAGATATTGATAACTCCCGAACGGAAGGTCTGATTTTTATTTTCAAAAATGGCGATTGTAGGGTTCGCTTAAGTCTATTAGGTGACATTTGTGAGAAATTTTACAAAACAAAAGCGAATCTACAAATCCTGGAAAACTTAATTTTTCTGTTAAATTCTACAAATACCCGACAGTTTCCTAATGAAAATCGAAAATTAAGTATTCCGTCGATCAATCTCTATAACCGGTATAAGGCACGGACCTTTTCGGACAAAAAATCTGCAATAGAGTTTTTCGAAAAATTAAAAACATACGAGATTTACAAAGATGCATGACCACAATATAACTGATGCCCTTTCTGTATTTCAAAATGTAGTTAGCCTTTACTTTAGTCAATGCAAAAAGAAAAAAAAGATACTGAATCAGCCCAACAGGGATAAAAAGCATATCAAAATGTAGTTTTTAGCTTGTTATTTACGTCTTGGCAGACATTTTGAGGTCCATTAATTATTCTAGTTGTCTTCTCTTTGTTACATGGCACGTCTGACAGCAGCACACCACCTGCCGTGGTTGCCTATTATGCGCCCAGACCTGCCAAAGCTCTCTTCCATCAGCTCTTTGGTAATATCAGCCCAATATTTAATGTATTGTCCTCTCACTGGTTGATGTGACCAAAAAATGAGAGAATTTGGGAGAATACAATGCTGGATGCTATGTCGTGAAAATGCTGAACAAAACACACCGTCCCTACTTTCCCCACTGGCCGAAAACAACACACAGGTACCACCACCCTCGGAACAGGAGATAAAGGACTCTATCAAATGCCTCAAAAACAACAGATCTCCGGGAAGCGATGGCATCCCCGCAGAACTCCTTAAATATGGAGGTGAAAAACAGACACCATATATAAAATAATAATTAGAGCCTAGGACGATGAATACATGCCGGACGAATGGTGCATTGGAATTATTTGCCCTCTACACAAGAAAGGAGACCAACTTGAATGTAAAAACTACAGAGGAATAACTCTACAAAATATTTTCTAGTGTTCTATATAACTGACTAATACTACGGGAGCCCACTCTAAGTGTCCGTGCACCCCCCCCCCCCCCCCCCTCCGATCCTTGGGGACAATGTTTTTTATAAAGATTAAAGCCTAAGGAACAATTTAAGACATGTCCAAAAAAAAAAAAATTGGCTACACTTTCAAAATGGCGTCGTTTAAAAAAGAAAAAATTTGCAAATATTGTTTTTGTCTTTTAACACAAAAACTAAAAAAGATGGAAGAAAACTTTCTGCACAAAAAACAAACTGCATAAAATTTTCTACAATTTTGTTCCTATACAATATTTGGATCGGAGTTACCATTTTCCAGATAAATAATTCAACTCTTAAAATAAAATATAAAATTCAATATAAAACGTAATACTACGGGAGCCCACCCTAACTGTCCGTGCACCCCCCGATCCTTGGGTACAAAGTTTTTCATAAAGATTAAAGCCTAAGGAACAATTTAAAACATGTCCCCAAAAAGAAAAACTGGCTGTACTTTCAAAATGGCGTCCATTAAAAAAAAATTGCAAATATTGTTTTGGTCATTTAACACAAAAACTAAAAAAGATGGAGAAAAACTTTCTCCACAAAAGACAAAGTGCATAGAATTTTCTACAATTTTGTTCCTATACAACATTTGGATAGGAGTTACCGTTTTGCGGATATCACACATGATATCCACACATAGTCACATTATATGTCCATTAAAATGATGAACATCACATCCCATAGGCAACAGTGGCGTTGTGTGTGTAGAATGGTAAATATTTTCATTAAAATGAATTATTGCAATTCCTGCATTACCGGCTCTTTATACAACGTGATGTAGGCATACAATATTACAGTAAGATAATACAGTAAGATAAATATGTATTGAAAGGATATTAAAATTTAATTGGTATTCACTTTATAACTGTAAACTGAACTTCATCATGTTGCGACTATGGAACGATCGATTTTCTTCTTTTCTAAACTGCTTTCTGCACAGCACTTTGCACTAAATATATTGTCACTAAACTGTGTAAATATGAATAGAGAATATTATTTAGGTATTAAGCAAATCACAACTTAAAGTAAAAAGACTTCTTCACCACATTTTGATCGAAAAACACTTATTAACATTAATGGCGGATACTGTCAAAAGTGTCAAACTGAGATTATGATAAACGAACTGCCCAAATCGGTCGCGAATAGGTCGACTAGCCAATCAAGAACTAATGGGAAGAAGTGCCTTAGATTGTATCTATCTCAGCAACATATAAATCAGTACAATTATGTATCTAGATATAAGTTCTTTAATCGGAGTTGTTACCATTTTCGAGATAAATGTCTGCAAATTATAATATTATTATTATTAATTTTTTCAGTTTATTTTATTTTTTGTTATGTTAATAATATAAAGTTATATTATACGCTTTACAATAATTATCACACTTATTTCCTCTAAATGATTTACAGATATATGAATTTCCATGTTTTCTTAATTTTGGACTCATTTCTCTGGAAAATGGTAACTCCTATCAAAATGTTGTATAGGAACAAAATTGTAGAAAATTTTATGCACGTTGTTTTTTGTGAAAAAAGTTTTTCGTGTTAAATGACAAAAACAACATTGGCAACAGTTTTTTTTTTAACATATGGCTGCCATTTTGAAAGTACAGCCAATTTTTTTTTTTAGGATATGTCTTAAATTGTTCCTTAGGCTTTAATCTCTTTGAAAAACATTGTCCCCAAGGATTGGGAGGGGGGTGCACGTACAGCTAGGGAGGGCTCCCCGACTATAAGTGAGTACTCTGAGGCACTTCTTGGCAAATATCAGTGCGGATTTAGAATTGGCTGATCAACAACAGACCATATACTAGATAAAACCAACGAATTCAACGTAGACACTTAGATTTTAAAGCAGCCTACGATAGTGTGTTGAGACACAAGCTCTATGCAGCAATGAGTGAGTTTAACATCCCTAACAAATTAATAAGATTAGTCAAAGCTACAATGTCCAAAGTGGTCTGCAAAGATAAAATACAGTCCGACCTATCGGAAAACTTTAAAAGCGATGTAGGACTGAGACAAGGAGATGCGCTGGCGTGTCTTCTCTTTAACATAGCTCTGGAAAAAGCCATAAGAGATGCTGGACTAGAAATCAGAGGAACCATCTTTAATAAATCCTCACAATCATGGGATACGCAGATGATCTGGACCTGGTGGCACGCACCCCCTTCAAATATGATAGTACGGGGGTTATTCTAAATTTATAGACTGAACTTCACAATATCCTGCCCCCGGTTGAAATCAGTTTTCAACATTATAAAAGGGCAATGGACATAATTTGTGTATGGGCCTTGTAAATATACCATTTTTGGTTTTTATTTTTACTACGCGTAAAGCGTCTACAAAATGACACTTAGATGGAAGTAACATGGGATGTTTTTGGTCAAATTTTAGATTGGCATGAACCAAGCGACCACCAACACGTATTATTCCATGTCGGCCAATGAATGGATTAAGTGATAAAATTGAACCTTTTTTCAAAGGTTTATTTGCTTTTAAACATTAAATTTCGTCTGAGAAATGTTTAATAATAATAATAATAATAATGTTTATTTACATCTTAAATAGGTATAACATTTACAATATATTAAATACAGAAAAGAAAATATATAACATAATAACAATAGAAATGTAATTATGATGATAGAAATATTATATATTAAATAATGTTTATGGCGATACAAATATAGGTACATAATATAATGACATTATACATAATGTAAACCATGTATTAACACTATATAATAATTTGAATTGTGTAAAACATTAACTATTTTATTTATACTTTATATATTTTTAATAGTTTTTAACGTCTATTAGAGAGTGCACCATTGTCCTATTGATAGAAAATATATATTTTTTAAATGCAGCTAAAGAATTTAATGTTTTAATAATACATTTTTCTTTATCTGGTAAAGAGTTGTAAATCTTGCAAGCTAGATAAATATAATTACGCTGCCCGATCGTCTTATGACTAGTATTAGTTCTAACACATTGATTGGTTTTTTGTCTGGTTGAGTAACTGTGGTCAATAAATTGCAACGATGTTCTATTCTTGAATATGTATGTAATAATACTGAAAAAGAACAACTGTCTAATATCCATTATGCGCGTGTTTCGGAGTATATTTTATCTGTAGAGTAGGTAAAGTTTTTGTTGTAAATTATTTTTAATATTCTTTTTTGTAGCACTTCTAACTTCTTTACATGAACGGTTGCTACACCGCCCCACCCCAAAATTGCATATTGCAGTCGTGATTCTACTAAGGCATAATACAATATTTTTAGTTGGTTTATTTGTAAAATATTTTTGAAATATTTAAACTTGTATACTAAAAATCTTAATATGTTTGCAACATTCTTGGTGTGAATATCCCACTTTAATTGACTGTCAAGTGTTATACCTAAATATTTAATGTTACCTGCAGAAGTTATTTGTATGGACTCGGTGTTTCTTTTTATATCAAGAGCTTGATAATTGGGTAAGTTATGCTTGTAACATGAAAATGGTAAAAACTTTGTTTTTTCATAATTTATAGTTAACAGTTTGTGACTAAAACAGTCAATTATTCTACTCATATCATTTGCAACTTTAATTTTCAGTTCGTCCCAATTATCAGCACTATAGAAAATTGCGGTGCCATCTGCAAAACTGATTAACAACCCTGAACTATTTATGGTAAGTATACCATTTAAATAAGCCGTGAATAAAATAGGGCCAATCACAGTTCCTTGCGGGACACCATATTTTACTGTTCTTTCGGAACTCTATAGAATTTATTTCCACCATTTGCTTTCTATCCGTTAGATAGTTGCTAACCAGAAACATTTATGTACTTAGACAAATGTCTACAAATTTATCAAAAAATGTATTGAAAACAGCATATTATGCACTTATTCAATCACGCTTGTCCTATGCTATTTTAGTGTGGGGACATGCCGCGGGAAGGCATAGGCTGCATTACTTATGTCATGAATGCATTACTTATGTCAAAAACAACATGGCGCTATATAACAGAAATAAGGATTTTCACAATCACTTGACTAGACGCAATGATGATCTTAGAGTTAATAATATCAGACTTAATCGAGCTCAAACTGGCATCAACTCCTATGGAATAAAATTATTCAATGCACTACCTATTACAATAAAAAGCCAGCCTCCAACTAAATTCAGATCGACTATTAAACAATATTTAATCAAATATGCTTTCTTCACACTTGAAGATATTGAAACTGGTTTTCAAAATTTTTCTGTAATGTAACATGTCAGTTTTTTAATTTTTTTATTTGTTATACAAATAATTTTATCATTATTATTTATAATTTATATTACACTTTTCCTTATCTAAAGTATAAATTTGTCTTACGTGTTAGACTATATATAGATATATATATATATATATGAAAGGTTGTTGTGCTTCCGGGTGTTTTCCCGCGTAGTTGACAGGCTCCTGCTGGGGCCACGGTTGTCTAAACGACGTTTCGGCAGAATCCCATCTGCCATCTTCAGGTTCTCGCTGAAAGCTGCCTACTGCTGCTCCTCGTTGCTCGAACTGAACTGTTCAGTTCGAGCAACGAGGAGCATAGAGGTATAAAATTGCATTCTAAATAACTTTTTTTAGTGGAATATTTTCATATTTTGAAAAATAAAGGTACTTTATTAGTGGTGATTTTTACAACTTTGCTTATAAAACACCCTGTAGAACACCAAATCAAGTCATTTTTGGTATACTTTAGTTTTACAACAAGCAGGACTCAATCCCCAAATACCAATCCAAAATTCCAAAATTTTTGGTCCATTACACCTCTTGTTACATCTATCCTGGGACACACTGTAAGACAAAAAATTTAACTATATTTTTTTTTATATTTCTCGTCATTTTAGTAAAATACAGGACACTAACTTAACGCTACAATAAGAAGAATCGACAAACTGAGGTCAAAATGGCCTTCTTTGGAAAATTGTACCCTTTTTTTACTATATTGAGTTTTTTAGACGTGAGCGCATTTTTTTAGCATGGTGATTTTTTTACATGTTGTTCTTTAGACGTCAACAAATATAAAAATACAAAAATAAAACTGCTAAAAAATGCGCTCATGTCTAGAAAAACTCGGGTACAATTTTCCAAAAAAAACCATTTCGATCTCAGTTTGTCGATTTTTCTCGTGAAGAAAACCTAGTCATTTTTATTTTAATTTATTGTAGCGTTAAGTTAGTGTCCTGTATTTTACTAAAATAATGAGAAATATAAAAAAAATATATAGTTTGATTTTATGTCATATTGGGGTCAATTTTCTTAGCTTATCGATACCCCTCCTTTATATCGCAATTTTGTTCTTAATTTCGTAAAATAATATAGTAAGTGTATCTATAAGTTGGGACTGAATTCTAAAAATGGTCATAAATTGACATTATTGGAAGAAGGTACCTACATAGTTAATATAGTTCCAAGAAAGAGCAATAAAAATGGGTGTCTCCCATGTGTTTGGGTGGTAACTACTAAAAGTCGATTGCGTAAAACAGATTGACTTCTGTTGAATTATTGGTTGTATCTAAACACGCTTCAAAGAAAAATAGCAATATCACTAAAATATTAAATCTCTCCTAAAACAGTTTAATTATCTTGCCGAAATGTCTCAAGAGAAATGAGATATTTAACTTTTTCTTAAATGGCGAAGTTTTAGTTTTGGTATGTAAATAAAAAAATATTTTATAGAAAAACTTACAAAACAGGGGCATGGACCTTCAGTTTTTTATTAAGAATAATTTCCACATTAAATTGTCCAAAATCAACCATTCTGTACACCTACTGCCATTTAGTTTTATGTTTTATTTTGAAATTAATATTTTATTCTGTAGTTTATTAAGATTACAGTGTATTTTATTCCACTAAGGGTTAAGTTTTTTAGACAAATAAAAATAGAATTCTAAATTGATTGATTTTTTTAACATATATTAACCTAAATAATTATATTTATTATATAGTTTTAAAATTACTTTGTAAAAGTATGTCAAATTCAATGGTAATCTGTATTTTTCATAATATCAAATTAAACGTAAATTACTCCACACCTCTATGATGCTTAGTTAGGAATTTTTCAAAATGACTATTACCCTAGGCAAATAGGAACAAATTTTGACGTTTAACGGAAAAAACTGTTCAAGTTTTGAAAGTTGTCAAAGAATTTTATTAAGGCCTACTATTGAACATTCTAAAAGTCCCCAACTCTTTCTCTTACGCTCAAGCCGACGTCTTGAAAAAATGATGCTCCAATTCAATTTTTTGTTTGTCTCGTTAACAATTAGCAATATCAAAATTATGCTTCATATAAAAATAAAGTTTATAAAATTCTCTACAAAAAATGTTATATACATTTTTTTTGCATCTAGTATTATTATACTCTTTGCAAGTACGAAAATGTAGAATATATTCCATTTTGTAGGCATTTCTAAAACCGTAAATATCTCTCATAGAGAAAAAAGTCATAATTGTCTAAATCATAAAATTCTGAATGGCTTTCAAAATGTTCGTCTGTCTGCCTGTTTCTCCGCCCGATACGTTTTTTGTAAGAAAAGTCAGATTTTATTGAAATTTGGGTAAGAAGTCAGTGTTACCTAGAGAAAGAACCCTATTGGTTTTGAAAGCAATCGATCAGTAAATATAAAGGTTATGAAACATTTTATGAAAAAAATACAGGTGGAGAGTATTATAATCTTTCATAAAATTGTAGGTTTAATTGCCATACTTGCAATTTTTATCATCTCCCGATGATTACATTTTGATTGTTGAAACGTTGGTTAGTATACTATGCGGTATCTTCGTGTTTATAGAATTTCGTCAAAGGCGTGTTGCAACACTCTTCACGCGAATTTTCTTTCTTCATAAAATGTAAATCTTACTCTGCTACACGTCCTATACATTATATAGTACAGTAAATAGATGTAAAAAATACGCAAAATTTAGCAATCTCATATGTAATAATAATTTTCATGGGTTATTATTGTAGTAAATGGCAATCTTCAGTTTCTATATGGTGCGGATACTTGCTCTTATCCCCAAGGGGTGAAAACCACCCCTAAATTTAGATATTTAATATTTGAAAATGTATTACTGATTTATTTTTGGGATTGTTGACAGCGAATCTGAAGTAAAAATTAAAAAAATGAAAATGACATGACGGCTCTAATATAGCGGATGGAATTTTCTCCTAAAACAAACGTTTTAAACAGAAAAACAAAATTAAGAATCTAGGTGATATTGTATTTAACAGTATTTAAAAAAAATAATAATAATTACTGGACAATTGCTATAGGCGTCTGGAAATAAGGAGTACGTCACCTGGTGGTCTATAGTCAAACTAATTATGGGCCGTTCTGTCATTGTCTCTTTAGTGTACGATGATATCAACAATAAGTAAAATGATGAACTGAGATGCTAAGTTATTAAAAATATGATAACGTTTAAAGGGGCTACATAAGATACAATTTGCTGGAGCCAACCTAGTCGGTATCCTTTGTAGATTGTAGGGAAAACTCGTGAAAGTTGAGTTGTACTGCAATGTTCAAAGCGTACCCTCTTTAATGTAGACACCTTTAACCAGGCATTGAGAGGGGAAAAGCTGATGCAAATAACCGTGGATCGAGTAGAAATAATAATAACCTGGACAATCACACATTGTAACTGAAATTTTTGAAATAAGTAAATATATGTAATTTCAGTATATTTATAAAAGTAATATATACTATTGCACCATGCACTAGTATGTTTTACCCCTGAATATTTCTATTTCATATTTTACAAAAAACTGTTTCATTTATTTTACTTAAAGAATTAATAAATGTCTTTTCAGTTATATTCAATGTACCACTACCCACTAAACACACTCTGCCACATCCACATTATAGCCACTCACATTTTAGTGGTTTTTGTAAATGGCAAAGCATCACATCACCGTGATGACACTCTTTGGACCGTTTTAGAACGTTCACATTATAACCACTCCATGTCAGTGGAGATTGGGATGTCCACAATCACCACATCATTTTAATGATACATTTTAAAACGTGGATGTAACTAACTGAGCCACCACTCACTTTGGTATCACCATCTCTTACAAAATAGCGACCACCGCCGGCAGCGCCACTAGTCTAGTACTACTACTGTCATCTCCAGTTTACACTTGTCTGTGTTCTATTAACGACGTTGACGTCAATAAACTTTAGTTTTAATGTTTTTGGTTTTTGTTTCGTAAATATCAACACATTTTTACGAAAAGGTAAGTACCTACTTGTATTAGCTACATTGTTACTATGAAATGTATTCTTATTTTATACCTTGCCTGTAATTTTCATGTTTGGTGACATATCGAATGACATCATTAAAATTCAAGGGAAAAAAGCTAATTTATCATTTAACATAATATATTTTGGTTAACACTGGTTATTTATTTTTCAATTACAGAATACTTTCGAATTCATAATTTAGTTTTTGTACCACATTAGGTATACCAATAGGTACAGTGTTGTCTCCATGTCATCCATGCGGCATGCCCCATTTGATATTCGACGAGATTATTAGGTACCTTGTGTGTGCTATCAATTAATTGGTAAAATATAGGTACACTTTTATATTTAAATTTCATTATATTTATAAAAACAGTATAAAAGAGATAAATAAAATATAAATATATAGAGAGCATATTTAGGTTATTTTTGATTTAAATACCTACTGCTAATTGTTTTCTTACCAATTGACGACAAAATGCAGTCATATTGTATGTTATTTGCTTTATTACCTCTCATTTTATTTTGCTCTAGTATATTAGGTGTTTTCTTTCTACCAACAATCTTAGCTAAGCTAAGTAGTTTTAATGTCACACGCAAACTGTGGTACATACACGAATATTTCACTCATCAGGCGTGACTGAAAAACTACTTAGCTTAGCTAAGATTGTTGGTAGAAAGAAAACACCTATTATTTTAGTACCCTAATCCGAGGATTGTCTAATTATATCTATAGTATAAATACCCTAGTCAAATTAGAACAAATTTCGACGTTTGACGAAAAAAACTGATAAAGTGTTTAAATTTGGCAAATATGTTCATTTAGGCTTACCTACTATTAAACATACTAAAAGTCCCCAGCCCAAACTGTTGCGCTTGAGCCACCATCTTGGAGAAATGGCGGTCCGATTCAGTTTACTGCTTATATCTTTCTAACCATTAGCGATATCGAAATTATGTTTATATACAAAAAATAAAGCTTATAAAATTCTGTATAAAAAGTGTTATATGCATTTCATCGACACGTTTCAACAATTGTGAATATCACTCGTATATAATAAAAATAGATCATTGTATTGTCATAAAATACGGGACAACTTTCAAAATGTCTTTTCTGTCAGTACGTCTGCCTCTCCGTCTGTCATGTCTCTTTTAAGCTGAATAACTTAAAAAAGAAAAGTCTGGTTTTATTGAAATTAGGACAATAAATTAGTGTTAGCTATAAGAAGCCCCAGCAATTTAAAAAAAAATCGATCAGTAAGTACGTTATGATTGTAGGTTTAAGTGACATACTTGCAATTTTAATGATCTCCCGATGATACCATCTTGATTGTCGAAACGTTGGTCAGTATACTGTGCAGTATCTCTGTATTTTTAGCATCTTATCAAAGGTGTTACAACACTCTTCACATGCCTTTTTTTCATAAAATGTTTTATAACCTTTATATTTACTAATCGATTTTTTTCAAAATCAATAGAGTTCTTCCTTTAGTTAACACTAACTTACTGCTCAAATTTCAATAAAATTGGACTCTTCTCTTTTAAATTATCAGACTCACAAAAAGTGTCGTGGGCGAGCGTAGAGACGACTTCAATGTGAATATCAGTCGATATTCCATTGAAGCAACGTCGAGCGCGGTTAGTACTTGGATGGGGTCCCATCTTGGGAAATACAGTGTTCTCGTCCCACCTTCTAGCGGCTTGTATATCAGTGTATACGCAGAAGTTACGTAATTTCAGACGAGGATTACGTAGTGGATATACCATCCTTCGGAGGGGATGTAAAGCAGGCGGTCCCTTGTCTATTAAATGTTAGGCAAGTAAAAGATCCCTACTCCTCTTAAGGGAAGAGGTTCGGCAAAATTTCCAGGTTGGGGGTAGCTCGTCTCCTGGCGTAGGTGATAGGCCCTGGTAGCGGGCCGACGTTAAATAGTTAAAAAAAAAAGTGTCGTACAGAAAGACAGATGGACAAACTGACAGACTGACAAACAGATATTCGACGAATATTTTAAAGTTATTGGGAATTCTAGAATTAACATAATAATATGAATTTTTTTTTACGAGTGATTTCCGGTTTAGAAATGTGTTGATCAAATGTAATTTCCTATTTTAGAAGATGATAATAATAGATACGGAAAAATATTATATTACATTTTTTATAGAGAATTTTATAAGCTTTACTTTTTATTGGAGACTTAATTTCAATATCTCTAATGGTTAGCGAGATATAAGAAAAAAAAAACTTAATCTGAGCACCATTTCTTCAAGATGGCGGCGCGAGCGTAAGAGATAGAGTTGACGACTTTAAGTATGTTTAAACAGTGGGCCTTAATGAACATCTCTGCCAAGTTTCAAAACTTTAGGTATCAGTTTTTTTTCTCTAGTCCGCCCTATTTAACTGGAATAATTTAGGTACTTATACATTTTTTTTCTATTTTAGAATGTTATAATAGACAATTAAAACTATCTTCGTTCGTGGGGCTTCTGGCAGTGGCAGTATAATGAGAGAAAAGATGGTAAGTTTATATAAGTTCTAAAATCTTAGACATTTTGCATTTGAATTTTGTGCAAACTGCTGTTTTTACCAATTTTTTCTGTAACTATAATAAGGCTCTATAAAAAAAATATATTCTTTATTGTTTCATATTGAAATACTCGTTTCGGTAATGAGAAACTTCACCTTCAGTTTTTTTTTTTGCTTAATTTTTAATTTAGTGTATACTTAGTGTCATATTTTAAGTCTCATCGAAACTTTATTATTTTGTTAGAGATAGAATTCAAATGGTGTCCACGAATCAAGAGTGATACAAAGTTCAAATAATTTTAGAACCGTATTCTGCATGCCCTGTTAGAATCAAATTCTGAATTCGTATCTTTATTGCTAATTCATGTTTTACAAAATAGTAGTTTATTTTCAATCGTCATCCTTTTTTTTTTATATTTTCAATAGTATCAATGAAGTTGTTCTAAAGATGTAAGCTATTAAAATTAAATTTAATTACTTCCACAACCAGTGGAAGTATGGTAACGACAAAAAAATTTTTGAAAATTTTTATTATACAGATAGGCTTAGAATGTCATGAAATGTTGAGATTTTAAATTTGAGCGAAAAAAAAATTTGTCTGTTGGTCTGTAACTTTTTTGTGCCCACGTTTACTCTGGAATCGTTTAAGATATTGACTTGAAATTTGGTACACGTATGTACTTTAACGGGATCTGGAACTAGATTATATTTTCATCTTATTCCGTCGAAGGGTTGGGGGATAAAATGTGGTAACTAGGGGGTAGATTGGGGGTAAATCGGTAAATCAAGCAGGTAAGAGTCCATAAAATTGGTATTTAGTGATACAAGAGAACCTAAGGTTTAAAAAAATTTTTTGGCGTTAGCCACCCCCATTACCACCTCTACGCCATTATTAAAGGAGATGAAAATAAAATTGTGATTTAGTGTGTGTACAAGAACCAAAAGTCTCAAAATATTTTTTCTACTTCATCCACCTCCACTACTACCCCTATCACCACCCCCACCCCACTACCGTGTGGGATATCGTTTTATGGGTTTTTGGGGTAGACGATTTCAAATATTATATTATTAAAGTTCTATAAACAATTATTTCCACATACAAAATTTTTTCATTATGAGAGACTTGGATAGAAAATCTGGATGTGGAAGTAGTGATTCCTTGGGCAGCGGTTTTTTACTTTAATAACAAAACTAGTGTGTGGTTGAACTTGAAATTACCACTACCAACACTCAACTTTTAACATTATTTTTACTGACATAAATGATACCAAATCTTATTAAACATTTTTAAACTGTGATAATTAATTTTTTATAAATTTTTAGATGTGGTATGAAAAATAGTTCCAGCCACAGCAGACTTTGACTATGAGATAATTGTGATACATAATCCGTTATAGGGATCAAAGAAGATCAAGAAAGAAATAGCTAGGTGAATTTATATTATAAAGCATACCTGTAATCATATCTTGAATATATATAGTTTCGGAAATGTTTGTTTCATTGATCACATCAAATTTATTTAATACTTTTTATATTTTTAAATCTAATTTCTATTATTTTACTTAGAGACATTTACACACTTTAGTGAGTAATGTATGTGCTATAAAACGATTAAAATATCTAGGGATATGTGCAAGATTTATAAGCAAATATCAATCGATTATGTATGAACTGCCTTTTTATATATTTTCCGAAATCTCAAGAAAAATTTAAGGAAAAGGTAAGTAAAGCGAATGTGAAATATACTTTTTTGTGTAAAATTTCAGCAATATCAGGCTACTTTGATGAAATGTTTTGTTTGAAGTAAGCCATTAAAATAAAAATGAATTGTAAATAGATTGTATGTAGATTATGTTGCTTTATAATGTATATTATAACAACTTGAATGTTACCGCTGAGTTAATTTTAAAATAAATGAAAAGAATCTATTTTGCAACAAATAAATCTTCTTTTATATTACGAAAAAAATAACTCAATGAAATAACGATGAAAGATTTATATTTATACCCGGCTCCAATATAAAATGATTAATTTTGAATAAAGTATGTTTCCTCATATTGAATTTTTTATTGTTTTTAATCGAAAAAAATTGTTTCATCAAATTCGGCTGACGTTTTATACTTAGTGTGTGATTTTACATTCTGAACAACTTTTCTCTTTATTTTTTTTTTCATTTAGAAAAATAAAGGTATTTCTTAAATATTTGTTTACAAATCACCCTGTATATCTAAAATTATATTCTCATATACAGCTAATTATATATGTAACTATATTATGCTACGAGAATAACTTTAGGTATGCAGGAGGATTTTGAAACAAATATTTAAGAAATAATAAGTTCACCTTTATTTTTCAAAATGAAAAAAAAAAAATGAGAAAAGTTTTTCAGAATGTAAAATCACACACAAGGTATAAAATGTCAGCCGACTTTAATGAAATAATTTTTTTCGATAAAACAAAAAATTCAATGAGGAAACATAATTTATTCAAAAATTCATCATTTTTTGGAGCCGGATATAAAATATTAATCTTTAATCAGTGATTTTTAAGTTTCAATTGAGCTATTTTTTTGTAATATAAAAGTAGATTTATTTGTTGCAATATAGATTCTTTTTATTTATTTTAAAAGTAAGTGGGCGGTAACATTCAAGTTGTTATAATATATATTTTTTGTACACAATATGATCATGTCTATATCACAAATGAGTGGTACTGATGTGGCTGAAAAGTGGAAAATAAGTAAGTCACTTTTGACGACGTGGCTGAGTGCGGCCGTTTAGCGTCACTGTGACGGCATTTCCACGTGGTTGCAAACAAGAATGACGACGTCACTGTTGCAAAAATCACATCATTATGATGTTAAAATGATGTGGTTTGGTTTGCTGGGTAATTTCATGGGTATTTAAATCTGAGACACTTGTTTGTGAACATAGAGCATACACATTTATTAAGTTTTGTGTTGAATATGGGTTGTACCACACAAAATAATATGTCCTGCATTTAAAACATATTCCCCTTCATACACACACTTAGAATTTTTACATTTTTAGTGCTTCCCAAATGTTCCATACATTGCAATATGCTTAACCTAAATGTCACTCATGTTTCCTGAAAGAAAAGTGATTTAAACTACAACTGTGCATAAATTTAAAGAAATATTTTAGTTTATTAATATTTAACTAGCCAGACACCGTTTATGTCGAAGAAACTGTACTTTTCAAGGGAAAAACTAGATAACCTAAAAAAATATGAATTTTGCTGAATAATGCCATTAACATATTGCAAATCACTTACAACAAAATCTTGCAAACCTTTAGGTCATATATTATTAATGTTATTATTTTTAACGCCAAAAATAACAATAAGCAGAACAAAATCAATATGAGTATTCCCCACATAAACAAACAAAAAGCCTATAATTAGTTCACGAGTTCTCCACTTTGGCGCTGGCATCTTAAATTCAGACGCCTATAACAAAATGGCGAAATTTTGTTTAAACAAATGTGAAAGCGCACGTTGTTCAAGCCATAACTTTTCTATTTTTTATAATACAGAAACAAACAAAAAATAATTTTAAAGGTTCATGATTCATTATTTTTAATTCTGTCCATTAGAACTTTTGATGGAAATGTCATAGTTTCTAAGATATTCAACATTTAAACTACTTTGCTTTTTATCATATCTAAACCTGGCGCCTTTTTGTTTTTTAAAGATTTAATCGTGTCAATAATTTCTTTTTCATCTGTTGGTTTTAGATATATAGAGTGAGGGACCTGATGGCCATCAGGAGGAGGTTCTACTGGTTTTATAATTTTATTTGCCAAATTCTTCCCAACACTGGCATAGTAATTATTAAATTCATTAACAATAGCTAGTTTATCAGTTGTTAATTCATTTAAGTTAGTCATTATTTGTTTTATATCTTGTGATTTTTCAATTGATTGCATATTATTAATTGTGTTCCATAGTTGCTTTGAACTGCTCTTGTTTTGTTCTATTTGTTTTTTAAAATAGTCAAACTTAGTAATTTTAATTAAACGATTTAAATAATTGCGGTAATTAATATATTCATTTTTTACAAGCAGATTTGCAGGTTGTTTTTTAAATTTTTTATAAAGTATATTTTTTTTATTTATTGAACGCACTAGGCTATCTGTTACCCAGCATTTTGTCTTGTCTTTTTTGTTTTATAGATTTAGTATGTTTGTGAATAAATTCTTTTAATGTTGCCGCTGCCCAAGGAATCACTACTTCCACATCCAGATTCTCTATCCAAGTCACTCACAACGAAAAAACTTTGTATGTGAAAATAATTGTTTATGGAACTTTAATAATATAATATTTGAAATCCTCTACCCCAAAAACCCATAAAACGATACCCCACATCGGTAGTGGGGTGGGGGTAGTGATGGGGGGGTGGTAAGTGGGGGGTGGATGAAGTAAAAAAATATTTTGAGGTTTCTGGTTCCTGTATATACACTAAATCACAATTTTTTTTCATCCCCTTTAATAAGGAGGTGGGGGTGGTAATGGGGGTGGCTAATGCCAAAAATTTTTTTGAGACCTTAGCTTCTCTTGTATATACTAAATACCAATTTCATGGACTCTTACCTGCTTGATTTACCCATTTACCCCAAATTTACCCCAATGTACCCCCCAACCCTTCGACGGAACAAGATGAAAATATAATCTAGTTCTAGATCTCGTTAAAGTACATATGTGTACCAAATTTCAAGTCAATATCTTAAACGGTTCCAGAGTAAACGTGCGCACAAAAAAAAGTTACAGACAGACAGACAGACCGACAGACAGACAGAAATTTTTTTTTCGCTCAAACTTAAAATCTCGACGTTTCATGACATTTTAAGCCTATTTGGACAATAAAAATTTTTAAAAATTTTTTTTGTCGTTACTATACTTCCACTGGACGTGGAAGTAAAATGTAATGGCCTTATCTATATCTTTAATGTTATACAAAATTCCAGTTGTATCCTTGTAATTCTTTCCTCAAATTCTCATACTTAACGAATTTTATAAATTCTTGATTCTCAGTGTGTGTTTTGGTTTCCGATTCTACAGATATATTTATTAACGTGGTGTAATGGTCCGTAATAGTGGTTTTAAGGACAATAGATAAAATGTTTTCTTCGAAATTGTTTTCTCTACCTTTCACAAATATATGATCGAGGCATGATATTGTTTCTCCTTCCACTCTTGTTGGTTTGTTTATTGTACTAATAAAATTATACTCATACAGTGTGTTTAGGTATTCCGAACTAATGTCATTATCTACAAAAAAATTAATATTTATGTCGCCGGCGAAAATATGATATTCTAAGTAATTGTTTTTTGTTTGTTCCAGATACTCCCTTAAACAGATTATGAAATTTTCAGCGGATGTCGAAGGAGGTCTATAAACTGCAGTAATCATAATCGTTTTTTTACTTGGCATGTTGATTGTTATTTGAACACTTTTACATTCACCGATGGATATTATATTGTATGTGTAGTTGTAAGACTGTTTAATATAGACTACTACCCCATCACTTTTATTTATCGAACCTTCATTGTATATTAAGTCATATCCTTTTTGTACTAAATCTACGCCAAAAACTTTCCACGTCTCTGTGAGGATTATACAATCGAACTGGCAATTTATTTGATCTAGTAATATGCTGCATTCATCAAAGTTTTTAAATAAACTTCTAATATTCTGATTTAGAATTTTAAAATTATTTGTACATTTACTATTTAAAATTTGATTATTAAGTTCTAGGGTGCTTTCAATTTCGATTGTATCAATAGTAACATGGTTAATATCTCTAATATATTGGTCCATTTTAAAATAACAATTTTATTACCAATAAATATTTGATTTTGATTTAGTATATATCAAATTTCTCATATAAGGCGTGTTAATCATATAGAACATTAAATTTATTAAAAATCTCTTAAAAGATAACACATGGTAGAGGTAAATTTCCCCGGTTTGACAAAGTGTAGTAAAATGAATTATATAAAAAAAAATTATTAAATAACATAAGTATATTTTAACACTTCCCTGTGGACAGTTGGCAGATACACTTCCTAATTTATTTTTTATTTTTTCTTGTTACTGGCCGTTCTCCTGTCAACAATTTCCCTTTATTACGAGTTTTTATTGTTTCTTCGTCATCGCTGACAACATCATTACTATTTCCAGGTAGGGGCATACCCTCAAAAATATCCGTTTCTTTTAGTTCCCCAAGTGAATAGGTTACATCGTTTACCATCAATGTGTTTTTTATAATTTTTGTGGAATATTTTAGCTCTTTAGCTTTTTTGTAATTTTTGTATATAATTTTTTGCTCTTCTCTCTCCGAGAAAATCAGATCTTTAGAGATACTCACACTGGAACCTTTTAATTTAGAGGCATTTCTTAATATTTAAAATTTTTTCAGTTGTGTCGTTAATTCTACAAATATTGGGCGTATTTTGTTGGGGGTCTCTTGTCCAATTCTATATATGTTACTGAAATCGGTTGAAGATAAGCTTATTTCTAATTTGTTTTTTAATATTTCCGTGACATTTTCCAATAGGGATTTTCTGTTTTTTTCTCCTATGCCAAAAATAATAATATTATTTCTTCTTACCGCCTTCTGTACTGTTACTAACTGCTTTTGTAATTCTTGGTTTTCTTTTTCCAGGGCATCAACTTTCTTTCTCAACTTTTCTGTATTTTCTAGGTGTATTTGATTATCGCTTTTGACTTGTTTGATATCAGCTTTTATTTCTACCAATAATTTTAGTATTTCTTCATTTGATACCATTATTTATTAGTAAAGCTCTCTGCAGGTTTAAAGTTGGAAGTTTTTACTGATATTTTGTGTACGGCACTGTCCTGTTTATATTTCGATTTATTTTTACAACTTTTTATCTGTATGAGTTTATCACTATACTTTTTGTTGGATTCACTTTTTTGTTTTATAAAGAAGGTATTTTATCTGCTAAGCAAGTTTAGCTTGAACACATTTTACAATTGTTATTAATGAATTATTCAATTCATTGATAGAGAGAGGGCCAGTTAGTTTGTCGTTTTTGAACATACAGTTGTTCAGAAATCTAAGTACATAAGCAAATGTGAGTTGTAAAGTAGAAAATTTTGAAAATTTCGAAAACAGAACTATTATCAAGAGAAACGTGTGTAACAACATTGCGTTGTTCAGGTATTATTTTCAATTTTTCGATACAAGTATCTGACAAACATTTTCGACCTGACCACCAGATGGTGTTGAAGAGAAATGCTTCTGGAGCAAAACCTCGGGAAATGGGATCTGCTGGGTTTTCTTATGAGGAAACGTGTGACCACTGACAATTGACAGTAAGATCCTGAATTTCTGAAACTCTGTTGGCTACGAAAGTAGTCCATCTGGAGGGGGTAGAGTGTAACCAATTGAGAACGATTTGTGAGTCTGTCCAAAGGACAGTCTTATGGGCCTTAAACGAGAAAATATTACTTATTTTATGTACTAGTCTAGCCAATAGGAGAGCTCCATAGAGTTCGAGTCTGGGGAGAGTTATGGTTTTTAAAGGAGCGACCCTTGACTTAGAACAAATTAAATTACATGAGACTTGGTTATCTGAGTGCAAGACACGGAGAGAGAGTGATGCGCCATAGGCGCTCATAGATGCGTCGGAAAATCCATGGATTTCGCGGCTAGAGAACAAACACCTAGGGATTTTGTGAGAAGACAATTTATAGAGACTATGAGAAAACTCTTTCCAAGCGTTACACAGATCTGTGGGCAAGGTTTCATCCCAGTCAATTTTGGACTTCCAAATATTTTGCATTATAATTTTTGCAGAAACTATTATTGGGCCCATTAAACCCATGGGGTCATACATTTGAGCTATGTGAGATAAAACTGCACGTTTTGTCATTAAATGAGAATGTGACACCTCTTTTGGAATTGTAAATTTGAAACAGTCAGATTGAGGATTCCATGAGATGCCTAGAACTTTAGAACAATAATCTTCTGGAAGCGTAACGTCATCCAGAGATTTATCTGAAGTGGGTAGCGAGTCTAAAAGAGAAGAACTATTAGAACACCACTTATGCAAGCGAAAACCTGCAGATTGCAATAGTGAAACACGTTCCTTCTGAAATAATTCTTGTTCAGAATTGGTACCTGCTAATATGTCATCTACATAACATTGGTTTGAAAGTGCGTTTGATGCTAATGGGAAGTCGAGAGATTCATTTGCTAATTCTACTAAACATCTGGTGGCAAGATATGGAGCACAGTTTGTGCCATATGTAACAGTGTTTAGTTCAATGCATTTTAGAGGGTCATCAGGTGAATCGCACCATAATATATTTTGGAGATGTCTCTGAGAGGGGTTAATTTCAATTTGCCTATACATTTTTTGTATGTCGGTTGTAAGGACATAAAAGAAACATCTGAATCTGCAAATTATGTCAAATAGATCTGATTGCACCAAGTAACCTTTCAGCATAATGTCATTTAGTGACAGACCCAGTGTAGATGTTTTCATTGAGGCTTCAAAGACGACTCTGAGCTTTGTCGAGATACTATCTTCTTGAATGACATGATGATGTGGGAGAAAATATTTGCTGTGAATAATATTGTCATTGAGAGGGATATATTTGCCATGATTCAGCGCGATATATTCGTCAATAAATGCCTTATACTGAATATATAAATGTTTATCCTTCATTAATCGGTTTTCTATTGATTTGAACCTTTGCAAAGCTGCTTTGTACGAATGACCTAATTTGGATTTATCGTTATAAAATTTTAAGGGTAAATCTACTTGAAACCTGCCATTTGGCAACCTTTTAGTAGAATTCACAAAAATGCTTTCGCATATTTTGTCTTCGGGTGAAAGGAACCTTGTACAAGTAATTTCTTCCAATTTCCAAAATTTTGGGGTCAGTTCATCGATATGGCATTGAGCTGTAACTAAAGATATACTGAAATTGGATGATTGAAAATAGATCGGAGTGGGACCAGCTACTACCCAGCCTAACCAGGTATTCTGCATAGTGGGAAGATTAGGGCCTAACTTTATTAAACCGGGCTTTAATAAATCGAAATATGCATCTGCTCCGATTAGCATATCTATTTGTGAGGGAAGGTAGAACTGAGAATCGGCTAATTTTAAATCAGGTGGTATGTCCAGTTGACTAGTGCCCAAGACCATTTGCGGGAGACAACAAGTTATTTTGTCTAAAACTGCACATGATAATTGTAAATTGAATTTAGTTTCGTTTTGAGATTCGATACAAACATCCACAATGTATTTTACTGTGGTTTCTTTATTTCCTACACCGCAAACTTTCATACAGCCTTTATAATATTTTGTATTCAATTTATTAAAGAGATCAGTAGTAATAAATGTAGTCTGTGAGCCCATGTCCAACAAGGCTCGTGCTTGTACAATATTTCCCGAATCCGTCCTAATATTTAATACTGCCGTCGCTAAAACAATTTGCGATTGACTGTTGTTTACAACCAAGCACCGTGAAGAGTTAAGAATACTTAGATTTGCTTGTTGTAAATTTTGTTGGGAGTCTAAGGGTTGATTAGTGTTTATTGGTTCTAAGAAAGATGGCTGTTGTGTGTCATTTGCTTGAGCCCTATTTTCATGTAACAATGAATGGTGCCGTTGTTTTTCACAATACCTACAATTCCTTGAATTGCATTGAGAGGCAGTATGTTTCGTACCTAAACAGTTTAAACACTGACCGTTGTTTATAGCATGTTGTTTCCTTTGAGCTGTAGTAATTTTACCAAATTTCTGACAAGTATAAATGCTATGATTTGTGAGATTGCAATATGTACATTTTTGTGGAGGCGCTCTGTTATCAGATGCATTTGTAACCACTGTGTGCTTGGTAAATTTTGATTTATTGCTGGTTTCAGTGTTTACTCTTTCTAATGCTAAACACCTATGCTCTAGAAATTCTAAAAACTTTTTCATTGTAGGATAAACGTTTGGTTTTTGTTCCATTTCATAAGCTCTTTTTTAGGTAAAATATACACTAACATGAGATCTCAATGCTCTACTGGAACCTCTAAACCTTTAAGTGCACTTATATGCTTACGAATGTTTGTGATAAATTCTCTTAATGACAATGAAGTTATTTTTGAAATTTGAGGTAATTCTAGCAATGATTTAATATGAGCATTAATGATCGATAATTTATTATCATATCTCTTTTGTAAAATATCCATTGCGATTTTATAATTTTCGTTAGTTGCTTTTAAATCTTCAATGAGTGAGAGAGGTTCACCCTTTAAAGCTGTTTTTAGATAAAGAAATTTTTGAACATTGCTTAAAGTTGTGTCAGAGTTAATTAGAGCATTAAATATATCTATGAAAGATTTTCAATCATCGTAGTTTCCGTTAAATGAGGTATATTTAAATTTGGAAGATTTACTTGAGTGGAGGTTGGAGTATGTTGTTCAGCAATACGAAAATTTGAATATGTAACCCTTTCTTTAGTTTTTAGTTTTGCCAGCAAAGTTAAATATTAATCCTCTATTTTATTTATGTCTGTTACCTGTAATTCATCCATGTCCTCAATAACATTTTGAATTTCCATATATTCTTTATAAGCCAGGTGCGGATCCAAGGGGGAGGCAATGGGTGCAATTGCCCCCCCCCCCCCTTGGGCCTTCCGGTCCGGCGGCGCCGCTTTGTCGAAGTCACCCAGCATATGTTTTTTTACACCGTTCCCAAGTAGCAAAGTAATTTTATAAAGGTTGTATAAACTACTATAAAATAAATTATTTATTTTGCTACTTGGGTTTTTTTATCAGGTACTTTTCAATATTTGTCAATTTATGCAAGTGACCTCCCCCCCCCCCCCTTAGGGAGCTCCTGGATCCGCCCATGTTATAAGCATTTTGTAAATGCTCTGCTCGTACTGAAAATTCATTTAACGTAATATTGGGATTATTTTCATTGGTTTGAATAAAATTTTCTATTCTAGTGATAGTGTTTTTTGCACGTGCACGAATTTTAGTATGATTTTCCATTTTATCTACTACTTATATGAGATTTCAGTAGAGTTTTGATATTTTTTACAAGATTTAAAATAAATATGGTAACAGAATTAATAATGAATTTTGACGTGTTTAACAATATGTTCGTTTTTCGGGTTACACTTCACTTATCTCACTCAAGTACTTATAACGAATGATTTCGCTTATAGCATGCATAATAGTTTAAAATCTACCTTAATTCCTTTTCTTTGCGTAAATCACCTGTACTATGGCAATTCTGAAGTTAAGTTCCTTGGTTAGAGTGGAGAGAGAACCATCCTGTTGTTACTCAGCAGCGCAAAAGAGAGAGCGAATGGCGATGGATGCTGTGTCCTGATGTCACCACGTGTGGGGGCAGGGGAGCGTAAGCTTGGGTTGCGTACGCCTGAAGTGCTGGGGTGCGGGGTGCGTCCAACGTAGAGCGAGGCTTGGGCACGCTTAAGGATTGCTTTAGGGTGCGTTTTGGCATGTACGGCGTCAACAGTAAGAACGAGAAGTTACCAACGGGTTGCACTAATGGTGATGCACTGGTAAACTGTACTAATGTGAGCTTCTTTACCTTGAGTACTGCCAATAGGAATATCTTCTTTGCTGATTGTTTGATGAGTTGCGGGTCGAAGGGCCATCATGTTCGGGGTTGAGTGGACTGTATAGGGGTTGAACAGTTTTGAGAACAATTAAGACACCTAGGGGGATATTTCCGTTTTACAGTACTTTATTCACTAGTACACTATACAATTAACAACACAACAACACATTACAACTTTTGACTTAAATTTGCTACTTTTAACTAACGGGGTAAAAGCGTGTGTAGAGGGTTACAATATATTTCTTACTGACCTGGTGTCTATTGGTTTAAGAGGCTAGAGTCACAGGGAACAGACAGTCATATATGTGGGGGTGCTTATGTATACAAAGATGCAAATATGAGAGTAAGGGGGTTATTCTAAATTTATAGACTGAACTTCACAACAATTGCAATAAATACATTATTATTATTATATAGATTTTTTTTTTATTTCTAAAATAATATAAAAAATATATTTTTATTATCATTGCAAAGCTCATCCAAAAAGCTACAATTTAAGATTAAAGAAATTTTAGTGTGACCAAATGGCAGTTCTTTATGAAGCTTCAACAATTTTTCAAAAATCTCGTTTTTAGGAAAAATAATAAATATTTTTATTTGTAACTTTCCATAGCAGATTGCACCTACAAGATCTATAATTTCACGTTTCAAGTTTCATTAAAAAAGATTAATTTTTTTTTGTAATTTCGGTTTATGTAAAATTGGAAATGTTTGTGGTTTTTATTTTCCTGCAAAAATGGCAGATCGGATTTGACCCCATGCAGTTTTACACATAATTTATTTACAAACATTTTGATGTCTTGTTTGGCCTGATCTGATGATGACTGATGAGAACCCAAGATATTAAAAAGAAACAAAAGACAAAAACACGTTTTTCAAAATTAAGCCTTAATTTGCAAAAAACGCTCCACTCTCAGATTGGACAAAACTTTACTGTGAGATCCTGATAACATACAGTTTGCATTTCCAGAAAAAAAATTGCCCCCCCCAGCAATCGTTGAAATCTTATTTTTAAGGCTTAGTTTTATTCGACTATTATGAAACCGTCTGTGTATATATTATTGAATATGTCAAAATTCTTTGTACACATATACGTCTATCATTATTTATCATTTCTTTTAAGTCTTAGAAATGTGTAAAATTTGACTGCTACAATTAAAAAAAAAATAATCAGTTTTTTAGAACTACTTTTTTTATGAAAAATTATGTATGCCAAAAATGTCATAATTGGAAAAATTTATGTTATTTTGGCTTGAAAATATTCATGTAGAGGTTTTCAGGGACGTTAATTACAAATCTGGTGTTTAAAAACTTAATAGAGAAAACGATATAATCCCAAAATGGCCGATATTAGGACCAAAATCATGCAATATTGTGTGAATGATAAATAATGATTATACAGTGTGTCCCCGTATGGAGTTGACAAGAGGAAAAACATCTCTGTTATTGATTTTACGACGAAAAGCCATTCTTTATAAAAAATTCTGCTTGTAGAAAAATTGAATTTACCATATAAAAATCCTAGATCAGATGTACCGGGTGTTAATAAATTAAGAAAACATCAAAATGCCTCAAGAGAGAAGTACCTTCATTTATTATTTTGGACAAAATGTTTATAAAACAAAGTTGTTTATAATCCAAAATAAAGCCTAAATACAAATTATCAAGTCTGTATTTTGACTTTTATGTTGTGTTTATCTTTTTACATTGAATTTATTAATATGAATAAGAATTCAAATTAAGAAACAGAGTGTGCTGTCGATAATATTGAACTGACAAAATGTCATTGTGTAGAATATTACTCTTACATCTGCATTTATTAGTGTTCTGTTGATCATTTAAAAAATGTTTACCAAACAAGAAAGAATTTATTTGATCAAATGTTATGGGATTGGAGACGTCTCTTATCGATATGCAATTAACCTTTTCCACCAAAAGTTCCCTAACACAGCGGTATCGCCCCAATTATTGCGCAAACTTGTAAAAAAATTCAATGAAACTGGATCTGTATTGGATGTCAAAAAACCCAAGAAAAAGTTCAATGAAGACTATGCAGCAACACTTTTGGCAATAAATTCAGCAATAGAAAACCCGAAATTATCTTTAAGGAAACGCTCACAAAGACTGGAAGTAAGTAAAATCCCTGTCAAAAAAATCTCATCAATCCGTATTGAAAATTATCAAAAATTAATAAGTATCTATGAGAACCTATATGGTCAATAAGTTTCTATAAGAGTTAGGTAAAGTTGCTGTTGAAATTGTTATCAGTTTATATCCGCATTGACCAGCAAAATGAGTCAAGCCATATCCATTTGTTAATCCAAACATTTACTTATACCATATCAATGAGAATTTATGAGCACAGTATCTAATGTAATTCGTGCGGCTTTCCGTGATTAAAAGACAAGTGTTTCTTTAAGAAACGAGCTGCATTAGGTTAGAACAGTTTGGATTTGCAATTGAAGATTACAAATTATAATGTTTGAATGGGGATTTATGAGATAAGTTTCTATGAGTATTAATGTTTTTTTTTAGTAATATATTAAATGTGTTTTCATTTGTTTGAATGGGTAAAAAGAAAGGTCAGTTTTCAACTGCAATTACAAATACAAGTTTAATCGCTTCGAATGGGATTATATGCGATCAATTTCTAAAAGTATTTATGCTGTTTTCCGAATATAGTTATGATGAGGTTTAATCAGTAACAAATTGTTAACTAGTTGTTATGATATATGGTCGGAAATTCCAAGTACACATTTAGTATTCCTTCAAGAGGATTGATGAGAGCAGTTTCTACGAGTATCTATTTGTTGTTCCTATAGTAAATTATATAAGTCTTTATCAGTACAGATTCGGATTTAATTTAAATATGAAAATTATATCAGAATAAAGCAACCAAATATTGTAAACAGTATCTATTTGTAAATCCAAACTTTTACTTATACTATCTCAATGAGAATTTATGAGAACAGTATCTAATGTAAAACGTGCGGCTTTCCGTGGTTAAATGGCAAGAGTTTCTATAAGAAACGAGCTGCATTAGGTTAGAACAGTTTTGATTTGCAATTAAAGATTCAAAATTATAATGTTTGAATAGGGATTTATGAGATCAGTTTATATGAGTATTAATGTTTTTTTTTCAGTAATATATTAAATGTGTTTTCATTTGTTTGAATGGGTAAAAAGAAAGGTCAGTTTTCAATTGCAATTACAAATACAAGTTTAATCACTTCGAATGGGGTTATATGCGATCAATTTCTAAAAGTATTTATGCTGTTTTCCGGATATAATTGTGAAGAGGTTTAATCAGTAACAAATTGTTCACTACATGTTATGATATGGTCGGAAATTCCAAGTACACATTTGGTATTCCTTCAAGAGGATTGATGAGAGCAGTTTCTACGAGTATCTATTTGTTGTTCCTCTAGTAAATTATATAAGTCTTTATCAGTAAAGATTCGGATCTAATTTAAATATGAAAATTTATATCAGAATAAAGCAACCAAATATTTTAAACAGTATCTATTTGTAAATCCAGACATTTACTTATACTATCTCAATGAGAATTTATGAGAACAGTATCTAATGTAAAACGTGCGGCTTTTCGTGGTTAAATGGCAAGTGTTTCTATAAGAAACAAGTTGCATTAGGTTAGAACAGTTTTGATTTGCAATTGAAGATTACAAATTATAATGTTTAAATAGGGATTTATGAGATCAGTTTCTATGAGTATTAATGTTTTTTTTTCAGTAATATATTAAATGTGTTTTCATTTGTTTGAATGGGTAAAAAGGAAGGTCAGTTTTGAACTGCAGTTACAAATATAAGTTTAATCACTTCGAATGGGGTTATATGCGATCAATTTCTAACAGTATTTATGCTGTTTTCCGAATATAATTGTGATGAGGTTTGATCCGTAACAAATTGTTCACTACATGTTACGATATGGTTGAAAATTCCAGGTACATATTTAGTATTCCTTCAAGAGGATTAATGAGAGCAGTTTCTACGAGTATTTATTTGTTGTTCCTACAGTAAATTATATAAGTCTTTATCAGTATGCATTCGGATCTAATTTAAATACAAAAATCATATCAGAATGAAACCCCAAATATTTTAAACAGTGTCCACCTGTAAATCCAAGATAATATTATAATGAGAATCCATCACAACAGTATCTAATGTAACGTTTGCGGT